>CM046672.1:13947500-15147500 GCA_025594165.1 Tamias sibiricus | reverse complement strand
TTTTTATCATACCTATTGGTTGGTAAGAAACTACAGGAAATTCAAGCCTAAAACTAAATGAAAGCAAGAGCCTAAGTCACATAAGGAAAACAGCGATCATAATATACTATACTTGTGGGATGAAGCTAAAGAGGTATTTAGAGGAAAATTTATAACCAAATGTTCAAAAGAATAAACCCAAAGAAATCAAGGCATGTAAATAAAGGGCAGAAATTGATGAACTAGAAAATATAGAATTAAAATATTGTGTTTTATACAGACTAATAGAAAAATGTGAAGTAAAACTGGTCAAGAAAAGAAGAAATCTGCAAACAATTTAGGAATGAAAAGGGAACTATGAATGCATTAATTATTTAAAAACAGGAGAATGCAAATTCTAGCTCTGTTCTCCTGTAAACCTGTTCCTTGGAGTTGAAAATAATAATGGCAGATAACTTTTAGACTATGAACTATGTTTTGGGCTGGTGTTGTGGCTCAGCAGTAGAGCGCTCGCCTAGCACGTGCACGGCCTGGGTTCAATCCTCAGCACCACGTAAAAATAAAGGCATTGTGTACAACTAAAACAAATAAATATATTTTTTAAAATAAAAAAAAGAATATGAACTATGTTTACCAAGCACATTACTTATGTTAACAATGTCATTTGATAACTAAATCACATTGACGTGGGAAGGCTGTAAATAAAAGATTACCTGGTAGGAAATCCTACGTTTACACCTTCCAGAGTGCAGTGACTGGAAGCTATGGCTCCAGAATTATTACAGGATTTATCAAGGCCTTTTCACTTACCCAATGTGATCTTATTCCCTCACAATCTGAGATTAGCTCCTGAGTGATTGTATGTCCTGTTGGATAAATATCCCCACTCTGAGAAAATACGTGACATTATCTGACATCCCATGGTTGATGTGAACTGCTTTTTGCCAATAAACTTGAAAATCTAGTTGAAATGGACAATTTTCCAGAAAAATAAAACATTTCCAAAGTGACTCAAAACCAATTAGAAAAAAACAAGTCAAACTATAACTGTAAGAAATTAATATGCCCATAACTTTAAGAAATTAAATTTCTTGGTTCATTGGAAGAAATTATAAATAGTGAATATGAAATCAGAGACTAGAAAATCATTTTAGTACCATGTTTTGAAGGCACAAATGTTCATACCCTACAGTAGAGCAAATCTACTTTCTACTTACTGCACTAAGGAAATTCTCATGTATACACACAGAGACACACACCAAAATGCTGGTTAGAAATGTGAGAAAATCTTCATGAATCTGACAAGGGATTAATATCCAGACTAGAGAACTACTGAAACTCAATGATAACAACAGAGGATATGTTCAAGATAGCGGAATAGAAGAGGTCACTTTCCAGGCTGCTCTGTGGTATGAGACCAAGAAAGCGGGTAGGCAGCTTCTCAGTAAAGTGGGTGAGGAAAAAAAGGAGGGGGACTTTACTGGGAATTAATACTGGACATTCAAAGCAGATTAGGGATTTATTCATAGAATATGGAAAAAAATCCCCTGCCCCACTGCTGCTGCCAGCACCTGCCAAAGCAGTCCTTTTGCAGGCAAAGTGGAGGGATAGTGGTAGAAAGGGAACTCACATTTTTAAGAGACTTGTGTATCTTGGTACAGAAAGATCAAAGATAGAGGTCAAAGACACTGCAGGACTGACCCAGGAGGTGTGCTGCATAACACACTTGTGAGGGAAAGAAGCTACATCTCTTCTGGCTTCCTACAGAGAACAGGTGCCATATTGCAGTCGCCTGGTGGCAGCCAGCAGCTGTGGGTACCAAGTCCTGGCAAACCCAAGCTAGCTCCAAAAAACAGGCCTAAGAAGCCCACGCCACAGGTCATAAAGGATGCCTAAAATGTCAGGGAAAATCAGATGCAGAGAGTTTTACACAAGGGAATAATGGTCAGGGAAACCCACCACTCCCTTGAGTCTAGTGTCCCACAAGACCAGCTGTGAGGGCTGTGCCTGGCCAGGAATTCAAAAGGGTGGGGGCAGGAGTGACTGAATTTTGGCACTGCACCCAAGAGTCCAGGGAAGGGAGGGCCTGCGGGTGATGGAGGGGCGAAGGATTGGCTCCTCTGTCACATGAGTGGAACCCAGGGGAGATTCCTGGGATGCAGTTTCCCAGTGTGGGCCAGCAACTGCTGGGCCCTGGAGATGCCCTGATTTAAAATCTTAAGACCAATTGCCATTCAATGAAGAACCTGGAGCCTACCTAGACCTAAACCCCACCTCAGGAGCCAGGAGCTCCACCTACAGGAACTCCTCACAGAACACTAAAGCGGACCCTGCCTCCCCCCAAGGTGGAGCACACATCACACTCCAGCCCACTGTACATAACACAGCCAAGAAGGGAAGCTGGGAATTTTTTAAACTCCAACTAGCAACTTGATGAGCAACTCAAAAGAGGAAAGATGTGACCAATACTCTTGTACACACTACATACCTCAAGAAGAAATGGAAAGAAAGACATTTGGGAATAGGCAACAAAACATATTCTCACTGACTACTTTTGACCAATGCAATGAAAAAAAAATTCCTTAACTTTTCATTGAGAACTTTTTTTTTTTTTTCTGTATATTGTGAGCTGAATTGTTCATGGACACTTGTGCATATTTGTCTCTTCCCCACTACCCCTCATTATTATCATTTTTTGAAGGCAGTTATTTTTTCATTGTTCTGTGTATTGAGGGCTAGGATGTTTGACAAATATATTTCAGTTTTGTTTTGCATTTCTCCCTCTCTCTCTCAGCTGTTACCCTCGATTCTTTTTCTCTTTTCCTCTGCTAATAGCCAAACTCTATTGTTTTTTCTTTCACTCTTCCTTTAATTTTTTTACTTCTATATACTCTCCTCCATCAGAATCATCACATCCTGTATCTCTTCTCTTCTCTCCCTGTTCACCTTTAAAAATTGCAAACCTTTTTGCAGACTTACTGTATTTACTGTGGGCAATAGCTGGTCAAATCATTTCTGTGCATTGTGGCAATTAACATTGGTAGATGCCATAACAGAGAACTATTTGGTTTAATGCTGTAAATCGTTTGCTTTGGGTATTGTTGTTTGTCTCCTCTTAAACTGTGAGGTACTGGAAATTTCAGGAAAACTGTAAGTTCACAGGTTAGAAACTCTGCTGCCTCAGATCCATACTATTAGTTGGGTAGATACACAAACAACATAAAAAAGCAAGGAGGCAAGGGAACAAATTGCCCCAAACAAACCCAGATACTTCTATAACAGAATCTACTGATACCACAGTGGAAAAATGTCAGAGAAGGAATTTAGAAAGTTCATAGTTAAACTTATCTGTAAGGTGAAAGATGATGTAAGGAGTGAAATCAGAGAATATACAGGAAATGAAAAATCACTTCAATAAAGAGATATTCTGGGGGTAAAAATCAAGCAGAAATTCTGAAAATGAAGGAATCAATAAGCCAAATGAAAAATTCAATGGAAAGCATCATCAGCACACTAGAACACTTGGAAGATAGAGTTTCAGACAACGAAGACAAAATATATAATTTGAAAATAAAGTTAACCACAGAGAAAAGATGTTAAGAAACCATTAGCAGAACTTTCAAGAAATATGGGATAATATGATAAGACCAAATTTAAGATTTATTGGGATAGATGAAATCTCAGAGATCCAAACCAAAGGAATGCACAATCTTTTCAATGAAATAATATCAGAGAATTTCCCAAACCTTACTAATGAAATGGAAAATCATATACAGGAGGCTAACAGGACTCCAAATATTCAAAACTACAATGGACCCCCAAGACACATTATTATGAAAATGCCTAACATACAGAATAGGGATAGAATTTTAAAGGCTGTGAAAGAAAAATGACAGGTGATATTTAGAGGTAAACCAATCCAGATTTTAGTTGATTTTTCAACCCAGACCCTAAAAGCTAGGATGTCTTGGAATAATATATACCAAGCACTGAAAGAAAATGGATACCAGCCAAGAATATTATGCCCAGCAAAAATTAAGCTTCAGAATTGATGAAGAAATAAAAAGCTTCCATTAAAAAAAAAAAGTTAAAAGAATTCACTAGGAAGCCTACACTACGAAACATACTCAATTAAATATTCGTGAAAAATAAAATTGACAACCAGCAAAGGCAGGAACTATACTAGAAGTGGAGTCAATCAAAGGAGGAACTAATGCAAATTAAAAATCAGAAGTAAATCAAAATTACAGGGAATAAAAATCATTTTTCAACAATAACATTGAATGTCAATGGCCTAAACTCAATCAAAAGACATAGACTGACAGACTGGATTCATAGGCAAAGATATCACAGACTAAATGTAAAAGGATGAGTTTTTAAAAATCATATCATTCACATGGCTCTTATAAACAAGCAGGGGTTTCTATTCTCATGTCAGATAAAGTGGACTTCAAGCCAAAGATAATCAAATGGGATAAAGAAGAACATTTCATACAGCTGAAGGGAATTATACAAGAAATAACAATCAAATATCTATGCCCCAAACAACAGAGCTTCTATGTACATCAAACAAATGCTTCTCAATTTCAAGAATTAAATAGACCACAACACAATAGTACTAGGTGACTTTAACATGCCTCTTTCATCCCTGGATAGATCGTTCAAACAAAAACTAAATCCAGAAGCTATAGAACTAAAAAAACGATTAATAATTTAGATTCAACAGACATATCTGGAATATTTCAACTGTCAGTGACTGAATTCATGTTCTTCTCAGCAGTACATGGATCATTTTCTAAAATAGATATCGTATGCCACAAAGCAATTCTTAGCAAATACAAAAAAACAAAAAGGTAGATACCTTGCATTTTATCAGAGCATAATGGAATGAAATTAGAAATCAACAATAACATAAAGAAGAGTAACACATGGAGGCTAAATAATAAGAGATTAGGGGTGAAATTAAAATACTTGGGGGGAAATGAGAATAGTGACACAACATATCAATCTCTGGGACAATATGAAGGTGGTTCTAAGATAAAAGTTTATACCACTGAGCTCATTCATGAAAAGAATGGAAAGTCACCGAATACATAATCTAACATTATATTCCAAAGCCCTGGAAAAAGATAAACAAATCAACACCAAAAGCAGTAGAAGACAGGAAATAATTAATATCAGAACCAAAATCAATGAAGTTGAAACAAACAAAAAAAATCAATGAAACAAAAAGCTGTTTTTTTGAAAATCAAATAAAAATGATAAACCCTTAGTTTAGTTAAGTTAACCAAGAGAAATAGGGAAAAAACTCAGATTAATAAAATTTGGGTGAAAAAGGAAATATCACCACATGTACTCCTGAAATACAGAGGGTAATCACAAACTATTTTGAAAAATATATACTACAATAAAATATAAATCTTGAAGACATCAACAGATTTCTAGAGACATATGACCTACCCACATTGAACCAGGGGGACAGTGAAAATTTAAACAGATAAAATTCAAGCAATGAAATTAAAGACACCACAAAGCCTACCAACAAAGAAAAGCCCAGGATTGGATGGATTCTCAGCTGATTTCTACCAGACTTTCAAAGAAGAACTAACAGCAATCTTCCTCAAATTATTCCATGAAATGGAAAAGGAGGGAACACTTCAAAACTCATTCTATGAAGTTAGTATCATTCTGATACCAAAACCAGACAAAGATACATCAAGGAAAGGAAACTTCAGACCAATATCTCTGATGAACATAGATGCAGAGATTCTTAGTAAGATACTGGCAAATCACATACAAAAACACATTAAAAAGATAGTGCACCAGGATCAAGTGCTGTTCATTCCAGGATGCAAGGTTGGTTCAACATATGGAAATCAATAAACATTATTCACCTTATCAATAGACTTAAAGACAAGAATCACATGATTATCTCAATAGATGCAGAAAAAGCATTTGACAAAATGAAGATCCATTGAATATTTCAAAACACTAGACAATCTAGTTAATAGGAACATTCCCCAACATTGTGAATGCTATATACATCAAACCCAAGGCCAGCAACATCTAACTTGGTGAAGAAAAACTGAAAGCATTCCTTTTAAAAGGAGGAACAAGACAGTGATGCCCTCTTTCACCACTTCTAATCAACATAGCTTGTGAAACCCTAGACAGAGCAATTAGGCAAAATAAAGAAATTAAAGGGATACAAATAGGAAAAGAAGGGGCTGGTGTTGTAGCTCAGTGGTAGAGTGTTTGTCTAGCACATGTGTGGCACTGGGTTTGATCGTCAGCACCACATAAATAATAAATAAAATGAAGATTTTGTGTATACTACAACTAAAACAACTCCACCAGAAAACTTCTAGAATTCATAATGAATTCAGCAAAGTAGAAGGATATAAAATTAACACACATAAATCAATTGTGTTTCTATACACCAACAATGAATCAGCTGAAAGAGAAATTAGGAAAACTATCCCATTCACAGTAGCCTCAAAAACAAACACAAAAAAAAACTTTGCAATCAATCTAACAGAAGAGGTGAAAGACCTCTATAATGAAAACTACAGAACACTATAAAGAAAGAAGTTGAAGAAGACCTTAGAAGATGGAAAGATCTCCCATGTTCTTGGATAGGCAGAATTAACAGTGTCAAAATGCCCATACTAAGAAAAGCGCTATACAGATTTAATGCAATTCCTATTAAAATTCCAATGATGTTCTTTATAGAAATAGAAAAAGCAGTTATGAAATTCATTTGGAAAAATAAGAGGCCCAGAATAGCCAAAGCAATCCTTAGCAAGAAGAGTGAAGCAGGGAGAATCACAATACCAGATCTTAAATTATAATACAGAGCTGTAGTTACAAAAACAGCATGGTATTGCCACCAAAACAGACATGAAGACCAATGAAACAGAATAGAAGACACAGAGACAACCCACATAAATACAGTTATCTCATAATAAGGTGCCAGTAACATACACTGGAAGAAAGATAGCCTATTCAACAAATGGTGCTGGAAAAACTGGAAATCCAAATGTAGCAGAATGATATTTAGCCCCTGTCTCTCATCCTGCAGGAAATTCAAAGTGGATCAAAGAGCTAGGCATTAGACCAGAGACCCTGTGCCTACTAGAAGAAAATATAGACCAAATACTCCATCATGTTGGCTTAGGAACCAACTTTCTCAACAAGACTTCTAAAGCACAAGAAGTAAAATCAAGAATCAATAAATGGGATGATATCAAAATAAAAAGCTTCTTCACAAAAAAGGAAACAATCAAGAATGTGAAGATAACCTACAGAATGGGAAAAAATCTTTGCTACTTGCACTTTTTAAAGAATATAAGTAACAATAAAGGCTGGCAAGGGTGTGGGGAAAGGGTAGACTCATACATTGCAGGTGAGATTGTAAATTGGCTCAACTCTAGAAAGCAGTATGGAGATTCCTCAAAAAACTATGAATGGGACCACCATTTGACCCAGTGGTCCCATTCAGTATATATCCTAAGGAATTAAAAATTTCACAGTGACACAGCCACATCAGTGTTTATAGCAGCTCAATACACAATAGCTAAGCTAGGGAACCAACCTAGGTGCCCTTCAACAGATGATAGGATAAAGAAAATGTGGTACATATTACTAAATATTACCAAGCCGTAAAAAAGAATGACTTTATGACAGTTGTTGGTAAACGGATGGATCTGGAGACTACAATGCTAAGTGAAATAAGCCAATCTCAGAAAACCAAAGGTCAAATGTTCTCTCCGATATGTGGATGCTAACACAAAACAGGGGTGAAGGGGAAGAATAGTATTTCAGTGGATTCAACAAAGGGGAATGAAGAGATGTGGGGCGGAGTAGGAGTAGGAAAGACAGTGGAATCAATCTGACACATCTTTCCTATGTTCATATATGAATACACCACAGTGAATCTTCACATCGTGTATAACCACAAGCCTGGGATCCTAATTCATTAAGAAATACTCCATGTATGTATAAATATGCCAACATGTATTCTACTGTCCTGTATATCTAAAAATAACAAATAAAATTTTTAAAAAATAACAGCACACCCTGATTAAAAAATGGGCAAGAGGCTTGGACTGTATGTAACTCAGTGTTAGAGAACTTGCCTAGCATCTATAGGGGTTGTTTTTCACCATATACACACAAAATATGAGTGTTGGTATGTTTCTTACACCATTTTTAAGAGTGAATAATTGGAAACAAATTATCCATCAACAAGGAAACTGTTAATATCCTGTGGTGTATTACTATAAAAGAATATTATGTAGTCAGTTAATGAATGAACTAGAATTTACATCAACACAAATACAAGCAATGTAGAGCAAAGTAAACAAGTAACAAAATATAATATGTACATTGGGATATCATTAATGTAAAGTTTAAAATGAAGAAATTGTTATGTAGGTAATAAAAGTATAAAAATATGTATTAAATTTAGAATGATGGTTACCTCTGCTAGGGGACCAGATTGGGATGGAGAAGGCTGTTATAGGATATTTTAGTCTTTTTAACTGGAAGCTAGTTAAACTGAACTTCTTTTTTAAGCATTAAGTATTTTATTACAGAAGGATGTATATAACTACAGTTTCACTTTTTTATTTGTTCGTTTTAGATATATATAACATAAGAGTATATTTTGACAAATTAAACATGAATGGAATATAACTCATTCTAGTTAGGATATCATTCTTGTGGTTATACATGATGTGGAGTTTCACTGGTCATGTATTCATATACAAACATAGGAAAGTTTCATGTATTCATATACAAACATAGGAAAGTTATGGCCAATTCATTCTACTCTTTCCTATTCCCATTCCTCATCCCTTCCCTTCATCCTCTTTGCCTGATCCTCCTCTCTTCTGTGTTAGCATCTGCATATCAGAGAGAAAAACTGACCTTTGTTTTTTTGGATTGGCTTATTGCTCTTAGCATGATCATCTCCAGTTCCATCCATTTACCAGCAAATACCATAATTTCATTCTTCTTTAAGTCTGAATAGTATTCCATTGTGTATATATACCACATTTTCTTTATTCAATCATCCAAATTTGGCCTTAAAATAACAGAAATGTAGTCTCACAGTTCTTAGAGGACCAAAGTATGAAAGTGGCAGGGCCCCACTCCCTCTTTGCCCTTCAACTTTTGCTGGTTTCCACAGTTTGTAACCATATCACTCCAGTCTTGGCCTGTCTTCACATCACCTTCTCCTCTTCTGTCAAGTGTCTTCTGTGTGTCTCCTATAAAGACACTTGTAACTGAATTTAAGGCACACTTGAATAATTTAGAATGATCTTTTCATCCCAAGATACTTAAGTACATATACAAATATCTTTCCTTCCAAATAAAATAACATTCATAGTTATCAGGATTTAGGACATGAACAGAACTTCTAGGGAGCCACTTGTTAAACCCACTATACTACTTCAACATCATGTATCATTGCATTTTATTTTATTGCAATAAGTGCCCTGTAACACCATTGCTGGGTTAAATGGTAATTGTGTGCTTAGTTTTTGTTTTTGAGAAAATGCTAGACTATTTTCCAAAGTTGCACCATTTCCAGAGTTGTACATTTTATAATCTATCAGTGTTGTATGAGCAAACCAGTTTCTCTGTATTCCTGAATAGCATTTGGTGGTGGTGTTTTGCATTTTGGTCATTGTGATCGGTGTATAATAATGTCTTATTGTGATTTTAATCTGCATTCCCCTAATGGATTATGGCTAATGATGCTGAATATATTTCATCTGTTTACTTGCCATCTATATATCTTTTTTGAAGAAATGTCTCTTTCATGTCTGTTGTCCATGTTCTAATTGAATTGTATGCTTGTCACTATTGAACTTTAAAGAAGTTCTTTCATAATTTAGATACTAGTTCTTTGTCAGATATACTCTCTCACTCTGTAGCCTTGCCTCTTCATCCTTTTGACCTGGTCTTTAGACAAGAGAATGGTTTTAATTTTGAAGCAATCCAGCATAGCAATTCTTCTTTTCATGGATTATGTTCTTGATTTTAAGACTAAGAACTCTTTGGCTAGCCCTAGATCTGGAATATTTCTGCACTGATTTTTTTTGTACATTTAAAAAAATAATTTCATATTTCACATTGCAGTCTGTGACTTATTATTAACTAATTTTTATACAAGGTGTGAGACTTAGATTGAGATTTTTCTTTGGATGTCTAATGTCTCCAGTGCCATTTGTTCAAAAACAAAAACAGTTTCTTACCATTAAGTATAATATCAGCTATAGTTTATTTTAGTAGATGGTTTTTATCAAGTTGAGGAAAATCCCCTTCTGATCCTATTATTCTGAGTATTTTATCATCAGTGATTATTGAATTTTGTCAATGTATTTGCATCAGTTAATATGCTCATGTGACCTAACTTGTTAACACTGTGGCATATGTTGATTGATTTTCTAATATTTAATAAGACTTGCATCTCTGTAATAAATCCAACTTGGTTATGATGTATATTCTTTTTCAATATTTTTGCATTGTATTTGGTAATCTTTTGTTAGGAATATTGGTCTGTAACTTTCCTCTTTCTTTAAAAAATTTTTTTACTAGTACATTATAATTACACAAATATTGGGGTGCATTTTTACATAATTATACAAGCATGGGATATAATTTGCTCCAATTCAGTCCCCAGTACTTCCCCTTTTTATCCTTGCCTCCCTCCCCCATTCCCTTTTTCCTATTCTACAAGTCTTTCTTCTATTTATTTATAGTTGTTTTTCTTTTTTGAGTAGTGCATTTTAACTTTACATAAAGGTGAAATTCACATGGTACATTCATCTATGTACATAGGATAGTTTGGTCAGATTCATTCCACATTCCTCCTCCCTCCTCTTCAATCTCATTCCTCTACTCCACTGATATGTCCTCTGTTTTCATGGGATTTCACACACACACACACACACACACACACACACACACACACACACACTTTCCCCATATTTTGGTCTATCTTCCACATTTGACCTTTGACTTTCTGGATCTGGCTTACTTCATTTAGCATGATGTTCTCCAGTTCCATCCATCTGCTAACAAATGCCATAATTTCATACTTCTTTATGCCTCTTTCTCTCTCTCTCTCTCTCTTCGGGTTTTGTCTGGGTTTATATCAACATAATACCAGCTTCATAAAATGAGCTAGGAAATGTTCCTTCCTTTTCTGTTTTCTGGAATAGCTTGTGTAGAATTGGTGTTAATTCTGATTTAAACATTTGGTAAAATTCTCCATTATAACTGTGTGGTCCACAAATTTCTTCTTTCATAGTGTTTATTTACAAATTTAATTTCTTTAAGACTTATAGAGCTATTCAAATGATATACTTCATATTGGTAGAGTTGTGATACTTACTGTTTGAGGATTTGACCCATTTTATTGAAGTTGTCAAATTTATGTATGTAGAGTTATCTGTAGCCTTCCTTCATTGGGCATGAATTGATGTTTCCTGTTTTATTCCTGATACTAATAGTTGCTAGAGATTTGTCAGTTTTATTGATATTTTCAATTAACCATTCTTCATTTTATTGATTTTTATCTACTATTTTTCTGTTATCAGTTTCATTGAGTTCTGTTCTTCTCTTTATTATAATTTCTTTCCCTTTGTTTTCTTTGGGTTTATTTTGCTATTCTCACTTCAATTTCTTGAGGTTGAGCTTAGATTGTCTATTTAATACTTTCTTCTTTTCTAATGTATGTAATTAGTGCTATAAGTTGATTGTCTGCCAGGTACTTACCACCAAAACAAACCAAAAAATCCCTATAATTTTTTAAAATTCCATGTACTACAATAAAAACCATAAAATATAGAAGAATAAATCAGTAGGATGACATATATTATCTTTACAGAGTAAATGATAAACCTTATTGAAAGTTGGAAGATCTGAATACATGGTTAGGGGAACCATGTTCATGAACAGGAAGGCTCAGTCATAAAGATGACAGCTTTCCCTGAAATAGCCCTAATCATTGCAGCGGGATTAAAATACTGTGCAGCCTTTAAAAAAATATAAATAAGTATTTATTGAAGATGCCATTTCATTCTTATCAGATTAACACAAAATATAATTGTTAATATTTATAAAAACAGATGTGAGAAAATAACCTCAAAAGCCACAGGTGGTAGCAAAAATAGTGACAGTCATTATAGTAATACTAAATAGTTATATTTCTAGGTATTCAGTTTGGCAATATCTAGAAGAGTTGCAGATGTGAAAATCTTATGTTTGTCACAAAGATAGTTAAAATTAATCTTCATTGCTACATTGCTAATAATCTTGAAAAAATTGAGAAAGCCTAATTGTCCATTGGTAAGAGAATTGATGAATAAATTTGGAAGTATTCATTCAGTGTAACACATAGAACAATTAAAATAATAAACTGGAATTATTTCTTTCTTATACTCGTAAATAACGAAAATGCTCTTCTGCCTTTTGTATATCTGGGTGATGTTATGAGAAACGTATGGGTGTGAATATGAGTGTGTGTATCTAAAGATATGTGTAATAATCTATCACATTGCAAAACCAATGAAGTAATGGAAAGAATACAACTGTAATAGAGATGAATTCCATAAATAGTTTTAGAAGTCTAATTAGTTTGAGAAAGAATTCAAGGTAGACTATTGACTTATGGGGAAAAATGACTTGTAAGATGTGTGTGGAGAGAACTTTATATCGGAGGAGGAATATTTATGAAAGTATTTTCATTAAAAGACAAACTTAAGGATAAGAAAATATTAAATTCTAAGTAGAAATATTTAGGCTGAGTGAGAATTGATTGCTGCTGGATAGAATTAAATTTGAGTAAGATTGGTTATCACAAAGAACTAAAGAGCTGGAAGTTTTTTGCCATCCTAGGAAAGCAGATCTGCTGACATACCACAACATGTTCTCAAAGTGTCTGTCTTAGTAATTCTTGGCCTATTTGCTGTATTGAACTGGGTTTCAAAGATCAGTTCCATTTGGAAGGAAAATGTTTCTAGTGGTGGTTTAAGATACTATTTTTCCTGGTCAGTATTTAAACTGAGTCATCCAATCTGAGACTATTGTGTCACATTTTCCACCTTTCATTCTCCTCAAGAGGCAGTAGTCAGGAGAAACACAAGTGATGAACATTAGTGGCAGAGCATGTGGTTACAAAAATCAATAACCACAGGATACTTCAGATTCTTAAACAGTTAAAAAAAAAAAAAAAAAAAAAAAAAAAAAAAAAAAAGGTGAGGCCACTACATGGAGTCCACAGAAAGAGTGATTGTCTAAAACTGGCAGTCAGAATGCAGGCACCCAGCCCATAATTAAAGCGTCCCTATCCCATTATAACTCTTCTTACTTGGACACCTTGAGAGAACCCATAACCCTGACTATATCTGAATGTTTTACCAAACATTACAAAATGAATGTGTTACAAAACAGCAATGCAGTTTTGTAAAGAAATAAACAAGTACTGCCTAGTACTTAAATTGTAATTGCAATAGTGTTAAACAGTCTTGCATGCAGATTAAAGAAAGCCTCCAGGCTTAGATTTTAAGACTTTAAACCAGTTCATTCTAATCTCTCCAGTCTCTTGTGATGACATAAAGTATCACAACCTCAAAAGAACTGTTTAGGATTTTTATTTTGAATTTTTATTAGATTTCTTTTTTGCCCCTGGCCTGATTTTTTAGTTCATTTTAATATCTTCCATATTTCATTGCATAACTCAAAGTGATAAACATTTATTGAGTCCCAGTTCTTTAATTGACCCTTTAATTGAACAGATAATAGGTTGTACTCTGTAAATTCTAGATTAGCCAAACAAAAGAGAAAACTGAGAAAATCCTGACAATGCTACCAACTTAATAGGTTCCTTTTCTTCACGAAGAATTCCAGCTTTTATCCACTTATATATAATAGAGTTAAGTTAGATAGAGGCTTCATAATAGAAGTAAGCTTTTCAAAACAAATTTTAAAAGCAGAGGTCTTGCATATTGTTTCAGGGATATGGTACAGAACATACAGAAGTAGCCAATGAACTGTAAGAGTGAATATGAACTAAGTAGTTTGAAAAGACACAGTCCCCCCCACCCCCCCCCCCCCCCCACCCCCCCCACACCCCCCCCCTTCAGAACTGAAGAGAAGCGGGATGTTGATGGGGCAGAGTGAAGGGAAACTTTCAGTATGAAAACAAAGTATAATTGCTCCATGGACATTTAAAATGAGCATCCCCTTAGCTTGTATAGAAAGCTGACATTACTGAGCACCTTCTCTGTGCACAAAAGCACTTTATTTATATCAACTTATTTAATCCTCACAACAACTATAAGAGGGCATTATCATTATTCTCCCCCTTTTTGCAGATGAGTAACTGAGGCACAGAGGATGTAAATAATTATGCCTATGAGTTGTGGTGCCAGTCTCAAACCTAGTCTAGCACCTTAGCATATGCCTTTAATCACTATACTAAATCAACTCTAAGATGGAAATCCTGTATGTCAGTATCTTACAGCAAATTTGAAGATACTTTTGGCACAGATCTTAATATATCAGAAATTAGGGATACTTAAAGGTAAAGATGTACTAAGTTGTAGGACCCATCAAGCAACTTTCTGAGTTAGGAGCCATGGTGTATTGTCATATCTGATTGGTTGAGAAAGAATGTAGTTTCATTTTATACATTCATGCAGCTTTTCCTAATCTTTATACTTATTTTGAATATATACAAACTATATAAGCTGTTTTCTAAATTTATGTTTTAGACAGTTTTGAAAAATCCTGGATAAAATGTAAGGCTGAACATTAATAGAGAATATCATCTATGGAGGTATGTATCCATATCCATCCACATGAGAGTCCAACACATTGAAAATTAACTGCAACAAACTTTAAATGATGATAATGGTTGTGTTTACTTGTGGACTATGAGTTATTTTGTACCTTCTTTCTGCTTGTATTTCCAATTTTTCTTTCATTAACTTGTTTTCCCTGATTATGGTAAAAGCCATTTTGAAAAAGCTTCATGAACTTGAATGAAGAAATTAATTAAAAATGAGCCCATAGTTGATTTATAATTTTTACAAGGAACTGATTTAGCTTACTGGATTATAAACCCATCCAGGGCAGATAATATATATTCTACTTCCTTATAATTTTCTACAATACCTATTATTGCAGATAGAAGTAACCTAATATGCAATGATTTGCAAAAGCGCTTACTGTGGACTTTTGAAATTCACATGTAGAGAGATGAAATAAAATGTAGAAAACTTAAAAGATTTTTTCAAAAGGTTGTTCAGAAAATGAAAGTAGTAGGGAATAGTGAGTCATGAAACTTAGGGAACTTACAGCACAATGAGAAAAGCCCATAGTATTAAAGCTCCCTATTCCATTATTAAAAAGTACAGAGCTTTGATTCCCACTAAAAGTTTGCTATTTTCTAAAAGTAGCTCTTATGATTTCACTAGAGACTTTAAAAAATATAAAATAGGTGATATCAAAACAAGGATAGTATAAGAAGTGAAAATTACAAACTGGTCTTTCTCAGGAATATTAGGTATAAAAATTCTAGACATTTTGTCAGTAAACTACTTCCAGGTATATAGAGAAATTATTACAAATTATGACCAGGCACAGTTTTCCAGAAATGCACAGGTGGTTTTACATTTCCAAATTAATATAGTTCACCATATTGACAGAAAGAGTGAAAGAGAAATCACATGATCATCTTGATAGATTTTCTTTGAGTTCTTTCATAAACTTTCATATTCATTTATAATGAAAACCAGGAATAGAAACAAACTTTCTCAACCTGATGAATAGAATCTACAAAAATACATAGCAGAATTAAAAACAAGATAAAGATAGTGCTGTCATCACTTTTACCCAGAAGCATGCTGGAGATCCTAGCCATTAATAAGTCAAGACAAACAAATAAAAAATATAAGCATTGAAAAGAAAGAAAGTTGTCACTATTCACAAATGATCTATTAGTATACATGTAAAACTAAATGAGTTTACAGTCTTTCTGTCTTTAGGATAGGCCATATTTCTTAAGCATAACACAAAATGTGCATTAAGGAAAAAATGGATTCACTGTACAACATTAAAATTAACCTCCATTAATTAAAAGACCCTTAAGAAAAAAAAGAGTAAAAGGGCGTATCACAACCTAGAAGATATTTACAACAGATGATGTGACAAAAGACTTTTATCCATAATATGTAAATAACTGCTAGAAATCAATAAGAAAAAGTCAGATAGCCCATGAGAGAAATAAAGACTTAACCAGATGCTTCACATAAGAGGATACCTACAAGATAATACATTTTTAAAGGTATGCTATCTTATTAGACATGAGGGAAATGCAAATTAAATATAAATACAAATAACTGAAATTCCAAAAGTTGACAAGAAAACAGAGCAATTGGGGTTCTTAAATACTGCTGGCAGGAGTGTAAATTGATTTAAAACCACGGTAGAGAGCTCTTTGGAATAGTTACAGAGCTGAAATATGCCTACCCTGTACCCAGCAGTTGCACTCTTCAATATGTATATGTTTACCAAAGACAAGTTGTAGAATGTTTGTAGCCTATACTTACACCATGCCAATATCAGAAACAACCCAAATGTCTTTCAACAATAGAATTGGTAAATAAATTGTAGTATAGTCATACAATGGAACGCTTTACAGAAGAGGTCCCAACTTTCTCTTCGAAGGACTAGAGAATAAATATACTAGTCTTTGTATGTTTTATGAGTTTCTGTCCCAATTGCTCAAACTAAAATTAGAGCATGACAGATTTTGTCCCAAAAACTTACTTATGGACACTGAAGTTTGAATTTTGTATAATTTTCACATGTAATGAAATATTATCCTTTTGACAATCCATTTTTAAATGAAAAAATATTCTTTAACTTAAAGTCTATACAAGAACAGGCAATGGATTAGGTTTGGCTCTTTAACCACAGTTTGCTGATTCTTGTTCTGTAGCAGTAAGAGCGAATGAACTATAACTACATCCATCAATGTGAATTAATCTCACATAATTTTGAATAAAAGAAATGACACAAAATAGTATATACTGGATGATCCCATTTAAGTAAAGTTCTGAAGTAAGCAGAATTAATCAATGATGTTAGAAGCAAGATAGATGACTACCCTTGACAGGTTGGAAATGACTGAAAAGGAAAGGCTCAGAGGGGGCTTCTAGGACAGTAGTAAAACATCTGCCTCTTGGACTGGGTGCTGGATATACAAATGTGTGCAGCTAGTGAAAATTCAGAGCATACACTTTTGATTGCTGCACTTTTGGATATGTATGTTACTTGAATTAAAACTTTATAAAATAGGAGATTGTTAGTTATGTGAGTGGGAGAAGAAAAAGACTATATACACTTGAAAGAAAGAAAAAAGCAATAAAAAGAAAATAGCAATCAATGGTATGTTTTTTTTTTAAAGCAACACTGAAAAATTTTTAATTATGTCAATGACAAACTTCTAAAACAAATGATGACCTATGAAGATGAAATATTATTGTAAAATGGCTGATACTTTTCACTTCTCTTTAAATACTCTAAAAGGTCATTTCTCTGTTTCTTAAGAAAAATAATATAAATGGATTATACTGCTGAGAATGTCCCCAAAAGGAAGGGATTTTCAATATTTCACTAAATTCTAGCCTTTTCAAGCCTCTCTACTATATGTACTGGCCTTGGATCTTGTAGTACTATGGCTATAATTCAACCACACTAAGTCTCAATTGTGAAGCCTGCAAAAAATATACCCTTTTCATTTTATGTTGTGGACCTAAAGTTTAATTTTAATTTCATACTCAAGTAATAAAAAGTACTTTATCTAAGTTTATATAATATATACTTAAATTTGTAGTGATTTAAGCTCCCCTGGACTGATTTCATTGTTTCAGTGGTATCTGTGGGGATTTAAGAACTTGCTTGGGGGTTTGCTGCAGCAGCCAAGAGGCAGCTTTAACGATAGGACTCCATGAAATTTTATAATAATTTTTTAAACTAAGAAAGTATATAGGGTACAAAAACTGTTTCAGAGCTAAAAACCAATAGGAGAATTTTTACTTTTTGTCTGTTTGTCACTGAGCCTTAGAATAAGATGAATGCCATTTTTGAAGACCAGAATGGCTTCCTTGCTGAACACTCTCTTTACAGCTCCTTGAAGTATTTGCATCATGTAACATGAACTTAATTTTCATTGCTCCTACAATTCACCTTCGTTGCAACATTACTGGAAAATATTTATTTTTTATCTATTTTCTTTTGTTTAAAACCTTCTTTTGATTTGTATGTTTTGTCTTCTGAAATTATCACCTTCATTCACAAACACACACATACAGATCATTCCAGCCCAAATTTTAGACTTTTTTTTCCTATTAAAAACAACAACAATACCCTGCTGCTTATGGCTATGATACCTGATATTATTTATGGGTTTTCATAAAGGGGAGGGGTGAAAAGGAAAAATATAGTACTGTCAGGCCTCTCTCTACCTTCTCCTTCTCTTTCCCCCCTCTTTACAGAGGAGTTTAATTTTAAATGATAAATGTGGAAATTAGAGACCATCGAGAAAATCCAATTTGGTGAGGAGTTTTAAAAATCCCATAATAAACGCAGAGTGAAATGTATGATTTAATGCAGGGCGCCAATGGCTGCTATTATGGGCTATTAGCAAATCGGGACCGAGAGTGAATCTTTATCACTCGGTGAGTGCGGGTTGGTCCTGCCTTTCCCTCTGCTATTGATTTGTAGCCGCTTGTCATAATGACACCGGGAAGCAATGAATGGAAGATGTGCTTTTGATAGGATTCAGGGGGGTCTTAGAAGGGGGAGAGAAAATTCAGCAAGTTTTCTATCTCTTCTGGCTGATTAGATTTTTTTCTTCTTTTAAGAGCTTTCACATTCCAATAAAAATGCTAAATCAGCTCTGTACCAGAATTGTTAGGGTGTAAATAGCTAGTCACATTTAAGGGAGGAAAAGATATAGAAATACCAACCAGATTATGCAACGTTAGATGAATTTCACTTTATAGAAATGGAGTTGCACATGTGTGTATTGTGAGCACATGAAGAGCAGTGTGAAGAAGTGTCAAGGCATAATACTGTTAGTATACTTACTGTATAAAAATGTACCTTTATTTTTAGAAGGGTGCAGTAGTTTGCCTACAACATGTGATGAAAGGTGATCTAGCTTTATATAAATGTACCCATTTTATGTTTTTGTTTGTGTATAATTTCAGTAAGGACACATAGAAAGAGGTATAGTCTTGATGTATATTAAATCCCTCCCCTAATTTAATTGGTCATAACAGAGATTTACTAAAAAAATTTCAGCATAGGGAAACCATAGTGTTTGAGAACAAAGACACTCGTGGGGTAATACAATGGGGGAGGGATTCTATATAAAATATCTACATTAAATTATTTTTAGAATGAATTAGCTGTATCTAAGTGTAAAAAGTTGGTTGCCTCAGTATATTTCTTTTTTCTATTATTAAGAGGAAACAGTTGTGTCTCATCCAGGTTCCTTTATTTCCAAGATAATGCCAGGCAATTGAGTCTGTCTTTGCATGCAGAGGTGCATGCAGGCAGGCAATGTGAGGTTGCAGCAGAGGGTGTGTCTATTGCAAAAGTGGAGGAAGGGATGCTTTCAGTGAACCACTTTGTTAGTTATGTCCAAGTGAGGAAACCTACTTTCTCACCTGCTTTACTTTTTGGCAAATGTAGATGAGATGAAGTATAAAGAGCACAAATATTCCTCCTACAGTAAGTAGAGTATCACTGTTAATACATGCTAAGTACTTGTGGATATAAAGTAACTCTTTACTAGTTGAGGAAGAATAAAAGAACATTAAATGCACTATCACATGTAAGTAGGAGCCAGGTATGAAAAATAAATCCAATACAGATTCTTAAAAATGAACTTAAATTTGACCAGGTCTTCTACTCTAATTAAATATACTACAAAAAATACACAGGCTGATTTGTAGAATTTAATGTCAAGGAACCAAAAAGCAGCTTTGAAAAAAATAGAACTATTAATCTCAGTGTATTTATCACATTTTTGAAGTAAAAAGAACTGTGTCATACTCTAGGTATTAATCTCACTAGAGGGTGTGTGTGAGTGTGTGTGTGTTGTGTGATTTAAAACCAATACTAAATGAAATAGATGTTTACAGAGGTGTGGACCAAGAACACAGAGACTATTTGTCTGTATTAGAACACTGTCATACAGAAGGACTGCTTCCAGTTACTCATGCCTACCTAAAAGCACCTTACGAGAGCCTGCACCATTCACTTTGAGAACAATACCTCTTCACAGAGAAGGTTTCACAGGCTATGCACACAGCTACAAGAGTTCATACGTCCCATCCCCCATTCAATGACTATGCCTAAACTGTGATAAATTAGAATGTTGCCATTTATTATGTATCATTTATTAAAAACTAATTAGAAGCAGAAAGGGGCATTTCTCCATTTTTCAGTAGGGGTTTTCTTTTATCCCATGCAGTAAGTGATTATTATTTGGTCTATATGTGGCTGTTTCATACTACAATGAATTACCTGTATTAAAGTAATAATACCATATGTTCCCATAGCCTTTGTTCTATTGTAAAAGCATAATTAATCATTCCAAGAGCACAATGAGGTAGTCATTTTCATATTTTATATATATTAAATGATTTCTCTGTTATCCAACCAAAAGTAATGAAGTTGAAAATGAGTGTGAAACATTTTTATTTTTCTTACCCTGCCGTTTTATAAAATATAGATATATCTCATTTTATAAATTTAAATAAATGTTTCAAAAGTTATATAATTTTTTGAAATATCTGTACTTTTATTTAGCAGAATATCTATGAAAAAGTATTAAAAGATTGTTGTTGATTTATTATTTCCAGGGCATATTTTTTCTTTCAAAGCGACAGGATAAATATTTTCCTTCTACTGAAAATTTCACCTGTTTAGGGCTTGATCAGTAAGCTACACCATCAACAATTTTTCTAATTGAGATTAACTTGAATAAATACATGAAGTGAGAGATTAGAGTTATTTTACAAAGCACTTTTACATACATTAAGTGCAAGTTATCGTTGTTACAGTTTAAATTTAAAAATAATATATTGAAGAAACTTTTGATGATTTTAAGTGAGATTTAACTTTTTAACACATCCAATTATCTTCTTATGGGGAACATGATCTTTCCCAAAAGATCTTTTCCAGCACAGTAAAATTTCTATAAACTTTGCATATTGTCACACTAATTCTCTCAGTGTAAACTCTCTTGCATGGTTTCTGGCAACAGTTATTGCCCCTGTTTAGTGGAGAAGTTAAATCACATTAGAGACACTGACCTCATCAAGGTCAGTGGGAGTCAAGGACAAAAACAACACATTTTTTTTTTTTTTTTTTTCTTAAACTCCATGTATTGTGACCTCTTTATACCCATGTCTCTGTTCTTGTCTTGGATTGGCTAGAGCCCACATTCCATCTAGACATCACTCAAAGACTTTAAATGACACAAGTATCTGAAGAGCAATATTACGAGCATACTTCATTTCTAAACATCGCCCCACTCTAGAAGCATTAGGATATGTGCTGCCTTTTCTTCATACCTCTTATGTTTTGGGTTGGTATCTTTTAACCCTTTGTGTTTAATCACTAATGGGGAGACTGCACACATTTAACCTTATTTAATGTGCACAGTACATATTCATACCCTCTACCCCTCAAAATAAAAAAAACTTAAAAAAAAATTAGCAGCTCTAATAAATCTATGAATTCTTTTTTTAAATATTTTTTAATTTGCTTTAGTTGTACACAATGCAATGCATTTATATTTACGTGGTGCTGAGGATTGAACTCGGGCCGCGCACGTGCTAGGCGAGCGCTCTACTGCTGAGCCACAACCCCAGCTCTAAATCTATGAATTCTAATCCTTCCTTCCGTCAGTGTCCTGAGTTCCCTTCCCCACCAAAAGATAATTTCATAGATCCTAAATTTACCCATATAGTGGGACATATGTTTGACTGATCTTCACTTTAACTATTAAACAGAATCATAGGAATAACTCATAACATAGAGAAATCACATGCATATGTGCATTAACATGCTTATTAATCCTTTTGAATATTTAGCTTTTTCTAACTTCTCTCCTACTCTGTTTGTAGTTCATTGCATATAAGCTCTTATATAGGAGAAAGATTATGCCAGACATAGTGGTATGTGATTATAATCCTAGAAACTCAGGAGACTGAAACAGGAGGATTGCTTAAGCCCAAGGCCAGCCTGTGCAACATAACATGACCCCATCTCCTAAAGTAAAATGAAAGAGAAAAATCATGCCCAAGATACAGAGGTAGTTTATGAATATATTGCTGCTATTAATGCTGCTTTTGAAATATCTCACCTTTTCTTGTTCCTGGAATTTAGACATATTCACCTTATTGTCAAGTAATTTGTTTTTCTCAGATTCTGATTAAAGATGAACAAAAATTTTATTCTCAATTGCCAGAAATGAAAATTTCAGCACAAATGTTTAAGTTTTCTGGGGATACCACCAGCCTAAGAAGGTAAGTTTCCAGAAATTTAGAGGTAGGTCAACAGAAGCAATTGTCATTCCTAACTTTTTTCTGAAAGAACAAATTCATGTTTTATAAGTACTAGGAAATATACTAATATTATATACAAATTATTTTCATTAAAAATTAGCCTTTGAATAGAAGGCACATTTAAAAAAAATGGATGTACCTCATTTCATAAAAGTTTTAAATCTTCTGTCTCTTTAATATAATGTTATAGCTTTACTTAGCTAGCATTAAAAGTCCTAAGATTATCCTAAACTATCATTTATCTTTCTCTGTTGGCTGCTGTGCCAAAGAAAACCTAAGTTTTGGTATAAGCAGAACAATTCATGAAAAAAAAAAAAAAAAAAAAATGGAAATGAGACTATTTCCTATTTAAGACAGCACTAGAGGGCGCTCTTCAGCAGATTGCAAGATAAGGTCTTTTCTAACTGGTATCAGAACATATCTTGGTCATGGAGTTAAAGGAATGGTGAAAGGAGAAGAAATAGTATTTAACCTTTTACAACATCTATTCTTCAAAAAATACTAGAAAATCTCAGTCAATGCCAACAAGAATATGTCTCTTAAAATTCATTCTTACAGTTTTCCGTGAAGCATGTACTTTTTAGAAATTAATAATCTTAGTTACCTCCATGTGTTTCTCCTTTCTATATGAATTAAAGGTGACATCTATTGATATTTTGATTTATTAAAATAAATATTAATAGATTGTTCTCCCTGCGTTTCTATTTATATCAATATCCTTTATAACAGCAAATAGAAACATAACTTTTGATACTTTGTTTCTAAAAGAAAAGTGTATTTTCTCCTCTTAATTTGACAAAAACAAAATAAAACATTAGGTAAGATTTTTGTCCTATCTAATAAACCTTTTTCCTTTTTTTCCCCTCTCCATTGTAGGTGAAACTTTTTTTAATTTTTTTCATTTGGTTTGCATTGTAGCAGTCTCATTGCATACTGCTCTATTTTCCATGCTTGTTATTTTGTCCTAATCTACAAAAAGATATCGTCTCTAAATTATACATTTTCTCTTACAATCTTTTATTCTTTCCTTCTCATTTCTTTCTCTTACATTTTTATTTTATATTTCTTACTATGTTATGAGAAAGGCTGTAGTAATGAGAGTACTCTAAAGCTTATTAACTCATTTTTTCTAATAAGAATCCTGACTCTGTATAGACAGTTGGCATTTAAATGTCTACCTACGCTAGAGATACAGTCAACAGATCACAGTGCTGAATAACTATAGTTGGAAGGGTGCAAAACATAGCAGTTAAGAGATTGGGCTTTCAAGTTAGATCCATCAAGTTCCTAGTGGCTATGTGACATTATACAATCATTTAACATCTATAAGTCTTAGTTTCCCTATCTATACAAATGGGGCAAATAATAATGCTTTAAATCAGAGTTAAGGACAGAAAAGTTTTTTTTTTTTTTTTTTTTTTTTTTTTTTTTTTTGGTACCGGGGATTGAACTCAGGGGCACTTGACCACTGGGCCACATCCCCAGCCCTTTTTTGTATTTTATTAGAGACAGGGTCTCACTGAGTTACTAAGTGCCTCGCCATTGCTGAGGCTGGCTTTGAACTCTCAATCCTCCTGCCTCAGCCTCCCAAAGTGCTGGGATTACAGGCGTGCGCCACCACGCCCGGCTCCTATTTTTTAATTGTGATTATTTAGTGTAAGAATTCCATACGTGCATTTTTCATGCCTTGACCATATCTACCCTCACTACTACTCTCTCCTTCCCTATCAGTCCTTGTCCTCTTCCATGATAGTGTCTCTTCTACCCTCAGGTTATTATTTTTTTTAACATTTCCACATATGAGAAGACATATGGTACTTGTCTTTCTGAGTCTGGCTTATTTGGCTTAACGTTTCTTCCACTTCTATCCATTTTCCTGCAAATGACATGATTTCACTCTTCTATATGGCTGAATAATACTTGAGTGTGTGTGTGTGTATGTGTGTACACCATACTTTCTTTGTCCATTCATCCATTGATGGGCATCTAGAACTTGGTATTTCCTTCTGGTATATACCCAGGAATGGTATAGCTGGATAATATGGTAGTTCTGGTTTTTGTTTTTTGAGGAAGCTCCATACTGGTTTTCATAGTGACTGTAGATAATTATAATCCCACCAATGGTGTATAATGGTTCCTTTTTCTCCACATCTCTCTGCCATTTATTTTTGTTTTTTCACTAATAGTCATTTTGACTGGAGTGATATAGAATCTTAAGGTAGTTTTGATTTGCATTTCCCTGATGGCTAAAGATGTTGAGCATTTATATATGAATTTATTTGTACTACTTTTGAAAAGTATTCGTTCAAATCATTGGACCATTTTTAAATTGGATTACTTTTTTTTATGTTAAGGACTCTTAGTTCTTTCCATATTCTGGGTATTAATCCTCTATTAAATGAACAGGTGGAAATTTTTTTTCCAACTCTGTAGATTGTTTCTTTATTCTGTTGTTTCCTTTGCTGTATAGAAGCTTTTTAATTTGATGTAATCCTGTGAGTCCATTCTTGATTTTATTTCCTGGGCTACTAGAGACCTACTCAGGAAATAGTTGCCCATGCCAATATCTTGAAGTGTTTCCCCCTAATAGTTTCACAGTTTGAGGTCTTAGATTCAGGTCTTTGATCCAGCTTAATTTGATTTTTTCTGTAAAGTAAGAGGTAGGAATCTAGTTTCAGCCTTCTACATGTCGATATCCAGTTTAAGAGTCTCTTTTCTCCAAAGTGTTTTTGGCAACTTTGTCAAGAATCAGATGGGTATAGATCAGTGGGTTTATTTCTGGGTTCTCTATTCTATTCCATTGGTTTACATCTGTTTTTACGCCAATACCATACTAGTTTTGTTACCATGGCTCTGTAGTGTATTTTGAAATCAAATATTGTGATGCCTGCAGCATTTGCTCTTTTTTGTTCAGGATTGCTTGGCTATTCAGGGTCTTTTGTGCTTCCATATGAATTTTAGTATTATTTTTCCCTAGTACTATGAAAAATGTTAGTGATTTTTTAATACCTTTATTTTATTTATTTATTTTTATGTGGTGCTGAGGATCGAACTCAGCACCTTGCATGTGCTAGGCAAGCGCTCTACCACTGAGCCACAATCACAGCCCCATGTTAGTGATATTTTAATGGGAATTGCACTGAATCTGTAGATTGCTTTTGATAGTATGGACATTTCAACAATATTAATTCTCCCATTCCATGTACATGGGTGTTCTTTCCATCTTCTAGTGTCTTCTTCAATTTTTTTATAGTGTTCTATAATTTTCTCTACAGAGCACCATGGCCCTGGCTATTCAGAGGCTAGGCATGGCAGAGTGGCTAAAACCCCAGTGTTCACACCCACATAGCAACCTTTTCCCCACTGAGCTAGAAAGGCTAAAATAAACTGGCCAGGCTAACATCCCTGAGTGATCTTATAGCCAGTTCAGTGGTGACACTGCCCTTCAGAGAGCTTACTACATGGTCGACTGATGCAGTGTACCTGCATGAGCCTATACTCAGTTTATCAATCAGCCCAGTGGCAGGCCCACAGCACCCATGTGTACACATACTTGGCCCAGCAGCTTCCACCCACTAAAAAGCCTGCCACACAACTTACCAATCCACTGTGTCTGATTGTGCCTACATTTGGCCTGAGAGCCACACAACCCAACAATCAGCCCAGTTGCCCCACTCCCAGTAATAATAATACTGTGCCACCACTATCACTGACTCAGCCTAGGTCACTAACACAATAGCAAATATTGCTGAAGAGGATTATGGCTGAAGAAACTGCACGGTATTACTGAAACCACATTACTGAGTTTACCTAGAATCAAAGTTATCATGTTATGCTCAACCAAAAGCCCAGCATTCGTCTACAGGAAAAAGTCTCTCCTTGCAAAATTTGTTCCATAAATATGGGGGAAAATGACTGTTCTATTATAAACATCAACATAAGAGCACAAGAAACATGAAAAAGCAAGGAGATATGATACTGCGAGGAAACACAATAATTCTCCAGCAGCAGATCCCTGGGAGAAGGAAATTTTATAAAATGCCAGAAAAAAAATCCAAAATAATAATGTTACGAAAGCTTGGCAAGAAACAAGACAATCTAGGAAATTTAATGAAATTAGGAAAACAATTCATGGTCCAAATGAGGAGTTCAACAAAGAGATATCATAAAAAAGAACCAATCAGATATTCTGCATGGAGAATTCAATTAATGAAGTAAAAAATACATTTGAGAGTGTCAATAATAGAGTAGATCAAGCAGAAAAAGGAATTTCTGGCCCTGAGAACAGGTCTTCTGAAATAACCCAGTGAGACAAAATAATAGTTATTACTGTAATAATTATAATGATAAAAAGAATAAAAAAGCCTATGAGACTTACAAAATAGCTTTAAATGAACTAATGCTTGCATCATGGAAGTTCCAGAGGGGAACAGATAAGAAGAGTCATGGAAAACCTGTTTAATGAGATAATAGATTAAAAAAAAAAACTTCCCAAGCCTTGGGAAAGACAGACACTCAAATCTAGGAAGTTCAAAGATCCCAAATAGACTTAACCCAAGAAGGTCCTCTCCAAGAAATAATGGTCAACTGACAAAAGATACAAAAAGAGAATTCTAAGAATAACAAGAGTTAACTAGCATCATCCGTATAAAGGAATTCCCATTAAACTAACAGCAAATTTCTCAGCAAAAACCTCACAGGCCAGGAGAGAATGATATGATATATTCAAAGTGCTGAAAGAAAAAAAAACAAACAAACAAAAAAACAGCTGCTAACCAAGAATAGGCTACCCAGCAAAGCTCTCTTTCAGAAATGAATAAGAAATAAAGATTTTTGCAGACAGGCAAAAACTGAGGGAATTCATTATCACTAGACTGGCCTTATAAGAAATGCTTAAGTGAGTCCCGTATCTGGACATAAGCATTTCTTCATAAAGGCAAGTTTCTCCAGACTGACCAGTAGAATTAGTGCAATTGCAATAAGAATTCTAACAGGCTTTTAAAACATGGCAGTTGATATATTTGTGTGGAAAACAATGGACCAAAAGAAGATATAATTGGATGTCTTACACCAGCTGATTTCAAGACTCACTGTAAAACTCTAGCAACCAAGCAATGTGATATTTGCTTACAGATAGACCTACAGATCCATCAATGAAGCAGAACAGAGTCCAGAAAGATGCCCAATTGATATTTCATGAAGATGTTAGGTTGATTCAAGTGGGGAAAAGATAACCTTCCAACAAATAGTATTGAAACAATTGAGTGTCCATATATAAAAAACAATCAAAAGCAGGGTTGGGGGAAACATGAAATTTACCCATACCTAGAGGAGGTACTATAAGTTACCACAAATTTTACTTATATAGGATTACAGACTCCCAATATAGTGATATTATTTTCACCTTAAACTGGGGATCAGTAAAGATTTTCTATAAAAGGCCAGGTAGTAAATATCTGTTATTTAGTGGGCCATATGGTTGCAGCTACTTGACTCAGCCATTAGCCATGCACAATATGTAAAAGAATGGCTTGATTTTGGTCCACTGAAATTCTTATTACCAGAGTGGGACAGATTTGGTTCTTGGGTCATAGTTTGGTGATTATTGCTCCAAATGGAAAATTATCTTTTAAAAAGATTTTTTAAAAATTGATTCTCAGATGGAAGATGGCAGAGTAGAGGAAAGCTGGATTCCAAGCTGTGCCATTGCATGGAACAAAGCAGAGGGTGTACAACTTCTCAGCGAGGTGAATGAAAAAGGGATTTCACTGAAATTTAATATTGGGCACTCAAAGTGCCTTAGGGACTCAGAAATTTAGGTACAATAAATAAAGAAGAAAACATCAGAGCCCATGCAGTGACCCCACAGGTGCCACTGGTAGGGATCAACTACAGGCAGAGGGAGGGGGATCACAGTCTTGGTACAAAGAAACCTGAGATAAAAAAATGGTGCCTAATTTTAGCTGATCCAGAGGCTGCACAGCACACTAGTACTTGAAAGCATGTTTTGTATCTCAACTGGCCAGGGAAAGCTGAGGCAGGAGCCATCTTGGGGTGAGAGCATCACCACAGCAACTACAGGCCTGGAACATAAGCAAAAGAAAAAAACATAGCCACAATGCACCGGTAGGTGACTATTGAGTGGTCTGAGGTGGGAATGTTGGACCATGAGTGGAACAGATTCAGAGTAGACTATACCCAAGGGGATTTAAGTTGGAAAGGTGGAGGGAAGCCTGACTCACTTCTTTGTATCTGATGGCTCATGTCACCAGCTGAAGCAGACTGGGAGTCTGAGCAGGTTGGGGTGAATAACTTAGGTACTAAGCCTGGGAATGCTGTGCTCCTGAGCAGCAGTGAGTAGAGGGTCACCCCGCCCATACACACACACACACACACACACACACACACACACACACACACACACACACACAGATTGCATTTCTTAGGAGACTCCTGAGAACCAGACCACCAGAGATTGGCTACTGTTGAGCCCTAGAGGTGGGCATATGTATTCTCTCCAAATATGGCACCACCCAACAAAGACCCTGAGGCTTAATTAGAACTCAGTGCCACCTGATGGAACGCCCCTCACAGAACACTGCACAGTACCCTGGGAGTACACTGATCTGATCCCAATGGACAAAACGCCTATGGACAGTATGTCCTAACCCATCTCACCTCATACTGGTGAGAAGAGAAGCTGAGCTTCAATCTTAGGCCACTAGTAGCTCAGAGAGCAACACAAAAACAAGAAGGAATTAACAACCCCTACCCCTTGCTCTCTCTATTAGGACATAACTCAGGAAGAACTGGAAAGTAAGACTATTGGACATATATTATGGCCACCCAATCTGGTCAACTATTTTGACCACTTACGTGGAAGTTTCCTCAGTCTTCACTAAGATTTTGGGGCTTTAATTTTCTTTATTTTTGCTTCCTTGTGTGTGTGCATGCACAAGGGAGTATGTGTGCATGCACGAGGGAGTATGTGTGCATATGTGTGAATTCTGGCTGTGCTCATTGGCTCAGGGATATGCATACATACACTTATTTGTCATTTTTTCTTCTGTTTTCTCCCTTCTTCTGTACAAATATCACCTGCTTCATCTCTTCTGCATGTTCTTTGTTAACTTTCTGAAATTGTCTTTTTAAACTTCCTATCACATTTCCTTTTCCCCTAATTAACCGTATTTTTACCATCTTTCAGAACTAATTGGTCTATATAACTCCTCCCCCTACCACTAATGCTAATACAATCACTATTGCTATGGATAATATAGTTGACATCTGCTGTTTGCTTTAAAGCCAGATCAAGTTCATGGTTATTTTTCTTACTGTTGACAATTGCTGACTCCACCATTCCTCTTTATTGGTGACAATTAATGTTAAAGACATCATAGTAGGAACCAGTATTTAATGCTGCTTATTGTTTGTTGTTTGCAATGGTTGTTACTAGTGTTTATTTCACCCCATTCTATGAGGTACTGGGAGCCTACAGGGATACTAAAATTTCTCAGGTTAGAGACTCTGCTGCTGAACTAAACATTTCCTGACATCACTCCTACTCAAAGATGTGAGGAAACAAAAGCCCCAAACCAACAACAAGGACTTAAGAAGGAACAATCAGAGGAAACTCGGGTTCCACCCCTTGGCATCTATGCAGACATAAAAACAGAGAGTAGTCCCAGAAAAAATAAAATATTTATACACAAAAGGACATATGCAAAAAAAGAGGTAGAAGAATCTACCTCAATTGATGTGCAAGACCAAGACCTCCGGAAACATGAGAAAACAGGCAAACAAATCTCCCTGCAAAATCCACAATCCCTCAACAAAGGATCCCACTGATAGTGAGGTGGATGAAAACGCAGAGAAAGATTATAAAAACTGATTATTAAAATGTGAACTAAAACAAAATCTCAGGAAGGAATTAAGAGAGCAATTACAGGAAATGAAAGACCACTTTAAAAAAGAAAAAGAAATAGGGAAAAGAAACCAAGAAGAACTCCTAAAAATGAAAGATACAATCAGTCAAATTAAAAACTCACTTGAAGGCATCACTAAGAGATTAGAATGCATAGAAAATGGAACCTCAGCCCTTGAAGACAGAACTTCAGGAATTGAAGATGAGCTATAGGTTCTGGGGTACATAGAAGGCAAAAAAGGAAAAAAAATTATAGAACATGACCAGAATATACAAGGACTTTGGGACAACTTTAAAAGACCAAACTTGAGAATCACTGGGATAGAAGGGAACATGAATATATAAATAAAGGTATAAAGAATATTTCCAATGAGATATTTCCAAAGAAAACTTTTCCCAAATCATAAATGAGATAGACACCCACATACAGGAGGCTTATAGGACCCCAAATAAACCTAGTCAAATAAGAAGCTCACTGAGATATATCATAATCAAAATGCCTAACATACAAAACAAGGAAAGAATATTAAAAACCACGAGAGAGAAGCATCAGATCACATTTAGAAACAAACCAATAAGGCTCACTTCTAATTTCTCAGCTCAAACCCTAAAATCAAGGAGGGACTGGAATGAGATATTCCAACCTCTAAAAGAAAACAGATGCCAACCAAGGATATTATACCCAGCAAAACTCAGATTCAAATTTAAGGGGGAAATAAAACTTTACATGAAAAGAAAAAACTAGAAGAATTCATGAGCACCAAACTAATACTACAAAGAATACTCAAAAGATAAACTGCATACAGATGAACTAAAAATCAAATTCCCAAATCTCACAAACAGAGGAAATCCACTAACTGAGAATCAAGATAGGATAAAATATACCCCCCCCCCAAAAAAAAAGGAAGGAAGGAAAGACAAGCACATACCCATATTAAAGCTGAATGTTAATGATCTCAAATCCCCAACTAAAAGACACAGATTGGGGCTGGGGCTCAGTGGTAGAGCACTCGCCTAGCATGTGCAAGGCTCTGGGTTTGATCCTCAGCACCACATAAAAAATAAATTAATTAAATAAAGGCATTGTGTCCAACTATAATAAAAATTTTTTTTTAAGATACAGGTTAACAGAATGGATCAAAAAACAATATCCAACTATATGCTGTTTACAAGAGACTCATAGGCAAAGACATCCCTAGGCTGAAGGTAAAAGGATGGCAAAAAAAATATTTCAGGCATATGGTCCAAGAAAACAAGCAGGAGTAGCTATTCTCATATCTGACAAAGCAGACTTCAAGCAAAAAGTAATCATAAAAGACAAAGAGGGCCATTACATCCTAGTCAAGGGGAAAATCCAACAAAAAGATATAATGACAGTAAACATTTATAACCCAAATGTCAACAATGCACACAATTACATGGAAAAAATACCCCATGACATTAACTCTCACATAGACCCCCAACACAAAAATACTAGTTGATTTCAGTACCACCAACAGACAGATCATCAAAACATAAAATCAGTAAAGATATCTCCAACTTAAACAACACTATAAATTAAAATGGACCTAAAAGACATCTGCAGAATATTCCACCCCAAAACAACCAAATTCACCTTTTTCTTAGCTGCACATAGAACTTTTACCAAAATAGACCATATTCTAGGCCACAAAGAAAATCTTAGCAAATATTTTTAAAAATTGATAAAATCCCATGTATCCTATTGGATCATAATGAAATGAAGCTAAAAATAACAGTAAGGAAAATAATAGAAACCACATAAACACAAGGAGATTGAACAATACTCTCTTAAATGAAGACTGGATCAAAGAGGAAATGAGAAAAGAAATCAAGAAATTTTTAGAAACAAATGAGAACAAAGATACAACATATCAAAATCTCTGGGACACTACAAAGTAACTCTAAGAAGAAAATTTATAGCACCAAGTGCCTATATTAAAAAATAGAAAGATCCCAAGTAAATAAGCTTATGCTCCTCCTCAAGGTCTTAGAAAAAGAAGAACAAACTAATTCCAAAACCAGTAAAAGACAGGAAATAATTCAAAACAGAGATCAATGCAACAAAGAGTGGTTCTTCAAAAAGATAAATAATATTGATAAACCCTTGGCCAAACTAACCAAAAGAAAGAGAGGGAAGGCTCAAATCAACAAGATTAGAGTTGAAAAAAGAGATATCACCAGACCCTTCTGAAATTCAGAAGATTATCAAAACCTATTTTGAAAATTTATACTCCAATAAACTGGAAAATCTAAAAGACATTGGCAAATTTCTAGATACATATAACCTTCCTAAATTGAATTAGGAAGACATAGAAAGCCTAAACAGACTACTATTAAGTAACAAAATTGAAACAGCAATTAAAAGCCTTCCAACAAAGAAAAGCCCAGCACCAGATGGATTCTCAGCTGAGTTCTCCCAGACCTTTATGGAAGAACTAACACCAGTCTTTTTCAAAGTATTCCATGAAATAGAAAAGGAGGGAACACTTTTAAATACATTATATGAGGCCATTATAACACTGATATCAAAACCAGACAAAGACACATCAAGGAAAGAAGACTACAAGCCAATATCCCTGATGAATATAGATACTTAATAAAATAATAGGAAACTACATTTTAAAACACATCAAAAAAGGGAATATGCCATGATCAATTGAATCTCATTCCAGGGATAAAAGGTTATTTGAATATATATAAATCAATAAATGTAATTCACCACTTAAACAGAACTGAGGACAAAAATCACATGATCATTTTAATTGATACAGAAAAGGCCTTTGATAAAATCCAACAGCCATTCATGTTTAAAAAAAGCAATAGAGAAGCTAGGGATTGAAGGAATTTACCTCAACGTCATAAAGGCCATTTGTAACAAATCCAAAGCCAGCATCATACTAAATGGAGAAAAACTAAAAACATTTCCTCTAAAATCATGGAACAAGCCTGCTCTCACAACTCCTATTCAATATAGTCCTTGAAACATTAGCCAGAGTGATCAGGTAAGAAAAGGAAATCAATGGGATACAAATAGGAGAAGATGTCAAACAATCTCTGCCAATGATATGATCCTATATCTAGAAGACCCCCAAAAAAAAAAAACTCCACCAGAAGACTTCTAGAGCTCATAAATGAGTTTAACAAAGTAGCAGAGTACAAGATCAACACCCTTAAATCAATCACTTTCCTATACTCCAACAGTGATTCAGCCAAGGGAGAAATTAGGAAAACTATCCCATTCACAATAACCTTAAAAAAATTAAATAATTGGGAATTAATCTAATTAATCTATTCCCACTAATCTAAGATGGAAAACTCTTAAAATACTTTATATCCATCCACATTTCAAACTATTTTTCATATTCTTCATTTTTCCCTCTTATAGAGTCTTTTCTGTTGTCATTTTTCTTCTCGTGAACTTGCTTTGGTTTTTTGTTGGTTTTTGTTTTTTCCCTTAGATCTTCTGTAATGGAATTCCTTAGTTTTTGTCCATATGTAAATATCTTTAATTCACTTTCATATTTAAAGGCAATTTTTGCTGGATACAGAATTATGAATTACCAGGATTTTCTCTCCCTTAGCACATTGAAGATATTCCATTTTTTATGGCTTCATCAATTTATCAGAAATTGTTGCTGTGTTTTACTGTGTTTATGTGCTTATATGTAATGTGCCTTCTCTTTTGTTCTAGCTGCTTTTAATATTTTATTATTATTGCTTATTTTCAACAATTTGGTTATATTGTGCCAGTATATGGTTTTCTTCAGGTTTATCCTGCTTAAGTGTTTCGCACTTCTTGAATTTGGTGACTTTATCATCTTCATTAAATATGAAAATATTCATACAAACATAACCTCTCTCTTTTCTGGGTTCTTCATTCTCTCCTCATTTTTATTTTTTTTTCTATAAGTCTTTCACATATTTATAATAGCTGTTTTTAAGTTTTTGGATTACCATCATCTCTGTGTTTTTACTTCTCCTGACTCATATTTTTCAGAATCCCAATTTTCTGCCTCTCTGCATGCCTAGTGCTCTTTTATGTTAATCAGATGCTGGACATTATGAGCATGATGTTGTGTCTGGATTTTTGTCTTCCTTTAAAGCAAGTTGATCAATTTCTTGCTTTTGAAAACCACTATTTTGGTCTATCTAAGGCAGTTTTTATTTAATATTTAGTTTAACTTCTCCACTAAGTCCCAATCCTTCTAGGAGCTCTGCTGAATGTTCTCTATAATCAACAAGTCCTTCCATAACTGCTAGGACTTTGAATATCTCCTAGTACTGAGAACTGTTAAGCTTTCAGTTCCCTTCTCCTAGTCCTATGGAGTTTCACCCTGCATCTATGCAGCTTAGTATTTATTCAAAGACTTTAGGACAATAGATTGCAAAGTATTGGCCAGAGTCCCCTGAGGAGGTCTTTAATACATTTTAGAGATCTATAAGTTTACTAATAATACTAATAAAACTTTACAATAACACTGAATCCCATGAGTTCAAACCTATTTCAAAATTATACTAAGATGTTATTTGCCTTTCTATTTTCATTCTCTCAATAGTGTGCAGAGGAGTTTTCCAGAAGCCATGTGATATATGATATTGCAATAAATTGAATTCAGAAGCAGGTATGAAAATCCAGATGTTTTCTATTTAGTCAGAAAATAAGAAAATTGCCAAAAGTCAAATAATATACTATTCAATTGTTTTTTTTATTTTCATAAATGTGTTTTTCATAAAAATATGTTACATGTATAATTTATTATGTTAAAATGAACTAATAAATATTTTAGACAATTACTAGTTTTAATTTCTAGTATACTAAATATTGGCAGATAACCCACATTGAGGATTGGAGTTCTCAATTGTTAATAGTGTAAAGAGGCTCTGAGACCAAAATGTTTAGAGGGAATCCCTAGGCAGCTTTGGGGATTTCTTCTTCATTGGCTCTCCCTTCTCTTGGGTACCCTGCAAAAATTCCAGGCTATTTGACCTCCCTAAATGTTTGTTTCTACCTTTAACTTGGTAAAACTGCCATGCTGTGCTTGGTTCACCCCACCTAGGCTATGGTCTGGAAAGTGCCTCCAGTCAGAAACTGGGGTGATTGTGGGGTGAAGGAGCCCTAATTAGGAAGGGCTGTTGTAGCTAGCTGGAAGCCATAAGTTCCACCTGATATGTATGTGACGCACCTCTAGGCACCCGCAAACCTGAAGGTATATAACCGGGTGAAAGCGGTCCGAGTTAGGAGAACGGAGAATTCAGTCAGCCGGGCAGTCACTCGGTCGGTCAGAAGAATCAGAGCGGCCAGAACGTAGGCAGAGCGGTTACAGAAGAGAAACCAGATAGAAGACAGAAGAGAAACCAGATAGAAGAAGTAATGACTGGTCAGAGTTAGGCCGAGACTCCTGAGGAAGACAGAAGACAGAAGAAAGAAGAAGGAAAGAAAGAAGAGAGAAGAAAGAAGCTCTAATCTTTCTCTAAGCTAAGCTCTATCTTTCTAACTCTAAACTCTAAGCTAAGAAGACAAGAAGAAAAGCTCGCTCTAATCTTTCTCTCTAAAAATCTTTCTTTCCCTCTCTAAGCTCTAAGAAAGTAGAAGTAAAAGTAGTAAAAGCTTAACTCTGCCTCCGAGAGTTTTCATCCCGGGTTACGGTACCAGGCAGCTTACAGTGGGGGTTGCCTTTTTTTTTTCCTTCTGACAGAGGTCATAATCCTGGTGCTTTTGTCCAGTGTCTGAATTTAATTTTTGTCCAGTTTCCCATAATAACCTCAGCTGTCTATCTAGAGGCACTTTCTAGACCACAGCCCATGGGAAAACTAAGCAGCATATGAACATAAGGTAAATAGGATTCTAGTAACTATATTGGTTATTCTAGATGTTTGTGAAATGCTTTTAGAAGAACATTCTAGTTGAATTATCACAAGAACACTATAGGTGGAACTATAATGTTTTTCCTATTTTACTAGAAAAGAAACTGAATTTTATGAAGCAGATTATGGGTAAAGTAAGCCAGAATCTAGATCCAGGTAGACTAACTTCAGAAGCTTATACTCTACCTTGCAGAGTCTTCCATTGATTAAGTTTATATTTGTCAAGTACATATTACATAATGGGCACAGTTCTGAAGACCAGGGATACAGCAGTAAATAAAACAGGCAAAATCCCTATCCTTGTATTGCTTTTATCCTCGTAAGGAGAGACCAAGAATCAATTAGATAAATAAATCACATTTCTATTAGAGAAGTATACTAAAGGAAAAGAAAGTAATAATGAGACTTTGGGACATTGCTGAGATGGGGATTATTTTAAATAGGGTATTCAGGAAAAGCTTCATTGGGAAGGGGAAGGAAGTGAAATGTGAACTGTGAGAATATAGAGAATATATAGTGTTATGTCAGGAAGAAGGCATAGCATATACAAAAGTTCTGAGGTGTGGCTGCACCTGGCAGGTTTGAGGAGGCTCACATGCAGGAGTAGAGTATGTTAGAAAGAGTAGTAACAGGTCAGACCTTTGAAGTCCTAGAAGACCTGTTTATATGAAATCCAGCAGAATCTGGTTTTTACTCTAAATGAGATGAGACATCACTGGAGGTGTTTAAACAAGGAGTGACATGAACAAATTCTAGGGTTATTATGCTAAAAAGTACACTGTGTAGGGGCAAGGAGAAAGGTTGGACCAGGGAGACTAGTTAGGATAATATTGCAATAATTCAAGCAAACCATGATAATATCAATGAAAGTATTAAAAATTTACTTTTTCCTTCTTAAAAAGAAAAACAGAAGAAATAATAGTTATTATATGAGTTATATTATTTTTTGTTATAATTTGTATTAAATTCCATAAATTATACTTTCCTCATCATACATCATCTATGAGTAATTAAGATAATCTTTGTAATCATCTATGTCAGGTATTATTTCTTTCTTTGTTAATATTTTATAAATTTAGCATGTTTTAAAATAAAGAGTCACACATACAAATATTTCATTACACCATCATCCACAAGCAGTTAATCACATGCTGATCCTCACTTTATAGGTGTGTGCCATTTTGGCTGATGCACTTGCCCTGTGGAACCCATTGTTCGTTGTTTGCAAACACTGCCTGAGGATCCATATCTTTTTCTGAGGATTAACTCTATAAAGCACAGCTAGTCCTTTCTTACTATGTGTACATGAGAATTATCTGCCTTAAAGCCATAGCTTTCTCTGAGACCCTATGGGGAATGAGACAGCTCCCTTTATTTCAGTTTAGAGAGGAAAAACCTGACATCAGTGGTCATTCTTCAGAAAAAATAGCTTTATCCTGCTATCTAATTTTTCCTAGGGACAAACAAGCAAGTACTGTCTTGCCTTAGAGGGCAAAATGGAGAAAACAAATAGAAAACAAAGGGAAAAAAATCCATGCTCTTCAGTCATCTATGGACTTTTGGCTTATACAGTTGTTAACAATTGGCTTTGAGAGCTCATAATAACAGCTCCTAGAATTACAGTTTTAGTCTGTGCTTTTTATTTTCACAGAAATGAATTCATCTTTGTCATATTGAGTTGAAAACTCTGAAGACCCAAATAATTTGTTCTCAAACCTACTAATTTACTATCTTCATTAATACACCTCCTTTCATAATAGATCATCACACCCTGGGCCAATATGGCAAAAGAGCTGGTTTTTGATCCTTTTACTGATTTGGGGTTTATTTGGGGGGACATAACAAAGATGCCACTTTTAGCTTTGAACTTACAGTTTGGAAGTTTAAAAATATAGAAATTGAGTCCTAGTAAATTCCTTCATAATAACACCAAATAGCAATTAACTTTTAGCTGTTGCTTTCTATGATAGATTTTTAACTTACAAGACTATTGGTATAGTTTTTATTGTTTGAGACATAAAATAATACCTTCCTCCTCTTAGACCTAGATTTTTTTAAATGTTGAGATTTTTGCCTTATTAAATTTTGCACTGATTTAATGAATGTAATCATACTTATTTTTTCCATTGAAAATTAAGGAAGACTGCAAGTAACATTTATAACAACATACAGTTGCCATATTAAAAATGCCCTTGCAGTTTGAAAGAGCCCCTCTAACATGAAAAGAAACTTTCTGATAAGTGCTTTTCTGCCTCCCAAATTTTACTCTGCTAGAAATAAAAAGTGAAAAAGGACACTCTGGCCCAGTGGCACCAAGAAAGCTCAGATTGACATGTTTCTCTGTCTAGCATAGCCTAGCAAAAGCTACATCTGTCTATCCCCTGGTTTTTATTTCTGTAAATTGTAACCACTTTTGTAAGACAGGAAGAGAAACAATCTACCTGCTTCTGCTTCTCCCCAATTTAATAAACTGCATAAAATTCATGACTCCTTTGCTTATTTCTTGTGCAGGTGGACAGCTGAGTCTGGCTATCCAGGATCCTGGCAGGCTCCCTAGCTTGGCTACCTGTAACATTCTGACTCCTACTGGAGTACATTTTTGTCTTATATATTCTCAACCAAAAAAAACATTCTAATTACCCATTAATAGCATTATGATGAATCTAATATCCATCTATTTGTTTAGTTTTAAAGCCTATTGAAGTAACAATTACTCTTGAAGTAACAATTTTTGAAACTTTACATTGATATGCCAAGTAATCCTCTTTTATTTTATCTTATCATATGTGATCTGTGTTTGCCACTTTTAGCTTCAAGAGATGCCCTAATTCTAAGATTCATTCCTGTCTAGAACCTTCATTATTCTCAGTTTTGCAAACTGAGTTATCCTGTTTCAAGTTATCTCCCCATCTCTTGACCCCCTTTATTTTAATGACATTTAACATAATATTTTAAGATTACAGATCTACACATAAAATATCAAGCATGAGTGCATCAGTTTTGTGTAAGAAATTACTTTGTAAATTCATTCTTATATAGAATGCATTTTATTGGTACCAGGATTTTGTTTATTAATTATAATTTTGTCTTCTGTGACATAGTATGTCAAACTCTTCAGGAAACAGTAAACCCTGAGAAGAAAAGCATTCATTAAAATTATGATTATTTTTTTCGCCTGTAAAGATTGAATCAGCTTAATTAGCTACTGTCATTCTTGGCTTTGTTTTTGACATTTACTCTTTTGTCACCTGAGCCAATACATATGCTTCTGACAGAAATTAGCTTTGAATTATTATATTTTATTTTACCTAATTTAACTAATTTAGTATGTAAGACATTAAAACAATATTATAACCACATATACATTACACATAGTATACAAAATAAATTTCCTTAATGTCTGCCATCTTAGGAAATCTTTCAAAGAGAAATTTCAGGAAATGGGTGATTTTAATTATTTTATACAGTGATTTGCTTTAATATGAGGATAACTTTGTATTTAAAGAAAAATAAAATTATTTGCAACCATTAACCAAACTTTTTGGTTATTTTCAAGTGAAATAACAACTGTTATCCTCTGTATTGTTCATTTTTATTATTATATTGACAGTGCCCACTTTTGAAATGAAAATAGTTGGTTTTTAGTATTGATTAGAATTGTAGGAATGAAAAAAAACTTATAAACCAAGAATGGTTGAGTTATTCTTTCTCATGAAAAAGCCTCTGAATCTTGCTCTATTAAGTAAGCATCTAGGGAGTATGATATAAGATGGCAGAACAGGTGATTCTAGCTTTCAGCCCCCCGCCCCGTGTAAACACCAATTTTCATAACACCCATGGAAGAGAATGACTTTGTGGGAGCCATGGAGTCTAGAAGAGACATTGTAGCTTATGGAGGAAAAAAAAAAAATCTGAGAGTGAATCTATTGAAGAGGGTAAGAAGAACAGTCATTTCATCCATGTTACCCTCACCAAAGTAGCATGATTGTGGTTCAAGACAAGACCCTCTTAGACCACAATTTCTTCCATGAGAGAAAATAAAATAATGTAAGGGACTGGTTTACCCAGCCTTGTAGATGCTGCCCAAGGGTCCCACTTATGCCTGGCCCCACCCAGAACACTGAAGGGATTTTCATGCCTGAAACATCTGGTGGCAGCTAGAAGCAGGGAGAAAGGGCAGTAGCTCACAGCAAGTGGTACACAAATCTCAACAGCCAGCTGAAAATCTAGTTAAACAGTTTTGGACTCCATGGAACCTGTTTATGAATTCCACAAGATCCTACCAGCCAGACTTTTTGTGCCCCCAACTCCATAAACTCCTCCCACAAGTCTTACATAAAATATCTTATAATAATCTATTTTAAGCTGATCACAATTTAATTTTTATAATAGACACAAAGCTGTACACTTTGTGGGTAGCCTTTGTGTCCCTAGTGCACACCCAATGCAAGCTTTTGTGGAGAGCACACTGATATCAATGACAGATATATATCTTAGAAGGTGCATATCTTAGCAGCCACATAAACCCTACTGGTTTCTGCAAAGACACTCAGTGGTAAACACAAGTGTATTTCTGTCCTAGAGAAAAATGAGAATTTCAGCACTCAGAACAGCTCTGTAGATTGAGATAATACACATAATTTTTATATTCTTCATGAAAGGTAACAAGAGGAGTGGAGTAGGCACATCCATAGTGAAGGTCTGAGAAATCCCCATAATCTCTAGCCAGGTGCAGTAGTGAAGGAGTTTTTCTTCCCAAGTCAATAAAGACAAGAGGAGGTGACTGCTTCTTTAGATATGAAGAAAACAACACGAAGTCTTAAAGGAATGTGAAGATTCAAGGAAAAATGCTACCACCAAAGGAACAAAATAAATTTCCAGTGGATAACCTAAGAGAAATAGAGATCTATGTGCTTTTTATCAAAGAATTCAAAATAATCATCTGGAAGAAGATCAGTGATCTATAAGAGAACACAGATAGCTAAACAGAATCAGGAAAATAATGCATGAACAAAATGAGAAGTTCAACAAAGAGAAAGAAACCATTAAAAAAGAACCAAGCAGGTTCTAATATTGAAGAATACAAGTCTGAGCTGAAAAATCCAATAAAGAGTTTCAACAGCAGACTCAAACAAGTAGAAGAAAAAAATCACCAGATTCACAGATCATTTGAAATTATTCAGTCAGATGCACAAAAAGAAAAAGTGAAAAAAGGTGAAAAAGTCTATGGGACTTAAGGAATGACAACAACAAGTGAAGTAACATATGCATTATGGGATTCTGAGTAGTATAGAAAGAGAAAGGGCAGAAAGATTCTTTAAAGATATAATTACAGAAAACTTTCAGAATGTGGAGAGATAAATGATCATTCAAATACGTGAAGCCCAAAGAATCTAAATAGGTTGAATACATGGAAATCTTTACCAAGACACATTAAAATCAAATTATTAATGTCAGAAACAAAGAGAATTTTGAAAACAGCAAGAGAAAAGTGGTGTATCACATACAAGGGATGCTCCATACGATTATCAATTGATTTCGCAATGGAAATCTTACAGGTCACAAGAGAATGGTATTCATGGTGCTAAAAGAAAAAAAGATTGCCAACTAAGAATACTATAGCCAGAAAGCTATCCTTCAGAAACAAAGCAGAACTTTTTTTTCTTTTTTTATTTATAATAGTAATATGTATTACAATTCATAATGCACATATATAGCATCTTTTTACATACAACTGTTTGTATACAAAGTATATAAGTACCATTCAGATCTTCAATCATGCATTTAGGATAATAATATCCATCTCATTCAACCACCAACTTTTATTTTATTTTTCCCCTCTCTATCCCCCTTTGCTCCCTCCCTTCCCCTCCCTTTCCTTTGACCATTTTAGTGTTCCTCTAATCCTCCTATGTACCCCCATCCAACAACATTGTGAACTAGCCTCCTTATAGCACAGAAAACATTCGGTATTTGGATTTTTGAGATTGACTAATTTCACTTAGCATTATATTCTCCAACTTTATCCATTTACCTGCAAATGCCATTATTTTATTCTCTTTTATTGCTGAGTAAAATTCCATTGTGTATATATACCACATTTTCTTTATCCACTCATCTACTGAGGGACATCGAAGACTTTTTCTGACAACTAAAAGCTATGGGAAGCCGGGTGTGGTGGCGCACACCTGTAATCCCAGCATTTGGGAGGCTGAGGCATGAAGATCGTGAGTTCAAAGCCAGCCTCACCAATGGCGAAGCACTTAGCAACTCAGTGAGACCCTGTCTCTAATAAAATACAAAAAAGGGCTGGGGATGTGGCCCAGTGGTCAAGTGCCCCTGAGTTTAATCCCCAGTACCAAAAAAAAAAAAAAAAAAAAAAAAAAAAAAGCTATGGGACTTCATCATCACTATATCTGCCTTCCAGAAAGACCTTGCCAGAAATTCTTTTAGGGAGAAGTTGAAATGAAAGGACATTTAGTAACATGAAAATATATGAAGGTACAAAACTCATTGGTAATGGTAAAAATGTAATCAAATTACAATAGTCTATTACATAATGGTGGTGGGTAAATAAATCACTTTTCTACTATGAAGATTAAAAGACAAAAGTACTAAAAATAACTACCTACAATATTTAATGGAAACACAGTATAAAAAGTTATAATTTTTGCATCAATACCATTAAATATGTGTCTGTGTATATGTGTGTGTATAGGGGGCAAAAGTGTAGAGCTTTGTGTCTATTATCAAAATTAAATTGTGATCATCTTAAAATAGACTATTGTAGTTATAAAATATTTTATGTAAGATCCATGGTATTCACCAAGAAAAACCTGTAGTAGATACACAGAAGAAAAGAAAAAGGAATAAAAACATAACATAACAAAAATAATTATTAAATTACAAAGGAAAACAGAAAGGAACAAAGGAATTACAGAATAATAAGAAAAGATTAACAAAATTAAAATAGTAAGTTATTACATATTAATAATTGCTTTAAATGTAAATGGGTTAAATTCTCCATTCTGAAGATATAGAATAACCAAATGGGTCAAAAAAAAGTTCTAACTATTATGCAGTCTACAAGCACAAGCATTATTTATGCTATCTACAAGTAACTCACCTTAGATGTAAGGAAATACATAATCTGAAAATGGAGAGATGAAAAAGATATTCCATGCAAAAGATAACCCAAAGAGATCAAGGATAGCTATCTATTACAAGAAACAAAAAATATTCCTGTTGAATGGTAAAGAGGTCAACTCATCAAGAAAGTATAGCTTTTCTTTTAATATATATGCAGTCAGTGTTGGAGCACCTAAATATGTAGAGTAAATGTTCATAGAATTTAAGAGAGATGTAGACAGCAATAAAGTAATACAAGGGGATTTCTATTAGGAGGGCAAAAAATCATTCAGATAGAAATTCATTAAGGAAATGGCAGTCTTAAACCATACCATAGAACAAATGGACCTAACAGACACATACAGAACATTCCATGAATATATATTCTCTTGAAGCATACATGGAACATTGTCTAAGACAGATCATCTGTAAGCCACAAAACAAGTCTTAATACATTTTAAAAGATTGAAATTATCATCTCATGTATTTTTTCTGACCACAAAGATGACTAGAAATCAAAAACAGGAAAAAAAAGGGGGGAGGGGGAATCATTTACAAATATGTGGAAATTAAACCACACGCTTATAAACAGCTCTAGGGTCAAAGAAGAAACTAAAAGGGAAATTAAAACTGTCTTGAGACAAATGACAATAAAAAACACACCTACCAGAACTTACAGTATACAGCAAAAGCTGTTGTAAGAGGAATGTTTATGTAAATAAACACGTACATTTAAAAAAAAAAAAAAAAGATCACAAATAAACAGCCGAACTTAATACCTCAAGAAACTGAGAAAATAACAAACTAAGTAAAAATTTAGCAGAGGAAAGGAATAAAAAGAAATAAATGAAAGAGACTAGAAAAACAGTAGGAAAAAATTGATAAGAGTAGGAGTTGCTTTTTAGAAAACTAAATCAACAGATCTATAAAGTAGAAAAAAGAAAAAACAAAATCATAGCCTATATTTTTCCCATATTTTTTGATACATTACAGTTGTACATAATGGTGGGATTTATTGTTACAAATGTGTACGTACACACACTATAACAATATAATTTGGCTTTAGATATCTTCTCATTTCTCCTGCCAACTACCATTCTATTCTCTGCTTCTGTTAGTTCAACTTTTTTAGACCCCACACATAAATGAGATAATATAGCATTTATCTTCCCATATCTGGCTTATTTCACTTAGCATAACACACTTCAGGTTCATCCATGCTGTTGGCATACTTTTGTTATTTTTTAAAGGTGAGTGATATTCCATTGTATGGACATGTTACAATTTCCTTATCTACTCTTATGTTGCTGAACATTTAGGTAGTTTCCATATCTTGGCTATTGTGAATAATACTGCAATGGACACAGAAATACAAATATTTCTTTGAGATACCAATTTTATCTTTTCAGATATGTCCCTCAATGTGGGATTATTATATGGATGATTCTATTTTTAAGGTTTTGAAGAAGCTGCACACTATTTTTCCTAACAGTTGTACCAATTTACATTCCCATAAACAGTATATGAAAATCCCTTTTTACCCTCAGCCTTGTCAACACTTGTTATGTCTTTTTAGTAAAAGCCATACTAATAGGTAAGATGACATTTCATTATTGTTTTGATTTGCATTTCCCTGATGTTGAGCATTATTTCATATACCTGGTGGCCATTTGTATTTCTTCTTTGAAGAACTGTCTATCCAAGTATTTTGTCCATATTAAAATAAGGTATTTCCTTTGTTACTATCCAGTTGTATGAGTTCTCAGTGCATAGCTCAAGAAGAAACACAGAGCCATATATTCTCATCAGCTTTTTTGATCAACTCAGTGGAGAGGAGTCATTTTTCATTAAGAGTGTGTGTGTGTGTATGTATGTGTGTGTGTGTGTGTGTGTGCGTGTGTGTGTGTTGTTTTCATTTGCCTGTCCCTCTTGTTTCTCTCTTTGCTTCTCCTGATATATTTTATCATTCTTTCCCTTTCCCTTTACTGTTAACTATTTTTTCTCCTCCTTCCTTATAACCATCACATACTGCATTTCTTCTTCATTCTTTCTTTTTACTTTTTGAAATTATGAACTCTTTTATCTTCCTATCACATTTTCTTTTCTCTTAATTAACTGTATTCTTACCGTCTTTTAGCATTAATTGGCTTATATAACTACTGCCTCCTAATTAATGCTGTTGCAGTTATTACTACTGTTGGTGATATGGTTGACATCTGTTGTTTGCTTTAATGCCAGATATAGTTCATGATCACTTATTGTTTTTGCTGTTGACAATTGCTGATCCTACCATTTCTGGTTTTTGTGGCAATTAACATTACAGATGTCATAGTGGGAACCAGGTATTTAGTTTAATGCTGTGTATTGTTTGCACTGGTTGTTGCTGTTCTTTGTTTCCCCTTTTTTTTTTGTGAGGTGCTGGGCATCTACAGGGACACTACAAGTTCACAGGCTAGAAATTGAGTTACTGAATTAAATTCAACCAAAGACAGTGCACCTTGCTCCACACACAAGTGAATAACTCTCAATCTTCAACTATAGTTGAAGTAAAAACCCAAACTAATGACCAGGCTCTAATTAGAAACAGCCTAGGTGTGGGCCACCAGGTCCCACCTATGGACATCCATTGCTATAACAAAAACAGAAACAACACAATGGATTTAGATGTGAGACCTACAAGGTGGTCTCAATCTAGCTCATTCTAGGACACTTCAGCAAGTGAAGACTGTGTCCTAAAAAAGGCCCACACATAAGAGTGGAAAAGAAATCCCTTCCAACAGATGCATAAAACCCAGTTCAGGAACACAAGAAATATGAAAAAAACAAGCTAAAACAATATCGCCTAAAGTTCATAATTCACCAGTAAATGACCCCCAAAATATTGAAGTGGATGAAATGTCAGATAAGGAATTTAAAAATCTTTGAAAAAAAAATCAATGAATCCCACGAGAACACAGAAAAACAACCAAGGGAATTAAGAAAGTCAGTATCAAATATGAATGATAAATTTAATAAGGAGATAGAAATATTGGAAAAGAACCAAACAGAAATCATAGAAATAAAAGACAAAATAAATCAAACAAATTGTTCAATTGAAAGTCTCTCTAATAGAGTAGACTATGCTGAAGACAGAATCTCAGAACTGGAAGACAAAGTGGCCAGCTTTGAACATTGAGATATATAAAAGAAAATAAATAACCATGATCAGAATATACAAGAAATCCAGGACAACATGAAGAGACCAAATTTTTTGATTTGAGGAGGGCTATGAGATGCAGGCTAATGAAATGGATAAACTCTTCAGTGAAAGAAAACAGAAAACTTTCCAAACCTTCAGAATGAGATGAACATCCAATACAGAAAGCATTCAGACCCCAGATAGACAAGATCAAAAAAGAAGCTCTTCATGACTCATTATAAGTAAAATCCGAACAAACAGAACAAGGATAGAATTTAAAAAGCCTCAAGATAAAAATATCTGAACACATTTAGAGGCAAGCCAATCAGAATCACTTCTGATTTCTCAGCACAAATTCTTCAAGCCAGGAGGGCTTGGAATGATGTGTTCCAAGTCCTGGGGGTGGGGAGGAATGTCAGCAAAGAATGTTATATTCAATGAAGCTATCATTCAAACTTGAAGATGAAATAAAACCTTCCAAGATAAGCAGAAATTAAAAGAATTCATGACTATTAAACTGGCACTGCAGAACTTACTTAATACCACACACAGAAGAAATAGAAAACAAGTCTCAAGAGATCACAAAAAACAAATCTCATTTGAAGAGTAGTTAAGCAAATGAGAAACAGGATAAAACTGAACACATTAAATGAATCAAAATGGCAGGAATTAATGAACATCTCTCTAAAACAACATTGAATGTAAATGGTCTCATCTCTCAGAAGAAATAGGCTGCCAAAATGTATCAAAAAATAAGATCCAACTATATGGTCAAGAGACACACCTTACAGGCAAAGACTGCCACAGACTAAAAGTAAAAGGATAGAAATTGATATACCATGTGAATGGAGCCCCAAAACAAGCAGAAGTAGCTACTCTCATATCTGACAAAGTAGTACATCAAAATTAATCAGAATAGGCAAAGAAGGTCACTTCATATTGGTAAAGGAAACAATCCAAGAAGAGTTATAACAACAGTAAATATTTATGTCCCAAATGTGGGTGACACTAATCAAATTAAAGTTCCAGATGAGTCCCTATTACAATAATACTGGGTGATTTCAACACAGCTCTCTCACCATTAGATAGGTCATCCAAATGTAAACACAATGAAAACTCTTTGGACCTGAAAAATATAAATAAAATGGACCTAATGGACATCTATAAAATATTTCTTCCAACAAGAGCTAAATACACTTTCTTCTCAGTGGTTCATGGAACCTTCTCCAAAATAGGACATATTTTAGGCCACAAAGCAACTCTTAGCAAATAAAAAAAAATTTTTTTTTAAATATAACTCCTTGCATCTTATCAGATCATAATGGAATGAAATTAGAAATCAACACAACCAAACCCTACAGAAACTATAAAAACACATGGAGATTGAACAATACTCTTTTGAATGATGAATGGATTATAGAAGAAACCAGAGGAGAAATTTAAAAATTCTTAGACTCAAATGAGAGCAGTGATACAACATACCAGAACCTCTGAGATACTGTGAAGGCAAAAGTTATAGGTATGATTGCCTACATAAGAAAATCAGAAAGATCCCCAATGCAACCTAATGATGCATCTCAAGGCTATTGAAAAAGAAGAACAAACCAATTCCAAAACCTGTAGAAGGAAGGAAATAATTAAGATCAGAGCTAAAAATCAATGAACTTGAGAATAAAAAAAAGGGGGGGGGGTGCTTAAACAAAGAGTTGGTTATTTGAAAAGAGAAGATTGATAACCCCTTGGCCAAAATAACCAAAAAGAAAAAGAGAGAGAAAACAAGTAATAAAATTAGAGATTAAAAAATAGAATGAGAAATCACCACAGACCTCTCAGATTTTCAACATATCATTAGGGACTATTTTCAAAACCTACGCTCCAATAAAGACAAATATGATCTGCCAAAACTGAATCAAGAGGACACAGAAAACATAAACATACCAATAACTTGTAATGACATACAAGCAGTAATAAAAAGCCTTCCAACAAAGGAAATCCCAGGACCAAATGGATTATCAGCTGAATTCTACCAAACCTTTAAAGAAGAAATATTGCCAATACTCCTCTAAGTATTCCATGAAATAGAAAGGGATAGAACACTTCCAAATTAATTTTATGAAACCAGTATCACATTCATACCAGCTAAGGACACATCAAGGAAAGAAAACTACAGATTAATATCCCTGATGAATCTAGATGCAACAATATTTGATGACATATTAACAAAAGGTGTTTAACAATATATTAAAAGATTGTTCACCACAACCAAGTTGTTTAATTCCACAGCTGCAAGTATGTTTTAATATACATAACTAATATTATTAAAATGACCTTACTAATAAAAGCAGTATACAAATTCACTGCAATCTCCATCAATGACATTCTTCATAGAACTAGAAAAAAAAGTCCTAAAATTCATTTGGAAGAATAAAAGACACAGAAAAGGCAAAGCTATTCTAAGCCAAAACAAAAACAATTCTGGAAACATCACAATACCTGACTTCAAATTATTCAACAGAGCTATAGCTATAGTAACAAAAACTGCATGATACTCACATAAAAACAGACACAGACTAGTGGCACAGAAGAGAAGACACACAGACAAACCCACGCATCAGCAGTTATCTGATCCTTGACAAAGTTGCCAAAACCATACAATGGAGTAAAGACAGCTTTTTTTTTTTTTTCTTTTTCTTTTTCTTTCTTTCTTTTTTTTGTTAACAAATGGTGCTGAGACAACTGGTTATCCACATATGGAAGAATGAAACTAGAACCTATGTTTCACCCTGGACAAAAATCAACTCAAAATGGATCAAGGATCTCCGAATTAGACCAGAAACTATGCAACTCCTAGAAAAAAACATAGGATCAACACTCCAGCTTTTTGCACAGGCAGCAGCTTTCTCTGTATGACCCCTAAAGCTGAGGAGATAATGTCAAGAGTTAATAAATGGGATGGTATCAAATTAAAAATTTTCTGCACAGCAAAGGAAATAATTAGGAATATGAAGAGAGAACTCATAGGATAGGAGAAAATTTTTCTAGTTATTCTGACACAAGTTTAATATCTAGAATACATAAAGAGTTCAAAAAGCTTTACACCAAAAAAATCAAAGCAATTAATTAATGGGTAAATGAACTAAACAGACATTTCTCCAAAGAAGAAATACAAATGGCCAACAAATACATGAAAAAGTGTTCAACATCATTAGCAATTTGGGAAATGGAAATCAAAACTACACTGAGATTTTATCTCACACCAGTCAGAATGGCAGTTATACAGAAAAGAAATAATAAATGCTGGAAAGGATGTGGGGAAAAAGGAATACTTTACACTGTTGGTGGGACTGTAAATTAGTATAACCACTATGGAAATCAGTATGGAGTTTCCTCAGAAGGCTAGGCATGGCTATACCAGTTCTCAGTATTTACCCTGAAGAATTAAAGGCGTATTACTGTAGTGATATATGCATACCCATGTTTTATAGCAGCACAGTTCACAATAGCCAAACTATGGAACCCAGCCCAGATGTCCATCAGTAGATGAATGGATGAAGAAAATGTGGTATATATACACAGTGGATTTCTATTGAACCATAAAGAAAAATGAAATATGTCATTTGCAGAAAAATGGATGGAACTAAAGATATCATGTTAAGCAAAATAAGTCAAACTCAGAAGATCAAAAATTATTTCTCATGTGGAAGCTGGAGTGGAAAAAGGAAAACAAAGGTGGATCTCCTAAAATTCAAAGGGAGATCAGTAGAGGAAAGGGACCGAGGGGTAGGAGACAGGGAAGAAGAGGGGACGTGCTGGGGCATGATATTGGCCATATTACATTGTTATATTGTGTGCATGTATGAATATGCAACAACATTTATCACCATTATGTACAAGTATAATGCACCAATAAAAAATGTAGAAAAATGATTTAAGTTGATTCTTCTCTAAACTGATGGAATTAGATTAGGTGATTTAATCTTTCAGTTGATTCTGTAAGGAAAGAAGGGATTTCTTTCTTTGTCTTGCATAGACTTATTTATTGAGTAAAGAAGTTGTTAGAAGAAAATGAGATGAGTTATGTGGGTATCTAGATGAGTATTAACTTGGAAGTGAGCATCCATAAAGCCCTGCAGTTCTCTCTGCTTTACAACCTTTTCCTCTATATTAGATGGAGTAGTAAGGATCTAAGCATATACTTTTGTGTTTACTGAAGGCTTTTGGCATATACATCAGTTTGAATTGCTGTGTAGCTGGCTACAGTATCCTGTTTTGCTAGTCTAGAAATTCACAGCTAACTTAGGGATTTTATGTAGCATTTGCACTCTCTATTCTTTATCAATCACTGACAGACTCATTGTTTTATAATGTACTTCTCCGCAAGCTGTTTGCGACTCATCGCCTGCCTTGCTTTATAGTCTATAAATATTTAATTCTTTAATAAACTGCTTATATGTAATATAAAATGACTGATGCTATTCTCTCTCCCTTCTTTTAATAGTGCTACTATTTGCAAAACAATTCTCTTTCTTTCTCAATAGCAATATGTTTCATAAATGTTTGACTTTCCTTTTTCTAAGTAGCAATTTATTCTGGGAAGTTGAGAGAATGACAGGCAGGAAAACAGACCCTTGCACCTGGGATTGCAGTATAACTCTTCCCTTGTCCTCATCCCTTCCAAGCTAAAAATTGATGGTATAAAGAAGATGGACTTTGGAATTGTGGCAAAGAACAATCACCCGTCTCTCCAAACCCAATGTGCAAAACAGCCTTCAAATCTGTAGACTAAATGTATTTTCACAATGAGCCAATATGGTTCCCTCTGCTCTGATATCCTTTGTTTAGAGGAATCATAAAAGATGGAGATAATATAACAACACCTTACTGTTAATTTTCTTTTTTTATAACTTTGTACTTTAATTTTGAAATGTTGGCTGATTTGCTTTCTGTACCGTGAAATGATTTTTAATATTTGATTATTTCTTTTTTAAAATCAGATAAGTCAAACATATATTCAGTGCTTATTGTGTCCCCTGTACAGCTGTAGAATGTTTTCAAGGAAGATACTGTTATTTTTCTGATATCTCAATATAATTTTTTAAAACCCTACAAATCATAAACTCCCCCAGGGAAGGGCTGGGAGGCTGAATTGGCAAATTCAAGAATAAATAACATTTCTTCAGTGCCAGGTACATTTGGGGAAATTATGGGGGAGTGAGGGTAGAATATTTGAGTTTAAAAATCTCGATTTATATGCTGCTTCCACCATGAATTAGGTATTTAAGCTTATTACCTATTTCTTCTTAACTGTAATGTAAGCATAAAAGATTATGCCAGTTATGTAAACACCTGGCATATAATAGGCCCGCAGATAACATTAATCTCCTGTCTAAATGTTCTGCTCTGTCTGAAGAACAACATCAAGACAAAATAAAAATGAGTGAATATTTTTTATGCAAAGATGGTTTTAACTTTATGTAAATAGGACGTATAATTTTATTTGTTTATATAATAGTGATGGGTTACTTTAGGCAATAAACACTTTAAATTGAGGCTCCTTGTTTAACTGACAGCACATATTTGTGAAAAGATTCATTAAGATATTTTGCTCTTGAACAAAGGTTCTTTTATGCAAAACTATTCAGGTCTGTATTTTTCCTTGTTGTTATAATCTATATGATCAAGCTGATTTGCTTATACAAGTCAAATTATTCCAGCCTCATGTTCCCTGTACCTTGCTCCATTTTATATAAAACGATTCCTTATTTCACAGATATGATTCCATTATCTTCTTTCATTCAACATTCACATCACAAATGTGCTTCCATTTTATTCTTCCTAAAGCAAAATTGCTTGTGATGTTCTTAGTATAACTTTCTACGCTGTTTAAACATCATAAATTTAAACTGGCATAGTTATAACCTCAGATTTTCCTATTCCCTTGGTTTCACTATTTCGTTGCTTCTGAAATAGGCTTTTACCTCTCCCTCTCTCTCTTCCTGACTTGATCTATGATATTGGACCAGTCTTTGTCTCATATCTGATTATTTGCTTTGCATATTAATTTTTATTGGCATGTTATGAGTCAGTGAAATAGATAATTTAATAATAGTAACATTATTAGTAATATTATTTATTGAATTATTACTATATACTAGGTATTGCTTTAGGATATGTAAAAATTTTTTCACTTAATCTGACTCTACAAGGTCAGAATTCCTAATTTGCAAATGAGGAAAATGAAATGTATATGGGTTAAGTTGCTCCCTCAGAGTTGCATATCTGGTAAATAAAACTAGGATTCTAACATAAATCCTGTTGATTCCCTTTCATAAGCTTTGCTATATTGCCTTTTGGGAAGTCCAGGAAAAAATGCTGACTTTTTAAATTATAAAATGATACTCATGGTCTTTCTCCCTTTTAAAAGTACCACTATCATAGAGGGGGGAAAATGGTATTATTCAGTTCTTGTGATGCCTTTCTTAAAAAGAAACTGTATATGTGAAATTACTTCATATATTGCAAAGTCCTAACTAGTTTAAGTTCTAATACTGATAACAAGTTTGAAGCACTTTTATTATAACCCTTTTAATAGTTGTGACTTTTTAAAATCCCAAATACAGGCTTATCTTGCTCTGTGTGATGAAAGACTTCCTGAAAAATTGTAAGTAATATTTTATAAATTAAAAAATACTCTTTGGGGCTGGGATTGTGGCTCAGTGGTAGAGCACTTGCCTAGCATGTGTGAGGCACTGGGTTTGATCCTTAGCACTGCATATTTAAAAAAATGAATAAAATAAAGGTCCATCAACCTTTAAATAAAATATTTTTTAAAATACTCTTTTAAATGCACGTAGGAGCCTATTAATCCTAGGTGATGCCTATAACAAAGTATATAATTTGTTGGTAATATGACTGATTTCCTCCTAATTAGGTGTTTTGAATTTTTAACGTTTTAGTTTCTAAAGGAGGGTATTCTTAAATAATGTTGATTGACACCTATAATCTCTTGAAATATTGCCAAAAAGATATCATGGAAAAGCTGCTAACATTTTTGAGGCTAGGAGCCATCATAATTAGAGCTATACATTATAGAATCCTTAGGTCTATATTAATCTAAAGCCTAAACTGTATGCCCCTTACATTCATGTTCAGTAAATATGGACAACCAGATTTATTTCATTGGAAAAAAGTAAGCACTTTTATAAATTATTTCATATATTTTATATGTGCCTTGAACATGCATTTGACAATATTCAAATAGTAGAATATACCAGAAAAGACCACACAATATTCTTTATTACCTCTCATTCATTTTCAGATAAGCTAACATTTGATTCTCTCTATTAAAATGGTATTTTTCTATGTTTTTCACAAAGACCAAAGGAAACTTTTAATTGTTTACATAGGATATCCTTCACCTCATTAAACTAAATTCTTTAAATGCATTCTTTAAAATTATTAACCCTTTATTTTAACCTTCTGGAAAAATACTATTACTGCTTCATGCAAAGTTATGAAATACATAAGTGTGTATCTATCTGCCAACATACAGAAGCACACAAAAGCATTGCAATAATTAGTTAAAAATCATATGTTAATCCTGAAGTTGACCATTTGGTTGTAATATTCTCCATGAGATTGCATTTTGAATATAGACATAGCACTTATTAATGACTATATAATGTCAATAAGTGAAAGAATTTGAGTGGGAATATGATAGGAAGCATCTGGGTAAGCATAAAAATAGGAATCAGAAATAATTGCTTAGGGTAGATATTCTACAATTTTCTGGACCAAATAAATAATATAGATAGCCCTGTGTATCCATAGGTTCTGCATCTGTGGACTCAACCAATCACAGATGGAAAATACTCAGGAAAATTTAATTTGTACTGAACTTGTACAGATTTTTTCCTTGTCATTATTCCTCACACAATACAGTATATAACAACTATTTTATATATAATTTACATTGCATTAAGCATTATAAGTAATCTAAAGATGATTTAGAGTATAATGGAGGATATGTATAGGTTATATGCAAATACCATGCCATTTTATCTAAGGGACTTAAACATCCACAAATATTAGTGTCCCATTAGATAGTGGGACCTATCTCCCACAGATACCAAGGAACAATGGTATGTATCTGGCAATCCTGATTCAGATCCTTCAAAAAGTACAAATTCAATATGTAAAGATCATGTGACATCAAATATTCAAGTACACACACTAAGTCTCATTATACTAAAAGTAGAATTTCTGATAGAGTTTTGGTTTGCATTGCAAATAATCTGCATTCTCAGTTAGATGGAAGATATTATAGGAAAACTAATTTCATGACCCTAATTTTGATCAATATGTAAGAATTTCTTAGAGAACTAGAAAAAAGTTTAACTTTTGAAAAAAGTAGTCATTTAATCCTAAAGCTAAAATATCCAGGACTGCTGAATATTTCACATAAGACATATAGCTTATACCTACCTGTCCAATAAATTAGCCACTAGCCACATATTTAAATTTAAATTAATTAAATAAAATTAAAGGCTCAGTTTGTTTGTTTTTCAGTTGTACTAGCTTATGACTACTGTTAGCACATCCTGTTTACATCACTGCAGAAAGTTCTTTGGACAGTGCTACCATGGACTTCATAAAGGCAGATTTTTAAAACATTGAGATAAAGTGTTAATATAACTCATGAACATAACTTCAAAAGGAAAGTCAACTCAAGAAAAATGGGAAGTTTTCCAAAATAACATTAAAATGAAACTTAACACATTGAATTGTAATTGACCTGTTGCCTATATTTAAAAACCAGTTTTTAGAGCAGGAGTATGTTTGTCTTATTCACTGTGGTATGTTGCAGAGACATAGAAACTTCATAAGTTATTGGTGGCTAAAATGAAGAAATTGTTGGGAAAGAAGCAAAGATGAGTAAAAAATAGCAATGTGATTTCATAAGGATGCCTTTGATGAAATTTAGGTAAAAAATAACTATGTAAAAGACATAAGGAGGGGCATATAAGGATCAGAATTTGGGGTTAACTTCTAGGAAAAAGTAAAAGAGATGGGTGCTACAGGATTTTTATGTTCTGTTAAGAGAAATTGATGTTCGCTTAAGAGGAAGGGAGGGGAGTAGGGAAAGAGAGAATATAGGAATTATTCTTCAGATACTTCTCTCTCCCTCCCTTCTTCTCTCACTCCCTCCTTCCTCCTCCCTCCCTCTCTCCATTCTTTTTCAGGAGGCATGACTTGCAGATAAGAAAGGACAAAACTAACATTGGTTAGTGAGTTAGCAGCTCACAGAGATTAGAAGAGATTAGAAGAAAACAACAAAGTATTACATTTTTGTCTTCTATACCAAATGTGTGAGTAGAAAGGCATAGTGAGAATTTGCAACTGAGTCTGAGAAACTTCCTCTGCAGTTAAGCTTAAGGAATTCCAGGTATTTTTAAGAAAATATGCAGATTGAGCTTAAAGTCTGAAAAAGAGGAAAAATCATTCCTAATTTTCAAAAATGTCAACTTTTCATTTTAAAATAAACTATTTAAAAGTTACTTTTATAAGTACTTGGAAAGGAGAATTTTGGTCACTAGGAATAAATATGGCTTCACAAAGAATAATATTCTTTGTCCTCACTTCCTTTTCTGGTGGCATTATTTCAGAGGAATTTTATATTAGGAGTACTTCTTAGAGTTGTGCTTTACCTTGCCAGAATAGAATCTAGGAAGCTAGGTGGAAATCTGCTGAAAGCCCAATGGAGCTTTGAACAATCTCACAGTGCTGGGAAGATAACATTCAGGTATCAGAATCTGTCAAGGAAATAGGACCTGGGAGATGAGGTGAACAAAGTGCAATTGGAGCCTTAAAGAGACTGTAATCTGGCTTCTAGTGAATTCACTTTTTTTTTTGGATTGAAGTGATCTGGTATTGTTCTGTGCTGCTGCTCCTAGAAGATAGGATAAATTTTTCTTAAAAGGAAGATATCTTTCAGAGCCTCCAAAAATTTTCATATACAATATCTGGCATCCATCCATTCAGTGCTTTCCAGGAATATCAATAAATAGGACCAAAAGATAGGGGAAAGCAGATCCATATTGAAACATATTTTTAAGTTACCAAATAAAGCTTTTTAGCTCCAAAATGACAATATTTTGGAAAACACAACTGCAATGTACAAAAAAAGAAAAAAAAATTTAAGTGGATATTCTGGAACTAAAAAATACAGTAACCTAAATTAAATCGTTGGAAAGATCATTGTTGAACTATATGATAAATCAGTTAAAAAAATATATCCACACCAAAGCATGAATAAAGGACAGATGGTAAGCAGCATGACATACATAAGAGACATGCTGGAAATGTCTAATGTAGATACAACTGGAATCCTACAAGGAAAAGAGAGATTGCAGTATAGGTAATGTTCAAATTGATAATGACTAACAGTTTCCAAAAGGGAGGAAAGATATTCAGCCACAGATATCCCTGGTAGCTTACATTAAAAGAAAAGCCTACATAGACATATCAGTAAAACTATACAAAAAGTGAAAATGAAGAGAAAATCTTAAGTAAAGCAGGGGAAGACATATCACTTCAAAACACAACAGTAAGAATGGCAGCTGACTTCCCAACAGGAGTGATGGAGACTAAAAGGCAATGGAATGACACCTTTTTAAATGTTAAAAGAAAATAACTGCCAACGTAGAACTTTGTACTCAGTGAAAATTTCCTTCAAAACATAAGATGCAATGACTTTATGGATAAACAAAAAGAGAACTTATCAGAGAAGACTTGATCTAAAAGAAATACCAAAGGACATTCTTTAGATAAAAGAAAAGTGAACTCAGAAGGAAAAAAAGAAAGTGGAGGAAAATCAATACCTAAGGATTCTCACTACATAATAGAAAATGAAAATATCCTATTAGATTTAAATTATATGAACAATAAAACATGTCAACAATAACCCCAAAGGTGAGAGGAAAAAAAACAAAAGGATACAATTAAGCTTCTAGCATTGTTTGGGATGTGATGAAAGTGTAACTGACCATTGTAGTAAATCAGGGATGCATGTTATAACATTTAGGGTAACACTTAGTAGTAAAATAACACATTATTATCAAGCTAATGGGTAAAATTGAACAAGAAGGGTTTTTTTTTTTTTTTTTCATTCTCTCTCTTCAATGTTGGGAATTGAACTCCATCCATGCTAGGCAAGTGATCTACCCCTGAGCCACACCCCCAGCCCAAGAAAAAAAATTATATTAATCTTAAAGAATGCAAAAAGAGGAATGAAAGGACATAAATATGATAGAACAAATAAGAAAAAAGTGAGATATATATATACATATATGTGGCATAATTATTAACATGTTATTAATCCAACAGAATTATCATCATTCTCAATGATGCACTTAATAAAATAGCCACAAAATATATTAAGCAAAAATTTACAAAACAAAAAATATATACACAAATTCAAATTGGTTGTAAAACTTCAACAAACCTCTCTTGGTAACAAACAGAACAAGTATGCCAGCAGAGAAAAAAATCACAAAGAATATAGATGAACTGAACAACATGGTTACCAGATATAACTTAAATATATGTATGATGTGGATATTTACCAAAATGGACCACAAAGTAAGTCTCAAAAACAGTGAACATACTGAAATTATTTATGGTAGAACTATGACCACAGAGATCTGGAAAACAATTTTTAAAGTGCTAGAAATCAATAACAGTAGACAATTAAAATTTTTGTGGATCCCTAAAGATTTAGATTTTATATTCTTCTAAATACCATATAGGTCAAAGAAGAAATTATGATATAAATGTAAAAGTATTTTGAATCCAATGATAGTGAAAATATGACAGAGGAAAACTTGGGTATTATACCTAAAGCTATGCTTAGATGAAATGTATAGCTTTTAAGAAGAAAACAAGGCTGAAAGTCAGTAATATAAAGACATCAATAAAGAAATAGAATAGAAAAATTAAACTCAAAAAAGTATAAGGACTAAAGCAGTAAGAACAGAATTTAACTAGATAAAAATCTAGTGTGACAGAAATCTGTAACAAAGAAAATCAACAATAGAACAGTAGTGTATTCTTTTCAAATACATATGGAATTTTGAATAAATAGGATATCTGGGACATAGAACAAGTATTGAGTTGAAATTGTACAGAATATATTCCCTGAACACAAAGGTCTTAAATTGGGAATTCATTGAAAATAACCAAATAATCAATGAGGTGAAGAGAGCCTATAGAATGGGAGCAAATTTTTACCACCCACATATCAGACAGCATACTAATTTCTAGGATACATAAAGAACTCAAAAAAACTTAACACCAAAAAAAAAAAAGAAGAAAAGAAAAAAAAAAAACCAATAAAATAAAAAATCAATAAACGGGCTAAGGAACTAAACAGACACTTCACGTAAGATGAGATACAATCAATCAACAAATATATGAATAAACATTCAACATTTCTAGCAATTAGAGAAATGCAAATCAAAACTACTCTAAGATTTCATCTCACTCCAGTCAGAATGGCAGTTATTAAGAATACAAGCAACAATAAGTGTTGGCAAGGATGTGGGGGAAGAGGCACACTCATACATTGATGTGGGACTGCAAATTGGTGCAACCAATCTGGAAAGCAGTATGGGGATCCTCAGAAAACTTGGAATGGAACCACCGTTTGACCCAGCTATCCCACTCCTGGGTTTATACCCAAAGGGCTTAAAAGTAGCATACTATTTTGATGTGATGCAGCCACTTCAATGTTCATAGCAGCACAATTCACAATAGCTAAATTGTAGAACCAACCTAGATGCCCTTCAGTAGATGAATGGATAAAGAAACTGTGATCTCTCTCTCTCTCTCTCTCTCTCTCTCTATATATATATATATATATATATATATATATATATATATATATATACACACACACACACACACACAATGGAATATTACTCAGCATTAAAAGAGAATAAAATCATGGCATTTGTAGGTTAATGGATGGAGTTGGAGAATATCATAGTAAGTGAAGTAAGCCCAAAAGAACAAAGGCTGAATGTTTTCTTTGATAAGTGGATACTGATCCGTAATGGGGGTGGCGGGGGAACATGGGGGAATGGAGAAACTTTGGATAGGACAAAGGGGAGGGAGAGGAAGGGAGGGGGTATGGGGACAAGAAAGATGTTGGAATGAGATGGACATCATTACCCTAGGTACATGTATAAAGACACGAATGGTGTGACTCTACTTTGTGTACAACCAGAGAAAAGAAAGATTGTGCACCATATGTGTACTATGAATTGAAATGCATTCTGCTGTCATGTATAACAAATTAGAACAAATTAATTAATTAGTTAAAAAACAGTAGGAGTCAAAAGAAAATCAATAGCCAGAATTATTTGAAAGATTAATAAAACTGATTTTTAAAATTGATCCAGAAAACAAGTCACCAATATCACAGATGAAAAAGTGACATCGCTAAAGTTCTCAGATCAAATTAAAATAAGAGGATAAGATATTATGAACAACTTAATTCCAACTGGTGTGATAACTAGGATGAAATAGACAGTTTGTCTAAAAAAATCAGCTTACCAAATTTGACACAGAAATTAAAAATCTGAATAGTCCTAGAGAGTTTTAAATTTAAATTTTAATTGAAAAATTGCTAACAAAGAAATCCCCTAGGGCTCATAGCTTTACTGGTAAATTCTGTCCAACATTTAAAGACAAAATAATAACAATCTTACCCAAACTTTTTCAGAATTTAGAGGAGGGGCACATTATCCAACTCATTCTATGAAGTTAGCAAGATTCTTATAATGCCAAAGACATTGTAAGAAAAGAAAATTATAGACCAGTATTTCTCATGCACATTGATTTCCCTTAACAAAGCCTAGCAAGTCATATAATATATAAAAATGTAAATACATCATGGTCAAAGTGGTGTTTGTTCCAAGATTGTAAGGCTGGTTTCACATATGAAAATTAGTCATTATAATTTACTATGCCGTTAGATTAATTAAGCTATTATTTGTTTCAATAGAGACAGAAAAGACTTTTAACAAAGTTTAATAACCACTCAGGACTTTTAAAAAAACCTTAACAACTAGAAATGGAGAGAAAACTTTAATGTCATAAAGAATGTATTTGTTAGTGGTTAAAAAAAAAAAAAAAAAAACACTAGTCTTTCTCTCTTAAGATCATGAACAAGGCAGTGATGTTCCTTAAAATGGGAAATAAGTCAAGCATGTTCATTCTCATGACTCACAACTTCTATTCAACATTTCACTAGTTGCCTCACTAAAGAAACAAATGTATTTGGCATAAATACTAGTAGTGAAGACTTAAGCAATATATCCAGAGATGGATTTATTATGTTTACAGAAAATTATGAAGAATCTCGTGTAAAAAAATTGTGTAAAACACAGGAGAGAAATTATATTAATATCATATTAAAACCTGGCCATGAGGCTGGGGCTATGGCTCAGCAGTAGAGCACTCGTCTCACATGTGTGAGGCCCTGGGTTCAATACTCAGCACCACATAAATAAAATAAAGGTATTGTGTCCACCTACAACTAAAAAAATATTTTTAAAAAATGGCCACATTATATTAACATCTGGAAGGAAGAACATGAAATTGGTAGTAGTGCTTACTTCTTTGGGGGTGGAGTTAGGAACTCATGCTAGAAAGGACAGTAACTTCTTCCTTTCTATATTTTTAAATTATTGATATTTGAACATAGTTAATTTATAACCTATTTCAAAATATATATTTTTTAAAAAGATTGAAGTCAGCATTGCCTCATCAGTGTGTTTAAATAATGAGTGCTTTTCAACTTCCATAACCCTCCACACAAACCATGATAGAACTCTGTTATCAGACTATAGGTGTCATGCAACATGATCATTATTTTGGAATTATATTTAAGGAATCCCTTCATGGGTCTGTTATACGCTAATATGAGCTGTAGTTTGACTTCTGATTACAGATCATTTGTGGTCTGTTCACAGTAGATGCCTATTTAACACTTTCTCACTAAACTTTTTTACCTGCACAGCTGTTTAGTAGTAACAGTGAAAACAGTATTCTTTTTCCTTATTTCTCTCAAATAATAACACAATGAGATAATAATAATGATATCAATAATAAAATCTAACATTAATTTAGTTTTTGTTATATGCAGATTCTGCACTAAATTCTTTACATGTATTATTTCAAAATTTAATTGCCATAATCCTGACAACAGAAACAAAAAGGATGAGAGGTTAAAATCAGAATAGTGAAGATTAGATAGCCATTCTCAAAATAACCCTCTGTACTCTGAAGTTTGGTACACTGTAACAACAATTAATTAAGAATCCTATAACATTTGAAAAGTGTGTGTGTGTACATGTGTTAAAAGTGTTAGAGATAATAGGTGAAGAGCTGCAGAATTTAGAACATACTTAAAATTAAAGAGACCAGTTCTTGATCAACCTTATGCCTTCTAGTAGAAACGTGAGCAGATATATACAGATCAGATAAAAAACTGCCTTTAGGTAATTTAAGCAGAAGTATAAAATTGTTTTAACCTGAATTATGAAAGTAATCTGAATTATATCCACCTGACCACAGGAAGAAACAAAATCTCTTTGTAACTATTGTGTCTTGCTTTGGCTTTCTTTGTTAATCCTTTGAGACCACCAGTAATAGTCCAATATTTTATCAGTTTTGAATCCACACAATAGGCTCTTTCACTATTTGTCTATCTTTCCTCACTGTAAACATGCACTAATCCACACTCATAATTCCATCATTCTGAAAACATTAGACAACCACAGCAATCATTACCCTGAGAATTAACCAGCATAAGAATTATCAGGCCTCTGTAATCACCCAAATGTTTCCATTTGCTCTTTAGCAACATACACTATGATAGCACCAAGAATTCCCTCTTTCACAAATACCTGGACCAGGAGGCACTCTACTGCATCCCCAAATTAGGAGTAGCTGTATTTTTGGCTTCTGAGCTGTAGACAGCTGAGGGGGTGGGGTAGGGACAGGCACATTGCTGCAGCTTTCCTCAGCCCCAGACCTAGAAGGGCCTGTCTCAGTGCTCATCTTGGTAAACCCTGATAGCTCTCTGCATCAGGAGCCCATATCTAGGACTAATGAAGCAAAGGTGGTTTCTGAAAACCTCCTGTACTACACAAAACGCCATGAGTGGCTCTGAATATACTCCTCTTCATATGTTCTCTCTTCTCCCCTCCCTTCCATATCCGTGCCCTTGTTTAGTTCCAGTTTCCATTAGAAATGCTATTTGGGCAGGAAATTTCACAGATTGGATCCATCTCAATGCTGCCATGCAAAGAAAATACATCTGTCTGGCTCTTCATTTAAAATAAGGAAAAAAATTGAAATAGCAAAATGCTGCAGTCGCTCTGAGCTATTTCTAATGAACCTGTTTGTCCCATGAGCTGTAGTGAGGAGCTTCTCCTGGGTGAGAATTCTTTATGCATATTAATATTATGCATGTTTTCCATGTGACTCCTCCTGACTTGCCCTCACCCTATCCTTTGAATTCATTTAAATAAAAATAATTTATGTGGACATTCCTTCAGTCAGGATTTTCTCTCCCCCTTTCTTAAAGACATCCATAATATTTCGTTGATGCTTTGCGTCTAAACCAAGTCGTTATGCTTTTGCATATCATTAGGGCTTTATAAAGAACAACAGCGACATCTGCATGTACCACAGTGCCAAGGAGATAGGAAAAATCCCGAAAATAAAACTCTGTATTAGCTTGGAGGCTGTCTAGCTCTGTCTCCCTAGCAGCCCCTGCCACCACCATGGATAGGAGTAATTGTACAGTGTAATCACATCATGCCTCATCTGAATATTCATAGCAGAGACAAAGCTTTGGAGAATAAGGGAGGAGCACGGATAATTTAAATATAAAACAGCATCTCATTTCCAAATCAAGTTGTGCCAGTTAGACTGTGCACCAGGATTCAATATTAAACCAACATTGTTTTACAGTTTGGAAATTGGAAGTGAAGAAGATGGAGGAGAAAAGAGACGCAATAAGGAAGGGGTAGCATATTCTCATTCTTGACTGAAGAAAAACAAAATAAGACAACAACAGTGACAGAATAAAAATAGTTAAAGTGATAGTTGAAGAGTCACTAACAGTGGCTAACCAGCTGCTTTTACCAGGAATGAAATAGCCTATTGAAGCAGCTTTAAAAGCCCCCAATTAATATGTTGTGCATGTTTAAGATCTACAAAGAACTCACTGTATTCCTCTTCTCCCCCCAAATCCCCCCAATACTCACATATTCCCTAACCACCACCTTGCTTTCCTGTCGGGTGCATGGGGAAAAGATCAGAGCTACAAAATAATTGACTAATTGCTTCAAAAGTGACAACATCCCTCTTCAAAATGAAAGAACAAAAACAAACACATACAAAAAGGTGACTGTTCATTAATGAAGGGATAAATTACCGCTGGCTTCTTCATTTTCTTTAGTTCATTACCCCCCAAAAGAAATATAATCCACATGTTAATATTTCTTGTCTTCGTTTTCTTTGTTTTTTATATGATGCTCTTTATTTTTTTTTTTAAGTGTTGGTATTTGTAGAAGCCTCTGCCACTGCATTCCCCAAAGAGCTACTAGTTTCAACCCACTGGAGTTTATATTCCTTTAATTGTCTAGTGCAGGAACATTTCTGCTGTTTTTTAAAATATACCGCTCTGCAGGAATTAGAAGAATCCAAGGTTGTATCCAACTTCAAAGGTTTCCAAGTCATAATGATTTTAGCAAAAGTAGAAGACAGATCATGGAACAAGTCCCTGTTTGAAGATAAGCATCATAGGGACCTTTTTTCCTTCCCTCTCTCCCCAACTTTGTACTTCTCCTGGCTCTGAATGCCCCTCGCTAACACAGTTTAATGATATGCAAATGAAATATGCATAAAACCATTCTACTGTATGATGATTAAACACTGGAGACATTAACAGCGGAGGCTTCACTCTTTGTAATAATCCTTCCCGACCATCCACTTTGATTGCGGAGTTATGGAAACCCATAGCAGTTGGCAGAGTGAAAGGGAGAGAGAAGGAAGGAAAGACGCAGGGGCACATCACCCATCTCGGTGCTTCTCCCACTCCAGGAGAGGTTCCCCCCCCCCCCTTTGTACTGCATTCCTATTGCTGTCTTTTGTAATCCATCCATGCAGTCGCACCAGAGCGATTAACGGGAAAAAAAAAAAAAAAAAAAAAAAACTCTTTTCTCTTAATGTTTCAAAGCTCATTAGCCAAACGATTATTCCTCATTAACAGCGAAAGCTCATTCATTAAAAGGACGAATATGCCCAAAAGATGCCAGCGCGGTTAATCCTGAGTCCCGTAACTGGGCTGTAAATCCCATACTACTTGTATATTCCATGCGAAAGGGACACGCGCCAATCCACATTTAAAAAAAAAAAAAAAAAAAAAAAAGGAAAGAAAGAAAGAAAAAGAAAACAGTTTGTGTGTTTTGTAAGATCCACAAGAGCAGCAATTAATATTCCCATTGAATGACTTTATTTTTTTTTTTCTCTCCCTTTTGTTTCCAGCGCCTGCCCCTGGCTCAGCGCCCAGTGCCAACAGAACACCTTTCAGGATTCACAGCAACGCAGACAACGTAAGTACCAGCCGTTCCCTGAAACCTTTTTGCAGATTTTTTTTTTTTAAACAACCACCTAAAACATAGAGACAAGCCTCTTTCCCCTTCTTCTCCCCTGCATTATGCTACCAGGGTTTCCTCAGTAGCCCCTTCCAAATCCCTCTGCCTTCAAGTTTGTGCATGTCTGTGTGGCATCCCTCCTCCTCCTTCACTCCCATAGTGGATCTTGTAAAAGGGCTTCAGATCGGCCCCATTCATCTCCCTGGTGATAGCAGTGAATGTAGATAAATCTCTGGCTGCCTGCTTGCTGCTGGAGTATGATTTTTATTTTGTCTTCTGTGTATACCTGGGTCAAAAAGTGGGATGTATGCACACACATACATGCACATACACACCATTTCCTTCTCTCTCCTCTGCCTTCCTCTCCTTTTTCTCACACATGCATACATGCCCCATAGTATGTAATGCATAAACATACACACCTATATACATATCCATACCTATAACACAAAAATATATACATATCTAAGCGTTTAATTCATCTGCAAATATGTGTATTTATATACACATACAGCTTACACTTGTGTCTATATGCAATTGGTAGGTGCCTATATTTTCATTTATACCCATCTATATCTCCATTTAAATATTCCCTCTCTTCTCCCAGCAGAGGCTGTGTGCAATTGCAATCCAAGATGTTAAAAGTGGTATTCTTTCCTTATGATTTCTATTTGTAGCCCTTTATGCTCCCTTCTCTGCATCTCCAGAGCTGTAAGATTGGCTTCTTTCCCTGAGGTTTTCCGAATGGCAAGTGGCACCGGCTGTGGCATGCATTCATGCCGCTTCCTATGGCATTTCTCTTCCGATGTCTGCTTTTTCTCTTTGTTGTTGACTAGGCTGAATCGTATTGTTGTTTTTTTAAGTTAATTATAAACGAAGTTGAATAGCAAACAAGCCAACAGCTTCCCCCCCACCCCAAAAAAATAGCCCCACACAAGCGCCTTCTGCTGCAACAGATGCCCAAATCACCCCTGGCATGGCAAACGGGCAAACGATTTTGGTGGTTGTTAATTTTTTCTGTTTGTTGCTGTATTTGCTGTTTGTTTTCCTTGTTTCTTTTTGATTTTTCAAGGAGTCCAGGATCCCGGCCTCTGCTTGGAACGAAACAGTGTCATGGCGGAGACGACGGCCTTTGTCTTGCTGGGTGTGAAAACATCCGCTGTGCTGGCTCCACTGCAGCAGAATCAAGTTTAAAGGAAAAAAAGTGATTAAAGTCAGCTTTGTGCCTCTTTGGTGTGGAAGACCCCCAAACCCCAAGTAGCCGACTCCCAAGGTCCGAGGAAGGGCTCATGGTTGGAGCAGCCTAGGCTGTAATCCTGGCACTTGCACCTTCGGTTGCTGCTTGCTGTTCGCTCCTGGGGGTCTGGATAATCTCCCTTGGCTTTACCGCACTGTCTGGCCCGCATACAGGGCCCGGTAACATATACCCGCTGCTGCTATCACACGAAACTGTGGCGTTGCCCCTGAATGGATGGCACCGTGCCAACTCTTCTGCCATCCGCCCTTGCAGCTTTTTTCTTTCCTCCCTCCCTCCCCTTCTTCTCCTCCTCCCGTCGACTTGACGTTAATTAACACACGGGTTAATTGATTTTAAAAGCCGAAGAATTACAGTTAACTTTTCCCACAGGGTACAGACGCCAGCCGCTTGGCACACTCTGCCTTTCGCACTGGTGCAGGGGGGCAGGGAAAGCCCGCAGCAGAACTAGCAACTGCGAGGGAACGTTGCCTGCTTATTGGAGTAGAGCCGATAGAAGTCGACGTGGCACTGCCTCATCCTTCACAATATATGTGGCCATTATATATTTTGTTAAATTATCGAAACACAACCCTGGCTTTCTCCTTCTCCCTTGCTCTTTCAAATTACGAAAGCCCTCCATAAGTTCACCTGGGGGTGGGGGAAATCCCTCTCCAAGACCAGTTATCTCATCCGTATTGTGCTTTTTCCAGCAATAAGAAAATAATTAGTGCCTTTAAGTTTTTTCATCTTTGTTTTTATTTTAAAATAGGAAGACTACACCTTCCCCCAAATATCACAGGCAAAGAAGTTTATTTGTTTGTCTTTTAAAGAAAAAGTTCCATGAAGTTTTTCACTGTATCTCAATGTTTTGTTTTGTCCCTGTTACTCTTGGCCCAAATGGGTCATTTATGGCGAAGTATATCAGTGAGAAACTAAGTAGATTGTAATTAAGAACAAAATTCTTACCAAAGCTCTTTGTGTTTTTTGTTTGTGTGTGTGTGTGGTGTTTGCTTTCTGTCCCCTTCCCCCCAATAAAATGAAAGCAGTTGACATTGTAGTTGGAAAGGAGACAAGCAAGGCTGGGAACTTGATGCTTTCACCTTTTCATGCTTTCATTTTATTTCATTTTGTTTTTTAAAAGCACGCAGCAAGTGAAGCGACAAGAGGAATCCATTATGCAAATCATGTCACTTTGCATAACGTCTCATGACTGGAATATGCAAATGAGCTGTATAATTTATGAGTGCCAGTGTCTGTCTAAAAGTGTTTCACATAATTTACAAAGTAAGCCTGAGAGACATGAGGAAGGCAGCTCCTACAACTCCACTGCCAGTAAAACCTGTATGTTTCCAAATGCCCCCTTTTAATATGGTCATGTGCTTTTTAAAAGAAATGAAGGTTCCAAATGTTCTTGAGAGACAAAGATTTTTCCTCTCATTCCTTTTACCTATTGATTTTTTTACCTAAAAGTTTATGAGAAACTTGGACTCTGAAACCTTAATTTTTTAGATTCAATGTGGGAAAGATATTAATGACAAATTTGCTATTTGTTATGGGTTTTCTTTTCTAAATCCAGGAAATCTTAGAGAAATAGATGCCTTATCCATGTGTCTGGATCCATGAAAGTGGAAGAATGGGACTTCTCATTTAGTTGGGTTTCTGTGTGCCTGGCTCTGTGCAACATTTTATAAATTATAGTCTTGAACATGTTAGATATTGATATGAAAAGTGTATATCAACCAGTGGTCTTGTTTTGAAGATATGATTCTGCTTTCAGAGTTGTCTTCAGAAGAGAAATGCTGTTCACTAAAAATTAGGCTTTAGATGAGTCACTTCAGTTGACTACTCCTATCTCACTTTTATAACTTTTTTGAGTAGATGATTGAAACTTTTGAGAAGTCATAACATCTTTGATAACCTGACTTAATCTGGCCTTTTATATTTCGTTATCATTATAATCTATGAAAAGCAGATGAAGACTGTCATGAAAATGTGTATCAGGAGGACCTGACCCTCAAAGAGCATGTCAGAAAGACTCCTAAAGAACATACATTCAAAGTCAACTCAAAGTTGAAGATAAGACAAAAAGAGGGAGAAAATATTTTCCACATTTCAGAAAATCCTGATGCAGGTAAAGAACGTGACTGCTTTGAAGAACCAAAATAAGACCAGTGCAGAGTGTAGGGAACAGGTTATTGGATCATGCATATTAGGAACAAATTGGATATACCATGTGAAGAGGTAACTTATTCATTATGTGTGTTCCTTTCCTGGTACCTATCTTTCATGCATTATTAATTGTGTGTACAAGTACATCAATAAGTACATGTTGAGAACTACTTACCATTAAAATACTTCCTAAAATGTAAAATGTTTGGTTTTTCAAACTCATGCATGAAATCATCAGATTTCTGAATCTGACTTTATGTGACATATTCTTCATTGTATGAAGTTTTATTTTAAAAGCCATTTAAGAAAATAAAAATAGGAAAACTACCCAACCAATAAGAGCAGACTACAAGTTATTTTCAAGTACACATGGAACATTAAGATGGATCACCATGTAGCCTATAAAAAAAATTAACAAATCTTAAAATATTCAAGTCAGACAAAATATATTTTGTGAACACAAATAAATTGAACTAGAAATTAATAAGAGAATGGTATCTAGAAAATCTTAAATTTTGGAAATTAAACTTTTTTCTAAAAGACATGGTTTTAAGAGACAGCAGAATTAGAAAATGTTTTTAATGGAATGAACATGAAAACACATTACATAATTTCTAACAAGCAAAGATTCTTTGAGGGAAATAAATTTTAATAATGTATTTTAGAAATATGGAAAGTTTTGAATTAATAATCTGTATCTTAAGAAAATAATTTAGGCACAAACAAGTTTGAGAGGAAACTTGAACCAAAAATGAAAAAGATAAGTTGAACTTCATCAAAACTGAAAATTTCTACTCTTTGGCAGATAATAAGTGAAAAAAAAGTAGGCTACAGACTGTGATAAAATATTTGCCACCAACAATTAGGTGGAAAATTAATCAATCTAAACCAGACTGAAACGACACAAAGCTAGAACTGGTTGATAGCTATCACAACTGAATTCTCTATGTTCAAGAAGGCAGAAGAAATCAGGAACATGTTAAATAGAAACAAAAGATTTTTTAAAGACTCTGATTAAACTTTTAGAGTAAAACTATGTCCAACACTGAGAAAATACTGGGAAAGATAGGCAGAAGATAAATATTTAAGAAGAAAAGATAAGTGAACTTGAACACATGTAAATAGAAACAATCCAAATGATACAGAGAAAGAAAAATAATAAATAGAGCATCAGTGAGTTGAGAGACAACTTCATGTGACCCAATACATGTGTAATTAAAGTCAAGGTAGAAGGATTTTTCTGTATTCAAAGAGCTGAAATTTTTTTTTCAAAATTGTTGAAAACTATAAAACCCAATAGGTCCAACTGTATCAATACCAAGTATAAGACTTTAATATATATATTAAATATATAAGACTTTAATATATATATATACTATATATATATACTAACATTCTGCATAAAAGTCATTGCAATGACATGTTATTGCATAGAACATTTGAAAAACAGAAAAGATGGCACATTATGTACAGAGGAACAAAGATGAGAATGACAATAGACTTCTCTTTGGTATTAATGCAAGCCAGAAGACAGTGGAAAATATCTTTAAAGGTTTGAAAGAAAAAAGAGTTAAACTAAAATTTTATATACAGCAAAAATATCTTTCAAAAGCAAAGGTGTGCAGAAGCAGGAAAAAATTCATCATTAGAAGAACTGCACTGTAAGAAATGTTAAAGGAAGCTCCCCAGGCAAATGGAAAATTATACAAAGTGAATAAAAAGCCTTGGAAATGGTAAGTGACATTGGTAAATTAACACAAAAAAAAAACTTTTTCCATATTACTTAAAACATTTAAATGTAATTGATAGTTTAAAGGAAAAATAATAACAACATTGTTTTTATAACATGTAAATATAAAACCCATGACAACAATCACACAAAAGCTATTGAAGAGGGGCCGGGGTTGTTGCTCGGTGGTAGAGTACTTGCCTGGCATGTATGAAGCAGTGGGTTTGATCCTTAGCACCACATATAAATAAATAGATAAATAAATAAATGTTCATCAACAACTAAAAGAAATATGTATATTTTTAAAAAGCTATTGAAGAAAACAGAAATGGAAACATTTTGTTATAAGTGTCTTATACTATACAGGAATTGATATAATATTGATAATATCACTTGAAGATAGACCATACAAGTTAAAGTTGTATGTTGTATCCTAAAAAATATATAAAGCTATACTGACAGAATTATAATTAATAAGCTATCAAAGGAGAGAGAATGGTTATCACAAATATTCAATCTAAGACAAACAGTGAGATTAAAGATTTGCACTTACTTGTCATTAAGCATATTAAATGTAAATTGCCTAAATCCTCTAAATGTGGATTACATAGAAAAATAGCAAAATTCAAATATGTGCCCTGTAAATTATACTTTCCCCCAGTCTAACATGATTTGCCCAAGCATGCTCTTCCATTTCCTATAGCATGTTCTAGCTAGGTATTGCCATACCTGGTTGGCATTAAATCTCTCTCCTCCCTTAGCAGACCCAAGATTTCCCTGTGGGGCCATGCCAAGAATTTTTTTGTTTTAGTTTTTATTTATTTTTACTAGTGCATTTTAATTATACATAATAATGGGTTTCATTGTGGCATATCTGTAAATGGAAATAACATACTTTAATCATAACCAACCCCCATAACCCATCCCTTTCTCCACTACCCGTTTCCCGATCCCCTTCCTTTTCTTAATAGTTTCCACTTTACTTTCATGTCATTTTCCCCGCTAGATTCCACATATAAGGAAAACACGTAGTACTTCTCTGTATGAGTCTGATTTTTTTTAACATTATGATCTCTAGTTCTATCCATTTTCCTCCAAACAACATGATTTTGTTCTTCTTTATGATTGAATAATACCCCCATTGTTTTTATTTATTTTATTATAATTTTAAATTATTTTGTTTGTTTTAACCAGTTATACATGACAGTAGAATGCATTTATGCACTTTGATATATACATAGATGGGATATAATTTCTAATTTTTCTGAGTGTACATGTTGTAGAATCACATTGGTCATGCAGTCATATATATACATAAAGTAATAAATGTATGTTTCGTTCTACTACTATCATTCCTATCCCCACATCCCCTCTCCACCCTTCCCTTCACTTCCCTCTACCTAATTTAAGGTAACTGTATTCTTCTCTAGTGACCCCCGCCCCACCTCCCTTGTGAATTAGCATCCGCATATTAGAAAAAACATTCAGCCTTTGGTTTGGGGGGATTGGCTTATTTCGCTTAGCATGATATTCTCTGACTCCATCCATTTTACCGCAAATGCCATAATTTCATTCTTTAAAGCTGAGTAATAGTCCATTGAACATATATGCCAAATTTTCTTTATCCATTCATCTACTGAAGGACACCTAGGTTGGTCCCATAGTTCAGCTATTGTAAATGAGCTGCTATAAACATTGACGTGGCTGCATCACTGTAGTATCCTGATTTTAAGTTCTTTGTATATAAGGAGTGGGTTAGCCGGTTAAATGGTGGTTCCATTCCAAGTTTTCTGAGGAATCTCCATACTGTTTTCCATAGTGGTTGTACCAATTTGCAGTACCAACAGCAATGTGTGAGTGTACCTTTTTCCCCACATCCTTACCAACATTTATTATTCCCTATTTTCTTGATGATTGCCATTCTGACTAGAGTAAGATGAAATCTTAGAGTAGTTTTGATTTGTATTTCTGATTGCTAGAGATGTTGAACACTTTCATATATTTGTTGATTGATTGTATTTTTCTTTGAAGTATCTGTTCACTTCCTTAGCCCATTTATTGATTGGGTTACTTGGGTTTTTGTTTGTTTGTTTGTTTGTTTGTTTGTTTTTTTGTGTGTGTTAAGTTTTTTTAGTTCTCTTTATATTTTTATATCCTAGAGATTAATGCTTTATCAGAGGTTCATGTGGTAAAGACTTTCTCCCAATCTGTAGGCTCTCTCCTTACATTATTGATTATTTCCTTTGCTGAGAAGAAGCTTTTTAATTTGAATCCATCTCATTTATTGATTCTTGATTTTACTTCTTGCGCTTCAGGGGTCTTGTTAAGGAAGTCAGATCTTAGGCCGACATGGTAAAAATTTTTGGGGCCTACTTTTTCTTTTATTAGGCTCGGGGTCTCTATTCTGATGCTAAGTCTTAGGTCCACTTTGAGTTGATTTTTGTGCAGGGATAGAGAGGTTTCATTTCATTTTACTATATTTGGATTTCCACTTTAGCCAGTACCATGCCCATTGTTTTTAGTATATACCATATTTCTTTATCCATTCATCTGTTAATGGGCACCTGTCTGATTCCATAGCTTGGCTGTTCTGAATTGTGCCTTGATAAACATGGTATGCAGACTGATGTAGCTAGATCATATGGTAGTTCTATTTTAAGTTTTTTGAGGAACCTCCCTACTGACTTCCATAGTGGCTGTACTCATTTACATTTCCACCATCAGTTTATCATGGCTCCTATTTCCCCACATCTTTACCACCATTATTATTTTTTGTATTCTTGATGGTAGCTATCCTGACTGGGATGAAACAGGATCTCAATGTAATTTTGATTTGCATTTCCCTGATGGCCAAAGATATTGAACACTTTTTCTTATGATTATTGCCATGCCAAGATTTGACACTAATTATTGGTAGGGAGGTGAATTGAGGTCATATTCTGAGAAAAGAAAGTATTATTTGATAAGGTACCTACCTAATTTGAAGTTTTTTCATGGCCATAAGCAAGAAAGAGTCATTATTTCCTAGTAAGGGGGAGTGAGTCCCTTACATAGAAAAGGACTCTAGATCCTTTTCAATAATTATCCTGTCAGCAACTGTCCCCCTAGGGTTCCATAAAGGCTGACCTTAAAACAGCTCTGCATGTGATTGATATAAGACATTGCTTTCCTATTAGGAGACTCCTACATAGACAGCTCAATTAAGGGTTCATCCCTGTATAAAAACTTTAACTTTTTAAAAAATCTGGTAGGAGATGCTCTATAAATATACCAAGGCCTTCTCTCATACACCAGTGTCTTTCAACACAGTAGCAGTCTTATAGAGGGGGAAATCCTACTGGAGAAACATAACACAGACCCACAACAGAGGGGCAAGAAATCCAAGATACCTATCATGAACAACTTAGTCCTTCATTTATAAACACATAAAGACTACCAGATTAAGTAGGAAATCAGCAAAATGAAAGAATAAAATGAGAAAAATGAATTGTGAAGTGTAGATGATGCAAGAAACAAAAGAAAAAAAAAAACCTTAAAGCATAGAGAGATTCAAGAGGATGTGTATGAGGGAGCTAGAGAGAGAGAAAGAGACTATGAACAACAGGCTTCCATGGCAAGGAGAAATCAGAGCAGAAAAGAATTCTTAAAAGGCATGACAGTTACAATTAAATAGAAGTGATAGAATAACATCACTGAATAACGTGAAAGAAAATTCATAGTGTCAAAAAAAGCATAAGGATATAAATTTTTAAAAGTTGATATGTAGTTATCAATGTTTATTTCATTGTTTCCTTTTTTAGTTTTAGAGGGTTCCTTTAGCCTTTCTTAATCTTTTCAGTTTGGAAAAGGTGTCTTGCTGATTTTCCGCTGTCACCTCAAAAGTTATAAATCTGCCAAACATCAGTGATATCCAAAGTCTTTCAACCAAAATATAAAGTAGCCTTTCTGTGGCCATCAGTTCCCAGTAGTTACTTTGTTTTACCATGGTCTTTTCCAAAGCTGTATTACTTGGAAAAATAACAAAATATTTTAAGAAAATTGGCCCTGTAGAAAGTATGCCCCACCCCTATGATCCTTGGTGCCACTTTCCAAGGGCATCCATTATTGGAGACTACGGAGGCATGGAGCTTTCCATGTGTTCTTTAAGACTTTTTGCACTGTACACCTACATATGCAAAATGTTGAACAAAGATGAAAATCATTGTTTCGCATCTTGCTTTTTGAACGCAATAATAAAGCTTTGGAACCTTTTCATATATCTCTGTCTACTTGTCTCATTTTTAAGAACATAGAATTCCATACAATGAATGTCCATAGCTTAAGTAACTATTTTCCAATTGATGAACCTGTTTTTACTATAACAGTAATTACAATTGTATCTTCAGGTTCATTCCCATCATCATTTCATGTTATTTTGAATTATTTTCTTTTGATTTACTGTTGCTTTTCGTATGCACATTCTTCCTTCCTGCCTCTTTTAAAGTTGCATTTTCAGTACATCTAGTTTTTTTTTCTATGCATTATCTTTCACAGTTAATTATAATTCTTACTGTTGCTTACTCTAAAATCTTAAATTCATCTAGAAATCTTTAGATTCTAACAAATGGCTGATATTTTTGGCATATGCTTTTCCATAGGGTTTAAGAGTGATAGAATTGGCATCTGAATCCTCCAGCATTCTAAGACTAAGGAGAAACCATCAAGATTAATAGAATAGACCCCTCTTAAATAATATGAGTAGGCTTGTAATTCATTCAAATTTAAAAGTTGGTTATAACTGGGACTACTAAATGCCAATACTTAAGCATTTTACTTTCTTTGAGACACACAACTGAATTCATTCATCAATCTTTAGATGCCAAGATCTTTTCTTTGAGTATGGGTTGTCTTGAATGGTGTTCTGAATCCCTCACAGAAAATCATACCCTTAATGCATGATATACAAGTTCCCATTTTGATTTATTTAAAGAAAGAAAGGAGGTGTTTTAAAATCTTTGAGATATTTACAGTTGTTCTAATCTTTTCCAGTGTCTCATCCATACCTAATTCTAGTTAATTTTTAGGGACTACTTTATTGAGTTTTTAAAGAGCATTCTGCTTCATTTGTTGCTGTTTTTATAGGCAATAGTCCTATTTTTACATTCATAGTTTATTAGTTTATCTGTAGATAATTGGACTATGTAACAAATAACAGTTATAAACAGTATTGGAAACAACCCCAATTTATCTTGAGTAAGTTTCTGCTTAACTAGAGGAAGAAATGTCTTGCCTTACAGAGAATAGATTATTAGCAATGAAGTTTCAGTAAGATATCAGTCATTTTTATAGAGAGAATGGAGAGTTCAGGGCAATAGAGTGAATCAGCTAAGTAGAAGTTAAGATAATGTCTACTGCACAAAGGAGATCGGCCAACTGCATGCAGGTAGAAATAGGTGACCAAAAAAAAGGGCAAGGTAGAGTTTATGGGACTGTTTGCTCAGCTCTAAACACCTGAATTATTTACAGGTGTATAGACTACATTTAACACATTTACTTTTTATTGTTATTAGAATATGTGAGAACAAATTCATTTTTATCTTCCAGTATGTACATTGTTCAAACATGGTTTGGTTAAGACTGAACTTAGCAATCCAAAATTGCTTTTATTGTGGTATAGTGGGGGCTGGAGGGGAATGGGGGAGAGCATCTCATGAAAATAGAAAAAGGAGACCAATAGGATACAGGGATGTGGTCAGGAGGAATGAGGAGGAGAGGGGATACTGGGGAATAAAAATGTTCAAATTATGTTATCTGCATGTACAAGATGCCCCTATGAAACCCACTATTCATTTAATTATTGTGCACCAAAAAGTTTTAATTGCCCATTTGTGTGCATAACTGGACACCAATGATAGCTTGCATAAAATTAAGTAGTATTTTATTCTCCCTTGTTAAATAAGATTTACCCGAAACAGAGCTTAAATCTACTTGTATTTCCAAAGTATTTTTGAGAATTCCACTTGGCTGCTGAACTTAAACCAACAAATAAATTGACACTGTTTTTTCTTAATATAGTAAATTGTTTTTAACCTCTTCCTTCAGTGATTATGGGACATTGCAATAAAATCCAGAGATCATTTCTGTGTTCCCCAAATACCCAGCTTTCTGGCTATGGACACCGCCTAAGGGTTCAATAAGTAGGTTAATTCTTCCTTTAGGGTTGGCCTGAGGGTTAAAGTTCCTGATGAGCCAAGTACAGCTGGCAAGGAGGGAGAAGGTAGATGATAAACTATGCATGAACAATTGGTGGGGGCTCCTGTGCAGCCGAGTTCACTCAGTGATCGTCCTTCTGTTTCATATTTCATCTATTTCTGGGTTCTTGCTGATGCTTTGTTTCTTTGACTAATTTTACAGTCCTATCATAACTGAGCTCTTTCAGCACCTGACAAAGGATTATAAAAACATCTTCCAGTATTTTCAAGCAGTTGTATTGATGGAAATTTTTAAGTTCTGTTCCTTTTTGCTTTTTCATTTATTCTAAACCATTTCCTATTTTATCTTTTTGTGAATAAGATGAAATAAAGGAGAGGAAAACCATAGTAGTACAAAAAAAAATCTTTGGTTAATTAAATGTTTTTCTGTGATGTTTCTAATAGTAATAATGATAATCTCCACATCTGCTATTTTTTATGTTTATATACTTTATATATTGACCCTTATCCCCATTTTTTAAAAAAATGTTTATTTGTTCGTTTTAGTTGTACACAATGCCTTTATTTTTTACGTGGTGCTGAGAATCTAACCCGGGCCGCGCATGTGCTAGGCGAGCGCTCTACCGCTGAGCCACAACCCCAGCCCCTATCCCCATTTTTTTTTTTTTTTTTTTTTTTTTGTGGTACCGGGGATTGAACTCAGGGGCACTCGACCACTGGGTCACATCCCCAGACCTTTTTTGTATTTTGTTTAGAGACAGGGTCTCACTGAGTTGCTAAGTGCCTCCCCATTGCTGAGGCTGGCTTTGAACTCGCGATCCTCCTGCCTCAACCTCCCAAAGTGCTGGGATTACAGGCGTGCGCCACCGCGCCCGGCTCCTATCCCCATTTTTAACAGACTTTACATTTTAAATTTGGGGGGAGTTGGGAAGACTCTGAATTTAAGTAATTTGCCCAATGCCATATGCTAGTAAGTATATTGAACAATGCACAGAGAAGAGTTAATGGCTAAAAAGTAGATACAAACTCAGGTTACTCCTGCTCCTAAGCCCATGCTTTTTGTCTTGGTGCCAATATGTCTCAATCTGGGAATCCTGAAAGGTTGATGTATCCCCAAATATCATCTTATGGTAAGGCTTTTGTTCTTTCAACAAATATTAACTGAGGGTTTATTTCTTGGATATTGTTCTAGGCACCTAAGATATACATTATTAAAAAAAGATTAAAGCTCTAATGAACTTAACACTCTTGTTGGAATGGAAGAGAGACAATCAGCTAATAAAGAAGTAAACTATATAATATGTTAAAAGGTGGTAACTGGTATGGAAAAACTTCCCTTTGACTTAAATTTTACTTTTATGTTATTGATTTTAGATATCTAACACAATGATATTGTGCATGATCTTAGTGATCTCCTACAACAAAGTACTGACTTGTGACTTCAGAGCAATTATGTACTGTACATTTGTATTCACTGTCAAATTACTTATTAGAGAATGCAAAATAAAATCATGATGCAATATAAAACCAAAAATACCAAAGATTAATTTATAACATAGCTCATGGTAATACAGGTACCATGAACCCAAAGGAACATATTGAACTATACTGAACTTGAAACAGTCATTGTATTTTACAGACCTTATCTTCGTACCTCTTGGAAATAATTCTTTGGTGCTAAATACCCTGCTCCAAAGTTTATCAACCAGATTATTCAATGTAAATTTAAATAATAGAAACATTCGGTGTTATCTTCAAATAAAAGTTCTGTAATGTTAACAGTGATACCTTATTAAAATAGATACTCAAAGACTTTCATTTTTATTGGTGCACAATAATTAAACAATACTGGAATTTATTGTGACATATTCATACATGCACATAACATAATTTGGTCAATCCCATTCCCCCATGCCTTCCCTTTCCCTCTTCTCCTCCCTACCCCTGATCTCCTTCCTCCACTCTATTGGTCTCCTTCCTATTTATATGAGATCTCCCAGGCATTTTTTTTCCCCATTTTTTTTTTTCTCTCCCCCTTCTACATATGAGAGAAAACATACGATCCTTAATTTTCTGAGACTGGTTTATGACACTTAGCATGATGTTCTCCAGTTCCATCCACACTTCTGTAAATGATATCATTTCATTCTTCTTTAGGGCAGAATAAAACTTCATTGTGTATAGAACATTTTTTTTTACCCATTCATCTGTTGACTGGCACCTATGCTGGTTACATAACTTGACTACTGTGAATTGTGCTGCTATAAACATGTCTGTGCATGTGTTGCTCTAGTATGCTGAGTTTAATTCTTTTGGATAAATGCTGAGAAGTGGAATAGCTGGGTCACATGGTGGTTCCATTTTTAGTCCTTTGAGAAAACTTCATACAGATTTCCATAGTGATGGTACAAATTTACATTCTATCAATAGTGGAAAAGTATACTTTCTTCCCTGCATCCCCACCAGCATTTATTATTATTTGTATTCTTTTTTAATATTTATTTATTTGTTTTAGTTGTACACAATGCCTTTATTCTTATGTGGTGCTAAGGATCAAACCCGGGCCACGCATGTGCTAGGCGAGCGCTCTACCGCTGAGCCACAACCCCAGCCCTTATTTATATTCTTGATGGTTGCCATTCTATCTGGAGTGAGATGAAATCTCAGTGTAGTTTTGATTTGCACTTCCCTGATTGCTAAAGATATTGAACATTTTTTTCAAATACTTGTTGGCCATTTATATTTCTTTTTCTTAATTTTTTCTTTCTTTCTTTTTTTTTTTTTTTTTTTTTTTTTGGTTGTAGGTGGACACAATACCTTTATTTTATTTATGTGGTGCTGAGGATCAAACACATGCGAGAAGAGTGTTCTACCACTGAGCCATAGCCCCAGCCCCCATTTATATTTGTTCTTTTGAGAAATGTGTGTTTAGTTCATTTTCCTACTTATTGATTGGGCTGTGGGGGGAGTATGTTAAGTTTTTTTTTAATTATTCTGGATATAAATCCTCTGTCAGAAGGGAAGCTGACAAAGATTCTCTCTTCTTCTATAGTCTCTTTGTCCACACTCTTAATCATTCCTTTTCCTGTGAAGAAGCTTTTTTGTTTGATACTATCCCATTTATTAATTCTTGGGTTTGTTTCCTGAGCTTTAGGAGTCTTATTGAGGAAGTTATATGTTGCACTGTATTTTGAAGTGTTGACTCTGTTTTCTTCTAGAGGTTTCAAAGTTTTCTGGCCTAATTTCTAGGTCTTTGATCTACTTTGAGTTGACTTTTGTACAGTTTGAGAGATAGAGATCTAGTTTCATTCTTCTACATATACATATCCAATTTTCCTAGCACCCTTTGTTTAAAAGGCTAACTTTTCTCTAATATATGTTTTTTGTCATCATTGTCAAGGTCAAATGACTGTATCTGTGTGGGTTTTTCTCTGTCTTACAGTCTATTCCATTGATCTATGGGTCTGTGGATACTGGCGGAAGGGAAAGTATTTGGGAATGAAATTGACCAAATTATGTTAGTATATGCTGTTTTTGTTACGACATCTCTGTAGAATAATTTGAAATTGGGGATTGTGATGCCTCCAGTATTGCTTTTATTGCTCAGAATTGCTTTGGGCATTGTGGGCCTTTTGTGCTTCCACATGAACTTTAGAACTACTTTTTCTTATTCTGTAAAGAATATCATTAGTATTTTGATGGGGATTGTTTTGAATCTTTAGATAATTTTTGGTAATGTGGCCATTTTAACCATATTAATTCTACTTATCCAAGTACATATATCTTCCATCTTCTGGTGTCTTAATTTCTTTCTTCAGTGTTCTACAACTTTCATTGCAGAGGCCTTTCACCACTTTGCTTAGATTTATTCTTAGGTTTTTGTTTGTTCATTTTGTTTTGTTTTGTTTTTTAGATTATTGTGAATAGAATTGTTTTCCTGATTTCTTTTTCAGTAGATTCATTATTGGTGTATGGAAAAGTTACCGTTTTTTGTGTGTTGATTTTGTACCCTGCTACTTTGCTATATTTGTTTACCAGCTTTAGAAGTCTTATGGTGGAGTTTCTTGAGTTCTAAGAATATAATTATTATCTGCAAATAGGGATAATTTGACTTCTCCCTTTCCTATTTGTTCCTTTTACTCCATTTTCTTTTCTAATTGCTCTGGGTAAAATATCAAGAACCATATGAAATAGGAGTTTTGAAAGTGGATATTCTTGTCTTGTTCCTGATTTTAGAGGAGATGATTTCAGTTTTCCCCCAGTTAGTATGATGTTGGCTTTGGATTTGTCACATATAGCCTTTATGATATTGAGGTAAATTCCTTCTATCCCTAGTTTCTTCCATATTTTTAAAATGAATGAGTGCTGAGATTTGTTCAAGACTTTTTCTATATTTATTGAGATGATCATGTGATTTTTGTCCTTAATTCTATTTATGTGATGAATAACATTTATTGAATTGTGTATATTTATTTATTTGCTTTAGTTGTATACTGCAATGCATTTATGTTTACGTGGCGCTGAGGATCAAACCCGGGCCGCACACGTGCTAGGCAAGTGCTCTACCACTGAGCCACAACCCCAGCCCCTGAATTGTGTATATTGAACCATCCTTGCATCCCTAGAATAAAATCAACTTGATCATGAAGTATAGTTTTCTTAATGTGTTTTTAATACAAAGTGCTAAACTTTTACTAAGAATTTTGGCATCTAGGTTCATCAGGGATATTGGTGTGTAGTTTTCTTTCCTAGATATATCTTTATCTGGTTTTGGTATCATGGTGTTAATGGTTTTCATATAATGAATTTAGGAGTGTTCTGCCCTCCTTTCATGAGGAGAATTGGCATTGTTCTTTAAAAGTCCGGTAGACAAATTATGCTGTTCTCCTTCTCTGTCGTTTCTCCTGCTGTGTTGACCATGCATTCTAATAACGTAGTATCTTGATTTGTTTGGGGCACGTTTTTCCCTTGTCTTTTCATGTTTTTCCTACATCTTCCCTTCTAGCACTGCAGATCCAAAGTGTTATTGTTTTACCCTATAGACTTATAGTGCCCCTGAAGAGTTCCAGTACTACTCCTTTGAGGGGAAGGACAGTGTTAACATATCCCAATGCAAACAATATAAACCTTAAACCAAATAGTTATTATTAAGATGTTTACAGTTTGGTTACAATATACAGAAATGGTGAGTTCAATTTTTATCTACAATATAAACAGTAGGTTTGCAAAAAGGTTTTACAGTTTCTGATGGTGGACAAAGAACCAGGGGTGATGTGTAGGATGAGATGTTGAGGGGGTAGGAGGAGAGACTATAGAGTTATTATCTCTTAGGAAGTGTGAAAGAGGACTCTAAAGAAGAAGGTTAATAGCAGGAAAAGAAAGAGGAAATAATTTTGGGTAGACAAGCAAGAAGAGAGTAGAGTACATAAAACAAACACACATAAATATTAAGAAAAAATTAAAAATGTAAAAATAGGAGAAAAAAATATACAACACAACTGTAATATAGTATCCAGACATCCCAGTCCTCGGTATCCTAATTCATGCAAAGTACTTGGTTTCACATCTGTTGGGGATGTGAGGGTGGGAGAATAGAGAGGGAGAAGGAAAAAAAAAATCTCAAAGGAAGAAACAAGGATTATTTTGGTTGGAGATATAGTAGCTTTCCAGCTTCCCTTCTCATCCAATAGGTGGGGTTGTCTGTTGTTAGCTGGCATTTCCACCCTCAGGATGGTGAAGGTTATCAGGGTGAGAGGGTTGGTTTTGGGTGCAGGGCACCTGGAAGTGGGGTATGGCACCCACTGGTCCCTGATGGGAAACTTCACCCCAAGGATCTCCTTTGGGGCCTGCTTGTGTGATGTGGGCACCTGGTTTTATCTCCTAATCTCCCCTGTAGACCTCATAGTTCCTGGTCTCTAAATTAGTCTCTAAACTGTATCTCACTCACCCTTTCCCTTTCTACTTCCTAATCGTGGACATTCCTCTCCGAAGGTCTTGTGGGTTGCACTTTGGAGATTGCACACTTGTCTTGGAGAGCTGTTTTGTATTGGGCATTCCCTGTGCCCGTTAGAGGCTGCCAGGGAAAGGGGGAAGTTGGGAGCTATGGTACCTGCCCAGCCGGTGTTCCAAACTGGGAGTTTCCCCAGAGAATGATGGCAATGAAGGTTACCCAAGATGGAGATGCTGCTTTCAGGGATGGGGAGTCAGGTTGGGTGGGGGGAGCTGGCCCATGGCATTAGGCGATGTGTTCAGAGATAAGCTCTGTGGCGTGTAGTGTTGTGGCTGTCAGCTGTCTTCAAAGCCTGTGTGATGTCCCCAGGTGCAGGCAGGCTACCATGCGTAGGGGACTATGGCAGTGGCTGCAGAGTCCCAAGATGGAGGTGAACAGGGGAGCCCCACATTGGTAGACTGTGGTCCACACAGGAATGACGGTCAGAGTTCCTGCACCTGGGTAGCAGCCCGGTGTCCTGCATGGGAGCGGTGTCCAGGATTTCTGCACCGGTGGGTGGTCAGGAGTCCTACGCGGGTGCTGATGGTGCCGGTGGTCCCACCCAGGAGACCTGTGTGGGTGAATAGTTGAAAGTTTTGCTCTGACTCTGAAGCCTGGAGCCCTGCGTGAACATAGCAGCCGTGATTCCTGTGCAGAAGCAGCTGTGGGGGTGTGGGGTCCTCTATCATTCGCAGAGAAGCAGTATTCCCACTACTTGAGACACAGGTCACAAAGCAACACAGAATGCTGCCTCCCTCTGTCCTGCCATCTTAGATCCCCTATTCAGGCTTTTTATACCTTCTTTGTTCAATTTTGGTAGGTCATTTGTATTTAGAAATTTGTCCATTTCTTCTAGATTTTCCAATTTATTGGAATATAAGTTTTCTTTTTTGAGTGTGAAATGCTGTTTCATTGTGGTTTTTAATTTTTTAAAATATATTTTTAGTTGTTGATGGACCTTTATTTTATTCATTTATTTATATGTGGTGCTAAGAATTGAACCCAGTGCCTCACACATGTGAGGCAAGCCTCTACCACTGAGCCATGACCCCAAACCCGGTTTTCATTTTATGTTTAAATTTGTAAATGAAATTGCACATATTAACGAGGTATCTTGTGATATTTTAATACACAAATACATTATATAATGTTTAAATCATGTTAAACATATCTCCTCAAATATTTATTTCTTCTTATGATGAAATCTTTCAAAATTCTTTCTTCTAGCTTTTTGAAATGTACATTACACTATTTGTATCTGTAGTTATCCAACTGTGCACACCAGAACTTCTTGAAATTTAAAACCCATTAATCAAATCTTAACCACCCTGCTCTCTATTTTTCCCTGACTTTGGTAACTACCAGTCTACTCTCAACTTTTTTATATTCCACATATTAGATATATTATATAGTACATGACTTTCTTTGCCTAGCTCTTTGAACATGAAGATCACCAGTCCCATCCATGTTGTCTCAAGTGACATGAATTAATATATTTTTATGACTGAATAGTATTCCATTGGGTATATACACTACATTTTCTTTACCCATTCATCAACGTTTGAACATATAGGTTTTTTCCATTTTTCTTGGTTGTTGTGAACAATGATGCAAAGAACATAGGAATGCAGGAGTGGAATTACTGGATTATAAGTAGATCTATTTTTAATTTTTTAAGGACCTCATACTTATTCTATATTGGCTGTACTAATTTAGACTCCCACCAACAGTGTACAGTCTTTCCTTCACATCCTTGTCAGCACTTGTTATGTTATCTTTTGTCTTTTTTAGCCTTTCTTACGAGGGTGAGATGATATGTCATTGTGATTTTGATTTGCACATTTCTGATGATACAGTTATCTTGGAATATAAGTTTTCAAAATAGTCCCTAATGATCTTCTGGATTTCAGAGATTTCTGTGGTGATTTTTCCTTTTTTAACTCTGATTTTATTAATTAGAGTATTCTCTCTTTTTTTTTTTTTTTTTTTTTTGGTTAGTTTGAAAGATAAGCAAGATTGATAAACTTTGGCACATTGATCCATTGTGTTGTTTTTATCACCATTTCATTAATTTCAACTCTGATCTTAATTATTTCCTTCCTTCTACTGGTTTTGGAATTGTACCTTCTTGTTTTTCTGGGACCTTGAAATACATCATTAGATTGTTTATTTGAGATGTTTCTAATTTTTTTATGTAGGTGCTCATAGCTATAAGAACTCCTCTTAGAATTGCATTCATAGTGTCCCAGAAATTCTGCTATGTTGTATCTCTATTTTCTGTTGATACTAAGAATTTTTAAATATCCACCAAATTTTTATCACCCATTTTGCTGCTCAAAAGTATATTGTTCAACCCATGAGTTTATGTAGTTTCTGTAGTTTTTTCTTGCCATTGATTTCTAATTTCAGTATTATCTGTTAGGACACAAAGACTTACCTTTTTTTTTTTTTTTTTTTTTTTTTTTTTTTGTATTTACAGAGACTTGCTTTGTGACAAAAAGTATGGTCTACTTTGGAGAACAACCCATGAACAGTCAATATAAAAAGTGTATTCAGCTGTTGTTGGATGACATAGTCTATCCATGCCTGATACACCTATATGATCTATATTTTGGGAGTTTCATGTGTCTTTATTGATTTTGTGTCTGGATAACCTACCTGTCATCCAGAGAGAAGTATGTTGAAATCACCTGGTATTATTTTACTAGGGTCTATTTGAGCCTTTATGTTAAGTAGTGCTTTATATAATTAGGTACACTGACATTTGAGGCACAAATATTTACCATTGGTGTATCTTCTTGATATATTGTTCCTTTTACCTGTATAAAGAGACATTTTTCTCTTATTAATTTTGGCTTAAACTCTGCTTTATTGAATGTGAGAGTAGCTACTCCTATTTGCTTTCAAACTCCATTTTCATGGAATATTTTCCATCCTTTCACTCTTTGCCTGTGCATTCTTTGCCTGAGAGGTTTTCCTCTTGCACACAACACATAGTTAGGTCTTGTTTTTTTAATCCAATCTGCCAGTCCTTTTAGAGAGTTGAGATCATTTACACTTGTTGTAATTATAAGGGGATGTTTATTAGTTCCTGAAATTTTGATTATTTCTAATGTTTAATTTAGCCCTGATTATCATTTGCTTAACTATGTTCTGAGTGTCATCCTTTCCCCAGCTCTAGTATTTGTTGTATTTATTTCTTGTGTGTTTAGGATTTCTTTAAGTACTTTCAGCAATACTGGCTTAGTGGTTATGAATTCTTTTAGTTTATGCTCATCTTGGAAATTTTTCAGTTCTCTTTTGATTCTGAAAGATAAGTTTGCTGGTATAATAATCTTGGTTGGCAATTATTTTCTTTCAGGGTTTGAACCACATTGTTCCAAGCCCTGCTGGAATTTAGAGTCTCTATTAAGAAATCAGATGTTATGCTGATTGGTTTACCTCTAAATGTGACCAGTCATTTCTAAGATTTTAAAAATTCTATCCTTGTGCCATATGTTTGGCATTTTAGTTATAATATGTTGTTATTCTAAATGCTTCCTGTATTTGGATATTCATCTCATTCCCAAGGTTTGAAAAATTTTCTGCCATTATTTAACTAAATGGGTTATCAATGTCACTTGTCTGTATTCCTACTCCTTACTCAATGCCAATGATTCTGAAGTTTGTTCTCTTAATATCCTACAGTTCTAGTGAACTCTGATCATAGTTTCTTTTGTATTTTTTTGTATTTGTTTTATTTATTGCTGAGTATCAAATTCAAATACCTATTGTTGAAGGCCTCAAATTCTGTCATCTATGTGATCTAATCTATTGGTGAGACTTTCAAGTGAATTTTTAATTTGATTTTTGGAGTCATTTCAAAGATTTATGCTTGGTACTTTTTCAGAACCTCTCTTTAGTGAAATGCAGTTTCATCCTGTATTTTCTCCCTTAGCTCATTTCTTAGATCTTCTTGTAGCTCTTTTAAAAAAAAAATGCTTATTTTTTAGCTGTGTTGGACACAATACCTTTATGTTATTGTTTACTTTTACGTGATGCTGAGGTTCAAACCCAGGGCTGTGCACGTGCTAGGTGAGCCCTTTACTGCTGAGCCACAACCCCATCCCTTCTTGTAGCTCTTGATCATTTTAACAATCACCTTTTAAGACTTTGTCTAGGATTTCATCCACTTCAGTATCCATGGATTCAGTTTTTATATGGATATAAAATTTGGAGGTATTTGTTGGGCTGTTTTCTCAGATTTCCTGAGATTCTATATTTGTGCATCTGTTGAGATGTATTCCTCATCCTCTGGTTTGTGAAAGTCCTTTAGTGATTAGTTATCTCTATAATAATCCCTTACCTGGGGGCATATCTTAGCTTCAACATACCTCATCATCATAATTAAAGTGTTAATGTCAATCATAAACACCGTTTTGAAAGGAGAGTAACTACCAGTAACAGTGGTAATGTATATATCATCATATGCTATCAAAGTTATTACTAATGATCTTTGCAATTCTATTTATCAAAAAAGAAATATAAGTGAGAAATAATATAGAATCAACTTAAAAAGTTAACATTAGTATGCTATATTGAATTAGAAGAATGGATAAAAAAGAAAACAAAAACAAAAAAAGATAAAGGTGGGGATGAAAAGGAGACAAGTTAAAATCTGGAGAGCAAAAAGCATGAAGGAGAGAAAGCAGGAATGGAGATGGAAGAAATGAAAAGAGATATTGAAAGGATCCAATTAGTTGTCAAAATTAGCACTGTGATAAAACATAAAACATGGGAAGACCCTAGAAATCCATTAACAGCATACAATTAGTGCAATAATTGTCAAACAGGGATTCAGTTTTATTAAGCTTTTCAAATAGGGGACTTTCTGGAGTTTCCATTTTAGATTCCAACTATGAAGAAGTGTGTGACACAAATGTCATGCTATTTATTTGTTCTCTGACCCAAACTGGCCGAACTTGTTAGGAGAATCTGTATGCTGAGCTCTTCCTCTCCTTTACTGGACACCTGTGGTGGGGGAGCAGTGTCTGCTTCAAAGCAGACTTAGCCCTAAAAATGGCTTTGTTATTGTGTCCAGGGTGGAATTATAAGTCTGGTCAGGTTGCTAGCCAGCCCTCTCACTGGTTTCACTTACAGACTGATCTACCTCTCATTCTGATAGCCTCAGTTTGTGTGCTGCAGGGAAGTATGTGGAACATGTTAGTCTATACTCCCTTCTGGGCTTTGGGGGGGGGCACAGGGAGGTGGCTTTTCATCTGACCCTCATCTGTCCCGGTCCCCATGCTCCCCATTGATATGATCCTTATCCCAGAAATTAGACTGCCAATTCCAAATGAAAGTGCCCTTCATTTCTTCTCCACTCTGAAGACTGATAGACTGGCATCTATAGCTACCCTAGTCACCCTGAGTTTCCCCCCAGACTGTAAGATTATCTTACAGTCTCCATTCCATACCTAAACTGATTCTTGTTGCGAGTACCCACCAATCTAGTGAAAAATAGAGCCTAAATGGATGTTTGGTGTTGGGTGTTCAAAAGCAAGTATACCAAAAACTAGACAAGAAGAGGAAAAAAAAATAGCTAAACATGAAAAAACAAAGGTAAGCTGCAAGGATTTCTAGTCTGCCCTTGGGAAGTATATAGAGAGTGTTTTTAAGTTGTTGCTGTTTTCCCCCACTTTAACTGTCTCTGTTGGGTGGTGCCATAACTTTCAGCCATACCTGAGCTTATTTTCTGCTCAGATTGCAAATTTGTTGAATAGCAGCATCTGTTTTTCTTAAATCCAGTGGGAGAATTTCTTTTGGCTTGTTGGAGGTAAGCTTCCCCTCCCCGAATGAGCTACTGTACACCTGACACTGCTACCATTGTTTTTAATAATTCTCTTTCTATTCTAGAAACCAATAGTGGCTGTGTCGCTGCTGGCTTACTGGGTTGCCTACTATCATTTCTCACAGTTTCCTACCTACGTTTGCCACTGCAGAACTGCTGCTTTAATTCACTCTTGGGGAGTTGTTATGATATTGTGGGTTTTACTGATCTGCCATTTTTCCTCTTCTGAAAGATTGTTTCTGAGAAGTACTTTAAAAAAAAAAAAAAGTAATGATGTATCTAATTTTATTTTTTTAATTTATTTTTTATTTATAATAATTACAATTCATAGTGCACATATATAGCAGCTTTTTACATACAACTGTTTATATACAAAGTATATTCATACCATTCAGGTCTTCAATCATGCATTTAGGCTAATGATATCCGTCTCATTCAACCACCTTTTCTTTTTTTTTTTTTTCCTTTCTCCTCCTCCCTCCCCCCTTGCTCACTCCTTTTCCCTCCCTTCCCTTTGACCATTCCATTGTTCCTCTAATCCTCCTATGTACCCCCATCCAACAATACTGTGAACTAGCCTCCTTATATCAGAGAAAACATTTGGTATTTGGATTTTTGAGATTGACTAATTTCACTTAGCATTATATTCTCCAACTTCATTCATTTACCTGCAAATGCCATTATTTTATTCTCTTTTATTGCTGAGTAAAATTCCATTGTGTATATATACCACTTTTTTTATCCACTCGTCTACTAAGGGACATCTAGGTTGGTTTCACAACCTACCTATTGTGAATTGTGCTGCTATAAACATTGAAGTGGCTGTGTCACTGTAATATGCTGTTTTTAAGTCCTTTGGGAATAGACCCAGGAGTGGGATGGCTGGGTCATAGGGTGGTTCCATTCCCAGTTTTTCCAAGAAATCTCCATACTGCTTTCCATAAGGGTTGCATCATTTTGCAGTCCCACCAGCAATGTATGTATGAGTGTGCCTTTTTCCCCACATCCTCTCCAACATTTATTGTTGTTTGTGTTCTTGATAGCTGCCATTCTGACTGGAGTGAAATGAAATCTTAGAGTAATTTTGATTTGCATTTCTCTAATTGCCAGCGATGTTGAACATTTTTTTTCATGTATTTGTTGATTAACTGTGTATATTCTTCTGAGAAGTGTCTTTTCAATTCCTTAGCCCATTTATTGATTGGGTTATTTGTTTTATGTTTACATATGAAAATGAATTTCACTTTAAAGAATCTATATATTTCCTAAATTTGAGAAATACTGCACTATTCAGTATGGTCTCCCTGTAAATAGAAATTTATTTGATAAACAGTAGGTTTATTTGAGCAAATTTAATGCACCAGCCATAACTTTTCTTGTCTGATTGTCAAGTTACCATCTGGTAGGGTGTCTTCAGTACTTTTGATTATATTTTTATAATCTACATCCATCTAGTCCCAATTTATATAATGCTGCCAACAAGTGGTTGTTCAAGTTTATGATCAGATTCAATCTGTATTGTCATTTCAAAACTTCCATTTTAATTGTGGAATTTTTATGCATATTAATTCTTCCTGGACTGGTTCTTATCAGAGACTTTATTCATTCTATCCTTTGCTCTGTTTTCATGTTAACGTTTTTATAATTCTAAATTCCTGAACTTTGTTAATACAGATTATTAAGAGGCCTGATTGAAATAGACTAGATTTTGTAACCATTCTTTATATTCAATGGCTATTCTGTGTTTCCAGGTCAAATTGGGGTAAGAATTGGGGAGATGAATTGAAGCAAATATTTATATGATGGCATGGTAAGAAATTTCAGATTCAATGTTAGCCATCCTCCTTCTGTGATGTAATTAAAGTCATTTAGTTGTATACATTAAATGAGTGAATTATGTGGCATGTTAATTATACCTCCATGAGAACATTTTAAAGTTACAGGCCTTATAACAGTCTATTTCCATTTTCCATCTCCTGTGATATTTTCATTTATAATATATACATTAATCAAAGCTTTAGTGTTATTATATTTCCAGTAAATAATCCTATTCTTTTAAATGTGTATATATATATATACATACATGTGTATGTGTGTATATATATATGTGTGTATATATATATAAATATTTCTTCATATTTGCCTATGTATTTGCCATTTCTTTTTACATACACTGTTTTATATACAAAGTATATTCATACCATTCAGGTCTTCAATCATGCATTTAGGAGAATGATATCCGTCTCATTCAACCACCTTTTCTTTTTTTTTTTTTTTCCTTTCTCCCCCTCCATTCCCCCTTGCTCCTTCCTTTTCCCTCCCTTCCCTTTGACCATTCATGTGTTCCTCTAATCCTCCTATGTACCCCCCCATCCAACAATACTGTGAACTAGCCTCCTTATATCAGAGAAAACATTTGGTATTTGGATTTTTGAGATTGACTAATTTCACTTAGCATTATATTCTCCAACTTCATTCATTTACCTGCAAATGCCATTATTTTATTCTCTTTTATTGCTGAGTAAAAATCCATTGTGTATATATACCACATTTTTTTTATCCACTCGTCTACTAAGGGACATCTAGGTTGGTTTCACAACCTACCTATTGTGAATTGTGCTGCTATAAACATTGAAGTGGCTGTGTCACTGTAATATGCTGTTTTTAAGTCCTTTGGGAATAGACCCAGGAGTGGGATGGCTGGGTCATAGGGTGGTTCCATTCCCAGTTTTCCAAGAAATCTCCATACTGCTTTCCATAAGGGTTGCATCATTTTGCAGTCCCACCAGCAATGTATGTATGAGTGTGCCTTTTTCCCCACATCCTCTCCAACATTTATTGTTGTTTGTGTTCTTGATAGCTGCCATTCTGACTGGAGTGAAATGAAATCTTAGAGTAATTTTGATTTGCATTTCTCTAATTGCCAGCGATGTTGAACATTTTTTCATGTATTTGTTGATTAACTGTGTATATTCTTCTGAGAAGTGTCTTTTCAATTCCTTAGCCCATTTATTGATTGGGTTATTTGTTTTTATGTTTACATATGAAAATGAATTTCACTTTAAAGAATCTATATATTTCCTAAATTTGAGAAATACTGCACTATTCAGTATGGTCTCCCTGTAAATAGAAATTTATTTGATAAACAGTAGGTTTATTTGAGCAAATTTAATGCACCAGCCATAACTTTTCTTGTCTGATTGTCAAGTTACCATCTGGTAGGGTGTCTTCAGTACTTTTGATTATATTTTTATAATCTACATCCATCTAGTCCCAATTTATATAATGCTGCCAACAAGTGGTTGTTCAAGTTTATGATCAGATTCAATCTGTATTGTCATTTCAAAACTTCCATTTTAATTGTGGAATTTTTATGCATATTAATTCTTCCTGGACTGGTTCTTATCAGAGACTTTATTCATTCTATCCTTTGCTCTGTTTTCATGTTAACGTTTTTATAATTCTAAATTCCTGAACTTTGTTAATACAGATTATTAAGAGGCCTGATTGAAATAGACTAGATTTTGTAACCATTCTTTATATTCAATGGCTATTCTGTGTTTCCAGGTCAAATTGGGGTAAGAATTGGGGAGATGAATTGAAGCAAATATTTATATGATGGCATGGTAAGAAATTTCAGATTCAATGTTAGCCATCCTCCTTCTGTGATGTAATTAAAGTCATTTAGTTGTATACATTAAATGAGTGAATTATGTGGCATGTTAATTATACCTCCATGAGAACATTTTTAAAGTTACAGGCCTTATAACAGTCTATTTCCATTTTCCATCTCCTGTGATATTTTCATTTATAATATATACATTAATCAAAGCTTTAGTGTTATTATATTTCCAGTAAATAATCCTATTCTTTTAAATGTGTATATATATATACATACATGTGTATGTGTGTATATATATATGTGTGTATATATATATAAATATTTCTTCATATTTGCCTATGTATTTGCCATTTCTTTCTACCATACACTGTTTGTATATAAAGTATATTCGTATTATTCAAGTCTTCAATCATGCATTTAGGAGAATGATATCCATCTTATTCTATCATCTTCTTTTTTTTCTCCCCCTCCATTCCCCCTTTCTCCTTCCCTTCCCCTCCCTCCCCTTTGACCTTTCTAGTGTTCCACTAATCCTCCTATGTACCCCGACCCAACACCACTGTGAATCATCCTCTTTATATCAGAGAAAACATTCGGCATTTGGATTTTTGAGATTAACTAACTTCGCTTAGCATTAAATTCTCCAACTTCATCCATTTACCTGCGAATACCATTATATTATTCTCTTTTATTGTTGAGAAAAATCCCATTGTGTATATATACCACATTTTCTTTATCCACTCATCTACTGAGGGGCATCTAGCTATTGTGAATTGTGCTGCTATATACATTGAAGTGTCTGTGTCGCTGTAGTATATGCTGCTTTTAAGTCCTTTGGGAATAGACCCAGGAGTGGGATGGCTGGGTCATAAAGTGGTTCCATTCCCAGTTTTCCAAGGAATCTCCATACTGCTTTCCATAACGGCTGCACCATTTTGCCGTCCCACCAGCAATGTATGAGTGTGCCTTTTTCCCCACATCCTCTCCAACATTTATTGTTGTTTGTGTTCTTAATAGCTGCCATTCTGACTGGAGTGAAATGAAATCTTAGAGTAGTTTTTGATTTGCATTTCTCTGATTGCCAGCAATGTTGAACATTTTTTCATGTATTTGTTGATTGATTGTGTATCTTCTTCTGAGAAGTGTCTTTTCAATTCCTTAGCTCATTTATTGATTGAGTTATTTGTTTTTTTGGTGTTAAGTTTTTTGAGTTCTTTATATATTCCAGAAATTCGTGCTCTATCTGATGTGCACGTATTAAATATTTGTTCCCAATTAGTTGGCTCTCTATTCACCTCACTGATTGTTTCTTTTGCTGAGAAGAAGCTTTTTATTTTAAATCTATCCCATTCATTAATTCTTGGTAATAATTCTTGTGCTACAGGATTCTTATTAAGGAACTTGGGGCCTAATCCAACATGTTGGAAATTGGAGCTTACTTTTTCTTCTATTAGGCGTATTGTCTCTGGTCTAATTCCTAGGTCCTTGATCCACTTTGAATTGAGTTTTGTGCATGGTGAGAGATAAGGGTTTAATTTCATTTTGTTGCATATGGATTTCCAGTTTTCCCAGCACCATTTGTTGCAGAGGCTATCCTTTCTCCACTGTACATTTTTGGCGCCTTTGTCTAATATAAGATAGCTGAAATTATATGTATTAGCCTCTGTGTCCTCAATTCTGTACCATTGATCTACTGGTCTATTTTGGTGCCAATACCATGCTGTTTTTGTGACTGTTGCTCTATAGTATAATTTAAAGTCTGGTATGGTGATGCCACCTGCTTCACTTTTCTTGCTAAGGATTGCTTTAGCTATTCTGGATCTCTTATTTTTCCAGATGAGTTTCATGACTGCTTTCTCTATTTCTTTGAGGAATGTCATTGGGATTTTGATTGGAATTGCATTAAATCTGTATAATGCTTTTGGTAGTATGGACACATTGACAATATTAATTCTGCCTATCCAAGAACAAGGTAGGTCTTTCCATCTTCTAAGGTCTTCTATAATATCTCAGTGTTCTACAGTTTTCATTATAGAGGTCTTTCACCTCTTTCATTAAGTGATTCCCAGTTTTTTTTTGTTTTGTTTTGTTTTGTTTTGATGCTATTGTAAATGGGGTAGTTTTCATCATTTCCCTTTTCAGAGGATTTGTCACTGATGTACACAAATGCCTTTGACTTATGGGTATTGATTTTGTGTCCTGCTACTTTGCCGAATTCATTTACTAGTTGTAAAAGTTTTCTGGTAGAGTTTTTTGGGTCTTCTAGGCATATTATCATATCATCAGCAAATAGTGCTAATTTGAGTTCTTCTTTTCCTATCTGGATCCATTTAATTTCTTTCATCTGTCTAATTGCTCTGGCCAGAGTTTCAAGTACTATGTTAAATAACAGTGGTGAAAGGGGGCATCCCTGTCTTGTTCCTGTTTTTAGAGGGAATGCTTTCAATTTTTCTCCATTTAAGATGATGTTAGCCTGGGGCTTTGCATAAATAGCTTTTATAATGTTGAGATATGTTCCTGTTATCCCTAGTTTTTCTAGTGTTTTGAACATAAAGGGGTGTTGTATTTTGTCAAATGCTTTTTCTGCATCTATTGAGATGATCATATGGTTTTTATCTTTAAGTCTATTGATGTGATGTATTACATTTATTGATTTCCGTATGTTGAACCAACCTTGCATCCCTGGTATAAACCCTACTTGATCATGGTGCATTATCTTTTTGATATGTTTTTGTATTCAATTTGCCAGAATTTTGTTGAGGATTTTTGCATTTATGTTCATTAAGAAAACTGAGTTAGAGAATATAATGCTAAGTGAAGTTAGCCAATCCCAAAAAGCCAAATGCCAAATGTTTTCTCTGATATAAGAGGCCAATTCACAGTCAGGTTGGGATGGGAAGCATAGGAGGATTAGAGGAATACTAGAATGGCCAATGGGGAGGGAGAGGAAGGGGGGGCAAAAGGGTGAAGAAAAAAAAAGATGGTAGAATGAGATGGATATCATTACCCTAAGTGCATGTATGAAGTCACGAATGGTGTGAATATACTTTGCATACAACCAGAGATTTGTAAAAAAGTGCTCTATATGTGTAATATGAAATGTAATGCATTCTGCTGTCATTTATTTATATCATCTTAGAATAAAAAATAATTTAAAAAAAGAAAATTGGCCTGAAGTTTTCTTTTTTGGCTGTGTCTTTGCCTGGCTTTGGAATTAATGTAATATTGGCCTCATAGAAAGAGTCTGGAAAACCTCCCTCTTTTTTCTATTTCTTGAAATAAGTTGAAGTATTGGTATTAGTTCTTCTTTGAAGGTCTTGTAGAACTCTTTTGTAAACCCATCCAGTCCTGGGCTTTTTTTTAGTTGGTAGCTTTTTGATGGCGTCTTCTATTTCCTTGCTTGAAATTGATCTGTTTAAATTGTGTATAGCCTCCAGTTCCAGTTTGGGCAATTCATATGACTCTAGAAATCTGTCAATGCCTTCAATATTTTCTATTTTATTAGAGTACAAGTTTTCAAAGTAATTTCTAATTATCTTCTGTATTTCTGAGGTGTTTGTTGTGATATTTCCTTTTTCATCATGGATGCTTGTAATTTGAGTTTTTTCTCTCCTTTTTTTCATTAACATCACTAAGGGTCTGTCAATTTTATTTATTTTTTAAAAGAACTAACTTTTGGATTTGTCAATTCTTTTAATTGTTTCTTTAGTCTTAATTTCATTAATTTCAACCCTGATTTTAATTATTTCCTGTCTTCTACTGTTCTTAGTATTGATCTGTTCTTTTTTTTTTTTTTCCTAGTGCTTTGAGGTGTGATGCTAAGTCATTTTTTTTTTCTTTTTCTTTTAAGGAATGAACTCAGTACAATGAATTTTCCTCTTAATACTGCCTTCATAGTGTCCCAGAGATTTCTATATGATGTATTTGTGTTCTCATTCACCTCTAGGAATTTTTTTTTTTAAGTATCTTTTTTTTTAATATTTTTTTTTTATTTATTTGCTTTTAGTTGTACACAATGCGTTTTATTTGTACGTGGTGCTGAGGATCGAACCCGGGTCGCCCACGCCCTAGGCGAGCGCTCTACCGCTGAGCCACAATCCCAGCCCCTACCTCTAGGAATTTTTTAATCTCCTCCTTGATGGCATGTTGTTTAGCTTCCAATTGTTGGAGTAGCTTTTTTTATTTATTGTTTTATCATTGATTTCCAATTTCATTCCATTGTGGTCTGATAGAATACAGGGTAGTATCTCTAATTTTTTTATATTTGCTGAGAGTTGCCTTGTGGCATAATATATGGTCTATTTTAGAGAAGGAGCCATGAACTGCTGAGAAGAAAGTGTATTTGTTCACTGAGGGATGAAATATTTTATGTGTGTCGGTTAGGTCTAAGTTATTAATTGTTTTAATTAGGTCTAAAATTTCTTTATTTAGCTTTTTTTTTTTTTTTTGGATGATCTATCCAGTGGTGAAAGATGTGTGTTAAAGTCCCCTAGAATAATTGTGTTGTGGTCTATTTGACTCTTGAACTTGAAAAGGGTTTGTTTGATGAATGTAGGTGCTCCATTACTTGGGGCATATAGATTTATAATTGTTATATCTTGTTGTTGAATGGTTCCCTTAAGTAGTAAGAAATATCCATCTTTGTCCCTTTTGATAAACTTTGGCTTGAAGTCTACCTTATTTGATATGAGGATGGAAACCCCTGCTTGCTTCCGCAGCCCATGTGAGTGGCAAGATTTTTCCCAGCCTTTCACCTTCAGTCTGTTGATGTTTTTTTCTATGAGGTGTGTTTCTTGGAGACAGCATATTGTTGGGTTGTTTCTTTTAATGCAGTCTGACAATCTGTGTTTTTTGAATGGTGAGTTTAGGCCATTAACATTCAGAGTTATTATTGAGATGTGATTCGTATTCCCATCCATTTTTATTTGTTTATGGTATTTAACTTGATTTGGTTTCTCCTCTGGTTGGTGTTTCCTTTAGTTTAATAATTCCCTTTGCTGATTCTCATTGTTATTTTTCTTTTCTTCTTCGTGGAATATTTTGCCCAGGATGTTCTGAAGTGCAGGCTTTCGAGTTGTGAAATCTTTTAACTTTTGTTTGTCGTGGAAGGTTTTTATTTCATCTTCAAATCTAAAGCTTAATTTTGCTGGATATAAGATTCTTGGTTGACATCCCTTTTCTTTCAGAGCTAGAAGTATGCTGTTCCACGATCTTCTAGTTTTTAAGGTCTGGGTTGAAAAATATGAACATAATCTAATTGGTTTCCCCCTATATGTAATCTGATTCCTTTATCTCGTGGCTTTTAATATTCTCTCCTTGTTCAGTATATTAGGCATTTTCATTATAATGTGCCTTGGTGTGGATCTGTTGTTATTTTGTACATTTGGTGTTTGGTAAGCCTCTTGAACTTGGTTTCCCCATTCATTCCTCATGTTTGGAAAATTTTCTTTTTTTTTTCTTCCACTTTTTTCTTCTAATTTGTTATACATGTTTACAGAGTAGATTTCATTTCATATTACATATAAAGAGCACAATTTCTCAAGCTGCTGGTTTTAAATAAAGTATTTTTACAACAATTGTGTCTTCATACATGTATTTAGGGTAGTCATGGATAACTCGTTCTTAAAGCTGGGTTCAGTCCCACTGTGACTTGTCTCAGGGCTGAAGTGACTGTTAGTCATCAAAGTCTGGAATGTCATCATAGGAGTAACCCAGGTAGCCTTTTAGATGCATAGCAGACGATGCGCAGATGGTAAAATCCTGGCAGGAACACCAGAATGCCAATGATCAGGACAGAAACAGCCTGGTCTGCCCCCCCCTTTGCTAATGTAGCCTGACAGCAGGAGAGAGCCTATGATAATGAGAAAGGCGCCAATCAAAAGCAGCACAGTGGCAAGTGCAATGGCCTTATACAGGATCTTAGGAGGGCTTTTCTTAAACTGAAAGTCAATGTAGCCATCATCTGTGCTGGAGAACCTTGAGTGTTTTACTTTACTACTGAGGATTCCAGTATCCAGATTAGTACGGGATGGCATCATAACACACGGACACAGCTACAGTCCGAGCACTGCGCCAAGACTGGGGCTAGCAAGGAACTCGCCCAGGGCTACCAGCTGAGGCGTCCAGGCCTTATGGCATAGCCAACCTAACCACCACACCAGCAAGCACCAGCCAGCCCACGGAAGTAGCATGCGGATCCCCATTTGGTTTTAATATGAAGATAGTTTTCAGCCAAATTTTACATCTCAGTTCAAAGTCCCACAAGTTCTACCTCTTCAGTGAATAAATTTCTAGTCTTCTCTATAGATGAAGGAGGGGCAATTTGCTTAACTATAAGGTTGATGAAGGCCTAATGTAGGTCTCCGCACTTCTACGGACTTTCATTTACTCACTATTGTTATCTGCCTTTGCAATACCCCTACATTTAGAAGTATCTAGTGCCTGTAATTCTTGTGAGTTTATGTGAATCTGTTCTACATATTCACTTGTTTCTGAGCTTTCTTTGCCTGTTAGCTTAAGTTTCGTTTAATCAGTTCTCACTTACCCTCTGCTTTAGGGCCTTTAAACTTTAATGTTTTCTCATCCTCCTTTATCGTGGGCCTTCTGAATACTTCAGTTTCAATCATTCTACTGGCACTTTGGTCAAGTTCTCAAAGGAAGAAGTGGTAAACCTTTATGTTCATGCTACACTCTAACTCCAAGTTGGTCTTCATCATCTATTACTTGGGACAATTATGATAGCTTCCTATTTAATCTTCCTGTTGCTGTTCTCCTTACTATAACTCATTTGCGCATTTTCATACCTCCCCCGCCCACCCCACCCAGTTCTATGTCAAACTAATAATGGACAAATACCCAAACTTTTGAAAAGAGGTACTCCCCTTACTAAGTAACTAGTTACTTAGAATATCTTTTGTTCCATAACTACAGAATATTTTGCTATCTATTTTCTATAATCTTTGTTATCTACAATGAGGTATTCCAAATGCAAAGAATGGTATAAGAAAAAAAATTGCCGGGCGCGCGGTGGCGCACACCTGTAATCCCAGCACTTTGGGAGGCTGAGGCAGGAGGATCGCGAGTTCAAAGCCAGCCTCAGCAATGGCGAGGCACTTAGCAACTCAGAGAGACCCTGTCTCTAATAAAATACAAAAAAGGGCTGGGGATGTGACCCAGTGGTCGAGTGCCCCTGAGTTCAATCCCCGGTACCACAAAAAAAAAAAAAAAAAAATTCTTAGAAGCAGAAAGTATAAGTTATTCAAGCAACAAAAAGGAATTCTAATTCCATTAGATATAAGGGGTTGGTAAAATATGGGAGAGTGTGATGGGGAAAGATAGTTAAGACTCTTCATGTCCAGCCCAACTGGAATAGCTTTGTTAATAATACTATTTTTAATCTTAACTTCAGAGACTACCACTAAACTAAAAATGAAGTTATATTTGCCTAAAAATTTTGATGCAACTCTTCACACAAGTAAGTGATTTGTATAATTTGAAGTTAGTCTTTGTTTTTGTTTTGTGGTGCTGGAGATTGAACCCAGGGCCTTGAGCATGCTAGGCAAGCACTCTACCACTGAGCTACATCCTAGCCCCAAAGGTTAGATTTGTGGTTAAAAATGCACAAGGAATCTTTTTCTAAGTTATTTGTGGAATGTTCCTTTTCCACTTTGGAATGTGCCTTCCACTTTTCCCCAGCATATTTCCATGTAGGTCTACTTAGTTTTGATCTAATAAGATGTTAGAAAAGAATACATTTTGTTTGTCTAGCCCTTCTAGAGGAGATTAGCAAAGGACATTAACATTATGGACTTGTTCAACCAAACAATGTCTCTACAAATACTTACCATGGTGGGAACTGTGGAAAGGAGAGAAAAAGTAGATCAGTCCTTAACACTAACTGGTCAACTGGCCAGGTTTTCCCTTGGAAGCATTACAACTTATCCTTACCCAGAAAAAGTATGATTTTGGAAACAACAAACAGAAGAAGGAGTTGTTTTTTGCTTTTATTTGTTTGTTTGTTTGTTTTTGGTACTGGGGATTGAACTCAGGGGCATTCAACCACTGGGCCACATCCCCAGCCCTTTTTTGTATTTTATTAGAGACAGGGTCTCACTGAGTTGCTAAGTGCCTCGCCATTGCTGAGGCTGGCTTTGAACTCGCGATCCTCCTGCCTCAGCCTCCCAAGTGCTGGGATTACAGGTGTGCACCACTGCGCCCAGCTAGAAGGAGTAATTTTAATCACTGCAGTAACCAAGTCTAGAAATCACTTGAAACATCCATTTTGATACTACAGGCAACCTTAGAGAACCATTTTCATATCTGTGTGTCTAAACTCAAAGATATGAATCTAATGCATTGATATATGAAAACCTTCATGTACCAAGAAGCAATGTGGGCAAGCAAGTTCAGCTGAGCTCTTTCCATGCATTGGGAGGTACTCATAGGATCATACCTGAACAGGTGTACACTAGGCAGCATGGTCAGCTTTTCAGAAAAGAGCCATGCCCAATTTATTGCAATTTGGCCAACAAAGAACAAGAAGTGTGGCACCAGAGTATTTCAACAATGACAATAAAAAGTGTGCTGGGACTTCAGAGTTTTCTTTGTCCAATAAGCTTATCTTGTGCCAGGGGCGTTAGTAACAGATGAAAAGAGTTCAAACTCTGGCTTTACTGCTCAGAGAAAGGTTATTAGAAATGACCTCTAAGTCAAAATAAGCATCCCTAGAGGTCTCAAAGTTGTCAGCAAAGCAAGCATCATGGGAAAGAAAAAAAAGGCATAGAGACCTGTAATTTGAAAATTTTCTTAAATGTGCCATTATTTTGTATCCTGGGTTTATGATAAGAGATATGTGCTTATGATAAACATTATTTATGTACTTAAAAGGGCTTGAAAGTAACAGTATATCAACACCTGCATTCTTTTTTTAAAAATTTTTTAGTTGTCAATGGATTTTTTACTGTACTTATTTATTTATATGTGGTACTGAGGATCCAACCCAGGACCTCACACATGCCAGGCAAGTGCTCTACCATTGAGCCACAACCCCAGCCTAACACCTATATTCTTAAAAATTCTGAATAAATAGCAGAGACACTTAAGAAAAGGACATATTTTATCCATGTGCAGTCAGTCCAGAAAACATCCCTGAAGTTAAATGCAAAGCTGGATTTTGAAGAGAGTGAAGACCACCATGAATCTCTAAAGATGAAAAAGGAGAGTGATATAAAGTTAAATTATGGCCACCAAACCAAAACAAAGAAAAAAAACTTGAATTTCTTTTTTCTTTTCTTTCTTTTCTTTTCTTTTTTTTTTTTTTTTTTTTTTTTTTTGGTGGGGGGAGGCCGCCGGGGATTGAACTCAGGAGCACTTGATCACAGAGCCACATCCCCGGCCCTATTTTTGTATTTTATTTAGAGACAGGGTCTCACTGAGTTGCTTAGTGCCTCGCTAAGTTGCTGAGGCTGGCTTTGAACTCGAGATCCTCCTGCCTCAGTCTCCAAGCCTCTGGGATTACAAACATGCACCACTGCGCCCCACATTGAATTTCTGTTGTTTAATTGTAGAGCAAACCATCATCTGCAGAAGTTCTCCCCGCTCTTTTGATCATCTCCCACCCTCACCACAGTAAGCAATGGCATTCTTTTGCCAATATCACACTTATAGCAGATCAAAAAGCATAGAAGGCAAGAAAAGTCAAAGATAGCAAACATAATAGGACAACAAGTGGAATATTTTTAATGAAGTAAAATTTTAGTTCATAGAATAGTCATTCTAATGATGGCCTTTGAGTAATGGAGTAGGCATTCACTGTGGATATCTGAGTGCAAGAATAATTGATATACAAATATTCTCAAAACTTGGTTGAGGTGGGCAAAGTCAGATGATAAAAATTCCTAGCAAGCTACTTAAATAATCTGCACATGAGAGAGTTAAGGCTAGAGATCTGGAAAGTGGAGAATTTGGGAAGGGAGTAGGATATGGTGGAACCATGGTATTGATGGAAAAGTGAATCTTAAAAGTATTATAAAAAAAGGATTAGAGAATTTGTTAAAATGGAACTAGGAAAAGGTGATACCAAGGTTATGAGTCTGGAGTTGCTTAATGTGTTGATAGTCAAGGAAAAAATCAGTGAAGATAGCTCTTGGGGGAGATGGAGTTGTTTTTCAATAGGATGTTTCAGGAGTAGTTGTGGCGTTTTAAATTGAAATGTTTGATGGACAATGGAGGGTAGAACTAGAAAGAGGATAAGTATAATCATGGATAAGAGATGGTAGTTCAAGTTGGCCATATCTGGAACACAAAGACTCATCCAGAACCTTCAGAAGGGGTGTATCAAAGGAGTGGAAAATTTGTAATTTATCCTTGAGAAATGCCTACAGTTACAGGAAATGAAATAGTGATTAACGTTTCAGAGAGAGTTGGAAGAATTGTTGAATCTTCAAATTATGTGGTCCACAATGCCATGGACTTGCCTCTAAAAGTCTGCACAAGTGAACCTCCAGTCTGCTGTTAAGAAACCGAAGAGTTTCATGTAAGCTGGGGAAGAAGTGAAGGAATAGCAACTGCTATGGTTTACATTGCGTGGCATCACAGGATGGTACTGGGCTTTCCCAGACAGTATCTTTACTTCCACAACAATTCAGTGAAATGATTGTTACTGTCCCCTGTACTGATAAGGAACTAAAAGGTAGACTGATTACCTAAATTTCAAAAAAATGAAAACAGTTGGAAAAAATATTGATTTTGGACCAGGAAGTCATTTGAAAGAACATTAAGTCTCTCAAATTTCACATTGTTATTAGGGAAAATTTATTTCCACATAGGCCTTATTTCTAAAGATAGAAACTTCTGCCCTCTGAAAAGTCCTTGTTAATAGTAGAAAACTCTTTTGTTTGTCATGAAGGGGTTTCATAAAGAGAATAGTAATAAGAAAATCATGGTACTACTCCGTTCAAATTCTGCCATGTTTGTTGCAAAAAATTCATGGGCTTAGAGGTCAACTCTTATTATTTTAATCAAAGTATATGTGTGTGTTTGGCTAGAGAGGTTTCATTTTGATATTTGTTTATCCTTCTTTGCTGCTATTCTTGAAGAACTTTTCTGTTTTTCTATAAACTGATTTAAATTGCAGATAAAAGACCATTTGTGGAAAATGCCAGAAAGAAAAATTAATTTATAAACATAATAGGGAGAATACACCTATCTACATTTTATTGTATATTTAAAGATACTCATAGTCTGTAGCCCCTCCTCTAAACCATCTTTACGATTCCCTTAAGGGCTGGGATTGTGGCTCAGCAGTAGAGTGCTCACCTAGCATGTGCACAGCCCTGGGTTCAATCCTCAGCACCACGTAAAAATAAATAAATGGAGATATTGTGTCCATCTACAACCAAAGGGGGAAAAAAAAAAAATTCCCTTAAACTCATTGTACTTCTCTTTTCCACTTGGCAACATTTCTTCTCTCATCACTCCTCATGCCTGCTTCTCTCATTAACTCATTAAGTCTTCCCAGGGGGGGGTCTACTTTCTTAATATGACCCTCCCTAGTTATAGCAGCCTTTAACGTAGAAGATGAGAGGCACACTGGAAGAGGTTTATTTCCTAAATTGAATACTGCTTTTTTCAGACCTGACAAAAAAATATTTTCCTGCAGCCAGATTCAGTGGTGCATGCCTGTCATCCCAGTGACTCAGGAAGCAGAGATGGGAGAATTTCAAGTTCAATGCCAGCCTCAGCAACTGAGTGAGGTCCTAAGCAACTTAGTGAGACACTGACTCAAAATAAAAAAAAATAAAAAGGGCTAGGGATGTAACTGTGGTAAAGTGCCCCTGGGTTCAATCCCCAGTACCCCCCCAAAAAAAAAAAAAAAAAATCCTGTTGTATACAGTGGTATCTTTATGTATGTGTGTATATTCATCCATTTCTTCTGTAGGATATTTAATCTAAACCTATACCTTACTTGTGGATACCCAGACACAGTCACTACTATCCTGTCTCTAGACATTATCATTATGAATTCTTTAAATCTCCCTTTTTACAGATATCCTACATATTTTCCACTAAATAATTCTTGAACACTACTTCTAAATATTGGGGATATAAGTTACTCCCATATATCCATTAACTAGATTCACCAGTTGTTTCATTTTCTATGTCTGAAAGTCTCTAAGTTCATGGATCCCAGACTGTGCTCCCAAGCCCCCCTGGACACTTCAGCCTACTCCCAGGGGACTGAAGGGTATTTTAAATCTTAGAGAGAAACACAGTGACATCTGTTGGGCATGACCTGAACTACTACTATTCAGTTGGGACTTTGTTTTAGCCTAGAGAAGTCATGAAAAAACTGCTGGACACTGAGAACACCAAGAACTTTCTCAGTTTGGGAATCTCTGCTCTCAACATCAAAATTTCTCATGTATCGGTTAATTTTAGAAATTTTTTATACAGTTGGTCAAAGCAACTAAAATATCTGGGTTTTATGAGGAATTATTTTTTAAAAATATTTTTTATTAAAAAACACATCTTTTAATGAGATGCATAGGACTTTTCCCCTCAATTAATTCTATGTCTATGTGTGAATTTTACTGACTGAATCAATTTTATTTACTTTTATTTTTTATTTTTTTTTTTGCTGATGTAATCCATGAGAAAACTTTTTATCATATATAAACAGATGGAGATAGGAAGGATTTATTATAGCAATTTTTATCATCCTTTGAACACTATTTTTGAGTTATATACCAAATACATAAGCAAAGAGCTGGAAAGCTACCTTCCTTGCAGGAGAATTTATTGCCTAGACCTGTGCTGACCAGTAGCCATTAGCCACATGAAACTATTTAAACTACATTAAAATGAAATAAAATGTGAAGTCCAGTTCCATGTTGCACTAGACATATTCCAGGTATTCAGTAGCTAAAGTGAGTGACTACTGTGCTAGACAGCAGAGACAGAACATTTTCATTTTTCTAGGAATCTGTTGCATAGTGTTGATCTGTACATTAAAGTCATTTTATTTTTCAACACTTGACCAATATATTGAATTATTTCCATTTTTGGTACCCCAGAGGTTTTTCCACCCCAGGGTAAAGGCACCATAATTTTTATTTTGATATATATGCTATCATAACTGATATAGTTTTAGTGACTTGCCTTTTATATTCAACCTTAAGCTTTTGAAATTCATTCATTGATTTATGTGGTTTTTATTCACTTTGCTGTTGAGTAGTATTCCATTGTATGAATATACTTTATTGATTTTCACACACACAAATGTTTTTTTTTCAGGTTGTTTGTTGTTATTAAAATCAGTATTGCTCTGAAATTCTCTTTATTGTGGCCCAAAGCCCATGTGCAAATTTCTCTACAACGTATACTTAGAAGTAGAATTTCTGGGCCATAGAATATTTCCATCTTCAACTTGACTGGATAATGCCAAATTGTGTTTAGAAGTGGCTAGACTAGTCCATACTACCATTAGCAGTATTTAAGAGTTCTGGCTTCTTTATATATTATTTCAAATTAGATTGGCTGTGATAGACAAAAACAAAGAAACAAATGAATAATAGTAGCATAAGCAAAAAAAAAATGTATTACCCTTCATGTAGATGAAGTTTAGAGATAAGTAATTCAGTGTCCAATGATGAGTACAGATCATTAGGTTTCAGTTGTTCTATTTTATTCATCATTCTCAACGTGTAAATATTTTTTCACCTCATAGTATAAGGAGGTTGCCTGATCTCTATAAGAGTGATTGGAAAATGATGACTATTCCAAAGTGGTTGTGTGCCCAGCCAAACATCAGTGCTTTATTGGACAAAGAAGATAAGGAACACAGGAGGATCATAAGAGGTTTCCTCTACTTTCCACAATTTGCCAACTGTTGGTATTATCATCCTTAAAAGTCTTTGTTTGTTTAATTGCCTTATGGGCATAAACTGGTATCTCACTGTGATTTTGATTTATACTTCCTGGTTACTGGAGAAGTTGAATATATTTTTAAGTTTATAGGCCATTTGAATTTCTACTTTTCTGAAGCAACTGTTTCTTTTGTTCTTTTCCTTCTATTCTGTTTTATTTTCCTTATTAAATTTTAGGAATTTATTATATATTTCATTATATACTTGATCTTTTTGTAGCCTTATATATAGGCTTTACCTGTAAAAATAATGTAACAATTTTTAAAACTCTAGTCTGAAATTATCTTTTAATTGATGCATTTAGTCCATTTACTGTGATTACTAATGTATTTCTATCTACCTGTCTCATTTTGTGCTATTCTACTTTTTCTGTTTTTCGAAATTTCTTAACTTATTTTGAACAGTCTTTTTCCTGTTTCATATGTTCCCCAACTAGTTGAGCAGTTGTCTGCTATATTAGTACTATTTTAATGGTTATATTTTAAATTCTAATATGCATACATATGTAAAATCCAAAAACAATCTAAATATTTTTCCCCTTTCTGGTCAACAAAAGGATTTGGCTCAATTCCTTCTCCTCATTTGCTATTATCTAGTGTCTTAGTTCTATCTTGCTTTTTAATTACAAAAATGATACATTTTTTGGAATGTTTTATTTATTTACCAATTATTTTTTCAGAGATCATATGTCAGCATGTTGTTGAGGCTGATTCCGGAGCTCAAGTGTTCTTCCTGCTTCAGCCTACTGAGTAGCTGGTACCACAGGCAGGTGCACTAACATGCCCACTTCTACTGGTGCATCATTGCAACAAGACTCTCAACTGAGAGAACTAGGAATATGTTTTTATATTAATAAAACAAACATATATCATATATGCACATATATTCACCTATATCTCTTCTTATTCTTCTAAATATCTATCCAAAAATGTGTTTATCCTGATAATTCCAACTCCACTTTCATGCTATGGGTTACTTTCTAGTCTTCCCTCTTTCTAAATATATAGCTCCTGTCTCTAATAGTGAGAAATCTGGCTTCCATTATTCTCAACATGTTTATTCATTTGTCTAGACTTCATAAAAGTTAGTTTCAAATTGCTAAATCAGATTATGGCATAAATTTAAGACTACTAACTAGAATTTCATATTTTGTAGCTCTTTTTAAGTAAAATTAGCATACCATGAAATATGCAGGTATTTTGCATACAATTTGATAGGGTTTATTTTTTCAAATATATACACCTATGTATCACATACCCCTGTAAAAGCATAGAACATTTCTATTGTTCAAGAAAGTTATTGTGGATCCCCTTCTAGTCTACCCTGATACAAATAATTTTGTGGTACATTTTCACCATATATTAGTTTTGCCAGTTCTAGAACTTCTCCTAAGTTGAATTAAACAGTGTGTTCTCATTTGTCCAGTTTCTTTTGCTCAGATGGCTGAGATCTAGCTATGTTGCAAGTGTCAGTAGTTTCTTCTCCTTCCTAGTAAAGACTTTGCCATAGGATTGTACTGTGATTTGTTTTTTTCATTCTCCTATTCATGGGTATTTGAGCTACTGTGAACAGATCTGCTATAAATGTTCTTGCCCAAAATTTTTGGACATGCATTTTTATTTATCTGGTAATTGCTGGGTGAAAGGTAGTTGAAAATTTAACTACATTTTAAAATAAAACTGTCAAACTTTTTCCAAAAGAGTTATATGCCTAACAGCAATGTGTAAGAATTCTGGTTGCTCCAAAGCCCCACTAATATTTAATGTTTTTAATCTTGCCAATTTAGTGGATATATAATGTTATTTTGAGATTTAATTTTGCATTTTCCAATGACTAAAGATTTTAACTACTTTTCATGTGATTAATGGCCAATTATATGTCATTGTGAAGTGTCAGTTCAAATCTTTGGCCCTTTTCAAAAATGGAGTGATTATTTTTAAATTATTGACTTTTTTTTTAGTTGTCAATGCATCTTTATTTTATTTATTTATTTATATGTGGTGCTCAGAATTGAACCCAGTGCCTCACACATGCCAGGCAAGCACTGTACCGCTGAGCCACAACCCCAGCCCCATTAAATTATTGACTTTTAAGTACCTTTATGTAGTCTAAATAAAAGTCCTTTATCAGATAAGTGTTTTTCAAATATTTTCTCCTAGTCTATGACTTGCCTTTTTATTTTATTAAAGGTATCTTTTGTAAATTTCAATGGATTATTTTTTAAATTATTGATTTATTTATCTTAAGAAATATTTACATAAATCTCTTCCCACCCTCCACACTCAACTATAAAGAGATTCTCCTATGGTTGCTTCTTAGACACTGATAATTTTGGCTTTTTGATTTATAATTAGTCCCTTCAAGGAGCTGTTTCTGTTTTGGTTTGGTTTTGTCCAGAATTTATCATTGTTATCTGCAGAACAGTTTTCTGATAGCATTTATTTCATCCTTGCCTGAAATGGAGCCCTAATTTTTATCATTCATATAACAGTGTTGATTTAAATCCATATATATCCAATATATTTTTTGATTGCTTGTTTGATTTTGCTTGCCATTTCTTATTACATACACCACATACCTTTTTTTCTGGAACGTTTACCTTCTGTATGTGGTATAGGCCTTAAGAATTCTTCAGTGAGGCTTTAGTGCTTAGAAACTCTTACCTTTTGTCTAACATGCTTATTTTAGCATCATATTTTAAAGATAATTTTCTGAGAATACAAATTTAAGTTGCAATTTTTTTCCATTATTTGAATATATTCTACCCCAGTTTCTAGTTTTCATTATAGCCGTTGAGATGTCAGATATCAGTGTTGTTTCTTTCATCATCATTCTCCCTGATTTTTTGTGGGGGGCAGGGATACCGGGGATTAAACTCGGGGACACTGAGCCATGAACCACATCCTCAGCACTATTTTGTATTTTATTTAGAAGCAGGGTCTCACCGAGTTGCTTAGTGCCTCTCTTTTGCTGAGGCTGGCTTTGATCTCGTGATCCTCCTGCCTCAACCTCCTAGTTGCTGGGATTACAGGTGTGCACCACCACACCCAACCCTAATTACTTTTAACAGATTCTCTTCACATGTTTTTCAGATTTGCTCCAGTGAGGTATTATTATATGTGGACTTCTTTTTATTTATCCTACTTTTGATCATTATACTTTCTGATTCTAAGGATTCATATATTCTAACATTTCTGGGAAATTCTCAGTAATTATCTTGATTATTGCCTTTTTTAAATTATCACTTCTAAAGGTAAAACAAGTGGATATTAGACCGTCTCATTCTCTTCTCCATACATCATAATTTCTTTTGTATTTTTCCTCTCTATGTCTCTCTTATGCTTTATTCTGGCTAATTTCTCTTGTTTTATCTTCTAGTTCACTAATTCTTTCTTCCTCTACATCAAATCTGATGTTTTACCTATCTATTGCATTTTTAACTTTATTTTTATTTTTTAAATTAAATTTCTTTTTAATTGATAAATAAGAACACAAAAAGTGTATGTACATATTAGTAGGGTAGCAAGTGATGCTTTGATACATCTATACACTATTTAATCAGGTTAAATTTATCTATCTCTTCAAATATTTTATGATAAAAAACATTCAAAATCCTGTTTTCTAGCTTTCTGAGATATATAGTACACAACTGCTGTCTGTGGTCACCCTACTGTTCTACATAGCCTACACACCACAATATCTTACCTTTATCTAACTACATTAGTACTTATTGATTAACCTTTCCCCATCTCTCTCTCCCATTGTCTATTAAATTGTAAATATTAAATTTTATAAACAATCTGGTTGAACCCTTTAAAAAAATCTGCCTAGTTATGTTTTTGTACACTGTTATTTCTAGCTCATATTTCTATTTCCTCCTTAATTTCTTTACATATGTAAAACATACTTATTTTATATTCTAATCATGTAATTCCAATATTTTTTAATATTTATTTATTTGCTTTTAGTTGTACAAAATGCGTTTTTTTTTTTTTTTTAAACGTGGTGCTGAGGATCGAACCCAGGCCACGCACGTGCTAGGCGAGCGCTCCACCGCTAAGCCACAACCCCAGCCCCCCAATATTTTTAATACTATATTTTCCATCAGATATTCTACTTCTTATTTCTTTTGGATCTTGTCCATAATATCTTTTTTCCTTCATGATCTTTCTTTTTTTTTTTTTTTCCAAAATAAGACTACATAAACTGGAAAATCTGAGGAAATTCTATGAAGTCAGGGTTGAGAACATTTTTTTCCTAGAAAACATTGTATCTTCTCTGCCAGATGCCTGGAAGGAACTACCAAACAATGATGATTTTAATTTCTCAGCTTGGATATTTTTCAACTCATGTGGATAGCATGATTCCAGTCCCCATACTCACATGACAGCAAACCTACAGTTACGAATTGGGGTGCTCATATGTCCTTGTTTGAAAAAAAAATCCCTAGTTAGTGCCCTTTGTTCTCATGTAATTGTGGATGATACCCTTTTCTACCTTTACAATATTCCCTGTTTGGATTATATGTCACCCTATTAAGAATACTAAGAGGTGAGTTTGTTTGTTTGTTTGTTTTTGTCTATTCTGACCAGAAGCTTTTTTATTTCTCCTTTAGCAGGGCAAAATTCCTAGTTCACTCTTTCATAGGAGGTGTATCTCTTCCAGAATCCTGATTTTAAGTTGGGGTTTCCATTCCCAACTTTTCAAATAAGATGCTTTAGGTTTCTGGGGGATTGGCAGTTGCCTTCAGGGCAGCCGCTGGCTTTAGCATGTTTACCTCTCTGGATTCATGCTTCTCCTTAGTTCTTTGTCTCTAAGGATTTTCCTTACTTTATTGTGAGCTCAGCTATATGTTTAAAAAGATGTTGTAAATCTTTTATCCAGAATATTTAGTTTTTTGGTTGCAGGACATTTTTTTCCCCTAGAACAAAATCCCTGGCCTCCTCATAAATACTAGCTTAACTGCAAGTGGTATTGGAAGGGCTCTTTTCTAATTTTTCTATTGCCGATATATCCCATAAACTTCAAAGAGCAGATTTCCTGTTTGAGAATGTTACTTGTCCCCACTCTGTTGAAAATAGGAGGGAATTTAATGGAAGGGAAATTTTTCTTAATCACTTTTAATGTTTTATATTTTCCAGATAGGAACCGAGCATAATATATAATCACTTTTGTTTTTCTAACAAAGGAAATAGTCAAGTGGTAGCACAGAACATAAAAGATATTATTATTACACACATTTTTATACATGAAAGAACTGAGACAGACTAAATAACTTACCCATGACCCATTATTAGAAAGCGATAGAGCTGATATTTGAACCCACAACCAGCCTAATTCATGCCCTTAGCAACGACCCCATTTTATGTCCCTTGATGGAATTACATGCATTCCTCTATATCATCATCATAAGTGTATGCTCAAGGGAAAGTACTGCCAACAGGTATCAACTATAGCTTGCCTAGTAATTTGGGTGTTGATGAATATTTAAAAGCTACTCAGTAAACGATATAAAGAATATAAAAGGCCAGGCAAGGTTGGGAGGCTGAGGCAGGAGGATCGCAAGTTCAAAGCCAGCCTCAGCAACTTAGCAAGGCCCTGAGCAACTCAGCAGGATCCTAAATAAGATATATAAAAAAAGGATGTGGCTTAGTGGTTAAGGGCCCCTGGCACCAATCCCCAGTACACCACACACAAAAGAATGTTAGCCACCAAAAATCGCTTTAACTTCTAGGGACAGAGAACTCCGAATCTTATGGAGTATCCAATTCTATCTTTGAGCATTTCTCATTCCTAGAAATTATTTCCTCCATTAGACACTACAGTCTATCTTCTTTAACTTCCGTGCACAGAATCTAATCATATGCTGATGATCCTCAGCACTAATCTTATTCCTCTTCTAGATGACAGCTCTTCAGACATTTGACTGTGACTTTCATATCTGCCCTCAAGTAATTTTTCTAAAGATCAAATGTCCTCAATTTCTTAAACCAAATTTTATTTTGTATAGCTCATATTCCTCCATAATTTTAGTATTCTTTGACTTTTTGTTTACTTATAGATGACCAGAGCTGAGCCCTATATTGCAGTAGAATATGATTAGAACACAGGAGAACAGGACTATCCCCATCCTTCAACCCCATTTACATCATAGTTTGACAGCATGTTATCAGTGTGACACACCAGTGTGATATACCATGGATATTTCCTGTGGTTTACAAAGAAAGTAGAAGCCCAGGCTAGACAACTACCGATACACATGTGGTTATTAACCCTGGCTGTACCTCAGAACTACTTCTAGAGCTTTTAAAAGCCCAGAAGCCTGTACACCATATCTGATCTACTGAATGTGTCAGTCTGGGTGTGGGATCTTTGAAACAGGTATTTTAAGCAATATAAAGAAGTATTCCATGCTCTGGGACCTGGATTGCCTGGATTCAAATTGAGAGTCATATCATGTAGTTTTGAAAATTACTTAAACCCTCTATGTTCTCATCTCTAGAAAGGTATAATGACTTTGAAGAGCTGTTGTGAACATTTAATGAGAGTTACTATCAGGTAAGAACCACTTAGTATATGCTAAGTGAATATTATCTATTATTATGCTCTGTATGTATTCAAATTTCTGCTGCTTATGTTCACGCACAGTCTGAGAAAGCACTGACGTAGGACATGGTGTGACAGTATAGTCACTCTGTCAGAAGGGACAGAAAGCCAAGGATCCCTTTGCCTTTCTCAAGTAAGAATTTCCAGTTCCTAATTCCCGTCTTCCCCATTTGCTAATCACCACAGTGAACCCACATAGGCTTGAATTCTCAAGTGGCCATCATGACTGCTGCTAAGACAGCACCTTTCCTTCCCCTCACTCTTACCAGCGCATGAGCAGGGGTCCCTGGGGGTCCCAGGTCCAGGTGCTTGGTGTCCTGAACAAAGAATTGAGATGCAAGAGGTTGGCAAACAAAACAAATGTTTATCAAAAGCAAAAGTTCATTCTGAGAGAGGAGAGTAGCCCGAGCTGGGACGTAGCTGAAGGCCCTCACTTAAATAAAATGTGAAGCTCACCTTTATTGGGCTATTCTAGTTCTCCTCCTTCTCTCCTGGGTGGGTCTGGGGTTGGTTGGCACCTTGATTGACAGCTGAATTGGACACAATTTCTTCTCTGCTGCCCATGCGTAAGTTTCTTTTTCCCCTGGAAAATGCACAGAGCAGGAGCAAACCGCAGTACTAATGATATGTTAGCTAGCACCAATGATATGTTAACTTGCGGTCAGTCCCTAGGACTACTGTTGCCCAAGATCTGGTAATTTCCCTTAAGAGTCTTGAATTTGCCCTATGGTCATCTAGCTTCCTCACTTTAACTGCAGTGTGACACAGTTTCCCCTCATAAGAAGCTGTTAAGTGGAGCTGAGGGGCCCTACCCTTTTCCCCATATTGTCCCCCGCCTAACATCTCTGCACTCACTGAAAACTCTGGATCAGTGCTTCTCACACCTTTGGATTTTGCAAAATACTTTAAAAAGTGGGTACAGCAACATAGATTTTCCAACCTTTTATGTCATCAAGCAAGAGCATTTAAAAATTATAATTGTGTCTATCATAATTTTAAAAGATATGGTAATATTAAAGAAGTAGGAGAACTATAGTTTTAGGATAAATAATAAGCCTAATAGTAATCAACTTAATCCTATCAACTCTCCATCTTATGACTATTATTTATTTAATTGTATATGTTTGTTAATTATGGATTGGGAAAATTTATCACTGTAAACATCACCACTTTCTTTGCCTGACCCTTATTTGCAATCACAATTATGTATATTGGCAGAGAGCTTCTAAAATTGTTAAATGCTACATGAATGGAGGGGAAATGCCACTCTTAACTTACAACTAAGTTTTGGCACATTTGTGTTTTTATTACTTTGCTTTTATTTGCTAAATTTGGTTTGTTTTGTTAGTCTATTTTAATAAAAAAAATTCATAGAATAAAATAGTTATACTTTAGAGAAAAAAAAATACCAGGGCTGGGGTTGTGGCTCAGCAGTAGAGCGCTCGCCTAGCACATGCGCAGCCCAGGTTCGATCCTCAGCACCGTGTAAAAACAAAGGCATTGTGTACAACTAAAACAAATAAATAAATATTTTAAAAAATACCATGAATTCCCTGTACAAATATTTCTTGTTTTAGCTGATACAAATTCTGCAGATTAGACATGGGGGAAATATCTGTCAGTAGTTAATGCTAATAGAGACACCAGAGCATTCTCTCCACTATTAATCTATGGATAATGGAAGCCCCATTTCTTAAGTACACACAGAAGAAAGAATAGAAAAAATACTGGCTATGACACCAAATGGATTGCCTTCCTCCCACACTACCATGCCCTTGTAACCTAGGGCATGTAGAGCAGGCTGGCAGCCATTGCATTACAGATTTAAAAGTGCTGGAATCTCTCAGTCCTGTAGCAGGTTGCCTGATAGATTGGTGAGTAATGTACTTGAAGAGTGCATTACTGAGCCCTAGACTAATGGCCACCTCTTGCCCATGGCCTTTATGGTAGATCATTCATTGTGCTGCTGCCTCATCAGCTTCCTGCCAGTCTGTATCTGGCATGAGCACTGCCTGTTCCAAAGCTGATTAATACCCTGGGAATGAGTCCCACTGCATGTCTCAGTGTGGATTACACTAAAGTGGTAATGTTCTGGTGCTATGGGAACAACACAGATTTGATAAATAAAACAGAAAAAAATTATTAATTTATGTATTGTCAAAATAGAGGTCTGCACAAAAAATAGATGTGCTACATTGATATTAATTATAATTAGCATTTTAAAGGAATAATAACATGTATTAATTCTCTTATGTCTCTCTGGTGCTTTAATCAGCACAAAAGATCATATTTCTTCAAATCCAATTTCCTGAAATTGAATGTGTGAAATATGACACAAGAAACAAAAGCAAAGTATAGAAGACCACATGTAACTCAGGACTAAGTGCAGACTATAATTCTGGAGACTTTGGGGGAGAGATGAGTCAGTGACAACAGCAGAAATAAGAAAGATAAGAAGGAAATGCAAGTTAATTTGACTTACAGCTAGAACTAAGTAGATGATGGTAAAGGGGAGGATGCCAAGTTAGAAAATAGCAAGAGCAAAAGCATAGAAGTGCTAAAGAGCATGACTAGAACAAAGGATGTGGTTTTAGGGATGTGGTATTGGAACAAACAAGTACAAGCTGAAAGGACTTCTAATTCAGGCCGTGTGATGGACTAGATCATCTTGGAGATGTAATTGGGTTTAGATGAGGTCATGAATGTGGAGAGACTAGAGCTGACTCTGTGCCACGTGAGGATATAGCAAGACACCTACTTGCAAAGCAAGAAGAGGCTCACCAGACCTAAAACTGCAGGCACTCTGATCTTGGACTTCCCAGCCTCCAGAACCATGAGAAACAAATTTCTGCTATTTAAGTCACCCAGTCTTTGATATCTTATTATAGTAGCCTGAACTAACACAATAATGTTTGTGATTATTTTATCTTCTTAGTGATTTGACATTTTATCACTATAAATTGACTTTTTTAAACCACTGGTAATCTTTTTTACTCTGAAATGTGCTTTGCCTGAGATAGATAGATATTTATTGCATATATATTCCACTTATATTTCATATATATAATCTCATATATATTCTATATATATCTATTCTGTATATATTGCATACATCTGTTCAAAATATCCATATCCATATCCATAATACATTACTTTATATATATTATATGTATTTATTTATATATATTTATATATAAATACACAATATATAAAAATATATATCCATATATAATATATATAAAATATATATGTAAATATAAATACACAATATATAAAAATATATATCCATATATAATATATATAAAATATATATGTAAATATATATCCATATATATAATCAACTTTCTTTTGATTAGTGTTCACATGACATATCTTTCTATTCTTATATATATATATTTTTTAAATATTTATTTATTTGCTTTTAGTTGTACACAGTGCGTCTATGTTTACGTGGTGCTGAGGATCGAACCGGGCCGCGCACGTGCCAGGCGAGCGCTCTACCACTGAGCCACATCCCCAGCCCCTCTATTCTTATATTTTTAACTGATTTATGCCTTCATATTTAAAGTAGTTGGATCTTCTTTCCTTATGCAATATCATAATATCTGCCATTTAATTAGAATGTTTTAGCTATGCATATTTAATATAATTATTAATGATCAAATTAATCATTTAATTTAATCGTTTTAGTTAATGATTTAGTCATTTAATTTAATAATTGTCTATCATTTTTCTATTTGTTTTCTCTTTGTTTAAGCTTTTCTATGTTCTCCTTTTCATTTTTCTGATTTCTTTTGGATTGAGTATTTTTTGTTATTCTATTTATCTCCTTCCCTAGATAACTAGTTGCTCCTCTTTGTTTTGTTGTGTTAGTGGCGTTTTTCAGGGATTATAGCATACATCTTTAATTTATCATGGCCTACCTTCAAGTGATATTGTACTGCCTCACATATAGTATAAGCATCTTAGAATAACATACTTCCGTTTCTCCCCTTCCACCCTTTGTGGCATTGATTGCTATTCCACATTTTCCTTTTTTTTTTTTTTTTTTTTTTTTTCCTTTTGTGGCAGTGCTGGGGATGCAGTTCTAGGCCAGCATTCTACCACTGAGCTATGTCCCCAGCCCTATTTCCCTTGTGTTTTAAACCCCATACCACATTGTGATTATTTTCATTTAAACTGTTCATCATAGTTGAATATTCATCTTATATCAGTTGGGAAGGAAATTTGAAGAGGTTGATAATGACTCTCATTGTCTTCAGATACTTATGTGTTTACTGTAATATGTTTTAACGAGATGCAGAGTGGTGTCTTTTTCTGAAAATCCAGATTCTCTGTTTGACACAGACAAAAATTACTTGCCAAGAATGGTGGTGCATGCTTGTAATCCCAGCGGCTTGGGAGCTGAGGCAGGAAGATCATGAGTTCAAGGCCACCCTCAGCAACTTAGTGAGGTCCTCAGCAACTTAGCAAGACCCTATCTTGTAAAAAAAGGGGAAGAGAGATGTGACTTGGTGGTTAAGCACCCGTGGGTTCAATTCCTGGTACCAAAAGAAAAAGAAGAGAAATTACTTAAAAGTTACAGAATTAAAGATGATTTGTGGGTTTTCTTTTCCTTTTACAATGAGACAGGTGTACCAAATTTGTTGACCATTCTGAAATAACAGGTGACTATCAATAGAATGTGATGCTACCAAGAAGATAGTTTGGAAAATTGAAATACTTAATCTGTTTCTCTAAGGAAGTTTTTACATGTGTGAGAAAGTAACTGTTCTTTGAAAGATACTCATGTTGTATAGAGAAAGGATTTTGAAAATAAATGTTTTTAAATATTTCTTTCATGACATGATTTTGTAGCTATACAACCCTAATAAATAAGGAATGATAGCAGTATAAGAGGAGATTATCTTAGTTTATAAGTGATTGTCATAGGTTAAATATTTTGTACCACCAAGTTAAGAGTAGCTAAATGCAAATACAGTTGAAGACAGTACACTCTGGAAGAATGTAGTATTGAACATGATAGCCACTCACCCCATGTTTTTCTTCTTGGTTTAGTTCAAACATCAGCCTTTGTAAAACTCATGACCTGAATTGTGGACAAAAACTAGAAAAATATGTATTATGAAACATATGTATGCAATCACTTGCAGTTCAATGTGATAAATCCCCTAATGAAAATAAAGTTCCAAGAGATCACAGCTGTCTGAAGAATCCAGGAAAAGTTCATACCAGAGGCATTGGTCTTAAAAGCCGAAAAGAAGCTTTCCAGTGTAGAAATGCATAGGAACCGTGTAAGGCTCGGGGAGTAGCAAGAAGTTTGGGAAAGAGTATTTCAGGAAGGAACTGGAAAGAGTTGATGTGAATACTGTGTATTGTGACTTTGGATAATGGCTGTTTAAAAAAAAGGTCAAATATATGCACTAGATCAAAAGTGAAAAGAAATTTTATCCATGCAAAGAAATTTTAATTTTATTTTTAGGCCAGGTATTCTTTTTTTTTTTTTTTTCTTTTTTAAAATTTAGTATTATTATTATTTGTTCTTTTTAGATATACATGATAATAGTGTGTATTTGGGCATATTGTATGTACATGAAGTATAACTTACTCTAGTTAGGATCCTATTCTTATGATTGTGCATGATGTGGAGTTACCCTGGTCCCATATGCCACTACCTGAACTCAAGGATCTTGTAGATGGGCTTCATGAAAGTCAATAAATGCAGATGTTTCAGGGGGAAAAAAGTCTGTTTATTCTTTCCATAGCATTTATAATTTAAGAATTTATTGGCATAAAGTTGTTGTTCATAACTTCCCCTGATCTCTTTTCTTAGAATCTGCCGTAATGTTCCTTCTTTCATTACTGATATTTTTGTTTTCTCTATTTTTCTTCATTATTCTTATTAGTATTTATCAGTTTTATTAATTTTTTTCAAATAAATGGCTTAGCTTTGTTAATTTTCTCAATCATTTATCTATTTTCTATTTCATTAACTTCTACTCTTCATTATACTTACTTGCTCTTCTTTTCTTCTTATGGTAGAAATTTGGATTATTTTTTTCTTTTCTAAAATAAGCATTAAATCTATGACCTTTCCCTTCTAAGTATTGCTGTAGCTGCCTCTCACTTTCCCTAATATGTTGTATTTTTATTTTCATTCACTTCAAAAACCTCTCCTAACTTCCTTTGTGATTTCTTTCTTGGTCCATTGTCAGAAGTCAGTTGTTTAGCTTGCAAATGTTAGGGAAATTTTTCTTTTTTGTTATTTATTTGTAATTTTAATTCTATTGTGATCATATAAAATATTCCATATGATTTTAATCTTTTGACTTTTATTGAGATTTGTTTTATGGCCTAGTATATGATATATCTAGACAAATGTTCCATATGCACTTGAAAAATATGTGTATATTTAAAATATCTGTTATTTTTGTCAATTGCAGCTTCATGTGCTTTTATGCTATGTCATCAGGTATGTACATATTTAACATTATTGTGCCTTTTTCATCATTTTAAAATGCCTTTCTCTATGGGCAATGCTACTTGTTTTAAAGACAACTTTACCTGAAAATAATAGCCACACTGGCTTTTTTACAGTTTGTTTTTCCAGGCATGTAATTTTCCATCTTTTTATTTTCAAAATATCAATGTCCTTACATTTATGTACATCTCTCATAAATAATATATGGTTGGGTTCTTATTTGTAAAATCCATTTTTTCTCTGCTTTCTAATGATAATGTTTATCCAACTTACATTTAATGTGAATATTGATATAATTGAGTTTATGTCTACTATGTTTCTATTTATTTTCTATTTATTCTGTCTGTTCTTGTTCCTTTAATCCTCCAAGAATGTGTTGTTAGGCTTTATTTTTCACTGTGACCAAAAAAAAAAAAAAAAAAAAAAAAAAACTGACAAGAACAATTAGTGGAGGAAAAGTTTTATTTGGCTCACAATTTCAGGTCTTAATCCACAGGCAGCCAACTCCATAAATCTGGGCCCAACATAAGGCAGAACATCATGGTGGAAGAGTGTGACAAAGGAAAGCACTCAGGACATGGCAACAAGGAAGCAGAGAGAGAGAGCTCTGCTTGCCACGGACAAAATATAACACACATTTCCAGAGACCTGCCTTCTCCAGCCACACCCTCCCTGCCTAATATCATCTCCCAATTAATCTACTAATTCAGTTATACCTTTCATAATCTAACCATTTCACCTCTGAAAATTCTTGCATTGTCCCACACATGAGCTTTAGGGGGACACCTCGTGCCTATACCATAACGGAATGCTTACATCTTTTGTTTTTATGTTTTCTACTTGCTTTATAACTCTATCATCTCTTTCCCCCACAGTGTTTGCTCTATGGACTACATGCTTATAGTCTACACTAAATTCACATATAAACTAAGAAACTTCAACGTTATAATCTCATTTTTCCCCTTCTTTGTTCTGTTTTCTCCCTATATTTTACAACTTCATACTTTTAAGCTGTACACTAAAGTATTGTTATTTTGCTTTAAGCAATCAACTGTCTGTTAAAGAAATTAAAAAAAAAATATTGCTTTATATTTACCCACCTTTTCGTTCCTTCTTCCATTTCCAGTGCTGCTCTTTTCTTTCTATAGTCTCTATTTTGTATAATTTCTTTTAACCTCAAGAACTTCCTTTAGCATTTGTTACAGTGTAGGTTTGTAGTTAACAGATTATCTCATCTATTGCTAACTGAAAATAGCTTTATTTTGCCTACATTTTGAAGGATCTTATCACTGACTGTAGGATTCTATATTAATGAGTTTCTATTTTTAGCACTTGAAAATATAGTCCCATTTTCTCTTCCATTCTTTCTTATGAGAATTCAGCTGTAGTTCTTATCATTGACTCCTTTCTGGAACTTCAATTACATTTGTGTTAGGCATCTTGTTATTATTGCATGAATCACTGGTGTTCTGTTCCATTTAGGTTTTTTTGTTTTATTTTGTTTGGGTTTTTGGACTGTGTTTGAAAATTACTGTTGACTTAACTTTAAATTCCCTTAGCCTTTCTTCTGTGGTGTCCAGTTTGCTGTTAAACCCATCTGATATGTTTTTCATATCAGATATTTTTAGTTTTTGAATTTTCACTTAGTCCTTTTTAAAGTTTCAGTTTCTCTATTGAAATTACCTTTTAATTCACCAATTCTGCCCAACTTGTTCTCTAAATGTTTGAATCTATTTATATTAGTTTTTTGTTTGTTGGATTCTTTGGTACCAGGGATTGAACTCAGGGGCACTCGACCACTGGGCCATATCCCCAGCCCTTTTTTGTATTTTATTAGAGACAGAGTCTCACTGAGTTGCTAAGTGCCTCGCCATTGCTGAGGCTAGCTTTGAACTCATGATCCTCCTGTCTCAGCCTCCCAAGTGCTGGGATTACAGGCGTGCGCCACTGCGCCAGGCTCTTATATTAATTTTAAAGTCCTACCCTGCTAATTGTACTGAGTTATGTGTTCATCTGTTGGTTAATGTTTTTGTCTCTTGATTGTGCATCATATTTTCTTTCTTAAATCCTTGCATGTTTTATGATATTTCTATATGCCAGATGTGGTGTATAGAAGAAAAAAAAAAAAAACACTGCATGTTTTGTTTATTTCTTTGTTTGTTCCCAAGTGGATGCATGCTTTCTTTTGTCTGGCATCTACAGTAACGAAGTGACAGATAGTTCAACCTTCATGAAGGGGTGACTGAGATGCCTCTTTAGCAAAAATTAATCTCATTTCTGATAGCCCAATCTTTAATCTTCCAGGCTTCCTCCATTGAGAAACTAATTCCTTTTTTTTTTTTTTTTTTAGCAGTAGTTGAGCTTGGAGGAAGTTAGCCTATGATTTTTAGTGATTTTTCCATTCTTCATAATTAGGGCCTTACATCCCAGGTATCATGAAAATATATAAAAATATAAAAGATTGTTCAAATTCTACATTCTTCTAAGCCTGGCTTCTCTAACTGTTCTCTCGGCAAAATTTGGGATAGAACAAGAATTATTATGAATTACTGGTATGTTGGGGATCTTCCAAATTCCATTGTGCCCCATCAGATTTCAGTGTTGTTAGTAGACTAATTGCTTTGCCTTTGACCAAAAAGAAAAAAGAAAAGGCATTATTCTGGAACTGAGTTTATTAACTTCGCTTCTACTGCTCTTTAGTAGTCCCCTCCATTAATATGCTTTTTATTTTGTCTCTCTTTTTCCCTTGTCATGGGGCAAAGGCCACCCATGACCTTTTATATCCTAACTAAAACATTTTTTTTAAAAAAAGGAAAGATTAAGAAACATAACCATAGGTCCATGAGTTGAAGAACTTCAGGCAGAGGAATGACAAAACTATAGGCAGCAATGACATAACTGGTTTGTAATTTAGGAAAATTCTCTAGCAGATGTATAATTCCTGAATTAAAGTGGTGAGGAGAGGGGCTGGGATTGTGGCTCAGCGGTAGAGTGCTCGCCTAGCACGTGGGCAACCCGGGTTCGATCTTCAGCACCACGTACAAATAAAACGCATTGAATAAAACACATTGTGTACAACCAAAAGCAAATAAATAAAAATATTTAAAAAAAAAAGTGGTGAGGAGACAGATAAAGTGAAATGTTTTATAAAGGTGATTGTTACATTAGATTCTGTTCAGGTTGTCAGAACAGAATCTACTGTGGAGATTCTGTTCTGACAAACAGAATCTACTGTGGAGGAATGTAGAAGAAAGGACCAACTTGAGAAATCGAGATCTGTACTGGATGATTGATGAACAGAATCTACTGTGGAGGAATGTAGAAGAAAGGACCAACTTGAGAAATCGAGATCTGTACTGGATGATTGATGGGAAATAAGATTACAAGATTGTCCAGTGTAAGTTTATGAACTTGTCAGGATTTTTAAAATTTTTGAGCAGAGAAGTTCAGAGATTAGTGTTTCAAAAAGTTAGTTTAGAAATGGCAAGGAGAATAAATTAGGAAAGAAAATAAATTTAAGGAGGGAAAAGCCAGCTGGGAAGGCTCTTCATGTAATACAAAAGAGATGGAAGAATAATAATTATAAAAATAATAATCTTAATAAGTTTATTCCTTTCCTTATTATGAAGGGGCACATTATTCCCAGCCAAAAGTTTAATTTGAATGTGTATCAAGTTTCATCATTAGAAGTTGCTATGTACTGGTAACATTTGGTACTGTGTTACTAAGTATACTCAATGTACAATAGCAGAATAAAAAGAAAATTAACCAATTTAAATGATTAAAAGCTTGATAGCATCTGGCTATAATTAGAATCTAACCTAATAAATGAAACCTCATAAAGTCTGAAAAGTATCCCCTGTTAAAATACTTTTAAAAAGAACAGAATTCTGGTTTCAGTAATGCAAAACAATAGTATAATTAAGTATACAATTATGAAAGGTAAAGGATTCTACTACAATCAGTTGAAAGAATTTTCAACTACTACCATGAGACTGTTTCTAGATACATTCAAACTTTTCTGCAGACAAAAGCTTTATCCATGCTGAATTGGGATCTGGAGCCATCCTAAATTAGAAAAAGAGTGCAGCCTCTCCATCTTCCCTCTACAGCAGGGTTCTATAAACTTTTTCTCTGAAGATCCAGGCTTTGTGGCCCAGACAGTCACAGTCATCGCTACTCAGTTATGTCACTGGAGCATCAAAGTAACCACAGACAATGTGAAAGAATGAACATGGCTGCATTCCAATAAAATTGTAATTACAGCCAGGTACAGTGGCGGACACCTGTAATCCTAGCACTTGGGAGGCTGAAGCAGGAGGATCGCAAGTTCAAAGCCAGCCTCAGCAATGGCGAGGCACTTAGCAACTCAGTGAGACCTTGTCTCTAATAAAATACAAAAAAGGGCTGGGGATATGGCCCAGTGGTCAAGTGCCCTTGAGTTCAATCCCTGGTACCAAAAATAAATAAATAAATAAATAAATAAAATAAAAAATAAAATTGCATTTACAAAAACAGGTGGTGAGCCAGATTTGGCTTGTGGATGGTAGTTTACCAATCCTGCCCTACATAGTCTGTCTGTGTGGCAGAGTCCTAGAGACTTAACTCTTCTGGTGTGATCTAGAGTGGTGCTCTCCAATAGAAATGTAATGTGAGCCACATGGAAAATTTAAATTTTCAAGTTGGTTCATTTTTACAAAGGTAAAATTAATTCTAACAATATATTTTATTTAACCCAATATGTCCATAATATTGTCATCCTGCTGTGTCATCAACATGTAGTAAAATAGCTAATAAATTTCTAACTTACTAATGAGATATTTTGTTTTTTTCTAAATCTTCAAAACCTGATGTGTATCTTATACAGTACATCTCAATTTGGACCAGCCACATTTCAAGTGTTAAATAGCCACTTATGATAGATGGCTACCATATTAAATGGTGCAGGTCTATATACTTCAGTTATCACAGATCTAAACACTCTCCTCCAGACTACTCACTGTTAAGACCACTTCTCACACAGAAAGGTGCTCCTTATACTTGTTTCCTTCCCAACTTCAGCTTTATCAGCATCACCACTGGAAATGACCCCAAGCAATGTTTCTCTAAATTTAATATACATGACTCATCTGGGAATCTTATTTAAAATGCAGATTTTGATTCAGTGGTTATTGGAAAGAACCTGAGATTTTGTATATCCAGCAAGCACCCAGTTAATGCCAAGGCTACTGGTCCAAGGATTGAAAGTAAGGATTGAAAAGAACACTCCAATAAATATGGCCATCACTAGACTGATGGCCTATCTTCCCATAAAGATATCAGGTCCAATTCTAGCATCCCTGTTCAGGTCACCACCAGAAATAGAAGCTTTAAAGGCAGCAAGTACTGTCTGATAGAATAAGATGTGAGCTATACAAGTAATTTAACATTTTCTAATTGCCACATTTAAAAAGGAAAGTCAGGGCTGGGAATGTAGCTCAGTGGTGGAGCATGGCTTAGCCTGTGCAAGGCCCTGGATTTGATACCCAGCATAGAAAAAGAAAAAAAAAAAAAGATGAAGTCAATTTTAATAACATTTTCCTTAACCCATATATCAAAATACTATTCCAACATTTAATCAATATAAAAATTATTGAGATATTTTAGTGTCTTAAAAATCCATTATATTTTTATATATATATCACATCTTAATTTGGACCAGCCACATTTTTAAGTGCTCAGTAGGTACATATGGTTAATGGCTACCATATTGGACAGTGCACCTTTAAGGTTATCATTATTACAACCTGTGTGCTTATCCATGTGTGGCTTTATTATCCCTGAATCTGATGCAGTTTCTCATCCCTTTTTATTCCTACCAAATCCTTCCACTATATACTCTGGAACTTACAGTCTCTCATCAGAAAACAAATAAACAAGTAACTCCCCTCTATACTTAACTCATCTCAAAAATGTTCCTTTCAATTTATTGCTCTAACAAAAACCTGATTATCTCTTAGGACCCTACTTTTCTTCTGTCTTGTCAAGAATTGGCTGCTGTTTCTCATATACCCTTGGGGATCTGAGGTGGGAAAGATGTCCTCCTTTATCCTCACCACTCCATTCAGGCTCTTTCCCTTCATTCTTCTCTCAAAAACTCATTCCTTTAGTCAGATGCCAATAGATTATGTTACTTGCTAGCTCTCCTTTCTGAGGTCATTTGTGGTCTTCTGGCTGAATAGTTGGTATAGCCAGCTGTCGCCAGCTGGCGAGACGAACCGGGTTCAAAGGAGCTGGCTGCAGCAATAAACTGAGAAAATGGCAAAGAAACCATGCAAAACACAAACATGAGTTTCGAGGGTGGGACTGCTCAGTGACCCCATGGGTCAGCTCCACGCTGGGCAGCTCTGGAAGGAGCAGGAGAGAGAGTGCACCCCAACCCCCCCCCCAATTTAAAGGGGAAAGACATTCGACAGAACATTCCACCCAAATAAAGCAAGGGGTAGGGTTTCAAAGGGTGGAGTCTTGCTTGGTGATGTCTTGTGGTCAGCAGATTGATTGACATCTTGGCAAGTCACACCCACCTCAGGTGCTGTGTGGGATCACAGGCAGAGTGAAAGGAAAGGCACACTTGCATCGCACAGCCCAATCAGCGCACAAGGCCAGACCTGTCCCCTCATATTGCTCAAATGAGCATAGCTCACACACACAGCCCATGGATGGCTTGCGACAGTCAGCACTTGGCTCTCTACTATCTTACCTCAGCATCTGCATGATTCTTTGACCTCTCTGCCACTCACTCAGCTTGTCCTACAGCCTTTCTCAGATATCCCCACATTCAAAATCTAGATTCAAAATTCCCACCTTTTAGAATGTGTCCAGCTCAGCCAAACTTCTATATCCATATGCCAACAGTTCTTCCACGCTTTGTGCCCACCCATCAACTAATTCAACCTCCTCTTCATCTTCCTCCTATCATCATTTCTTATGTCATCAATATTAAATTCCATGGCTTATCATTATAATTAATCTGGCAATTCCCTTGCTTCTCTTCCCTTATTATACTTGATGGTAACCCCCAATGTTGGTAAGTCCTATTCATCACCAACCCTCATCCTTATCTGAACAGATAAATATGGTTAGGAGAAAACACACAATCACGCTGACTGGTCTCATGTAAAACTCTTTACTACAAACCCTACTCAAATCTTAAATCAATCTCCATATTATGTACCCTTCATTGATAACTTTGTGTCTGATTTCACTGAGAACTCAGAAGTGGAACCTCACACAAACAAATCTGCCACCTGTAACCCACTACCTTCACTCTTATTACAATGAATAGCACATCTCTGCTCCTGTCTAAGGTCAATGTTGTGACTAGGGAATTGGATCCCATCGTCCCTTTACTCAAAGCCCGACCCCTGCAACTACACACCTTCTCTTACACATCATCCTTTTCCCCTTATAATAGAGTCATTCTTTTTTTTAAAATTTTTTTTTTTTAGTTGTAGGTGGACACAATACCTTTATTTTATTTATGTGGTGCTTAGGATCAAACCCAGGGCCTCACACTTGTGATACGAGCGCTCTACCGCTGAACCATAGCCCCAGCCCCTAGAATCATTCTTAATAGTACATAACCAGGCTGTGGTTGCTCCCAACTTAAACAAAAACCTTCCTTTATTCCAGCAACCCTCCAACACCCATTTATCTGCTCTCCTTTCTGAGAAAACTCATCAATAGAGTTGTCTATGCTTGCTGACTCTTTTTTTTTTTTTCCACCAGTATCCCTCACTTTATCTGTAACTCACTCCGCTCAAATTTTTGTCCTTATTTCTCCACCGGAACTCTCTTATTAAGGAAGCCAATGACTCTCATCTTGCCGAAATAACCAATTCTTAGTTCTCATTTTACTCTCTGTGGCATTTTATGCAGTTGATTGCCCCCTTCTTTTTTAAATGTCTTTTTGTTGCCGGTGATAGTAGTACTTCCTGGTTATGCCGCTGTTAGTACTAGTCACCTCCTTTTCAGTCTCCTTTGATTCCTTCTTTTCCCTGTCTTGACTTCTATTTTTTGGAGTGCTTTAAAACTATCCTTGACCCTTTCTCCCTCAAAGTTCACTCCTACCACAATCTCAACTAATTACATGGTTTTAAAAGGTTATTTCTTACTTCTACTTGGATTTCTAATGATCATCTCAAATTTAAGCTGGCCAAAATGGAGCATGACCTTTTCTCTTCAATCTGCCCCCCCCCCTTCAGTTAAAGACATCCACATTTACTCCTTCATCCAATGCCTAAACAAGTCTCATAGCTTTACCTTCAAAATGTCCTGAGTCCCTCCACCTCTTACCACCTCCACTGCTGTCACTGAGCTCCCAGACACCACAAGGATCTCTAGCCTGGTCTTCTGTGATAACCTCCTGTAACCTGCTCTCTGGTTTCCTTGCTTTCATTCTGCTCCCCGGCCCCAACCCTTGAGTCTCTTCTTTCAAAGCATCAGGAGAGATCTTAAAACACCCTTTGTTTTCTTCTTGACTGGGATAAAATTTCAACTCTTTATCCCGGGCTTTACATTTCTACCCTGATACTGCCTATTTTTCCTATTACTCACTCTCCTCTTACTGCACTCCAGCCACACTGAGTCTATTTAAATGTGTTAGAAATATCAATCTTGTTCTGCTTTGAGGACTTTACCTCTTGTCTGGAACACTCATCCCTGAGATCTTCACAGATCTGACTCTTTTATATCATTAACATCTCAGTTTGAATGTCAACTTCTAGGTAAACAGTTCACCCTATTTCAAATAATTCCTCTTATCAATCTCTATTCTTTGATATGGTTCTATTTTCCTCCATCACACTTAAAGCTACCTGAATTTATATTTTTAATTATTAGTTTACATATATATGTATGTGTGTATACACATACATATGCACATATATACACACACACGTGTGTGTGTGTTTTTTACTCCTTCTCTAAAAATTAAGTCCCATGACTAAAGTGTGTGTTGTCCTACACACTGCTGTGTCTTCTATGTCTAAAACAGTACCTGGTACACAGTGAGTACTGAGTAAATGAGTCTAAAAGGTCTCAGGAGATATATCAGGTGGCTGACAAAAATCAGCATTAGTGACTTGAGTTTTCTCCTAGTGCTGACCTGGGCCGTATTGAACCAGAGCTTTCTGAAAACGAAAGGCTCTAGTACAAAGTAATTCCTGCAGTCTCGTCCATACCAGGTTCTTAGAGGTTGGATGCAGAAATTCTCAACAATCCCTGCTAATCAGCTAATTTACCCACTGCCATCAGTAGTCGCTGGTTATTAGTTTCTGCTGTCCAGTCTCCATCTAACTTGGATTACAAGAGCTTGCTTTTAAACAGAATTTTCTCTGCTTGCTTTGCCATCTCCTTGCTTGGCTTTCCTTTCTTTAACAAGCACAACAGCATGCTGCTGCATCTTCAAAGAGTAAATTAATTCCGTCCGCAAAAGGGTCAAGTGCTAGAAAGTGCATAGCCATGCAGTTTGCATGGCAGGATACAGAAGATATGATGCTAATAAGATTCTAAGATGAGAACAGCAGACTGTCTCTCGGGATTCAGATGAAGGGGTCTGTAAATTTTAAAAGAAATGGTCTCCGAAAACTAATGATGTCTGCTTTCCAATTCATTAATAATGTGGAGTGGGGAGATGGGAGTGAGATCCAGGCCATGCTTTGAAATATCAAAATGTAACGAGGAAGAAAACAGTAAGAGCGATCTCAATGGGGTCATAAAGCTGGGAGATGGAGGCAAACTGTAAGAAGATGTGGTGGTGCTATATGGAGGGGAGGGAATCAATCCACCCCATGTGTGTATATTTATGTGCATATAGTACCTTTATCTATACACGAGTAGAAAAAAAATGCTGCAACATTGATAAGGCTTTTGCAATTTTCATATTTAAGGTGACTCAGAGAGAATATTTCAAGTATTGTAAAAACACGTCTAAGCCATCTGCTTTTCCATATTTACAAACCCTGCCCTTCACCTCTTTGCATTGCATACAAGGAACGGAGTAACAAGAACCTCAACCTTGTTTGTAGTTAATAGTGGAAGAAAAAAAACCCTCAGGCAAAGCCTAATGAACCAAGAGCAATTCTGAGCTCTCCTCTGTAATATCTGCCGAGGCAGTGTCTTTCCAAGGGCTGCCTGGATGTATCGTGTGACCTTGCTGCTTTACATCATTAAAATTTCCCATTACTGGAATGGTGTTTGCATGGAGGGGCCGTTGTGCAGATATTATGGCTGGGTTTCTCCCTGCTGCATTCAGAGTTTGCACTAATAGAAAATGCCTCTCTGCTTGAACAGTTCCCTCGAGCTAGGAGGTGTGCAGCAGCAGGAGAGTTTAGCTTTGGCTTTTATTTTGACAAAGCTATTACATTTTGCAGATTGAGGTTATGGTCTTTCCTCCTATCTCTGTATTTTATCTGCATGATATTTTCTGATCTCCTTTTTAAACCCCCATTAGTTACGATTGAGGCTCTGGGGTGGCAGCCTGCCTTGGAGCCTTGATATCGTCAGCTTTTCTTACGAACCACTAAATAGGCTGACTGATTCAGTGGGGTTCAGTCACGTGGAACCCTTCCAAGGGGCCCAGCCTCAGGAAGGAGACCCTTATGTGCCAGACAGGGCCCTCATGGGGGCTGGGGGGACCGGTACTGCAACCCCCAAGGGATGTATAATCTTAAAAGCAAAAAAACATAGTCTCATTCTCCACATTCTCCTTCTGAGCTTCCTTTTCCCCAGTTGGCCTACTGTGCCTCAGAGTTGGGGAGTTTGACAGACTTGGTGGTATTTTCAAACCCCAGGCCCACCCTCTGCCTCTTCTATTACCCCTCCTAGGAGGCTGCCATCCCAGCCATTCTGTTCCAGACTTGGTTTCACCCACAAGTCGCATCGGTACACTTTCATGCAACTCTGATCTTTGGATTTGAGCAGAAAGTTTCACAATAATGAATGCTTTTGCCTAGAGGTGGCGGAAATATTTCAAAGTACTGGTTATTCAACTGTAAACTGTTCAGAACCAATCTAACCGAAAGGGAGAGTTTCCTTGGCCAGCTCTCGCAAGTCTCTCAGCAAACCATAATTCATTGAGAGGGTTTGAACCCAAAGCTAGTGCTCTAATTTCTAAAAAGCAGGATCATGTGATGGTTCCTTTCTGCACCACTTTTCCTAGTTTAAGAACCACAGTGAATTCTTCCCAATAAACGCTTCTGAAGCCACGTGCCTCAAACACTTCACTTTGCTCACCATCTCTTGACTGTGTGGGACGTGGCAGTCTAGAGAGGGCTGTCACAGAGAGGGGGTTGTAGAGGTGAGGAATTTATTTCCCCAGGAAATCTCATTAGTGATTCAGTGCCTGTTTTTCATTGAGGTTTCTGCTCCTTGGCTTTGTTTTCGGCTGAGTAACCGAGCCTGAAAGCCGTCTGGTGACTCACAAAAGGTCACGCTGAGAGTCGGGGGCACAGACCAGAGCACGCTGCCTACCTGTGATTGATGTGTATTAAAGCTGTCTTGAGCCACTCATAAACACAGCAAGAATCCTGTTCTCTTTTCATCAGTGCTCTTGACCAAGACTTGATTTACTGTTTTGAAATCAGCTGCTCCTCCAGTCCTCTACAATAGCTTCTTTAATAGCTTGTCATAACAGTTGATGACAATTTGGAAAAGCTCACATATTCAATATATTTTTTAAATTGACTTTGCACTATTCCAGGTACCAAGGCTTTATAAACAGTCTAATTGTTCCCTGAGTGTTTGCTGACCTAAAGGAAAGTGTTGATGAATCAGACCCTTCTTTTCTATCTATGAGGGTATTGAGATGTGTATTCAATATTGTAGCAAATCACTGCTGAAAATTGGTTCCGTGTCCCTGAGGCTACTTACCTCCAAAGGTGAAATGGCAGAAGTACCTGCTAGAGAAGACCGACCAGCTCTGCTATTTCTTGATGAGATTGCTTTAAAGTTTGTATTGAGAAAGGATTGAAATTGAATCCGAGAGTTAGAAGTGACAGTACAGTTCTCATTCTGGTAAACAATCATTATTGTCATCTATGCCCATTGAATGGGTTTTATCAGTTTGACTCATGTGCCTATATGATAATAAAGTTTAAGATTAATGTCCAGCTGAGGGGCATAGCTCAGTGGTAGAGCCCTTGCCTGGCATGTGTGAAGCTAGGTTTAATACCCAGCATGGCCAAAAAAAAATTTTTTATGTCAATATGACTGAGAGAGTTTTTGCATGATATTACAAGACATGTTTACATGTAAAACTTACTTGAGACATAACCACAACTAAAAATAAATCTATTTCCTCCCAATTTGTTTGTTACTTTTTGATGGTCAAGGCAAGTCAAACTGCTCCCTGACCTCCCAACAACCATTTCTACATCTGTGTTGAGGAATGCCCGCAGGGGTGATTTTCAGAATACCTAACAACCCACTTGACAGGTCCAGCAACCATTCAGAATGGATCCACTAGTTCACAGAATGGATGCCAGCCACAGCAGCTGGTGCCTTGTACCAAAATAGCCAACAAACATCAGCCCTGCTCCTTATTCCTCTCCACATGTACAGATCTTACTAATCCTTTAAGACTTGGCTTAAGTTTTGCTACTTTATGAAGACTTTCTTGTTCTAGTCTATTTCTTTTTGTTTGTTTTTGGTACCAGAGATTGAACCCAGGAGTGCTTAACTACTGAGCCACATCCCCAGCCCTTTTTTAGTTTTTGAGACAGGGTCTCACTAAGTTGCTTAAGGTCTTGCTAAATTGCTGAGACTGGCCTCAAACTTGTGATCCTCCCACCTCAGCCTCCTGAATTGCTGGGATTATAGGCATGTGCCACAGGCACCCAGCTCTGTAACCTATTTCTTGATTGTGAGTTCCACAGTACTCACAGCTGTCCTCTCCACTTGTCCCTATGTTGGGTACTGTTGTTTTTCTACCCACAATACAATGTCGTGCATGTGTAGACATTTCAAAAATATTTCCAAAAATGGAACATTTTGGTAAAATTACTCAAAGATGATGTTTTAAGGTGCTACATTGGGTGTAATGCTGAACTGTATTTCCTTTATATGTTTGAGCTTGAGCTTGGCAGCCATTTTTTTTTCCCTTTTTTTTTTTTTTTTTTTTTTTTGTGGTGCTGGGGATTGAACTCAGAGCCTTATGCATGTGAGGCAAGCACTCTACCAACTGAGCTATATCCTCAACCCACCATTTTCTTTTGAAAGAGCCATCTGAAAAAAAAAATTGCATTTCAGCAAATAACTATAGTAGCAGGATTCTGTCACCAATGACTCTTCTACTATAAATTTTCTTTCTTCATCCATTCTGCACATTTATTGGATGATGAGAAACTGCTCTGTTCTTTTTAATTTGGGGTGGAATTGTGAGTGAGATCTGCAATAGTAAAGGACGAGTTCAGTTTTTACCAGGACCTATGGAGATTTGTTTATGTTATATTTGATTCTGAATACATTAGGTCATAGTTTCAGATTTAAACAGCAATATAATTTCTCTTCAGAACAGAAAAAATATATGCACTGAGAAATTTTATAGGAATTTCTCCAATGTTCGGCTTTTTATTAAAAGGTAAGTGTGATTATTTAAAACTAGGAATATGGGGGTTTTTTCCTCTATAGAAATGATATCAAGAGACTTAGTATTTCAGGCCAGCCCTACAGTGAATTAATAATCAAAGCCTCCAGCAAAGAAGGAGGCCTAGACTTTGCCAAGGGAGTTTTAGGGAAGAGAGGTGGAGATGGATTTTCTGAGGAAGAATCATCCAAAGCAGGCAGAACATCCAAAGCATTGGGTATTGTTCCCAGGTGATGGCTAATGCTGTGTGTGTGTGTGTGTGTGTGTGTGTGTGTGTGTGTGTATAGAGGTAGAGTTGGGTTCCAGGAGTCTTATAAAGCAAATGTGAATAAGTGGGGAATTGCCTTTTCTTCCTGGAAGCATTTAGGATAGCTGTGTAGACAATAAAATGTCAGAACAGAGTTAGGAGAGCTAGTTCTAGACCTAGCTCTGACACAAACTCTCTGGTGGACACTGAGCATGTCATTGCAGTTCTCTGGACCTCATCTTAAAAAATGACAATTTTACTATGCAAGGATGTTTTCAGAAAAAACATACTATAATAATACCTTTCTCATAAGGCCACTCTACCCAAATTGCTGCCTGTCCCCTTCCTGCTGCTTTGTTTCATTCTTCTGAATCCAACCATTTCTTCCACTCAACCTACTCACAGCTAACAGTAGTAAAACAAAGACGGGACAAACACCTAAGCACCTACTAGATATCGTAGTCCATGTTTTGTTTGCTGTAAATATGTCCATGCTTGGTCTGTCTTAACCTGTTAAGTCTCAAATTTCCAGTTCTCTAACTATTTCAATGTAATTGCCACAGATGCATTGACATAGGTTGGGGAAGTTATAATCTAGATCTTACTGATACCACCGGTTGTCGGTGACGAGTTTTGCTCCCCCAAATGTTGAAGTTTGAACATTAGAGAAGCACGCCGAGGCAAGCATATAAAGCAGGGTTTATTTAAAAGGGGTAACATAGACTTCTCCAGGGAGGGAGAAGGGGGCCATTGCTGGTATCTTCATATCCCAAGAAACGAGGCAGGTCTGCCTTTTTTATATGTCCCAGGGCTTCCTTTGTTCTCCTGCTCTCTTCCTCTTATCTCTCTCCTTCCTGTGTATGTGAGGTGACCAGGCCCAGTGGGATGGCCAAAAGGTGAGAAGCAGATGGGCTGAAGGGGAGGGCAGGATGGTGCAGCCCAGGACACATGAATTAACAACTTTATAGCTCCCTGTAAGGAGGGGCAATTCCTGGGACAGGTTACCTTGGCAACAGGTTAGGACAGGGACAGGTTCTTGATAAGGGTGGAGGAAGGACTCTGAAGGAATTAACATTCCAATCCCTCAGGGGATAGTTTCTGGGACTCACTCAAAATTGGCTTTCTTGATACGACCTGAGTCAATTTACCTACCTATACTGACTGCCTATCAGATTCTGGCTTCATTACTATATAATTTATTCTCATTAATAATATTAATTACAACATTAATAACATTAATGAATATTATCACTAATCATTCACCAATTACTTTCCTCAAAAGAAAAGAACTCTTAAAACATATTTATTTTGAAGTTACAATAAATGGTATATTTGTTGCTCAGTTTAAGTTTTTTAGGCATCCCATAAATGGGACAGTAGGACATAATGAGAATCTGAAAGCCTCATGAGACCAAAGACAATGCCTTCTGTTTATTCTTATAATACATCTTCTAGCACCCGATAGATTAAAAAAATGTTTTAATAAAGACAATGCTGTTGACATCTTGAATTATAGCTCAAATTTTGGTATTTTTGTCAGAGAGAAGTGCTAGTGGTCTCACCTAATATTTGGATGAATATTTTCAAAGATCACTTTTTTTCTATTATAGGCCCCAAAGGATGATAGAACAACTTCCAAGCTTGTGCTTTCATAAGTAACTTGGTTTCTTAATTGTTTTGTTATTGAATATGGGAAGAGATACAAGTAATGTGCTTTTAAAAAATTTGTCTTAAAGATCTGTTCTTTCTTTCCATAGTAGTAGAGTTACAGCATTGACAAGACTAGCCACAGTTCCCAGATTCACTTCCAGCAAGTTATGACCAAATGAGTAAGTTCTCCACAGTGGTATGTGAGTGGGCATGATGTGAACCACTTCTAGGCTGTCTTTTCAGAAAGTAACAGAAGGCCTGAGCCAACAAACTAGAGCAATAATGCTAGCTGTATTTCTTTCTATAAAGGATGCTACATAGACACACAGGAGTGCCTTCTCCTTACACTTGTTCCTTCTACTGGTTGGAAAGAAACAGTGTTCTATGTATTTCTCTGCTTTAGTGAGCAGTAAAAATATCTTTCCTGGTATGTCCCTAGAAAACTTCTTATATCCTGGAATACATGGCTGTACCTAGCTCCAAGAATATTGGGGAAATTTATTATTTAGCTATTTTAGCCACTGTAGATATAAGTGGCAAAAAGAAAAAGGAAGTTAGGAATGAGTAGCTGATGAATAGTGCCTGCAACAATGACCTAACCACAGGATACAAGAAGTTAGAAGAGAATTAGTAAAATAAGCCCAATTTGGAGGAGATAATTAAAAGTTAAAAGCAGAAAAAACCAGGTAAGCAAAAGGCTTCAAAGGGCTGCTTAATAGCCATTAACTAATTATTTTAAAAATTCAACACAATTGTGAGAGCTCTGACAATTATGATAAAGAAAATATAAAAGAGATATAAATAAACAAAATAAAGCAGGAGACATAAATACCAACACAAAGATTTTCTTCAAGTGTGAAAGAAAGCTCAGTACAAATTACTGCCAAAAGTTTGGAAATCTAAACTAAAAGTTTGATTTTTCTTCTAGTAAATATATATATATTGCAAAAAAGTGAATCAAGAAACAGAACAGTCAGTAGTCAAAGCTGTATCCCTTAAAAAGACCCCAACCCAGATGGTATTATAGATAAATTAACATAAATAATTAATATAAATAATTTAAATAAATAAATAAATATAATTTATTACAAAAAAGATGGGAAACTTCCCCTACTTTTAATAAATAGATAATAAAATGCTTATAAAGCCATACAGATGATAATAAATAAGAATAGAATAAGCCAATTTAATTTATGAACATGTATTTAAGTCTGAAATAAAATATTAGCAAATAAAATTCTGCATTGGGGTAAAAGAAAAGGGCATGTTTGTAACTAATATAAGACTCAAGTTATTGCTTGATTAAAATTTATTTCTGGAATGCAAGGATAGTTTAACATTAGAAAATCTATTTAATCTATTATATTATTGGATTAAAGTAGAAACCCATATATCTTAAAAGATGCCAAAGATCAGTTCAATAACCTCTATTTCTAATTAAATCCAATTTTTAAAATCCTTTAGTAAGCTAGCAAAAGGAAAAAAACAAACTCCTTAATCCAATAAAGATATATGTTAGAAACCTACAATAAACATGATATTTCAAGGTTTTTGGCAGAGATGGCTAGCTGTAACTCTACTACTTGTTTCTTGTTTCTTTCTTCTTCCTTAGTAAGATAAATCTTGTTTTTTATGCCAGGCTTATGTCTGCCTACATGGAATAAAAACTACATTTCCTAGTTTTTCTGGCCACCAGATGTAACCATGTCCATGTGAATAACCTAACCAAAGGGGTGTAAACAAAGATATCTAGAGCAACTTCAAGGAACTGACCTTGTCAGCAAGGACAAATTTCAGAAGTCCACAATTTCAAGTCACATTGTGATGCCAAGTGTGTAAATGTTAAAAGGATATAAGTCAATAAATATTTTAGCGGTACACATAAAAATCTTCAAGATAGGAAAACATGCATAAGAATGAAACAGCAATTTCAGCAGAAATGAAAAGGGAAGGGATGGTGCTTTTGCTATATTTAGAACATTTTGTTTCCTTAAAACTAACAGAAACAATACAGAAAGAGTTCTGAATCAAATATGGCAAACAATCAACAGCTGTTAAACTTGAGTCACAATAACTGACCCAGCTATTATAGGAGGTCAAGTTATTTTTATGTGCTTTTCTATGTGTATAAGATTTTTGCATAATTTAAAAATCTTCTGTTACATAAAATAAGGGCTTGAAACAAAAAGAAGTCAAAATAAAGCATCAGAGATGAATGTACTAAGAGCAAAGAGGCCTCCCAGTTGCTTTGTTCTCAGATTCAGGATGGCTGAACATATATGAGCCTCAGGGCTTGGCCTAATTGCCTCCTTCCCAAGTAAATAAATGTCCTAAAGCAAAGGCTAAAGGTAGTCACTTTGATTTGTCATATCACAGAGAGTGTTCTGATGAAGAAACCAATTCGGATGCTCTATTACTAGCAATAGATTATTAAACAACTATCATCAGAGTAAAACTACCCTCATACCTTTATTTACTAGAAGAATTTTTGCTGACTTTGTCTAACAGAGGTGAATCAAGATAAGAGAAAATATAAAATAATAGCACATTCATAAACAGCAACAAAAAGCATACAATGCCTAAGAAGAACGAACCTAACAAGAGATATGCATTGAAAGTGACTTGCATGGAACAAAACTGTAAAACTTTACTGAAATTATAAAAGGAAATCTAAATAAATGGAAAGATATTCTCTCTACTCCCTAGATAGGAACACTTAATATTAATTCTCCTACCTTAATCTCTACATTTTAATGAAATGCCAATAAAATAAAACCTGAGAAGCTCATTCTTAATTCATCTGAAATAGCAGCTCCAGTAATATTTTTTAAAAGAAAATTTAATTTAGAGAGCATCCATATCAGACATCTAAATATATTATGAAGACTTAATAATTGAAACAGTGTGGTATTGACAAGAAAATATAAAAAAATAGACCAATAAGAATAGAGGGTCCAGAAACAGATTGATACTTACGAAATTTAATAAAATAAGGATTACATTTCAAATCAGTAGAGAAAATACATGTGCATATTATACATATTGTTATTCTCTATTTAACATTTACAAAAATCCAAATGAATTAAAAAGCTAAATATAATGAACAATAAAATTATAATACTTCAGCAAAAAAAACATAGAAAGATATTTCCCTATTTGTGGTGAGGAGGGCCTTCTTGAGCTGAAAACAATATCCAAAATTCATAAATGAAGAGATGCACAGGTTGAATATCATAAATGTTGAGGCAAACTGGGAGAAAATATTTGCAACCTGTGTAATTAAGAAAAGACTAACAGGGGCTGGGGCTGGGGCTCAGTGGTAGGGCGCTTGCCTAGCATGTGTGAGGCATGGTTCATTTCTCAGCACCACTTATAAATAAATAAAATAAAGGTCCATCAACAACTAATAAAAAAATTAAAAAAAAAGACTAACAATCAGAATTTATAGAGACCCTAAAAACCAATAAGAAAAAATCCAGTCAAAAATTTAAGATATAGGGCTGGGGTTGTGGCTCAGCAGCGGAGCGCTCACCTTGCACGTGCGCTGCCCAGGTTTGATCCTCAGCACCACGTAAACATAAATGCATTGCATTGTGTACAACTAAAGTAAATAAATAAATATTTTTTTTTAAATTTAAGATATAAAGACAAATACAGAATAATGATAGAATATGAACCTAAAATGACCAATACACATGTAGAAAGATTCTCCATCTCATTAGTAATCAGGCAGAATACAAGTTGATAAAAAGGAGTGAAAGAGCCAGTAGATAGGACAATAATTTAAAGATTAATAATGCTTGGTATTAGCAAGAGCTCACAGAAACAGGTACTTCCATACACCCATTAACTGACTCTGTTTGCTTCAGTCCTGCCACCCTGAGATATCCCTGACTATCCGGGATATTTTGCTGTTCCCTCTGCCTTGGATCCTCTCCCCTCAGATAGTGGGTGGCTTGTTCCAGTACTCCTTTCAAGCTTTTCTCAGAGATTGATGCAACCCACCTGTTACTCCTGATACTCCTTAACATGCTTTATTTTTCCTCCACCACATTAGGTAGGTAGGTATGTAGGTAACTAGCCACTGAATTATGCTTTTTTGAATGAATGAAAAAAATATGCCACTGATAAGAATGTAAACTGGTATAAATTTCAGGACATTTTGCTTATAGTTTAATACTAAAATAGATAAAATGTGGGTACTCTTTGACCCAGCCATTCCACTTCTAGATATCTTAATAAATATATATTGGTCCACAAGGAAATAAGTACCAGGATAACCAAATATCTTTTTGCAACATTGTTTTTAAAAATAAACGTAAGAAATAACATAAATAGCCACCAAATGACAGGTTAGATAAAATATGGTATATTTATGCAACATAAGACTATGCTGCTGTTATAAAAAAACCCAAAATGGCTGGCTATATGTCCTCATGGAAAGTTATTCTGGTGTTATAATCTTGAATGAAAAAAAAGCAAATCACCAAAAATATCTAAAATACAACCTTATTTATGAAAAAAACAATACATGTCTATATATACACATATATACAAATATATGTAAATGAGAATTTAAGATATTAAAGACATACACCAGATTGTTTATATTTTAACTTCTTTCTCCGTGGGAAGCAGGAGTTTGAGCGAGGAAGAGCTAATATGGGAGCATATTCAATGTATTTCCATTTTGTCTCTTACAATAAGAATATATTCATGCATTACATTTTTAATTAAAAAATAGAATGTCTCCAAGGTTATCCTCTGCAATGTCAGTCTCACTCATTTGTATCCTGAAATGCTCTCTTGGGTGGCAGTGAATGAGATGAAGTAATGGCCAGTGAGCTGGGAATTGCGTTTAGAAGAGCATTGTGCTAGGGAACATTAGTCAAGCCACGTGTGCCCCGTAGGAAAAAAAAAAAAAAAGGTTGAGATCCATGTTCATGCCCCATTGTTTCATTTCCTCCTGCAGCATCTAAAAACAAAAGAAGCCTGTGTTGCCTCTCGTGTGGTCACAATATGTCAAAAGTGCAGGAGGGGGATTTTTTGCAGTGTAGACACATTTCCTACCTATAGAATAGCTCTTTGTGCTATATTCTGAGCAATTTTAAATAAATAAATGCTTCCCTGCTAACATCAAATACAGTGAAATAAATTGCAGGATTCAGGGTGCATAAATGAGTATGCTGGCAGTCCCTTCTTTTAGCTTTATGTGTGGATCAGGAAATAAAAGATAATATGTGGTATACTGACCTCACCTTTCCAGGCATTTATAAACCTTTCCTAGGTGCATTTATTCTTAGTTATTGTACTGTTGTTTCTTTCCAATTTATACACAAGCATGTTTATGCTAACAGTTGGGAAAATACGCGCGCGCGCGCATGCGCGCGCGCGCACACACACACACACACACACACACACACACACACATTGAGCCAGAACTGCCTGTCTCAATCCCAGACTTTTTCTGGATAAGCATTGTTTGACCTTGCATCTATTTGCCATCGACATCCTTTTAATGACTACCCAGGGTTACAACTCACTGACCCATGGGCTAGAAACAACCTTTTGGGGCAGCTCTGTTTAAATCAGATTCCCTTCTCTTCCTTTTTTCTTCTTGATGTGACAGGACAAAATCGAGTTGATAGGGTATGAGAATGAGGAGAGTGATTTCCATCTAGACTTGTTAACAATAACAGCAATACCAAAATAATGATAATGATGACTAATGTTATTGCATACTTGCTATTTGCTGAACACTATTCTAGGCATTTCATGGGTCTCATTTAATCTTCACAACAACTCTACGATCCAGGTATTATCATTATCATTCCTATGTCCATTTTACAAATGAAGAAAATAAGATGTAGAGAGATTAAATAATTTGCTCAAATGCCACACAGCTAGTAAATGCCAGAGATAGGATATGAGCACAAAAATAAGCTTAATAATGACCCAAATCAGAAAGAATTAAAGATCTGTGTGAATTCATTTTGGTTTTTACTATTTCTAATTCATTTGATATTTTTAAATTACTAAAAGAATACCTGCTTGTGAAAAGGGAAAACAATAAGATAAAACATTGTATCCATCTTCCCTTTCATAACCCTGTTCACATCTCTTAACATGCCTTTCTCTGTATTTATTCCAACATAAAGGTATACATACACTTACTTCTTATTTATTTGTATGCATGTATATATATAATGGGGGCAATATTCTCCAGAATTCCCTTCCCTTTGTGGTTCTGGACTAGGATTGGACATAGGAAAAATTTGCCTGGGATTTGAAAGGAAAAATAAAACACGGGTATAGTTTGATTGGAAAGTTAGTGTAGTGTCAGGTGTCATAACAACTTATACACATTTTTGTAGACCTACTGGCTCACTTTGTTGGTATCAAATAACACCTATGCCCAAAGTTTCTCCAGCTCCCACAAGATTTCCTTCTTCACTTTCTTCTACTTTTACATATATTCTGCTTCATGACCAAAGCTTCTCCTGCAGGTCATCCACATCACAAAAGTGGGAGGCTTGGAGGAAGTAAAACAACCTTGGGTTCCAGTTTGTCCTCCTAGGTTCCGTTTTGTTTTGTTGGTACCAGGAATTGAACTCAGGGGCACTTGGCCACTGGGCCACATCCCCGGCCCTATTTTGTATTTTAGTTAGAGACAGGGCCTCACTGGGCTGCTTAGTAGCCTTGCCTTACTGAGGCTGGCTTTGAACTCTCAACCCTCCTGCCTCAGCTTCCTGAGCCACTGGGATTACAGGCGTGCGCCACCATGCCCAGCCCATTTTGATTTTGAGGCATGCCACTTCATGACTATCTTTCCTTCCCAACTGCCTTCCCTGGAGATTTTAGGCCCCACATTGGATACAGAAGCCTTGCCATGCAGGAGCCCTGTTTGGGGATTGGCTTGAATTGCAGTTGACTATGAGCCGTGGAGATTTGGCCTTTGTCGCCACCCGTAGTCTCACGGGATTGTTGCGGGATCTCGAGTGACTTGGCCGAAATTGCTGATCGGGTCAGCGCCATTTTAGGGTGTGTTTTTGGCGTGTGTGAGTCGTTGTTAGAACCAGAGAGAAAAGTTATCAGAATAAAAAGCTGTTTGTCTCCAGTTTGCTTCTGAAGTTTTTCCCGCAGCTCCGTTCCTCCAAGTGCTTCAGGCGGCAACATTGCCATACACAAACTATTTTACCAGCTCCCACAATTGCACAAGGCCAAACTGTTATAATATATTCCTATTCTATATGGCTCCTGAAGTTCTTCTATAGAACTTCAAACCCTGACTGATATGGTGTGTTGGTTTCGTTTAATCTAGATAGAATCATATTATGCAACTTTCTGTCTTCACTGATAGGTCATGGAGATCCTTACAAGTCACTAGGTGCCACCCCCTCCCCCATCCATTTCTCCATGTATGTTTATACACAATCACACTAAAATGTAAATTTCTATAAATAGTATATATCATGCATTCTAAGTTTACATAATGATTTATCATTTTGCTTATTCTTCCTTTTTTCTCCTAACTCCTACCTTATTCCTACACCTACCCTCTAAACAATTAGCATTAACAAATTTATGTATGCTTCTGAATTTCTCTTCATGCTCATATATGAACTACAAGCGTTATTGCTTAATAAGCTATAATCTCCCTATCAAGGTGTAATACCAATTTTTTCACATATTAAATTCTCATATAATCTATTTCTGAATTTTCTGCCTTGTCAATTGATCTATCTGTTCTCATGGTGATGCACAGTGTTTGATTATGAAAGCCATATATAAGGTTCTTATATATTAAGGACCCCCACACATATGCACTGTTTTTATAATATGTCTAGATTATTATAAGACGTTTATTCATACATGTAAATTTGAAGACAACCTATTTTTAAAAATTCTGTTAATATACTAGTTGTAAATGTACTTTCTTTTATATTAGTGTGGAAGGATTACCATTGTATCATCTTTCATCTCCATGTTCAATAACATGAAATGACTTTTCAATTGCTTACATCTTGTTTTAAGTGCTTCACTTGAATTTTGTGTTTTTTTTTTCTTCATATAGTCCTGTGCCTTTCTTTGTACTTTTATTCCTAATTTTTTAATTTTTGTTACGATCATGAACAAAATATTACTATTTTCCATTTTTAATTCTAAGTCCATATTGCTAAAATACAGGAAACCTTAATTTTTAACATTTACCTTGTACCCAGTCTTCTTGATAGATTATTTTACTAATTCTATTCCTCAGAGTTTATTCAGAGAAGCAGAGCAACTAGTATCATGAAATAGGTTTGATTACAGGAAAAGACCTTCCACAAGTGTTTGGAAATGTTTGGAAGAAGGGATCTAAATGGAAATTGGAAGGTCAGAGAAAAGTCACTAATAAGCCTTCTTAAACATATATGCATGGAAGTCTGGAAAGCTAGATACATCCAGGGGCCAGAGAGAAGACACAAAGAACGAGCTGAAAAGTTTATGACTAGCTGGCACTTCCCCATAGCTCCCACCTGTGGAGTTGCCAGTCAGGTATCTGCTGGAGGACCTGGTCAGGTCTAGTGGGAAGTAAAGTTAGATATGGAGTAGGAAAAGAATGGTGACAAACTCGCATTCACTGGCATTTCTATAATTATCCATCAATCATCCCTGCTCCAGAGGATCTTCAGAGATAGTGACTTCCTCTGCCTCCCAAGTCTCATGTGACTTCTGATTTTGGCCAACTCTTGCACAAAATCACAAGTGTGAGGACTTCTGCGAAATGTATTTCCCATTATAACCTCCTTAACCTTATAACTATCCAGGACAACACTCTTAGTGGTTTCTTTTCCAGTGCCTATGCATTGTAATTAATTTTCTTGCCTCTCTGTAGTTACTAGAATCTCCAAGGCAATGTTAAAATAACAATTACTATCAATGACCCTCCCGAAATAGTTCCTGATTTGAATTGAAATGGTTTGAGAGTTTTCTTATTTAGAATGACATTTTCTGTTGGTTTCTGGAAAATTGCCTTCATTGTAGCTAAGTAGATTCCTTCTACTTATTATTTATTGAGAATGACTTCTGAATTATGTTAAACGCTTTTTCAGCATCCACTGATATAATCATTTTGTTTTTCCTTTTGGATTTCATGATGTAATGAATTATGTTGATAGGTTTCCAGACATTAAATACTCTCTTTGTCTTGGAATAAACCCTTCTTAGTCATATTATATTAATATTGTGATATGTTACTGAATTCTATTATAACTTTTGCTTATATATTCATAAACAAGATTACCATTTTAACACTAAATCTATGTGGATTGTGGAGTATTTTTCTGGGACACTTTATGCTGAAGCCTTAATAATTTAAATGTATCATTTATGGTATTAGTAGGTGACCATCAGAATGGGAAAAGACGAGGGATTCAATGCTCCCTCTCACAGCAGCTTTCCTATTGGTTGACCTCTGGGTCCTGAGATAAATGACTCACAGCACAACTGATCTGCAATCTCTCTTGTCTTTCTCTTCGGCATGTTTATTATTTCATTATGTACTCATTAATGGGAAGGACCATCTGCTATGATGTTTTCATATAACAGATTTAATTAGTCATTCATTTGATGCTCAGAAGATAGAGGAAGGTATTTATATAAAATATTATTCAAAATACTTTTGTCTGAATTCAGTAGGAAATAAACACTATTGTTGGCTATCCTCTCCACAAAATTAATATTTACACAATGTCAAAAGCATAACTTCAATTCCATAAAAGCCTCACTAGGAATCCAAGTTTTTCTCATATACATCAACCACAATGATTTTGATATTTCACTAAGTTCATATTAAGTTCATTCCATGAGCCTGATGTTGTCATCAAAAAAAAAAAAAAAAGTCTGCTACTTCACGTGTCTCCAAATATGCAGATTTCCTATTTGAATTACTAAAAGCAAGCAGAGATTTGTATACAAATATAATTTATATAGTCTGTTTGCTATGAGGAAGAAGAAAAGGTTGATTTAGTTCTTTTACTTGCCTTTGTAGGGGACAAGTAGATATAGGCTGGTGGGACTAACGTCAGGCTCCTGTCGGAAGGGCTCAGAAACAGAGCAAGGATTCTTAGGGGTCAAAGAATCCATAAAGGCAAATTGGTCTGCGCCTGCCTCAAGCTGTGGTATTAATATTAGTAGGGAAGATGCTGTAGAAATGTGAGGGGGGACTATAAAAGTGATATTTAAATTGTTATGAAGCTTGAATTGAGCCCTTTTCTATTATTCTAGAATCATTACTAATATGAGGGAAGGAGAGAGAAACCCAAACCCAATGAAAAGCCATAGGAAGCTAGAGAACACATGAAAATCTCAGCTGGTGAATAAAATCTATCACATTGGCAAAACAGTGTGAGTGAAAATCTTTTAAACATTTATCAACCGCAGGGGCTGAATGTTGAGAAGTACAAGATTAAGATGATGCTGGGGAGAAAGGAGGGGGTGTTCATGCTCACCCCTCTAAGAAAGCTTGCCCGTGCTCCACTGAGTCACACACCATCCTGGTGATAAGGCAAGCTCAGCTGCTAAACACGCGTCTTGCCCATGATGTATATATCACAAAGCATGACAGAGATGTTATAGCTCAGCTCCCTGAATCGAGTAATCTCTAAAGTGAAGATTAGATATTAAATAGTTTTCTTGCTCTATTATTAGAGTTATAACAAATCTAAGTGCTAAATTCCTTTTAATATATTGTCCTTCATACCAAACCGGTGATACCATAAAGATAATAACTGAGGTAGAATATTTAACAAATATTTATCGATCACCTACTATGTGCAAAACACACAAGATAAACCAGATATGATCTCAGAGTTCCAGGAGTAAAAGTTCATGTTCTGGGAGGGAAACAGACATACGTAAATAACACCAAGCCGAGTGTAACAAGAATAATAATAGAATTCTGTCAGAGTGTGGGGGAAGGAGGAGAAAGGATGAATAAAGATGACAGCCGGGAAAAGGTAGTTCATACAACATTCTGGCGTGGTCTCGGAGTTCTCATCCTGACTGGATTACTAACGAGCTGCGTGACCTTCAGCCGGTCTCTGGGCTTTCGTTTTCTCTTCTGTAAAATGAAAGAGTTTTTCTATAATGATCTCTCAAGATCTGCCTTCAGAACAGAGTCTCTCTAATTGTGTTATCCTATTCACACAGAAAAATGGCAAGAGTAAAATGGTTCTCAGAAATAAACTTTTAAAATTTTACCATAAAATAGTTTAAGTAGCAGAGCATCTTATATATGCTTTTCACCGCGTATTTCTTATTTCTGTACAGCCCTACATCAACATGTTGGGATGTCGGAAGGGAACATCTCGAAAGTTTTGAGGGAAGAAATATTAAGATATGGAAAATTACAAAGAATGATACAAAGAATAATATAATTACAAAGAATAATATTATAATGTATTTTATATAATTCATACTATTACCAAGAATAATATGATTATTATATTTACTATAATTAATGTTATAATATATTACAAAAAATAATATAATGATAATTTATATTCTACATTTAAAAAACAAAATATTACAGATAAAACTAAAACCCCCATAACCACATCCTTCTTGTCTAGTTCTCTTCTTACTCTCCAGAAGCAACTACTAGAATTTGTTTTAAACATGTGCTTCAAATTCATATTTTTTATCTCAACATTTATTTTTATGTATATATATCTATAGACAATACTTAGACTATCTGGTATGCTTTTCAGGAATACATGTATCTTATCTTCTATTATTTTGCTTTTTGCTTTTATAGCTCAGTATCAGGTTTTTTGAATCTACCCATCAGACAGTTTGTTCTTTTTCATTGCTGTGTAAAATTTCATCATGTGATTTTTTTTCCCATATGGATTATTAGGGAGTCAAAGATTATTAGGGGTCAAAGAATCCATAAAGGAAAATTGGTCTGAAAAGATTTTTAGATTATTTTCAAATGTCTAATGTTATAGTCAATGCTGCAATGAACACCCACATATACATCTCTTTCTGAACGCATATGAGAGTTCAAAGAGGTCATATATGCTGAAATGGAATGGCCTGTTATAGGGACGAGTATTTACAAACTTTATTAGGTATTGCCACATGCATTCCAAAGTTGAACCAATTTGCACTATCACCAGAGGTGCATGAAGTCCCCACTTTCTTACCAACATTTGATATTGTCTGACGTTTAAACTTCTGATGGTCTTGATGAAAAAAAAAAAAAAAGTATCTCATTATTGTTTTCCCTAGTAAAAACATTTTTTTGACTGTGCCTTTTGGCCAAGTATATTTTTTTGAGTTGTTGGTCCTTTCTCTTTGCCAACATTTATGTTGTTGTATAGGAGTTTTAATTTTCATAGGGTTTAATTTTAATAGGGTTTTATCCTATTTAAGAAAGACTTCTTTATCTTGAAGCAAAACTCCAATAGTTTGAGTTTGTTTTTCCCTTTAGGTTTCTAATCCAACTGGAAAATATTTTGTGTGGACATTAAGGTAATGAATACCTTTTTTTTTTTTTTTTTTTCACATGTGAAATGAGTTATCCACTAACATTTATTCTACTTCATGACTATAGGTTGCAGGCCTTACTTCCAAGAATTTCCTCACAAACTCATGTTGGTTCTTCACCACAGTGACAAGCTCAGCAGGAGGATCAAGATGCAACAGCCCAAATCTATCTATCGCCTACTTAGAAGTTCTTTCCAATTTCATAGCCAGTAACTAGTTCAGATAAAATATATAATGCCACATTTTACAGATATCCATTTACTGCTATTTCCTTTAGAATTCTTTGAAAACATAAGTCATATGTAAACATATGCTTAAGGAAAGACCAGTTATGCAATCAAACATTTCATGTCAGATGCTTTTATTTGTAAAGGTTGAATATTCCAGTAAAAATGCCATTCAACTCAAACTAAGGAAATCAGAGAGTATTTGATACACTCAATAATTCTTTCTGCTCCCAAGTTACAAGGGAGTAGCTAAGTCACTGCTTCAATTGATCATTAGTTTTAATGGAGACTGTGATTATATAGACCCCTGACAAAGTAAGATGAATAAAGGAATTGGTCATTCAGGATATAGTTACAAAGAGTAAATTAAAGAAAACTTCGGGTTTTTTTCCTTTTGTTTTGACAAATGCTTCATAAAATTTGAATAGGATAACAGAAAATTTTGTCACTTTAATTCCTGATATTAGTATATAACATAAAATTGCCTTCATTATATTAATCTAGTCTAAAAGTGTCTCCTCTTTAAACTGGATATTAAAGTTGTTCTAATGGAATGATATTTCAAAATGTGGTTTGCATCTCAAGTCAATAAGCATACATAAAAATATTCAGGAATTTCACAGGCCTCAGTTTTGATTGGCCTAAATTCTACCATCACAGGTTTGTTGAGAGGTAATTTAATGGAAGATTCTAATGCAGTGCCTGGCCTTTCTTTAGAATGTAAATGTTCATTTTATTTCTCTTCTGCTTGGCAAGGAGGAAGCCTTATGTATTATCTGGTTCGAACTCCCACTTAGCTAGAATTATCATGCTTCTGCTCCAATAAAGATACTCAATGCCTGAGAAACCCAGTGCCTTTACCAGGAGGCTCTTGTCCCTCTAGAAGACCAGGAGATCTTCTCTGCCAATTGGGATTCACCTTTACAGTTATGTGGGGTGCACTTTCACTTCCTCTGTCCTGAGATTATCCTTCCAGCCAGATATGGAAATGCCAAGGAGATTCTCTTTAAATGTCGGTTTTCTAATTTGTTAAAGAATCATCTATTCTGTTGTTGTGCTTTCCGTTTACTCATTCATCAAAAATATATTCTGTACCCAGCACTGTTCTAGGTGGTAAGAATACAGAAGAGACAAAGCCTGATACTTTCAAAGGTCTTTCAGACCATGGTCAGCCAACTACATTGCTCTGGGCCCAAGGTGAGGCAGAACATCATGGCAAAGGGTATGGTGGAAGAAAGCGGTTCAACTCATGGCAGTCAGGAAGCAGAGCGAGCTCTGTCACTCACAAAAAAAAAAAAAAAAAAAAAAAAAAAATTGAAATGTACAAAGTAACGTGAGAGAAAATTTTGAGTCAAGAGTCATAATCAAGAAAACAAAAATTAACATAAGTGATCAAAATCAGTTCCTTTTTCAGAAATTGAGAGACACAGAAATTTCATTAACCAAGACCTCTCTATGAAATAATTATTTAAGGATATACAGCAGCCAAACCAAAATGAATATAAGAATAAAGATGATATGGAATACCAGATACTGTGAGCCAAAAATTATTCAGATTCAACCATAAGTGTAATTTGCTTCTTGGCTGATAAGAAATTCTTATGAGTGAGAAATTCTTATTCCTTCTCTCAGAAATCTACAGATATCATAGACAAAGATAAATAAACAAACAGAAGTTTGAATAAGCTTGACATAATTGAATTTTAAAGATGAGAACTTGTGGAAACTAGTCCATATAGGAGCAAAATGCCAGAGGGCTCCAGAACAGATATCTCCTGGAAAAAGGAACAGGGTGGTTAATTGACGTATTTGGCCCCTACAGGAGGAGGATTGCAACTCTGTCAGTTTGAGAGAACAAGTTATTGAAAATTAAGCAGATGAAAAAAAGTCATGTAAGCACTGACTCCAGGGAAAACAAAAAGTTGTAGAACAAGGAAATACAACCATAGTACACTCTATGACTCAGTTGTCAATAACATCCCCAGGTGATAACATTGTAAGCACTGAATAATGTCTTAATAAGAAATTGTTCTATGACCATATTGAGAAGATGGCTGGGGGGATGTATAAGTGTGTAAGGGCACACACAAGGTGTGGGGCAGCATAAGAGAGCTAAAGCCTCATCTTTCCCTCTGTGAAGTCAGGACAGCATGGCTGAAGTAGAAGAAAGAATCAAGACATTGCAATACCAGCATGTTCTTTGGAAATACTGAAACCAATAACAAAAGAAATGTCTAAAATATGTTAGAATCTTTGACTTTATATAGAGTGGAAGTTAGAGGTAAAAAAGACAGGGAGCAGGGGGTTGCTTTTTCCATTATAATTTATATAATATTTGGACTTTTCAAACACATCTATTTAAAAATCTAAAGAACACGGTAGAATGAGATGGATATCATTACCCTAAGTGCATGTATGAAGACACGAATGGTGTGAATACACTTTGTATACAACCAGAGATATGTAAAAATGTGCTCTATAAGTGTAATATGAATTGTAATGCATTCTGCTGTCATACATAACAACTTAGAATAAAAGAAAAGGAAAAAATAAAAATCTAAAGAACAAAAATTAAATAAATAGGTCATCAAAATCACATTGAATCTGAAAATGCAATTGACTATTGATAACTAATCATCATAGGAAATGATGTGTAATCAAGTTAACTGAAGATCAAGTACAAAGGATTCAGCACACCAATCAGTAATGTGGAGATACACGAAGCAGCAGGCTTTGTCCAACCTGACATGCCCAGAATATTTTTCTGTTATGACAAATATTTTTGAACATCTCTTGTTATGAATTTAAAATCATGTAATTTGTCAGTGAAATACTATTAGTATGTTTTGTGGTTGCTTTAACTTAAAGTCTTAGTTTTATCATAAAATGGGAATGATGATTTTACCCTTCTCATGATATTATTGTATGGATTAAATAAAATGATACAGGTGTTATCCATTAATCTTACTAATGTTCAGAAGGGACTTGATGGTTATTAGGCATTATTATTGCTTAATAATAACATTAGTCCATTTTTCAATATAAAATATATTTTAGTATTTTCAACAAGCAAAAATATTTTGAATTTATATCCAGTTACATTGGACAATGTCTGTAATTGTTATTTGAGTTCATTTGCAGTTATTAATATTGATTACTAGAATTCAATCATATGGACGATGTTGACAACAAAGTAGTAATTCCATGTTTTGGGTGTTAGGTATTGATCTAAGCATATGATCGACACTGATAATAACCTATCATTATGAGTAGTGAATGGATTATTTTAACCTGTACTTAATATGGACAAGTAATTTGTTTCCCTTTTGTTTGTAAGTGCCTCTTCTCTGTGCTTTCTGGGTCTATGAAGAAGGCTAAGATTTTTGAAGCCAAAGACTATCGTGTTTGTTCACAATGGCATCTCCCTAAAGAATGACATCAACCAAAAAAAAAACACAAGTGAGAGTCAGGATGCAATTCCAGATGGTGCCACTCCTTCAAAATGTGTCAAAGCCATGTGTGTCTGATGTATTCGAATCACGTCAGCAATCATAAAGATAGAAACTGGTAGGAAGAAACACAACAGTATGGTGAGTTCTAAATGTTGTCATTTAGATCACAATTAATCCTGATAATAACTGTGAGGAAGCGTTTTAGGCCCAATGAACTGCAAAAATATGGGTCAAATCTAGATTCAAAGTAAACAGATATTTTTTCTACCATACATACTGTTCCTTTGGACAGGTACCCTCGTAAGTGCCTTCTTGGAGAATATTGTTGCTATATGCTGTTTAATGAAGCTATTTCCTTAGGCCTTACAGATTTCCTTTTACGTGCATATTAGTTCACATTGAAAGAATTGAGCCTAGGCACCATTCATTTAAAAAAAAAAAAAAGCCTGGGTGATTTTGCTCAGTTAGGCTATATCAGGACTCAGCAAACTTTTTTGAAAAGGAGTAGTTGAAAAGTCTCTGTTGGCACCCACTCACCTCTGATAGATACAGACAATATGTAAATGCATGGATGAGCATGGTTATATTCTACTAAAACTTTATTGACAAAGATAGACAAGTAGCCATACTTAGTATGGCTATAGTTTGGCCAATCCTTGCACCATACTAAAGATAGTAATTTTGGACATATTTTAGTCTATCTGGTTTCAGAGCTTTCTCTCTCACTAATTCTCAAAATCTCCCTAGTTCTACATCCAATAGTGATTTCCCAGTGTCCCTTACCACGGAAACCCCCATATTTTATTAAAACTCAGCCTTAAGAGAGGGTGTGAGGCAAGGACCCAAGCCTGTGCCCATGATGGTAAAATTTATGTCATTAGAAGAATATTTAGAAAAGTCAGAGTTGGTGCCCCACTGTGTGTATCAGAGATGAACCTGTGACAAGAGATCTCATACAGAGGTGGGCTCTAATTGCACAGGATAAGAATCTGGCCTCCTGTGAAGGTCTCAGTTGCAACTATTGATTACATGGTAGAACAAGAAGAGATTGACAGCACTTGAGCCCCCAGTATCTAAATTCTGTGCAGAGAATTTGGTGCCAGTCAACTCACTGATAGACCCTGCCATGCTAGCATGTGTCTTGGTTTTAAAACCCCCACAATGCTACCAAATTATTCATGTTGGCCTGGTTTTCCTACTCTTTCTTCTTTCCTGACATTGTGTGTTTTATATGTCTGTGTGGGTGCTTTAGAGACATTCTACCACCTTTCTGACTTGGCTGGATCAGGGGGAATAGGAGGGTCATGAGTGCAATCTTAATAAGCTGTCAAAACAGAGCATTTAAATCCGGTTCATGTTATTTTCTTTCCTTACCATGAAACACAGATAGCCAGGAAGACAAATGGGGAAGGCCCCTTGGTATTTTTTTTCCTTGTTTGTGTGATCCTGAGGGTTTTGATGAACTAGCCTTTGCAAGTTACATTGAGAGTGTTCAAGCCAACTTCAGCTGGGTCTGACTTGTTTAATGATTTGGCAAGGATCCAAGGCATCGGAAATCAAAACAAAACAAAAAAGAAAAAAGTACTCAGATCAGATCAGCATACTTCATAACAATATAATCATTCAGCATCTTATCTGGTTACTTATTATAGGTTGTGCAGTGATTGAAATGGAAATAATTTACTCTGGCTACTCTGTGTTACTGTTAAATCATTTATGTGCTGTGAAAGGAATTGCAAACTGTTGAGACTCAAATATCCCCTAACTGCATTCTCCCAAGGAATTCTCCACCACCCTCCCTGGTTCTATTTTATATTTTAAACATTTTCTTAGAACCTGAGCTTTATTATCCACGTTCAAATTCAGCAAGCCTTACTTGTCTAACTAGATCACCATCAAGAAATATAGTAATATGAAATAAAGCTACTTCTGACATTTTTATAGTGTGTGATATATGATACAACATGATGTATTAAGCTCTTTGTAATAATTTTTATTTTTGAAATAGCTGATTCTTTGGGGACCATTTAATACATAATTCTATAGATTTTAGTGATATCAGGTATGTTTCAAGTATCATTTTAATTGAGCTCTGGAGCTTTTTGTCCCCATCAACTGTGAATCAAACATGAGTCTATCAAATCCTATTGAGTAATAAATCATAAGCCAAGGAAAAATTGGCTCACAAGTCATGTCTGAAGACAAATAAGATTTAATCCCTGCCTTCAAGGAGCATATGGTTTAATAAGAAGAGAAAAAGTGCAAAGTAAGATATAAAATTAAAATGTTATAAACTTAATAAGTGGCAATAATATATCATGGGAGTTAGAATAGGTGATAATAACTTTTATTTACAGCAGCTACATTTAGTGAGCTACATTTACTTATTATGTGCTATGCACTATTTTTATACTTACATATATTTTTAAAACATGACTTTACGATACAACAAATTATTCAGTTGAAGAAAAGAGGCCCAGAGCTGGGCTCAGTGGTGCATGCCTGTAATCCCAGCACTTGGGAGGCTAAGGCAGGAAGATCATGAGTTCAAAGCCAGACTCAGCAGTGGTAAGGCACTTAGCAACTCAGTGTGAGACCCTGTCTCTAATAAAATACAAAAAAGGGCTGGGGATGTGGCCCAGTGGTTGAGTGCCCCTGAGTTCAATCCCTGGTACCAAAAAAGAAAAAAGAAAAGAAAGGAGGCCCAGAGAACTTAAATTGCTTGGGCAAAGTTGATAGTTATTAGGGGTAGACCTGGGATTGATAAGCCAATGGAATGAAGAAAGTGCTTCACAATACTGGAAAGATTGAATTGGAGATTCAAACAGGGAATACAGTAAACAGAATCGTGAAACAATCCATAGACTATTTCAAGAGACTGGACCAGAAACCATGACAATGGAGATAGCAAGGAGTGCAGGAGAGCAGAGGGCAAGATTTCCATGAGATTTTTGGAAGGAGGAATCAAAAATGGTACCTGGTAATGAATTTGATAATATGGGATATAGAAAGAGTGCATCAGAGATGACTGCAGTGTTATAAGCTCAAGTGAGTAGAATGATGATGTGGGGAGAGGTGGCCTTAGTAGATTAGCCACTGGCTGGGCACTCGGAGTGCACTGTGCACTGTCTCTGTTCTCCACTCTCATCACACTATGTCTGTAACTAATTTTTTATAAATCTCTCTCCCCAATTAATTCTAAGCTCCTATGCCTCATGGTTTAGATATACCCAACAGCCAGAAGAGGGTTTAAGACATAGTTATGTCTTCCATAAATATTCCTTTGGAATAAACTTTAAACATATTAATACAGAAGTGCTCACTGATGCTTAGGAAGTTGAAACTATGCAATGGATGTTTTAGAATGCCATCAGGTTGGAGAAGTAGATTTTTTTAATGCTTTTTTTTGTTTTGTTTTGTTTGTTTTTAGTTGTAGATGGACACAGTACCTTTATTTTATTTGTTTTTTTTATGTGGTACTGAGGATAGAACCCAGTGCCTCACATGTGTGAGGCAAGTGCTCTACCACTCAGCTACAACCCCAGCCCATGGAGAAGTAGATTTTGATTATCAGAAAGAAATGATATTTGAAATTCTAAGAACAGGTTAATGTTTTGAATGAGAATATGTAAGAGATGGAAAAGTGAGTAGATCTGAGGGTTAAAGAAAACAATAAGGGACAAGAAGAAGAAAGGTTCAGAAACAAAATTGAAAAAGAGATCTTTATTAAAAGGAACGGCTGAGCCGTCATGTCAAATGCTGAATATTGAGGGAGTTTCTGACTCTCTGCAAGAATCCAGAAAAAATTTTGGGGGCTTATTACTTATTTTATAACTGTATGTTATATTTGAAGAGGTACAGATGTTATATTAATTAGAATGTTTATTAGGCATTAGTCTTTTGTTTCTTTTAACCAATGTGTGCATCTTCCTGAAGGGAAAAGAAAATATTTCCATAACTAATCAGTTTAGATGAAAAAATTAATACATTAAAATGAGCTAATCACAAGCTAGTCCCTTCAAGCCACCCTCATATAATCACCCAAGGTGGAATAAAAAGTAACTTAAATTTACTTGAAATTTACCATTTTAACTTTCATGCTAGCTGCTATATTACAATGTCAGATATTTTTCACTGAAGATTTCTGTGAATCTAATCTTTCAGCATTTCCTGTTTACCTTCCCCTTAGACAAAAGCATTACATACTTTGAATGGGTCCTGAGGACATTTGTTTCAGAGAAATTTGGGAGCGTGCCTATTTAGATCTCTTCTATTTGCATTTGAAATATTTAAAATGTACTCATTATTCAGCCATCTTTAATGTATTGAATTATGAAAACTGACTCCAAACATTCTTGAATATATTATTTTGAAAATACAATTGCTTTGTTGCATTCTTTTTAAACAATCACAAAAGACCTCATCTCCTTAGAGAGCTATGAACTCAGACCATTAAAGAAAAAGAATCACCAAAGTTATTAGCATGGTAAGTATATTATTCTCATAATGTATTATAAGAATAAACAATAAAGGACTTTATTAGGTAAGGTATGCCATTTCTATCCAGTTGTCCCATAACATAATTAATACATTATGAAGAAGGGTCCTTTTTCATGCATACTGAGTGCACATTTCTTAAACTCAGAATAATAACCCTAGAATGATGTTTTAAAAATCTATTCTGTATTGGAGTCAGAATGTCATCTTAATATCTATAGGTAGACAACTTAAAAACTCAACAGATGGAATAAAATCTAGCTTACACACAGGCAAAGAAATAATTAATGACATGAAGGGCAATAGTGAGAAATTCACAGGAAAACAAAGAAATAACACAAAGTAAAAGCATTTAGGATATATTGTGATGCTCCAAGCCACATATAAAAATAGATCCACCGGAAGCAAATAGACAAGATGGAGGGGGAAACTACACTTTAAAAGGTGGTTAGCTGAAATTTTTCAGAACTCAAAAGGTAGCAAGTTTCTCTTTTAAAGTTCATTTTGAAAAATGAGCAAGACAAATAAATGTACAGTCATATCAAGTCACATTATGATAAATCTTCAAAACATAAAGGATAGAGAAGAATCTTACAAGCTATCACAGAGAAAAATACAGATTACCTAGAAAGGGAAGACTATTTATACTTCCATCAATCTTCTCAACAGAAATAATAAATACCAGAATATGATGGGGTGTGGGAGTAGTTGACAAGTTAGAATTTTATACTCAACTGTACTATCATTTAAGAAGGAGAGCAAAACTATACAAGCAGAAAAGTATTAAAGAAAATAAGAAACGAAGTTAACCCAGAGAGAAATGTGGGGTATTAAAAAGAACCACAAGCATAAAAGCTGATAAATATGATACATTGTTAATCACCAACTGCAGAGAAGCTTGGTCACTTTTTGTTGCAAAAAAAAAAAAAAAAGATTAATCCAGAAATAAGAGAAAAAATAACAAGACAGTAGATAGTGTTATTTCATGGGTAATAAAAGCACATAAAGATCCATGTCGTATGTAAAAGGAAATATATGTAAAACATATGTTGTATGTAAAAGAAATATATCTGGTAATTTAAAATTCAGACTTTAAACAATGTTATTTGAAACAAGTAATTTATGGTTTTCAATCCTGAAAATGGAAAGTGGGAATATCAAATATTTATTCAGTATAGTATGCAGATAAAAAGGAATAAAAAATAAATTGGCCTGGGAGTGTGGCTCAGTGGTAGAACACTTGACCTGTGTGTGTTAGGCCCTGGGTTCAATCCCCAGTTGCACAAGAAGAAAGTAAATAGAAAATACAAAATTATTCTTTAGAATGAGTCCAGGTATATCAGTAATCTCAATAAATATATAATGAATTTATTGAATGTTGGATTCAGTGGAATGTAATCAAGAAATAGCCCTGTTTTCCTCCCACTAATCCTCTTCACACTTCTCTCTGACATACTTTCTCCCAGACAGACTCCATTGCTTTTTTGTCGCTTTCAGGTATTAATAAACAAGATCATTTTCAGGCAGTAAAAAGTCGAATCCATTCTAAATCCAAATTTCAATCTCTCATTCACTTGAAGGCTTCTACTGTAGTGGCACCCCCTTCTCCACAGAAAATCTTAACTAAGATTCTCCAGAAATCTTCATCATGGCTAATTTTAGGACATTCAGTAAAAGAGTCTCTACAAAAAAGTTCAATGTAGATAAACTTCCTATTTTTCTATTGGTCTATTACTTGACCACTGGCCTAGAAGAAATCAGCACTCCAGGTGCTGGACACCCCTTTACTTGTTTTTCACAAACATGTATCCTGCATAGCAGTTTGTAGAAGTATGTTTGCAAATGCAAAGTGAGATAATAAAAAGGACAAGTTCTTTAACCAGGCCTCTGGCCTTGAGCTGGAGCTTCACAGAGATGTCTACATTTCTAAGATAAGGGAAGTTACTGAATGGGCTCCATGGTAAGAGCTGGCAGGGGGGAGGAAAGAAAGGGGAGAAGAAGCTCTGCCCTTCTCAGCTGCTGTCCTTGAAGGGTTAACTTGCCCAGAACAGTGAAAAAGAAAGAAAAACAAAACTGCTTTTATGTGAATTTCTGTAAACTGTGAACTTCTGAGCTCCTCCCCTTACATGCTGTGTATAAAATTCTGAAACTACCTGAACTTGGGGTTCAGGGGATTAATTGATTACAACAAGAGCTGTACCTTCTGAACCCGGATGCAGTCAAAATATAAAACTGTGTCCTGTTATCTTTGGTGCCTTTCCTCATCTGTCCTTACAACACTACCTTCGCTTTTTCAACCAAGACACGGGAACTTGCAGTAGAGCAGTAGCCTCAGAGTTTGACATTACGCGGCTCCTCCCTGCTCTTGCTCCTGTTCCCCATTTTCTGCATTGCCTTAACTCCTCCAGGGTCAATGTGAGGGAAAGTAACAGGGAATTCAGTCACTGCTGTCATATGCCTGTTGTCACAGGAGAGATGAACAAAGGCTGGCTCCTTGTCATGGAGTACTTTGGCAAGTTCCTTGGACTGTGACCCTATCGTCATTCCCACATCCTGCTGACCCTGGGCCCTAAACAAATTTGTGGTAGGATTTTTCTGTACCATACAAACCTCTGAAGCAAAAGATGTACTCTTGGGGGAACTTCTGATGGCCACTCTTCCCAACAGCTATTGCTCTGGTGGTAGATAGCTATTTTCCTCTGGGGTCACCTCTCTCAGTCAGGAAGGCAATTCTCCTAGGAACCATCCTTCATGGATTCGGCCTGATTAACCTCTGGCATCCACTTGGCTTCTGCAAAATTCCCTTGCTCCTCCTCAGTGGAAGGGTACCCTGACCTGAAACCCTTTTCCTCTCATTGCCGTCAGGGCAAACACTAGCTAGCCCCAGGGTTGAAACTTACCTGGACAATGTTCAGGCGCGTGCTCTCCAGCCCCCGCAATTTCAGAAGGCTTAGGTCAGGTTTTCTAAATACTTCCTCTCCTCATTTGGCTCTATCCCAAGGCAGCATCAAGTCTGCAGTGTCTGCATTCAGCACCCACACGAGTGAGATTTCCATCTCCCCTCTGGCAAGCACTCCACCCCTATCTTCACTTGGCTTGCAGGGATGGGTTAGGGAGGGTACAGCACTCCTACCAGGCTAATTACTCTTTTAATGCATTCTCTTCCTTCTCCTTCTCCTTCCCTTCCTCTCCTTCTCTTCTCTTCTCTTTCTCTCTCTCTCCTCCCTCCCTCCTGCTCTTTCTGTCCCTCCCTCTATCCACTGCCCTCCCCCATCATCCACTCTCACTTTTCCTTCTTCACTTTTCTTCTCTCAAGCTTTTCTGTAAATCTGCATATAAATAATGGGGTAAGGGTTGCAGGACCAGTTTTTCTGTGAGGCTGTGTATACATATGCATGACTAGAACTCCTGTTATCTTCTCTAAGCAAGGCACAGAAAGTCTAGCTCCTTCCTTTATCATATGGTGTTCTTCACCTACTGCCTCTGGCTACAGTGGAGACTAAAAGCCTTTCAGTTAATATCTTGCTACAATGTAATTAATTCATTCATATTTCAAAGAAGAAAGAAAATAACAAAGTTCTGTCATTTTCAGATCACAAAATACACATCTAAAGCAAAAATGCAAGGAATGTTGAAAATAAAGTGTTGAGGGACGCATGAAGATTGAACAGGCAAATGCTAGAATATGTTTTTTGTAGTATTTAAGGTTAAAGGTCTCAAGAAGGACAAAGCACAATAATGCAAAATACAATATTCAAAAATAATAGCAATCATGAAATAGAATTTGAAATAGAGAAAAATTGTAGATAGCAGGAGGATTTGAGGCAAAACTGTACTAGTAGTGGGAGATTTTAACACACCTCTGTCATAAACGAGTACTACACAGAGACAAAATATGTATCCCCACACAGAAATGGGGTCCACACAGAAAATTATAAAACATGAGCTTGTATTAAGTGACAAAGCAAACCTCAAAAAAGTCCATGCAATTTTTTCTCAGTCTACCCTGAAATTAAATTAGAACTCAACCATTACAAATAGTAAAAGGCATGTATGTTTGGAAACCTAAAAGTTTATTCCTTAATAATTTTATGGTTAAAAGCAAAACCACCAAGAAAATTTTTAAGTATTTAAATATGAAAGAAAATTAAAGCACTATTAAAATTCATGAACTGTAACTACATGGTACTCAAACATAAATGTATAGCTTTAAATGTATTTGTAATGTTGACTGAGCATAAAAATTAACCTCATCACAAACAAAGAAAATCACATTTATTTGGGACTAATTAGGATTGCAAATTTGGGTAAACACAGATTCAAGCAGTCTTCAAAATATATTCAGAGACATTATAAAATAGCAGCTATATTTATTCTTGAAACCATGAGGGGGTTGGAAATTACATCACTTTTTAGTCTGGAATTATGATCGGTACTGGAAGAAGTTAAAGTGTTTTATGAGAAAGGAATTGGGTGTTGTCTCAATCTTGGTAATTTGGTGGAAAGGTCCAGTTGTACAGGTCAGTAGATGTTAACCATGTTTCATTGTTAACAATGGGGAGTGAGATGGATATGTCTTGCCGCCAAGTTCAAGGGTTCTGTGATCTGAGTTCTGAGTAACAACAGCCTCCAGACACCATTTTAAGTGCCCAACCGATTCTTCTCCATTTTGATCCTTTTTTCCCCTTGACACTTAATAACTAGAAAGATTGAAAATAATAAGTATTCAACTTATGAATCTAGAATAGAATAAAAAATGTAGGACAGAAACTGAAATAAAGTAGAAGGGAAGAACTCATGCATTGTACAGGAAGTACTGGCCAGCACAATAAGGCAAGAATGGGAAATACCAGGCAAGCAGTGTGGAAAGAATGAACTAAAACTCATCTTTATCCACAAATCACACAATAATCTTTATTGGAAATTCCAAAGAACCTATTTTTTTTTAAGCTCCCACAGCATCTCCCCTGAGTTTATCAAGGTCTCAGAGTATAAAATCAATAATACAAAAATTAATTGCATTCCCATAGAACAGCTATAAACAATTGGAAAATGTCCTTCTTCAGAGATGGAGAAAGTTTATCTGATTGAATGTTTTGGAGAGGAATTGAGCATTCCCATCTGAGCCCCACCATTCTCCTTTCTGTGGTTTTGTCGTTTGTAGACATCTTGTTACCTTTCAGACCAAAGCTGAAATGTCAGAAACCTTGGGAAAATCCGATTCAGGAGGCTTTCTTTGCTTAACTCTGAAGTAAAATGTTAGGAAACTCATTGTTGCTGCACACCCAAGCCATGTTTTTTAAGCTTACAGGAAGAAGCTAATTTGGTTTTTAGAACTTGGAAGGGAAGGCATATTGTATGCTGCTGCACACACTTAAGCCATGTTGTCCAATATAGACCTCATTGTTTACACAGCAGATTTTATTTCTATCTGCCCGCCTTCTCTCTCTCTCTATTGAGAGAGTAGGATCTAATCTATCTTCTAAACTTCAACAGTAAGTGCAAAGATGTTTGTTATATTCTTTTTATAATTTTAATAAAGCAAAATACTTTTAAAGAAACACATGTAAGTATGTGTATGTAGGGAAGCTCCCACTTTCCCTCAGTTCAGTAATAAAATCTGCTGAAACAAAACAAAAATTAACAGTAGAAAGGGATACAAATTTATCAATGTGCTTGTGTGTTCATGTGTCATGTAAAACATGAATTTCAGAAAAGGGCAAGGTGGTTGAGGCTTAAATACTGTCTCCATAGGAGAGAGGGCGGTGGAGGACTAAAAGCAATGGTAGAGGAATGGGACATGGTTTTTAGGGAGAATGAGTCTGGAGAACAGACAGTGGCCTGGGACAAAGTTCCTCTGGACTCTAGGTGTGGTGTTTGATTTTCAGTTTCTTCCTCTGTGGTATGAGTTTAATCTTCCTTTATTAATAAAATTTTAGTATTAAGATTGGAAGGCAGCCGGGCGCGGTGGCGCACGCCTGTAATCCCAGCACTTTGGGAAGCTGAGGAAGGAGGATCGCGAGTTCAAAGCCAGCCTCAGCAATGGCGAGGCACTTAGCAACTCAGTGAGACCCTGTCTCTAATAAAATACAAAAAAAAGGGCTGGGGATGTGACCCAGTGGTCGAGTGCCCCTGAGTTCAATCCCTGGTACCACAAAAAAAAAAAAAAAAAAAAAAAAAAAAAAAAAAAGATTGGAAGGCCACTGTGTTCCTCTTTGATGGATCCAGCCTTTAGGTGGATAAGGGAACTTCAGAGAATGCCCTTTTTTGAACATGCGCCTCCCAGATACTCTGAGTTTGAAGTCCAAGGCAGCATGTTTGGGGACTCAGATGTTCACAGATATGTATGTATTATATGTACATATTGTGTACACATAATTGTGTGCATATGTGTGTGCACATGACATACATCTTTATGTAGTTGACTTTTTGTGAGAATTGTTGATTTCCCACAAAGACCGAAGAATAGTTATTGAAGTAGGAGGATCTGGCTAAACAAGAACTATATTTAAAGCAAAGTCAGAAATTGTAAATCAGGGAAATAAGTTAACTTTGTTTTTCTCCCACATCAATAAAATAAAAAATACTCTGGAAGCAAAAATATCCACATTTTGAGCAAACTCAGAATGTCTTTGTATCATCTCTATTAAAAGACATACATGAAATGGAAAATGGGTTTTATAGGTAAAGATTTTGGGGTTTTTTTTTCCATATCAGAATGATCCAGTATAAGAAATTAGTAAAAGAGGTATCAAAAGAGATAACTGGTTCATCAAATTTATAATTCCTTCAGGTTTGACTCCTCTCCAACCACTTCACTTCTACTTTGCTGTTTTCCTTTTGGTCACGTTTCTATTCTTCCAGGACCAGAGCTTGACCTATAGAAGAGAAAAGGCTGGGGTGAAATTAGAAGGTTTAATCAAAGCTTTTCTAGAAAGCCTGAGCAATCAGCAAACACTGAACTGGACAAAATGAAATGCCATTCACATGGAAAGAGTCAGAGCTTGCAGTTTTCCCCAACCAAGAACGTGATGCCAAAGCTTACTCTCCCTCATCGCTTCACCACATGCTTGTCCCAACACTGGGTGTGAATGAAATGTGGGTTGTTGGTGTGGGGGATGGGGGCTGAACAGGGAAGTCACAGGACGTGGCTTCCTGTTTGCTGCACAGAGTACAAGTCATTATTTTTCAGTGATGGTATCCAGAGACTATTTGAATTTGCTCTTGGAGTTTTTTTTTTTTTTTTTTTTTTTTTTTTTTTTGTTTTTTGGTTTTCAGTTTTCTTAGAAACTGGCTCATACTTCAGCCTCTAGATCCATCTGAATGTGTCATTTTTAACCACGATGGGAGAAACAAAATGTGCTTCTGACTTTGGAAAGGAGGTCAGAGAAGAAAGAGCATGTGTCAGAAGGACTCCACACCTAGATAAAAAGTAAGCACAAGCTGGCTTTTTCCAGCAGGTTGGCATGCTGTGTCATAGTCTCAGCACTGTGAACTTTAATTATGACTCAAGGGTCAGCATTTTGTCAATTAAAAATACCCAAATGTGATCAATTAAGCTAGACCAATTATATTGCTTCGAGAATTGACTGTTTTCAAATAGCTCCTGAATTTTTTTAGAAATGCAACGAGAATGTAAGAGATGTCAGAGGATATCAATAATAAATCCACTAGTTCTTTTTTCAGAACTGATTTTAAAGGAATAAATCCGTAACTGTTTTCTTGGACTGGAAGACTCAAATGTTCATTAAAATAGAGAATAATCTTTACTCTTAAAAATGCAGGATATTGTGTTTCTGAGGGTTTTTTAAGAATTTTACCTGAGTGAAATTAAATTCACATTTGCTCATTTCTCATTTAAATATATTGCATGCCATCTTTATCAGAGTATAGCAGGAAATGGGTTTAGCTAAAAACAGTGTTAATGACTGGATTAGATATAGAGGTATGAGCGGGGTTAAAGGGTTAAAGGAAGCAAGATGGGCTGGTGAGGCACCCAGAACCTAGTGATAGAAAATGCCATTACCACCTACCCTGAAGCTGAAGGGACAAAGAGAGGACAAGAGAAGAGAGCTTTTTTTAAAAAAAAAAAAAATTTATTTATTTGCTGTAGTTGTACACAATGGAACGCGTTTATGTTTACGTGGTGCTGAGGATCGAACCTGGGCCGCGCACGTGCTAGGCGAGCGCTCTACCGCTGAGCCACAACCCCAGCCCCCCCCCCCCCCAGAAGAGAGCTTTTTGAGAGCCACGCCATTAGTGGGGCTGTTAGAGGAGAGACTTAGCCATGGACAACTTAGCGTTTTAATTCATATTAGAGATTATTGCTAATATTACATAAGAAGATAATAAAACATACATTTCATTTCTCATTCACTGCAAACGACACCCCTCAGCCGCACAATACATCCCTACCTCATATATTATGACCTCAACCTACCTTTTTATCTTCCTCCCCCCACTAACAACTTTGAATTTCATTCTCTAGGTAACAGACAGTTGAAGTCTTCAAAGAGATTTTAAAAAGAGAGAGAGATTCAAGGTTGTATTGTTGTTGTTTGTTAGGAAAATAAATTTGGAAACAGCGAAAGACGAAGTCAAGTGGGAAGACATTGGTGGCTGGATGAAAGCACTTGACACAGTGCTTACACTAAAGTGGGGTTGGAGAGGAGAGAGTACCACAGCCAGATTCAGGAGTTGCTGCTGGAATATATTCTACAGAATTTGATGCCAGATTTTAAAATGATGATAGAGGAGAAGGGAAGAATTGGGATTGGAGTTGACACTTCTAAATTTTGGAGGCCAGCTCAATTGTTATACTATTCCTCAAGGTTAAGAAGCTGTGGAGGAGCAGGTTGTAGTGAAGGAAGATAGTGAACCTAGTTAGGAAATCGCTGAAGTTCAAAGAGGGGGATTCTGGTCAAGATGGCTCTGCAGGTTCATATTCTGAGCACCTCAACTCTCTCCACCCCCCACACCCCTACCTACAGAAATACACACACAAGCAAGAACTCATATTTTTTTTTTTTTTAAATAAGAACCGTGTTTGCATTCGGAAATAAGATAGATCTCCCTGAGGCCAAAAACTGAAACAAAACTGAAGGTCGGACGCGGTGAGAAGAGCGGAGTCCATAGATGTGGAGGCCCACGGGCATGGAAATGACGAGGCCTGGGAGGCTAACCCCTAAGGATGAAGGGGAATGAAAGCACCCTTCTTTGTGAGGATGGAGATGCGAATGGGAGCCAGACCCAGTTTCCCACTAAGGTGGGGGACTGCCTCCAGCCCTGAGGGTGGCTGAAGGAAGAACCTTCCCTCCTGGGGCTTCAGGAGGGAGCGGACAATCTCAGTTTCAGAAAACAAACTGATCCTCCTACTGATTCAGTGACTAATATGGTGGTGTCCCCAGTATCACTTGGTACAGGGATCCTCAACCCAAATATAAGTCTTGGTTTTGAACTTGGAACTCTGAGGGGTAGTTGCCTAAAGTCAACTGCGAACCATGGGGAGGAGAGGAAGGGGTTAAAAAAGAAGAAAGGAAGAAGTTTTTTTAAAACCTCCCCTCTTAAAAGAACTTCCAACCAAAATTTCAAAAACAAAAATCTGTGCTAAGGAAAAAAATAAAAATTTAATCAGAACAGGAATTAATTCTAAATGAGTGATTTTTTTTTGGGGGGGGGGGTGGTGCTGGGGATTGAACCCAGGGCCTTGTGCATGAGGCAAGCACTCTACCAACTGAGCTATAGCCCCAGTCGTAATTCTAAATGATACTAATTTTAAAACCTAATTGGACAAAAACTTTAAAATATCACTATATAACCACTAAAACAGAAAACAACCCCCCCCCCCCCCCCCCCCGCCACACACACACAGTATAGGCTGATGTCAGCAACTGCTAATAGGAAGGTAAACTCTTTCAACCCCTTTGAAAAACCATTTGGCAAAAATGCTGAACATATGCATACCCATTATTAACCATGAAAAAATAATGTTCTATATATATATCCAAAAAGTCTACTCCATAGATAGTTTGAGAAAGTGTCGGTCTATATCCCTCTTCTACAGCTTGTTTCAGGTTTTACTTTTCTAAAACACATGAAAGTTTTAAATGGCCAATGGCTAGTTCTGTTCCCATTTTGTCCACTTCTGTGTTCACTGTTGTCCTTGTGTTCCATGCTGTCCTGGGTTCAACACACCATTGTCACAAACCATTGCTTAGAACTTCCCTTGAAACAGAGTGCAGGCTTACACCAGCCTTGAGTTAGGCTGTCCTCCTCCACTCATGGGCTGGGTGCCGTTGGACCCTTTACATAATTTCTCTCATGAGCCTGTTTCCTTAACTCCAAATGGGAATAGGACTACTTACTATGGCTGCTTCCCACCAGAACATAGAAGGTTTTTTATTAGAGCCTACATCACATTTTAAAATCTCACAATGGTAATTTTTTCTTTTTTTGAGGGAAGATTTGGGGTTTTTTAATTGATAAAATCCATTCATAGAGCAAAGTCTTGTAACATGGTAAGTGATTAAACAGAGTAATACTAGCTAAGATTTTTTAAAATGAGGTGTTTAAAGGCTTGTTTTCTCATGTCTTGTGTACAGACATTAAGAGCAATTCTGTAAGAGAAATATAAAAAATGCTTTAGTGACGATTAGATTAGTGCTGCTGCAGTTAGTATATAATCTCGTGAGGTAACAACTTCACTGTGCAGTGTGTAAATCCCTATTTCTTATTCTACATCGTATATTTCCCAGAATTTGCATAGACCTAATAAGCATATGCATACCCACTTCTCTGTTCCTCTTTCCAAATATTTTTCCAAATAGATTTTTGTTGGAGGCTGTACTTTCTTTTTTCCTAAACCACTATGCCACTAAACCCAAGAGACAGAGAGAGAGAGAGAGAGAGAGAGAGAGAGAGAGAGAGCAGCTTTGTGCCACTAGACTCAGATTCGAAAAGAGTGGGTGGAGGAAAGGGAGGTCAGAAAATAGGTTGTTATTTCCATTGCTGGCAATTTAGATTCAGAGGCATTTCATCTGCAGTTCCCTCAAGTGTTGAATTGAATAAAAGTAGTAGCAGAAGCAGTGGGAAGGGTGGCTGGGGGAGGGGCTGTGAGCACTTCCAGCTAAACGCAGAGAGGCAGCTTGTAAACGCGCATCCTCAGCTTGGAATAAAAAGCACAAGAAGCCTTAGAGCCAGCATTTATTGAAACAAGATACTGCCATAGTGAAACAAAACAAACCGAAATCCATCTACACTCGCAGGGTGGTGAGATTTACCGTGTGCTCCTCCGAGCGGGGTGGGCTGTGAATGACAGGAAGAACGCAGAAGCGGAGCTGCGTGTGCCCCCTGCCTATCAGGTGAATGATTTAGGAATAGACATATTTCACATGCACCTGTACTAAGAAATATGTCCATGAAGATTTACTCCTTATTTTACATTCGATTCAAATTTGCAGTGAGCCAGGCGCTATGAAATTACTGTGTACAGGAAGCTTATTGTTTACAAAGACGTGCTCTCCCAAATTCCCTTTTTAAGACATGTTAAGTCGGTTTTCCTTTGAAATATTGTCACTTATGGTGGTAAACATCATAAGCTAGCCCTCGAAGTTCTTTTTAACACGTAATATGCCTAAAGGGTGATACAAATATAGAGAAAATGAATTGAAAATAATGCTGAAGGATATATTCCATTCATGTACGAATATGTCAAAATGAACTGTACTACAACAGATAGCTGCAATGCACTAGTAAAAACATTTTTTAAAAAAGAAAATAATGCTGAAGGAAGACTAGACATTTAAACAGGAAAAAAAATAATTAGATAACAAATTTCCTTATTTTTATTTTTTTGCTGGTAATCCTGAGAAGATGGCCTAATTAGGAAAATGATAGCAAAGACAAAGATATAAATTTGTGAAGCACATTTTGATGTGCTTTGAGCATGTAGAGGTTCATAGCACTGATTCTTTATTATAACTAATTTACCTAAAAAATATAACTTTCCTTTTCATGTTGTAGATTCCAGAATTATATAATAGATATTAAGCTCATTTTATACGAAAGGTACTGAATTATGTGCTGTAAGAGATACAAGAATTATTAAAAACAGAGAGCCTCCCATCGAGGTGCTGATTACTTAGTTGAGATAAAACATACATGGTACAAAAAACGTATGCAATCAACACCATGAACATAAATACAGAGATGTAACATGGAGAAGTGGGAGAAGCATGGACTGCAATGTCAGTTTTTAATAGCCTTGGTTTTTAATAGACCAGAATGCCCACCAGCTAAATAACTATGAGCAAATTTCTTAATCTATTGGAGCTTTAGTTTCCTTACCTATACAAGGAAAATCGCAATATCTGCCTTGTGAAGTTATTGAGATAATGAGATAATGCAAATGATATGCCTAGTAAAGGCATAAAGCAGATGCTTAATTGGGTAGTTCCCATGCCTTCCTAGGAGTGAAAAACTCACCATACCTGGCAAGTTACTGAGGAGCAAATATTTGAACAGGGCCTTGAAAGCAGGGTTAAGAGTAGTGTTGGCCGGGCGCAGTGGCGCATGCCTGTAATCCCAGTGGTTGGGAGGCTGAGGCAGGAGGATTGCGAGTTCAAAGCCAAACTTGGCAAAACCAAGGCACTAAGCAACTCAGTGAGATACTATCTCTAAATCAAAATACAAAATAGGGTTGGGGATGTAGCTCAGTGGTTGAATGCCCCTGAATTTAATCGCTGGTACCAAAAAAAAAGTAGTCTTAATTTCATCTTACATTTGTTTTATTTTTTAACCATCCAATACCTAAATTCCCTTCTGGTATTTCTTTCCTTCTGTCTTATTGGAAACCCCAGACACTAATTCTCCAAGTCTATTCCAGGTAGATTTGACCAATTAGCCATTGTCATGATTAGCAATATTCTTACACTTTTGTCTTGATGCTTCAGTCTTAGGTAGTACCTAATAGAATCCAGGTTGCTAAAGGCTGTGGTTCTTGGTATACTTACATTACTTCCCATCCTCCTTGCCCTTTTCCTTTCTTACCCATAATTTTCATTAATTATGAAATTTTCAAGTTCTTCTAGTGATTGTCTTCATGATTTGAAATATTCTTAAAAGCCTATTTCTTGAATGATTATCATGAGAAAGTATAAAAAAAAAGATAGTGAAAATAGTGTATCTTTCCCTCCTTCCATCACTTCTTTCCATTTGCCACCAAATTTTTAGTAGTTGCATTGTGTTTTTTTCCCAGTGTTTTACAACGTTTATAATATTTTCTATAACTATTATTGTCTTTTATAACATTTTCTATAACTATTATTGTCTTATGCGCATTGTCCATGCTATTATTATTCTAAAGATTCAAGATAGAATGCAGTTTTTACATTATGATCATCCAGTCACAATAGAACCATATAGAATGATTGAGCCTATAGAGAAGGAAGTGTAGAGCTAGACCATTGGAAGGTTGCTCTTTGAAGAATACCTCAGACGCTAAAATCTCTACCAATTCTCTTTAGATATCTTTCTTTCTTTACATCTTCCTTTCCTTGGCTACCTGTTTGTTTGGTTTTGGTTTTTTATTCTATGTAAGTCTGTTCTTTGGGCCCCTTTGTCATTTATTCAAAACAATCTACATAAGTAATTTTTTAAAAAATATTTGTTTATTTGCTTTAGTTGTACACAATGCAATGCATTTATGTTTTATGTGGTGCTGAGGATCGAACCTGGGCCGTGCACGTGCTAGGCAAGTGCTCTACCACTGAGCCACAACCCCAGCCCCATAAGTAATTTTTTAATATAGGATTTCTGGGTGATAAACATGTTTTTTACACAAGTAGTGAGTACTTACACGTCAAAAAAAAAGTTACCTCTGCACTCATATTTAATTAGTAGTTAGGCTAAATGCAGATTTTTTTTCTTCCTGAGATCTTTGAGGGCATGGCTTCAGGGTCTGCTAATACCCAATGTTGCTAACAAGAAATGTGATATTAGTCTGCTTTCTACTTTGTTAGGGATAACCCCATACATACCTGCACTTCTCTTAACTCTTAAAGTGAGGAATTTTCACAAGGGTTTGTCTAGGTGTGAGCCCTAATTCACTGGTTCTCTTTGATATTCAGTAGTCCCTTTCAATACAAAGGTGTATGCATTTTTTTAATCACTCAGGAAAATTGTATATTATAGTCTATTATTTTTATGATTGTTTGCTTCTATTTTATTTTCTCCTTCTGGAACTTATGTTAAACATTTCTGTGCCCCCTCCCTTATTTTTTAACAGTTGTAGTATATTTGTATTTTTAGATCATATAGCTACTGTATGCCATGATCTCTTTTTAGTCTCTACTTAGTTCTTCAGGTAATTATACTTTTACTGTTCATTATCTATAGTCATTTTATTCATCTAAAGTTTTCTCTTTAGTAGATTCTTTAGGTATAACTTGTGGAAACAATTTCTCTGAGATCTTACATGTTGATAACTATTTGCGCCTTTATACTTGAAGGTCAGTTTTGCTGGATATAAAATCCCTGGTTCACGTATTCTTTTCTTGAGTATCTTTTTTCCTCTGGTGTAGAACACTGCTGTTGAAAGTCTGAAGATTGATACTATAATCTTGAATCCATAGGCTCCATTTCTTTTTTTTTTAATGTTTATTTATTTGTTTTAGTTGTACACAATGCCTTTAGTTTTACGTGGTGCTGAGGATCGAACCCTGGCCAAGCACGTGCTAGGCAAGCGCTCTACCATTGAGCCACAACCCCAGCCCCTCCATTTCTTTTTGATTTTTAAAAATGTTCTCCTTTGATGCTTATTTTTCTAAGACTTTATTTATTGTGTTTATTTGTGTAAATATCATAATAACAAATATTTTATTGAATTTCCCCCATGTGTCAAGCACTTGGAGTACAATGCTAGCTACTGCTGTGCTTTCCAGGGTCCCTACAATAATAGAATCCATATAACATTGAATATTAGAGCAGATATCTCAAGACTGGCCCTATTAACATTTGATGCAGGATAACTCTTTATTGTAGTGGGCTACCTTGTTCACTGCAAATATTTTGCAGCATCCCTGACCTCAACCTCCTAGATGTCAGTAAAGTACTCCCCCATCCCCACTGTGAAACCAGAAATGTCTTAAGACATTGTCAAATGTTTCCCAGGGGTCAAAATCACCCCCAGTTGAGAACCACTGAATCAGAGAATCATACAGACTATTGTCAGATTGCAAGTATAATAAGAACTCTCTGTTTTAGCAAATGGCATTAATCAATTGCTTGGGTCAAAAATCTTACAAGAGTCATTTTTGGCAATTCTTTCTTTCATATCCACACCTAACCTAACAGTAGGTTTTGATTCACCAACAAAATTCGCCAGAAACTATATCCTGATTCTGATTTTTTTCTACCCCCTTCATTGCCCACCCTAGTGTAAACCATTATCATTTCTCACTTGATATACCCTGGTAACTGGCATCTCCGTTCCCACTTTTGCCTCCCTGTACTCTTTTCCCCATACAGTAGTCAGAATTCATCTTTTATCGTGTAGATCAGATAATGTCAATCTCTGCTCAAAATCCTCCAATGATTCCTCATCACTCTTAGAATAAAAAATCAGGCCTTACCTGGCCTGCCTGGCCCAACATGATATAGCTCCCGGCAACCTCTCTGAACTCTTCTGCTGCTGCTCTCCCCTTACTCATTGCACTTTAGCCATGCCACACTCCTCACTGTTCCTTAAATATGCCAAGCATGCTCCATCTTTGAGCTTTGTATTTGCTTTCATTTTAGGGGAGAATGTTCCTCCCCCAGACATTCCCTCAGCTCAACTCAACTTCAAACAGGTTTCCGCTCTAATGTCACTTCCTCAGAGAAGTTTTCCACGACTTCCCTGCTTTAAATGACTCCATTGCTCTCCCCTCTGACCCTGTTTTATTTCCCTTTCTTCAGAGCCCGTATCATGACCTGACATGACAACATCTGTTTGCTTGTTTAGTTGCTCACATCCTTCTCCTCTGTTGGAATGTAAACTCTCTGAAGGCAGGGACTTGTGTCTCTTGTGCACAGCCTTCCAAGGCATTGAGAACACCAAAGAAAGAACACCCTCAGGGTCAGGACAAGGCCTGGGGCACTGTATGTGCTCAAACCTTTCTGAATGAATGAATGAATGAATGATGAGAGGAGGAGGAAGAGGAGAAGAAAGAGAAAAAAATGATGATTGTTAATGAACTGTTGCTTTGCAGAACTGACCTGATCAGAAGCATCAGGGAAAGCCATTTTGAGGAAGACTGGAAGTTAACCAGGTGGAGGGATGGTGTGGGGAGGTATTGTAAAATTGAAAAGGAGAGGAAGAGAGATGCAGGTAATGCTTCCAAACAGAGGGTCCTGCAGGACCCCTAGTAGTTGTGAAATGAAGAGAATTGAAGAAAGCAAAGTCTTAAAGGCGTTGAAGAAAATTCACTGGGATGAGTTCAGAACCACAAGAGATAACTGAAGTGTTTTAAGCAGAAGGTGACATGCTAAGGACTGTACACGAAAAATACCATTCTGACTCAAAAATGGAGAACAGATTGAGTGAGGCCAGGAGTGAGTGCGTGAGAGATACTTCAGGAGGACAGGACTTGGGACTAGGATGGTAGCAGTGAAAGAAAGAAGTAGAAAATTCTAGATCTGTTTAGGAAGTAAAATAAGCATGGATTGTGATACATTGGACAGGTGAGGAGATGGAAAGTGAGGGAGAGAGAAGCTAAGTGACTCGGAATTCTGCCTTAACCGGGACAAGGAATGTCGGGAGGATCAGGTGGCGGGGACAGGAGGTGGTGGAGGCTTTGAGTTTTGTTTTATACCTGGTGAGCTTAAGGTACCTGTGCGGCATCTCAGTGAAGGTGCCCATTAGTTACCTGAATGCACGCAAGGGAGCTGGGAGGAGAGCTTTGGGATCGAGAGAAGAGCTTGACGCTCACTTGATGAAGGTGGTCACTGAAGCCGTGAACGTGTAGGTGCATCTCAGAGAAAGCCTGGCCTAAGAAGAGAAGAAGACCTAAGACTGAACCTTGGAGGGTGTTTCATGACCATATGGGAAGAGGAGGTAGCAAGGAACCTGAAAAAGTGTCAGAAGAAGTAAGAGGAAAACTAAAGGTGAGAAAGAGAGTGTTCGTTTATGTAAAAACACGGGGGTACTGCTGGTGCTGGTCATATCGATATTGACCTGTTTCCGGTCGTGAATGCCAGAATGGAACACTTTGGTCAGTCTCTGAGATGAAGATATGGAAGAACACTCAAGCAAGTGAATGTCATTGCCTAAGTCAGGTGTGTTTATCCCGTCCAACCAAACGGTGCATACCTGGTTTTCACTGTGGCATTCACTTCTTTTCCTGGGCCGCCCTTGCTTCTAATCTGCCAGTAACAATGGTGATTCAACAAAATATCAGAGCTGAGAGGCTTCCTTGGTGATGTCAAGTGCAGTTCTTGTTATTTTTGTTTTTTTTTTGTTTTTTTAATTTTTTTAATTCAGTGTTGTTGTATATATAACAGTAGCATGCTTTACAATTCGTAATACACACAAAGAGCACCTTTTTACATATCACTGTTAGTAAGCAAAGTATATTCATATCCTTCATGTCGTCAAACATGCATTTAGGGTAATGATAACCCTCTCATTCTACCATCTTTTTTTTTTTTCTTTTCTTGTTTTTGTTTTTGTTTTGGTACTGGGGATTGAACTCAGGGGCACTCGACCACTGGGCCACATCCCCAGCCCTTTTTTGTATTTTATTAGAGACAGGGTCTCACTGAGTTGCTAAGTGCCTCACCATTGCTGAGGCTGGCGTTGAACTCACGATCCTCCTGCCTCAGCCTCCCAAGTGCTGGGATTACAGGAGTGCACCACCGTGCCCAGCAAGTGCAGTTCTTCATCTTGTGCCAGTTCAGATCTCATGCTTAGAGCTTCATGTTGTATATTTGTTTGTTTGTTTGTTTTGTTTTTGGTGGTACTGGGGATTGAACTCAAGGGCACTTGTCCACTGGGTCACATCCCCAGCCCTTATTTGTATTTTATTTAGAGACAGGGTCTCACTGAGTTGCTAAGTGCCTCGCCATTGCTGAGGCTGGCTTTGAACTCGCGATCCTCCTGCCTCAGCCTCCCAAAGTGCTGGGATTACAGGCATGCACCACCACGCCCGGCTGTATATTTGTTTTTAATGAGTGGTTTTTTAATACATTAATTAATCTGAATTTTAATTATTAAAAGGGAGTAAGTACATTTACAAAGCACAAAAAAATAAAATAACTAAAAGCCATGTGTTGCTGTACTGGGGATGTAGCTCAGCAGTAGAGCATTTGCTTAGCATGAGAAAGGTCCTGAGTTTGATTTCTAGCACTGAAAAGAAAAAGGCATAATATTGAGACATCTCATTTCTATCCTGGGGTATATGGACCTGTAACTTAATAGATATTTTCAGATTCTCCACCATGAGAGCTATACCATTTGGCATTTCTACCAACAATCTAGGAGAATGCCTATATTAAGTATTAGTTAGGGTTCTCCAGAGAAACAGAACCAATAGGCTGTGTGTGTGTGTGTGTGTGTGTGTGTGTGTGTGTACTCCCTCTCTCTCTCTTTCTCTCTCTCTCTCTCTCTCTCATACACACACACACACACACACACACAAACACAAGGTGGAAGGGAGGGATTTGTTTTAAGGAATTAAGTCACATGATTGTGAGGGCTGACAAGTCCAAAATCCACAGGGCAGGCTGGGAACTTCAGCAAGAGTAACTTCGCAATCTTGAGTGTGGAGGCAGAATTCCTTCTTTGGAGGACTTCAGTCTTTCTCTTTAGGTTTTCCCTGATTAGGTGAGGCCCACCCACATCATGGAAGGAAATTGCAGTAAACTAAGTCTGATTAAATTTTAGTTACAACCAGAAAAATACCTTCACAGTAACATCTGGACTCAAGTTTGACCAAGTGACCAGACACCATAGCCTATTTGGGTTGGCAGATAAAATTAACCTTCAGAGTGCTTATTTCCCTTACAACCTTACTATCAGTATTCTTTGTCAATTTTTTTGACTTTTTGCCAATCTGGTAGGCATAAATGTTGTTCTAATGTAGCTTTAATTAGTGCTTCTTTTATTGTTAATGAGGCTGAGAGCATCTTTTCAAATATTTAAGAAAACACATATTTCTTTTTCTTTGAACAGTCTGAGCCTGTACTTTATTTTTTTTTATTTAGTTTTTGGTATTGTTCTTTTAAGTATTCTGTTTTGATTGAATCCTGTTTTATATATATATATATATATATATATATATATATATATATATATATGGAGTGTCTGCTAGTTATCCATACTCTGCTGTGCTTTCTCTTCTCACCTGATAGAAAAAGGAGACGGAGGGCTAAGCACTTGAAATAGATGAAGCTTTACAGGAGCACTACGAGAGATCTCTGTCCTGATGCTTCTTTGTAATATATTCTGGAATTTTTAAAAAATATCACCTTGGATTTTTTTTAATCCTGATTGTTCTTTCAAACTGTTTTCCCTCCCAATTCTAAAATACTTAGACTTTTTGATGCCCAGCGAGTTCATCTTCTACTCTCTATGGATTTCTCCTTCCAGTCATTTGACCTCCTGTTTATAGAACAGAACCTTTCCTATGTCTGGAATACTCCTCTCCTGACTGTCTACACAGCTGTCTCCTATTTCATCATTTCTCGATGACATCTCCCCTGGCCATCCTAAGTAAAATAATGAGCTGTGTCCATCCCAAGACTCCCGTCTCATAATCAGAAAAATACCTTGAATCCAAATAGTAAATTAGATAAAAACCTATCAAGCAGACCTAGTTATTGGGCAAGAAAGTATAACAGCATTGTTCCTATTTATTCACCCATAAAGTGAAAATAATATTATTTACCTCATTGACTTTTTGTAAGGATTAAAGGACAGAATAAATATAAAGCACTTTGCAAAGGTCACAAAAAAAAAATAGAACAATAAATGTTATCTTGAAAATACCCCCAGCAACGTCCTAGCAGCAGGCACGGATGGGAGCAACAGGGACGCCACCAAGCTGGAGAACACGGTTGGTGAAAAAGTGTGAGGAGAGAGAAGGCAGTAGAAACAGTGATGGCAGAAATGCTCATCCAGCAAACATTGACTAAACACCTTCCACTTGCTAGAAAAGAAAAGAAAAAATGGGGAATAAAGGGCATTAGGAACTAAAGCTAACCCTGTGGTAACAAGGACCCTGTTTCCTGCCTTGTCCCCAGTGCCTATAAAACAGAGCCACAGGGCTGGTGATGTAGCTCAGTGGTAGAGTATTTGTCTAGCATGCACAAGGCCCTGAGTTCAATTCCTAGCACTATTAATAGGAATAAAAAAATAAAAAAGACTAGAGATGCAGCGCAGTGGTAAAGCACACTTAGGTTCAATCCTCAGTACCAACAAAACAAAACAAATTAAAAAAAAAAAAAAAAAAAAAAAAGAGCCACATACAGCCACATACATTTGGTGCTTAGTATTTGTATAAAGGACCTACCTTGTTGAGGAGGTGATGAGGAGGGATTCTATAACTCATTCACTACAGAGACAAGTAGAAAATACGAAATTTGCCAGGCACGGTGGTACATGCCTGTAATCCCAGCAGTTTGGGAGGCTGAGGCAGGAGGATCATGAGTTCAAAGCCAGCCTCAGCAAAAGCAAGGTGCTAAGCAACTCGTGAGTGCCTGTCTTTAAATAAAATACAAAATAGGGCTGGGGATGTGGCTCAGTGGTTGAGTGCCCCTGAGTTCAATCCCCAGTACCAAACAGAAAGAAAATACAAAGTCCAAGGCCTCCGCCGCGTGTAGGCGCACATGCACAGAAGTGTTTCTCAAGGACAGCAGGTGAACACATTGGGAGTGTGGCCAGGGTCAGCAGTAGCAGAGGCAGGCACTCCAGTGGCTCCGTGCTCAGCACAGCTGAGTGGCTGGGGGAGGGGCCTGAAGGAAGGGGTTATAGAAAAGAGAGAGGGCGTTCTAGAAAACCAAGAAAGGGAGAAGAACATAGTGTGGTCAAATCCCTGCCCTCCCAAGATTTAGGGTGTTCACACAAGCACCCTGTGTGGGTGGTTCCCTCAAGCACCTTTTGTAGTACCAAGGACCTCCCGTGGATTGGTACAGACCAGGGGGAAGGGTTTATTCCAGTGGCATCAAATGCGCAGTAGGAGCAGGACTTCCAGCCACTCCCACCAAGGAATTTGCAAAAATCTGAGGAGGAAATTGAACTTCCCTTTGAATAAGGGTCAAAGAGAAAAAAAATCACTTGAAAAAGAAATCTCAAAGGCAAGGTGACTTTGACTTTGCAGGGGTTGTACCTGGTACCCTGCTGGCTAATTCTGGCTCAGAAATCAGCTCCTTCCAACAGTGATCCCAGGTTATACCTTTACCCTGTGTTGTAATTATCTGTTTATTTTTCTGCCTCTCCCATTAGATTGAACATTCAGAGCTGGGCAGAGTCCCAGTGCACTGGCACCATTACAGGGAGAGGCTGCAGCTGATGCTACACATCCTGTAAAGCAGCACTGAAGGCATTAGAGGAAGGGTCAGAAATAACAGAACCCAAGCACAGAGTCAGGTCAAGAACCAGAACAAGGGGCTGGGGTTGTAGCTCAGTAGTGGAGCACTTGCCTAGCATGTGTGAGGCACTGGATTCAATTCCCAGTACCACATAAAACTAAATAAACAAAATAAGTATATTATGTCCATCTACAACTACAAGCATTTGTAGAAAAAAAATGAACAGAGCAAGCAAAGCAAACATCAGACACATGATCTGGGGTGCAGATGAAACACTGGCACGTTTTGGGGGGGCCCTTTTACCTTGACAGCCACATGTATCTCTAAAGCTCTAAAATAAGGTGCTTTGGAATCTTTTTTTGGTTGGCTTTACCACTCCCATTTTCTGAGATATTCAGAGACATTTTTTTCCCCAAAAATTCCAAAAATCACAACAGTGGAAAAATATCTCTAAATTCCTTTTTTCTGAAAAGTTGTGCTCATTCTTTTTTGTTTCTTAATATTTTTTAGTTGTCAATGGGCCTTTATTTTATTTATTTATATGTGGTGCTGAGAAATGAACCCAGTGCCTCACACATGCTAGGCAAGTGCTCTACCACTGAGCCACCACCCCAGCCCCTGTGCTCATTCTAAAGTGTCCTAGGAAGGAGGGACAGGTGCTTCACTCCCTCAGCTCTTACCTCCGTAACCCCCAGAAGGAAGAGAGCCGTCCTCACACAAAGTCAAGTGTCTGCAGAGCAATTTCGGGGTTCCTGAGAGGTTTCCCACTATCTTGACTCTCCTGCCATCAAAGGAGAACCGAATTAAGCCAAATAATAATATTTAAAATCTGACCATCCTCAACAGGCTGAAATGAAAATGTAAGTCTGCCACGTGGGGGCTCTGTGCATGACCAATGTCTCACCCCACCTGAAGCAGGGTGTAGTGCCCGTGCTTAGACACAGCAGAACTCATTATGGAGAGAGCTGAAATTTTCTGCATCTTCATGTCACTCCTTACATTTGTTGATGCAAGTTAGAATCCATCTGTGTGGCCCATGTCATATGAGAAGAGAGAAACAGAATAGCCTGGACCACAGTGAGGAGCGGGGACTACTCCACCTGTTGTTGTAACCTCCCACACAAAGCAAAAAGAGGCTGAGAGAGCTTTTAACATGTGAAGTGTTTGTGCAGAGACCTAGGACTTCTGTGCCTGTGTGTACGGAAGAATTAAACAAACAACAAAAGCAATTTAAGGAATTTATATATTTTGTGGCTGTGACGTCTCCCTGCTATCCTCTTTTCCCCTAACTTCAGCTCTCTCTCTTAATATAAGAATAAAATTTTTTCAATCTTTTATAGGAAGACAAAAAAAAATGGCTTTAAATATGTGGGTCAGATACTGTGCATTGCTTTTACTAAATTAGCCAGAGAGTGCAGTATTTTTCCTTGTGTCGCAGACAGCTCCGTGTACATGCATAATACTAAGGGGCACAGGAATATTTTCCTACGTGGTGGCCATCACGTGTGCGTGTGCCCTAGCACCGCCATTTGTGAAAGTTCGTGTGTGCCTTGTGCAAAGGAAAGAGACTCCTGCTCCATTATTCCAAGCAATTAAATTCCAACAGCACAAGGATGAGGAAGCAGCCCTGATTTTCTTTCCTTTTGCGGTAATTGCCTCAGCAATCATCTTTGATCAGGGAAGAGCAGAGGAGGAGAGTCCTGCAAGTTGACATTCCCGGTATAAATATATACATTTACATACACGGGGGCAGCCGCAGCTCCGCAGCTTTTTACTGACGTCTCTGACCTGAAACCATTGTAGCTCCATTGACACCTCATTTAATTGAATCCTTCCCTAGCAGTGCAGAAGCTGGAGGACTTGAAAGGAGGAGGGAAGTGGAAGGATGGGTAATCAAGGCAGACTCTTCTGCCTGAATGTCTAGAAATGACGGGGAAGTAATTGCTTTTGAAAAGCAAAAAAAACAGAAATAGGACAATTTGTTCTATTTAGCAAGATGCTAAAGGGGGAATAAAGATATGGGGATTTTTCCCCCAAACATACCCAAATCCCTACCCTAAGAATAAAACCAATTTGGATTTCTGAGCAAATAAAAAAGAAATGGATTTTATTAAAGAGGAAGAAAGGGAAAAAAAAATACCATCCTAAGAAAGAAAAATCCAGAGGCTCTCCTGTTCAAAATGGCCAGAGACAATAGTAAGATATTCTGAGCCCAGAGCCACAGCACAGCCCCTTTTGTCAGCTTCAAATCAGCGAGCCAGAGGGTCGAGTCAGTTTAACCTGCCTCTGTGACACATCACCCACCCGCCTGACCCTGGAGCAGCCTCATTTTTATGGATGCAGAAGCTCAGGGTGTAATTCATTCCCCGGCACACCCCACTCGTTCGGCTGTCTGCCTCTGCCACAAAGGTACACTGCATATTCTCTGCTGGCTGAACCGATGAGATCTCAGTGGCTTCCTGTTTAATGCAGGAATCACCCTGCCTTACAGTTGAAGAGTAATGTCCCTTACACAGCATCAATGTGGGGGTCTAGATCATCCATACTTATTAGCATATGTCCACTAACTCGGGGTCTTGAAGAAAGCAGTCTGGACCTGAAGGGATCATCAGGTTTAAGAATAAAATCTGAAAGGTGTTTAATAACTTTTGCCTCTTTGGTCATCAGCTCTCTGTTTTTGCTTTTTTGATTATATGTTAATGAGAACATAAGAGGGTATGTGCAGCAGGAAGCTGCTCTGCCCTTTGATTTAGTACATGAAGAAATGGAAAACACAAAAAAACAGCATAAAAATAATATGTGACTCGTATAAAGCACCTGTACAAAGCCCTTTACATACATTATTAAATTTATTTAGACTTTTCCACAACAAGATGTAGTAGCAGCAACAGCAGCTTTATTACCCTAATCTATATATATGACATATATATGATATATGTATAAATATATATAAAAATATATGATATATATAAAGACATATGCAAGTGTGTGTGTGTGTGTGTGTGTGTGCGCGCGCGCGCGTGTGTGTATATGTGAAGAACTTGCCTCTGACAAGCAGCAGAGCAGGGAGTCCTAAAATACAGCAACGGGCCCCAGTTCTGGGCCCCATATTAGAGAGTTCTGCTCCGGCCCCACCCTGGCTGCATCCCATCCTTTACCATTGCATGAGGAGTCCGTGGATCAAGGGACAGAGCACCCGCTAACCACTACCAGCATTCCCCGTCTCTAGACCACATTCCACTCCCCACCCAGGACTCCAGAGTTTCAAGTAGGCTTCCAAGACCTCTACGGTCCTCTTCGTTAGGTCCACCCTTTTGGTCTGCCACTAGGCGTAAATGGTAGCCAAGGGATGGCTAATTATAAAAGGGGGAGAATGAAGTTTGGATATGCACATGGTATTCCCCCACATGTACATGAAATCATCCACCGCAAGAGACGAAACGAGGGGGGGGGGGGAGAGAAAGGGAATGGGCTATGGTTTGGGACCTGTGAACAAATTCCTCACACAGGCAAGGTCTCAAGTCCAAAGGTTGCTAACCGGAATGTAGCCTCCCAGGGATATATGTTATGAAGGTATATATTTTTTCAGGGTAGGAAGCTAGAACATGTTTTATGTTACCATTTAATTTTTTTAAATTTTAAATATTTAGACAAAAGGTATGTAGATCTCCATTTGAATTCTCAATCCACGTTCTGCAAATGTTAAGGGCAAGCCAGTTAAAGTGGCATTGGTGTACACAGTAGAAATGAATAAAATTTTGGAAGAGATGATACGAACCAGACTGACATAAATTTGTCTTATCTCTCTTTAAAGAATCAAACAATTTATTGGCCTTCTTAATCACAGCATTTCCTCCAGTAATTCATTGGTGGCTAAGAACCAATATTCCTGATATTTAAGTGTACTAATGACGAATCCGATTACAAAGTAAACATAAAGGATTTTATGTTTTATACCGTTTTATACATGCATTAACACAAGCTTCTCATTAATTCCTTGCCAAAGTTCCTAAATAATATTCCATTGGCCCAAGAAAGTTAGCACCCTGGATAAAAGTGAAACATTTCTCCCAAGCAATGTTGAACTCCTCTTCATCATCAAGCTCGTGCATAAAACTTTGCCCCAGATTCATGACTAACTCCATCAGCTATCCATTTCAGCAGGAGAATCAGTTCTGAAAGCAGGCAGCCCAAAACACATGAGATAATGTATGAATATGATTCCCTTCAACAGTTCGTGTCTGGTTTCTTACTGTGATCAGCCTGTGGACAGAAGGGACATGCCAAATCTCATCTCTTTCATGAAGTTCTCACTCCTAAGGCTGAACTTCCACAGCACTTTGTATCTCCATAAGGTGAATGTTTCGTTCTTTATTCATCTGCCCTTTATCTATATCTTACTTTTCCTAATAGATTGTAGAGGTCCAGAAGCCTGCAGCTTTCACTTTTGAATCCCCATAGTATGTAGAGTACATAGTAGGTCTTCAAGGAGAATTAGTGAATGAATAGACAGATAACACTTACTTTTGTCATTATTATTGTAATTGCCTTTTGAGGGGATTTCTGTCACATTTTTGTGTGTTCTGAAGTCTCCTCAGTGGTATTTCCATTATTTTCACTAATCCTTGAAGAATACGATTAAAAAAACAGACGAGGGATCTTTTTTACTTTGGAGATACTCAGAGTATATTCCTGTATGTGAGCAGAACAATTTTGTATCAGATGGCATCTTGGGCTGAATATTTGTGTCCCTCTAAAACTCTTATATTGAAGTGCTCACCTTCAGTGCGATGGTATTTGAAGACGGGGCTTTTATAGATGAGGTCATGGTCTTCATGATGGGATTAGCACCCTTGTAAGAAGAGCCACCAAAGAGCTTTCTTTCCCCTGCTACAGATGCACACACTGAGGAAAGCCCGTGTGAGGACATAATAGAGAAGGCAATTGCCACAAACCAGAAGCTCCTGGACTTCGAGCCTCCGGAAGGGTGAGGACATTAATCGCTATTGCTTAACCCCATCTATGAATGTTGTTATGGCATTGTGGGCTAAGACTGTTGGGAATGCTTTTGTGACAAATAACAGAAAATTCAACTTCTGTTTGTTGAGTATATGACAAAGACATTTAATCTCACATAGTAATAAGACATTGGAAGGTTGGTAGTTCCAGAGACTCGACAATACTATTGCAAACTCAAAACCTTTCATCCTTCTGTGTTCCATCTTCTGTATGTTGGCTTTTTGTCCTAGTGCTTTTATTTCTGGTAATGACTGACAAAGTATCTGTTCAGGAAGGGAAGTAAGATAAACACAAGCCAATACTCCTTTTAGAAAGCACTCTTTCCCAGGAAGTCCTTGCCTTAAACATCATTGACAGGGACTCTGTCACATGACCGCCTTCACTTTTAGTTGAGTATCAAATAAAAGGAAAGGGATTGCCAAACGGGCTTAGACTAATCATGATCCATCCCTGGAGGCTGGAAACATTGCTACTTGGGCAGCATTCAGGCTTTTTAGCAAAGTGAAAGAGCTATAATGGCTGCTGGGTGGCCAATGGATAGTGTCTGCCACCACTCCTCTCTAGTTTTGATACTATCAACAGATTTTATTCTGTATCTTAGTCAATCTGGGCTGCTATAACAGAATATCAGAAACTGGGTAGCTTATAAGCAACAGAAATTTATACATTATAGATATTTATTATAGTTCCAGATGCTAGTTCCAAGACCAAGGCACCTGCAGAGTCAGTGTCTGGTGAGGGCTTGTTTGCTGGTCCATCAATCATACCTCCTCAGTATGTGCTCCCATGGTGGAAGGGGCAGGGCAGCAATTTGGGACTTGTTTTATTAGGTCACTAATCCCAATGTCCTCATGACCTAATCCCTTCCCAAAGGCACTACCTCTCAACACCATCACATTGGTGATTAAGTTTCAACATATGGATTTTAGAATGATAAAATATTCAGACCCCAAATATTCTGTTTTGAGATTATTCTAAACTGAAATTTTCCATTTCAGGGGATCACTGCCAGACTGTGACAGCCACTGAGTGACTGATTTGTCATATATAACACCCAAAAACTCAAGAGAAAAATAAAAATGTCCATGGAAACACATAATTGGAAATTTATAAACCATGATAGATTCTGAAAGTCTTGCCCAGTGGCTCTATATATCGGAATAACATAGGGAGTTTTTTCAAAAGCACTGGTATTCCAAACTACACCTGCTAAATCAGAATTTCTAGAACTAGGGCTCCAGCATTGGTATTTTTCTGTATGATTCTCAGGTGTAAGAACTACTGTAAGAAAGATTTATAGGAAGCAGAGATGCAAGTCATCTCAACTTTTAGCCTCACTGGAAGTCATCTGATGACCCATGAGAAATTTTGTCATTGCTTCTCAACATCCATATTTATTCATTAAGATATTACTTATGCGTGTACTATGCACATGTTGCTCTGTGTGCGAGACATTGGATGTTATCAAAGAGAATTTAAATAGCCTGTACCTCGAGAATTTTCTGTTCTTTGGAGCAAATCAGTAAATATTTTCATTTCATTTAAGCAAGATAATATTTGTTAAATATCAAATGAGAGGCACAGAAGAACAGAGGAGGACCAGATAAATATGGATTTGGATAGACAGTAAATTTTTCATGTGGATGTTAGAAAAATTTGGATAGTAGTGGTGAGGGAAAGAGCATAGTTGTTGGTGATCACAACATGCTAACAATTCTGACATGTTTGGGATGTGGCTAAATCAACTAGTTCTCTTGGGAAATAGAAGATAAGATTAGAAGTATTGAAGAAACATGTTTTGATCAGAAACATGCTCTGATCACAGCTGAAAGGACAGAGTAGTCTAAACAGGCCTTAAGATCCTAAGTTTGGGGGCTGGGGCTATGGCTCAGTGGTAGAGTGCTCGTCTCACTTGTGTGAGGCCCTGGGTTCGATCCTCAGCACCACATAAATAAAAAATAAAGGTATTGTGTCTACCTACAAATAAAAAAATATTTTTATAAAAGATCCTAAGTTTGAGAAAAAAAAAATTTCAGAAAGAAGCTCAGTTGGGGCTGGGGAATATAAGTTGGAAGTGTCTAATAAGTAGCCAGATATACAGGAGTCTGCATGAGATAGAGGTCTGTCTGAGGCACAGAGTTGATTGTAGAGGCTGTGAACATGGGCATAGAGGTAGAAAACTGGAAGCCGGGCCCTCAGATATGTCCTTAGTATTAGAGCATTCCCTCCTTGGAGCCAATACTCAGCCTTGTATAAACCATAATTTAAGCATCTGACACAACTGAAGTCCAATTACTCATAGGTGAACAAATGTCTATCAATCACCTAGTGTGTACCAAATACAGGATATAGCAACCAATGATCTAAGTAGGAGCTAAATATGTAAACAAGAACATTTCAGGAATGGGTAACTCAATCAAGAAAATAAGGTGGGAAAAGGAGAAAATGTGTGGAGTTGGGTGGGTCTCTGTGAGCAAGTGTAGTCAGGGGAAACTGAATGGTGAAAAGGAGCCATGTGAAGGTCCCGGGATGAGTGCTCCAAGTAGAAGGACCACCAAGTGCAAAGTCCCTGAGAAGGGACTGAGTTGGCCCATTCAATGCACCAAGGCTGGAGCATAGAGGCCAGGAAGGAGGACAGAGGAGCACACACATGTCGTTATTCATTTATCTCTCCGCTCTTTGTTAAGGGCCTGCTCTTCAAGGTGCTGGAGGAAGAAATGAAGTAGCAGGGTTCACCCCACATGGGAATTATGGGAGGTCCCATGTGTAGGCAGAGTCTTCAAGACTCCAGTAAGGAATCTGAGTTTTCTTTTAGTTTCAATGGTGAGCTTCCAAATTTTTTTTTTTTTAATCTTACTCATACAATTTTTTTTTTTTTAATCCAAAGTTGTTGTGAAGGAAAAAAAAAAAAAGATGGTAGAATGAGATGGATGTCATTACCCTAAGTGCATGTATGAAGTCACGAATGGTGTGAATATACTTTGCATACAACCAGAGATTTGTAAAAATGTGCTCTATATGTGTAATATGAAATGTAATGCATTCTGCTGTCATTTATAACATCTTAGAATAAAAAATAAATAAATTTGAAAAAACAAAGTTGGCCGGGTACAGTGGCGCATGCCTGTAATCCCAGCACTTGGAAGGCTGAGGCAGGAGGATCGCAAGTTCAAAGCCAGCCTCAGCAATGGCGAGGCACTTAGCAACTCAGTGAAACCCTGTCTCTAATAAAATACAAAAAAGGGCTGGGGATGTGGCCCAGGGGTCGAGTGCCCCTGAGTTCAATCCCCGGTACCAAAAAAAAAAAACAAAAAAACAAAAAAACAAAAAAAACAAAGTTGTTGTATATGACAGTAGAATGCATTACAATTCATAATACACACACAGAACACATTTTTGCATATTTCTGGTTGTAAACAAAGTATATTGACACCATTTGTGTCTTCATACATGCACTTAGGGTAATGATATCCATCTCATTCTATCATCTTTTTTATTTTCTTTTTACAAAGGGTATTTTTTTATTGGAAAGATATGATCCAGTTTGTTCTACTTATTTCCCCATCTACCTCTTTTTGTCAGACCGTGAGGACTTTTGAAGGAGAGACTGTTTCACTTACCTTTGAACCCCCCATGTCTGAGCAAAGGGCCTGTCCCTTAATAAGCATTTAATAAAGTTCGTTGAAAGAATGAGACTGTCATGAATATCTGCACCCTTAGCTTAAGCAAACTGCTTCAAAAAGAAACACAGAAAGTTGAACACACAATTAACAAATAACCAAAAAAAAAAAAACAAAAAAAACAAATAACCTAGCAGCCATTCCACCCCTGGGTACCTACTAAAAACAATTGAAAACAGGTGTTCAAACAAATATGTGTACATGAATATTTACAACAGCACTATGCACAGCCAAAAGGCGGAGACAGTCTAAATGTCCACCAATTCACAAATGAATGAACAGAATGTGGCATAGCCGCACAATTCAGCTATGAAAAGTAATGAAGTTCTGATACCTGCTCCAACATGGATGGACCTTAAAAATGTTATAAGTTAAAGGATCCAGACTCTGGAGGTCACTTGTATGATTCCATTTATATGAAATATACATAAAGGGTAAATCCATAGAAATGGAAAACAGATTAGTAATTACCAGGGGCCAAGGGGAGGAGGGAATGGGGCGTGATTGCTTACTGGGTACAATGTCTCCTTTAGGGACTGATGAAATGGTTTGAAACTAGATAGAGGTGGTGGTTGAACAACATTGGTGGCACTGGATACCACTAAATTGTCTACTTTAAAATGGTTGATTTTACGAAGTGTATGTCACTTCATTAAGAGAGGGAGAGAGAGAAGTGTCAGTTAATCATGAAAGAAACAGGTATAAATTGTATTTTTGAAAAATTTGGCAGAGAAAAGGAAGGATAGTTACATGGACACTTAAGAAAAGTTTTTTTTTTTTTTTAAATAATATAAGACATGTATGTATTTAAAGGTAAAGAGAAGAAGGGTCAGGGAGATGCCAGGGAACTCTCTGGGTCCCAGGCCTGAGAAGCTGGAAACCTAGACATAACCCAATAGTAGGGAAGAGAGTGGTCATTCATTCTGGCAAAGAATGCTGTAATTTGAATACTTCAAGGATAAATATAACTGGAAAGAGCATTAGATATTATCTAGCCTATGTGTCTCTTTGTTGATGAAATAGTGAGCTCACAGCCTGGTAGTGGACGTCAATCATTGGATATAACAGCTATAATAATTTGTACTTTATTAATAGTTTGGGATTCTCTACAAAAGCCATTTGCTGTTGATCCTGGATCATGCCATTCATTTTTAATTTTTGCATTAACAAACGTACCTGGTACATGCCAGGAATTCAGAAGACAAGTATGTTCGGTAAGTTTCTCTTTCCTAATTATAGCATGTGTGTCATTAACTCCTGGAGCCCAGTAACCTGATAATGTTGCCAAGATTCCTGAATGCCAGGGATTTATTTATATTTCTACACCTGAAATATGATAGCAAACGTCTATGTGTATGTGGTTATGAGTATGTCTTTGTGTGAGGGCTATTTTTAAAATTAATTAGAGACTACATTCTTTGAATTCAAAAAGCAAAATACAAAGGATCATGGTGAAAATCCTCTCTGTGTCTCCTACCTACCCGGCTCCCTTTCCCAAATGCAATCCCCATTAGCAGTTTTCATGTATCCTTTTAGAGATATTTTATGCATATAAATACATACATATGTATACATTTCCTTCCCCATTCTTTATACAATAGCATACCATACAGATGAGCCTTTTGGGGTTTTTTTTTTTTTTTCATTTTATAATATATCACAATCATAGATATGATGATTTTTCTGGAGCTTTCCTGTTATCTATTCCATTTTCCTGCAAAGGAAAAAGAATTTCCATGTAATAGAGTCCTCAGTATTTCTACAGCTTCATAGTATCCTGTTGTGTGGGCAAACCATTGTTTATTTAACCAGTCTCCTACTGATGGACATTTAGGGAGATTAAAAACTGCAATGCAAATATTTGCATGTGCCTTTTCACATTTGTGCAAGTGTATCCATATGATAAATTCAGACTGAACTTTTAAGCCAAAGGGCATCTGCCTGTAATTTTATTGGATCTTAGAAAATTGCATCCCATCGAGTGTGGGCCAGTTTTTTTTACTTCCACCAGCAATGTATGAAAGAATACATTTTTCCACCAATGTACCTTCACAAGTACATTGTTTTATCAATAATTTGGGAGTTGTATCAATATTTTAAATGTAAAATGGTATCTCAGTGTGGAGTTAATTTGCATTTCTCTTACTATGAGTGATATTTTTAATATGTTTAAAAGTCATTTTATTTCTTTTCCTATGAACTGTTTACTTGTTTTCTATTAAGTTAGTAGACCTTCCTACATTGATTTATAGGAGCTTCTTATATACTATGCAAATTAGCCCTTTGTCTGTTAAATGAATTATAAATTTTCCCAATTTGTCATCTCATTTTACTTTGCTTATAATGATTTTTGCCATATAGAAATTGGTTTTATTTTTATTGTAATGAATTTACAAGTCTTTATGTTATGACTTCCAGGTTTGTATCATATTTAGGAAAGACTTCTCTCCCTTCAATATTATTCCTAAAAATTCTCTCATTGTTTCTTCTAATAATTTTATGACATCATTGGTACATTTTTTAATTCATCTGAATTTATTTTGGTGCATTTGGTGCGTCGTTGGGTGTTGTCCTAATACCACTTTCCTTTCGCTGAATAAATACTATTTGTGTTTATTCCTCTAGTACAACTTGAATCAAAATACTGCTTTGAATTTCAAAAAAAAATCAATATTGATTGAATTCCTACTATGTACAAGCTTATCGTAATGGAATCTTTATAATTTTCTCCTGGAAAAGAAATCAAGACAGGATATTAAGTCCTGAGATGAAGAAATTTCCTCTAGTAGATTAAAAAAAAAAAAAAAAACTTTTTCAGCAATAGGGACTCTTCATATTAGTAAGAGCCATTTATAACTATAGTCAGGGAGACAATGAGCAAATTAAAATTACAAACAAAAAAACCATAAATGATTCTTCATACACGTGAATTCTCCTCTCTTCTATAACCCAACCATAAAAATTAAATAAATGACAGGAAAGATCTTCAAAGACCACAGTATCTATGAACATGAGATGCTGTTATATAAAAACCATGGCTATGGATACTACAGGGATATGCATCTGAAATGGAACCTGTGGAATGGAGTTCAAAATGGATTAGCACCAAGACGTTCTAAGACATTGTCTTTTGAGTATACTTTCCTTTGGTATGGGGAAGAACATCATGAAAACTGTAGACCTCAAGTCCCATACTGAAACAATCCTACTTATGTAACTATTAATAGGAACCCTGTGATTTGTTACAGCTACTGATGAATGTTCCTGCAGTCTACCTCTACCACAGCCTGGAATCACTGGCTATTTATTCCCTGGTCTAATTGGCTTCATACTTCTAGCCAGAATCTAATTCTCCAATTTTGGAACTTCCTTTGCTCCATATCCTAGAAAAGTTTCTAATGAAAACCCAGTTGTATTCTAGATTGCAGATTGATGATGGTGATGATGATGATGAGTGTGTGAGATTCATCCAGATAGACAGTTACAGAAGTATTGCTGGTGGAGGGAAGGACAGGCATAAGAACCAGTGGACATGAGTCACAGGCAGGGGAGAGAACAAAATGTGAGGAGAAAATATATAGGATCCTGCTCTTTTGAAGAGCATACAGAAACTGGGAATGAACAGGAAGGAGAGGCATTTATAATTGACACTGCCCATGTATAGTGGGTTGAATAGTGTTCTAACAAAAATTCATATCCACCCAGAATCTCAGAATGTGGCCTTATTTGGTCTCTGCAGATAGAATTAGATAAGAGTTGGTTGTTGGATTTGGCTGGGCCTCAAGCCTCAAAACTGGCATCCGAATAGGAGAGAAGAGGGTACACAGACTAGGAAGGAGGTCCTGTGACACAGAGGCAGAAATCAGAATTCTGCCACTACAAGCCAAGGATTGCCAGGGATTGCCGGGGATTGCCAGGAGCCACCCAGCAATGGAAGGAGGCCAGGAAGGACCCTCCCCTAGAGCCTTCAGAAACAGCATGGCTCTGCCAACACTTTGATTTTGGCCTTCAAGCCTCCTAAACTGCTAGAGAACAAGCATCTGTGTTGAACCCTAGAAAACTGATATACCAACCACACTATAGGAACATAATATAGTACCCTAAAGGAAAATCTTTCCTCTCTGCACCCCATTTGTCTTCCTCTGCCCCATATGATATAAAGGAAAATATCCTCTTAAGGTGGATCTTTGGGTTGTCAGATTTACCAGACCTTAGCCTGACCTGATACTCACTGGCTATAGTGCCTATATAACTCTTTTTTATCAGTACAGTGTACAGAATAATACTTGTCTCCTTCATAGAGTTGTTATAATATATTTCTAAAGTGCTTTTTTAGAAATTTTTTTGTTTTATTTATTCTAATTAGTTATATATGACAGTAGACTGCGATTCAATTCATTTTACACAAATAGAGCACAATTTTTCATGTCTCTGGTTAGCACAAAGTAGAGTCACACCATTCGTGTTTGAATACAGGTACTTAGGGTAATGATTCCACCATCTTTCCTAACCCCACGCCCCCTCCCTTTTCCTCCCTCCCCTTTGCCCTATCGAAAGTTTGTTTGTTCCTCCCATGCTCCCTCCCCATCCCCATTATGAATAAGCATCCTTATATCAGAGAAGACATTCAGTATTTGGATTTTTGGGATTGGCTTACTTCACTTAGCATTATATTCTCAAACTCCATCCATTTACCTGTAAATGCCATGATTTTATTCTCTTTTAATGCTGAGTAATATTCCATTGTGTATATATACCACAATTTCTTTATCCATTCATCTACTGAAGAGTATCTAGGTTGGATCCACAATTCTAAAGTGCTTTTTTAAACTAGCAAGAACTGTAAAAATGTAAACCTAATTATCATCACAGCAACTTTGTAAATAACAAACACAAAGATTCACTAGCTCAGATTTATTTTTATCAGCCTGATTTCACTTGCAGTTATGCTATTAATTTTAAAAAAATTTTATTTCCTCTGATTTCCCACATCAATTGTTACCTTAAGAAAACAGACATAAAGACTTCCTTTCTAGGACTTATTAAAAATAAGTCTTCCTAATCATCAGGCATCTCATTTTTCCTCTGTTTTAGAAAGTAACAGGTATCAAAGATATTATGAATCCCGTGTATTCATTTTGTAAATACTATTGAGTATGCCAGGCACCATGATTGGTGATGGAGATTTGGTGTCTAAAAGCAAGATAACAGGGCTGGGGTTGTGGCTCAGTGGTAGAGCGCTCACCTAGCATGTGCACGGCCCGGGTTCAATCCTCAGCACCACGTAAAAACAAATGCATTGTGTACAACTAAAAAATAAAATAAAATATATTAAAAACTAAAATAAAATAAAAGCAAGATAACAAAAGGGTAGGGGATAGAGAGTGGCCTGAGGCAGGAGGTTCTAAGAAGGTGATATTTGAACTGACACCTAAAGGACGGCAGGAACAGTCACGTGAAGACTTGGGGACAGAGCACTCCAGGCAAGAGAGAGCACCTAGCATACCTGGACACTGGAGTGTTTCCAGATCAAAAAGGTGGCCCAGAGACTCCAGCAAAGAAAGTCAAGGGGTACTGGCCAGAACCTGTAGGGACAAGCAGACCTTGACCAAGAGGTGGGTTTTAGTCAAAGTGCAATGGGAAGCCCTTGGAGAGTTTTAAGCAAGGAAGTGGCATTATCTGGTTTTATTTGTAAAAGATCACCCTGGCCACTGTGAGGAGGACTGATGTTGAGGTGCAGAGTGGAGGCAGGAAGGCCCATTAGGAGGTCTCTGGGGCATGATATGATGGATCGGGGTAGATTTGGGGTGGTGGTGGGAACAGACTTCAGAAAGGATCAACAGCTGTCCTTGTGGATGGATGGGATGTTAGTGTAAGTAAGAAAAAGACTGACATCACCCACAGCTCCACTTGGTACAGTGGACTCTATAAACCATTGCTATTTAAAATTTCTCTCTCACATGGATAGATCGCATTCCTCATCGGGAGAGATGAAGGTATTTGAGTCCAGTTGTGTCCTATTGGCTGCTCAGAACTCAGCTCGCTTTGAAGCCATACAACTAAGTCCTCTGTTGGCCCTTCCTCTTCTTAGGGCTCTGAATACTTTGCCTCCATTTAAGTCTTCTAAAGAAAGCTGGGGTGTTTACCCTACTCCTAGCTCTATTATAAACTGGGAACATTGGAGTCATTTTATTTTTCATCCAAGAAATGAGGATATTAACGCCCATTCTGTAGAAGTTTTCTGACAATGAAATAGCACGTGGTCTGGCAGAGAGTTGAACTTCAGTAAAAGATAGTGATGATTGCAATGATAATCAATGTCTCACAAGACAGATGTGAGTGAAATCACCTTGATTTCTTCTGACCTTGAAATCATGTAGTTCCATCTAAGTCTCTCCACCATTAAAAAAAAAAAAAAAAAAAAAAAAAAACTCACTTCAACGTGAACCAGGGCTGGGATTTGGTTCATCCAGAATACCAGCTCAGGCTGACCAGGTAACCTCTTGATGTCAGTACCTCACTTATTCCTACTTCTTTTATGAAGCATAGGAATAATGTTTTAAACAGTAGAAAGGAAAAAAAAAAGTTTCTGATAAAATAATGAGCCTTCCTTATTTTGAGCTTTCCTTTGATGCTTGCCACCTCGCTCCCATTATGTCTCTTTGTCCACCATTGAAAAGGCCAGTGTCCTCAATTTGTGCCCAGCTGGAAAGAGAACATTGAGCTGAAGAGTGCAAAGAAGCAAAGAAATCACACTGAGATGATATTTTCCTTTATGAGACATTTCAACAATCATAACAGAGAGAATGTCTTATGAGCTGACCATCAGTTTTAAATATGGAAAATGTTTCCTGTCTCTAGAGCAGTCATTATGCCCTTATATATTTGATGTCACTAACAGAGCAGCCGCAAGGTTTGTCCTATAAAAATCACATATTTAACATAAGGAATGAAAAGGGAAAAAGAACATGATTGCTTCCTAAATCTTGATATGTACCAAGAGTCCTGTATATTTAGTAAGATGCATTCTTGATCTGGTTGCATTATTCTCACCCTCTTCAGTTTATTCTCTTTGTTCATAATACGTTGTGGGGTTTTTTTTTTTTTTTTTTTTTTTTTTGGCATGGTTTTGGTACCTTCTTTTATGTCTTTAATAGTGTTAAGCATACTTTTATCAGTTTCTACCAGACTATTCTATCACCTGAAATTCTCAGAAGTCTCAATCTGCTGTTTGCTTTGCATAGCACTCATTTGTTTTTATTTCAGAGCATGTGGGCCCACCCTCAGCAGTCCTTTATCATCAAGAATCATAGGTGACCCACATGAAGGTGTGGCTCTCCAGGGTATTTTGAGGTTTTTCTCCTGCCAAATGCCACAGTGATATTACTGGACTGAGACTAAGTTTGATTTTAATTTTTCAGCCTAGAGGTTTCTGAACTTGGAGGATTATAACTATAAATCCCCAAACTCTATAAGTCTTAGTCACAAATTCTCAGGGGAGGCTTGTGGGCCAAGAAAAGACAAGCACTGTCGTGACCACAGATGGGTTATTTTTCCCTAGGCCAAGAGTCCCCTGGTTGTGTGAAGATCTTGGTTCCAATTTGTTAACTTCCACAGGCCCTTGTTCCCAGATGGGTGCTAAAAACTAATTCCTGCAGTCACTGAGACTGGGCCAAGCTCCTCAAGGCAGATAGGTTCCCAGGGCTTTCTGCTCTCATTTTAGTTCTCTCTTTGGATCTGATGCTCAGGGAATGCCCCACTTGCAAATTTATCCCTTTATTTAAAAGAATGTGTGTTCTATTTTATTCAGAATATCTTAACATTTGGGGTATAAGGGTTTTGAGGTTATCTGGTCTACCATATGGGTGGAAATGAAACTGTCAACTCATTCTTCATGCTGCAGCCAGCGAGACCTTTTCAAAACACAAGCGTGATTTCTTTATTAACCTTGCATAAAACACTTGCATAGCTTCCCAATGGTCTTCAGACAGATTCTGAAATCTATAACCTCTGAGGCCCCGGATGGACTCATCCTTGCTTCTTTCTCCACCCTCACGTTGCAGTTATATCCCTTCACATTCTCTGTAGTCTACTCACACTAGGGTTCTTTTAGTTTCTAGATTGTACCTTACTCTTCCTTATCACAGCAACCTGCCACACTCTGTTCTCTCTCCCTGGAATACCCCCAGTTTACTCACCGTTCCAGATCTCAGTATAAGTACACAATGGCTGTCATCCAGGCCTGTTTCCTCTGACATGTGTGTATATTACCCCAGACGCCTCCCCTCTGTTGTACTTATCACAACTGTGACTTGTATTTCTTTTTGTAATTATTTTTTTAGTATGTCTCTCACCCAATAGATTACAAACTCTATGTGAAGGCGGGGGTCATATATGTTTTTGTGCACTATTTTTATTAGTAAAATTAACACTAGCTGCTATGCTCACATTGACACTGACGATCCTAAAATCACAGTCATTTAGCACTATACAAATTTATTACTCTTGCCATATTTTAAAGTAAGTCAGGCCACTTTTCTCCAATTGGATTCCCAGAAACCCAGGTTGCAATGCATCCCTGTCACCAATATGTTACCAACAAGGTCACATTGGAAGGGAAAGAAGTGAAGGATTATGTGCATGGGAAGTTTTTAATGACCCAGACCAGGCACACCACTCTTCCACTCACATTCCATTGGTCAGATCTTATCACAAGTTCCCAATGCAGAAGAGCTGGGAAATGAAGATTACCTGTGCACCTGGGTAGAAGAGGAGAAAAATGATTATTAGGCAAGCACTTATGTCTTTGCTGGACCATTTTACCTTAGAGTAATTCCTGACAATAGAAAGTTCTTGATAAACATCAATTGAACAAATCAACAAATAGATGAGTGGGTGGGCATATGGATGGAGGGATGGTCATAATGAAGGGCTTTATTGATTCCACTATTCTATAAGCTCTTTGAGCGAACAAGCCATATCTATAGTGTTCATCATCATGTCCCTATTGTAAGGGGAGCTTTGGGCTCAAGTAGAAGCTCACACAGAGCACACAGTTATCACTAGTTTTGTGGAGGAAATGGAATGCTACTAGGTCTTTCTAAAAAGTATGGAAAGACATTGGAAAAACAATTTAAGAATTTGTGAAGGCATGGGAGGGATGGGGAGAGAAGTAGCAAAAATGATGAAGAAAACTTGGCATGCGTGTGGTTGAGAAGGCCAAAAAAAGGAGTCAGTGGTGAGAATGGAGAACATTACAGGGGTAACACCTCACCTGGCTAGTGTCATCTGAACACCATGTCTGCTGAGTTGCAAACTCCATCGTTTTCGCTTTTGATGTCTTGTAGCCTTACACCTGGGAATAAAGGGTGTCTCTTCAGTGAAACAGCACATTCCCTCCTCCCATCTTGGCCCGCAGAGTTTAAAATGAGTAAAATATGCACATGAAGTATGTGTTTGGATGGAACAGAAGTTGGTTCTGTAGAAGGCACTTTGCTTCTGGCCATGCGGAATGGAAAGCCACACAAGTTCCAGCCCCAGCTGTCAGGCCAGGATTTCGCCCTAGCCTTTCTCCAATCAATACATAGAAATGCCTGCCTGGTGCCATCAGGAGGGAGCTGCATTTAAAAAAAAAAAAAAAAAAAAAATGAATGAAGCAGGACAGCCAAAATCTTTACATTCTTTATTCTCTTCTTGGCAGCTCCGTACCAGGGATGGAGATGACTCTGACCGGCAGCATGAGGGTGCTACCTTCCCCTTCCCCAAGAAGGGAATCGGGGTTACAAAAAAAAGTAGCCCTACAGCACAGGCTTCCGAAATGCACTGTCGGGTTAGTGACAGGGGAGCTGCTCTAGCTCTGGGGCTACAGCAGAGCAGTGAGCTTTCGTGGATCAATACTTTAGTCTTGTCATGCTAATTGCTCATTGGTTGACATTCATGATCCTTCCTTGCTCCCTCCCTATGTAAACTCTTTACAGCTGGAACAGCGTGATGCAAAAATCCCAAGCCTTCAAAGCCAGCTCCTGCAGAAGACAGAGGGCCTGGCAGCCGAGGTATGGTGTTCCCCCATTTCCTTGCCCACCCCCCCTTAAAAATGCTTCATGTGTGTCTGCATGTGGTGGTGTGATGGGGAGACGCACGAAGAAATGCCTGGGGTCACGTAAAACAGTAGTATTACCTTTTCAGGACAAAACAGTATCTCCTCCCCTTCCACTCCCTCCAAAAGGAGGAAGAAAAAAAAAAAAAAAACAGAAAACAGAAAAACATCCATTTGCTCTATGAGTTTGATCACAGCCCTTCTGTTTTGGTGATTGTGTCCCTGTCCACCAGTTCACAATGAATATGTACCTGCAACTGTCCTCTTTGCTCCCAGACTAAAGCTGCTGTGAGAGAGGGAGAGTGTGTGTGTGTGTGTGTGTGTGTGTGTGTGTGTGTTCACGCCTACCATATTGGCTTCCTGTCCCTGGAACATCAGCTTTTCTAGCTGGCTGAGCCTGTCCCCATAACCACTGTTGCCACTGAGACCACCCCAACTCCTACCCTGTAAGCTTCAGGCCTATGCTATGCAGGGGGTTTGTTAAGCTGTTTAGTATTAATTGATTTTTTTTTCCCATTTTTTTCTTTCTTTCCCTGGGCGGGTCAATAGCTGGATGCTTCAGGAGCAGAGGATCTATCAACTGCAGACCAAGCATAGGGAGCCGCAGACAAACCTGGAACAGTAATCCGGCCAGCTCCAGTCGCTCCCAGTCAGCAGCCGGAAGCAAGCCCTGGCCATGGGGCAAGAAATCGACTCTGACCTGATCCTTGAGGTCTGGTAAGTTTCTTCACTTTTGGAAAGTGAGGCAAATAATAACCAAGTCTTTCTTTTCTTACGCGAAAGAGTCGGCAGCATGTTGGCTGATTTCAGTTAATGAACTAAAGATCAAAATCGGGAAACCCGCAGATCTGGGAGGATTCGATGGGGAGGGTGGTTTGCCGGATCGACAAGGGCTAACCAAACTGCGATCCTAAGGTGAGCCACTGCAGCCAAGCAGATGTCCTGGACATCGATCCTTGCATCCTGGTATTGATTTCCTCTTGGGGCCAAGAATGGGGTGGACCTATGGAGAACTAGAGGGGAACTGACACCCTCCCGGAGGGCCAAGCAGCCCTAATCGGTGATAACAGTGTTAAGTGGTCAGCCTAGAGATGAGGTTTGCTCAGATCTATTGATCTGCACTCCCCGGGGATATAAATCCTTCTGAATTTGCTTCCGTGGATATAAATATTTATAATTAAAATAGCTGAGAAACCTCTTATAGGCACAGGGAGAATGGCCCATCCCAGGATGAGGCTTGGTATCATTCTCTACCGTCTCTCTACTTTGTATACTCTTCTCATACTCTTACATCTTTTATCTCCATTCTCTGTTTTGAACCCTATTTTGCTCACCCTGAGTGACAGGCACAATGTCTCAGACTATCAGAAGCCGGAAAAAATCTATTCTTTCTGAATGCTGCCTCCGGCTGAGGAGGGAGTGCTGCTCCTCTGGCCAAGGCTATACAGTTTCTTATGCATTCAGGAGCCTGGACTCGGAAAGGAATGGGCTATTTGGGGGCTTTCTTTTTGCTTTTATCTGGACATCAGTTTGGATCCTGTAACAAACAGGCTTTGCAGTGCAAATGTGTTAACCAGCACCGAGACCCTGCTTTGGCTTTGCTATTTTAAATCTAGGAGAACAACTTGAAGGGCCTCACGCTCCTATTTCTCAGCACCTTATAAATTTAGGTTCCCATGAAGTGAACAAAACCTTTCTCACTCAAGAGAATGGAAAAAGAAAGGATGCTATTGGGGAACTACTGGCGAGCAGAGCCCCTGAAGCCACCACCTGGCAAGACTGACACTGTTGATCAAAGCTTTGTCCACTGAAAGGACAACCTTAGGAAAGATTGGAACCATTCAGCCTTAATTTTTAGGAATTTGGGTTGAAATTTAGGTGGTAGGGCTAATGGACTTGAAACTCATTCACTTTGCTCCTTAAACCCATCATCTGCATCGGTCGTAGGACACAAATCTGTTCACCCCTATAGCCATCATCTACTTTGGTGTTCAGGATGCAATTTTTTCAGTATGGCAACTTCTGACTATTTTTATCAGGTGTCTGCCTTGCTTCAGTGCTTGCATCTTGAGTTGTGTGTCTTTGTGTGTCCATTTGAAGCTGGTTCCATTAATTTATAATCTATACCTACAAAAATTTTAAATACTTCTGAATATTATGTTGGTCATCATGGGTGTGCATACACTGTATAGGAGGTGGAGAGAGTTCTTTGGATTTTGTGTCTCCCAATTTTGTTTGTTTATTAGTGGTCCTGAAGGTAGAATCTATGGCTTCACCCATGCCAGGCACTAAGCACTCACTATACCACACAGCCATGCTTCTCTGATTTTAAAATGTTTAGTCACTTCAGTTCATGTGTGTCAGCCAATAAATGTCTGTGTCTCTTCATGCAGGTGTTCATTGGGAAGCAATGAACATAAGCAAGTTAGAATAGTGTTCCACGTTTCTCTACCATTCGTATTAACTGTGTCTTTCCTAGATGCAAATTAAGCTTTGCTTACCCACCCTTTTTATTCAGAGGTGTTAGTTTCAGAACTCAAATGTAGCTCATTTGTCTCTTTTAGCACATGATTGAGGGTTAGGGACTACTTGAATTGGCAGTTAAGGGTTAGTATTGTGGACCCCATTTGGCTTATATAATTTATATAAAATAAAAGTCTAACAGGTATAATTCCAGTAGCCTTGGCTTAAGAATGTTTCTAAGCATATGGGAGAATGAAAAACACTTCAAACTAAAAATGGAAGAATGTCCTGGTTAGTAACTTATATGCTTTTGTGGTAATGTAGAGGATTGGAATGCAGTTCTCTTTGTTTGATTTCTATGATAACACCCAGAATGTAAAAGGTGTATTTTACTCTAGAAATAAACTTTAATATTGACCTAGAGAATGGAAGGCCCAGGCTGGTACTTAAATCCTCCTCTGCTAGGTTATAATGAAAAACATAATAAGAATAGTTTTTTTAAGGGAGAAAAAACAAGATCTGCATCTTTCTCCTGTTGTTTATAATATTTGTCAATGTTTGCTTGCATGATTCCTCTGAAGAAGAAGCTTTTTTGGAGAAAGTGATCTAAATTTTAATATTGAATATGCTTCATTAATGAAATGTGTATGTACTTGTGATCTTAGTGCCATTAAATCTAAATAACAGATAAGTGTGTTGCTGTCTTGTGCTACAGGTCATATGTGAAAACTTGATGCCAGTTATAGGGAATTGATTGTATTATGGAATCATCTAGTCACTTCTGTTTTATTGTCTATAGTCTTATAGGAATTTAGCTTATATGTTATAGATATATTTACCTGCTGTATTTGCATCTTATATTTTACACATACAGATCTATTTTTAATTCTATTTCTCTATAAAGTTTTATCTTCAATATATTTTATAGTGCAAGGATATAATAAAATTTCACTGTTGTTTCTATGTAACATAAAATGTAATTATGGTGATATTTCACTATTTCCATAATAATAATATACATATTATGTTTCAAACCTTTCTAATCATCTCAACATATTCATTTGATCCTTAGAGCCAACTTGTAAGTTAAAACAAGAGTCATTATCTCCAACAATGAAACATGCACAAGGTGCCACAAATATTAATGTCAGACTTGAGGCTGTGATCTGAAGCTATGCACCCCTGGTCAAGTGTTCTTTCCACAGCTACCAGCTGCCTCCGTTAATGTTTGATAGCAGTTTAGCATATTCTATATTTCCAGCATTTGTTAAAGCCATTGAAATGCATGTGAAGCAAATGTTGATTGATCTTAAATGTTCTATAGCATCCTACCTATGCAAATAAAAGTAGCAAATAAGTATTTCAGGCATCTTTCTTTGGCCTTTATCATACCACAATCTGCTGCAGAAGCTGATATCAAGACAGACTATTTTTGTTAGTCTCAGAAATTCTGTATGCACTTTTAATATGCTTAATAGGTTTGTTTCCCAAGAATGCGTCCTTATGAAAATATGGTGAGCATATATTACCCACCATATTTTGAAAAATTGTTACATGTTTTTTCTTGATACATACCAACATTTGTTTTAAAGAAACGTTATGTGAATTGAAGCATCAAGATGAAGTGCTTAAAGTCATGGGGAAGCTTTTCCTTTTCCTGCTCTTCTCCAACCTCCTCCCCGCTCAGAGTTCTTAAGCTTTGCGGTGTCTTGTACCCCATTGCTAGTTTGCCATAGAGTTAAAGCCTATGGGCCCTTCTGAAATAAAATAAAACATATCAGATGACAAAGGAAACCAATTTATATAGAAATTCAATTATCAAGATATTAAAATCAATTAAATATTAAAAAGTTTCTGGCATGATAATGTGTGCTTCTTATTAATATGTTGATAAAGTACAATAGTGGACCTACTCCTATAATTTTAAGGCAATGTTGAGCATGAAGGATATTTTGAAAAACCTACAACAATGTCATACATGGATATGATATGATGGCTGTGGTTTCTAGTGGTGATACAGTCACTGGTACTGTGAATGTTGCTGTGATTTGTAGTTTGTATTTATAATTGAAGGGAGTGCTAAATAGTGGTTCAATGTTAGTGAAAAGAATAGGTTTTGTTCCCCACCCATGTTCATAGGCCTGCTGAATTCTATCCATCTATTCCTTAAAAATCAGTGGGTGCAGGCTAAGAATACCTCTTCTATGTCATTTCTACTCATTTTTCAAAACCCAACTAAAGCACCATTTCTTCTATAAAACTTTACCAACGTTTCCCCAAAGGGACTTAGCTGCCACTCTTGTGCCCCAGGAGCCCTCTACAGCCTCTCCAACCTAGCACTTGGCACTCCACAAGGTCTGCATCAACATACTTTTCTGTCACTCCTACAGGAGCACACATTCTTGAGGGCATGGGTCATGCCTTATAGGACGTTTTACCATCACCTGGCACAATATCTGGCATGTTGCAGACTTTGAAAAGGAAGAGAAAGGAAAATTCAAAGACAAGAGACCATAAATCACAGACTATGATCTAAAAATAGAAAATTAAAGTCAGTAGCTTGAATGTTTGCTTAAGTCAAATTTTCCATCAATGATCCCTTCGGATCCCAGATAGTAAGATGACCACATGGACGCTCGTTCTGCTCCCCTTTCAGTGCAATTCTCAAGTTACAACCTCTTAGAAACCGTGAGCCCGTGTTAATGACCTGATAATAACAATATCCCAGGTCTGGACTTGTTTCTTTTCTTGTAGGTTCTCATTTGTAGAGGCAAGAGAAAGGGGTTAGGAAGGGCATGGAGATAAAGGGATTTCTTCTTCTTTCAAGGGCTTTATCAGTCAAATTTCAAAAGACAGGAAAGATGACTTTAATGTTAGGGCACATGTATAATGAGTGAGTCCTCCCTAAGACTCTATGTACTTGAATCATCGTTAATATCTCCTCGAAAAATAGAACACTAATAATAAGCTTCCTAAGTCCTCAGCACAAATACTTTATGTAGGATAAAGACAGACGCTTTTACAGAGGAAGGTACACTATCAGACGTGCACTCGGCTTCTCAATATTAATGTCATATAAAAATCAGAACTTATTCATGCATATTGACTTAATTTTGTATGCATGTCTCCCTTGCCAGTAATAAATACTTGCCATTCCTAGCCAAATGAATGGGTGTTCACATATCAATGTGAAGCTATATATTTCTTGGATACAAGTTGATTTTGATCTGCAATGCATTTGTTTATTACAGGAAGAAGAAGATAGATATCAGAAAGGAGATAAAATTGGGGGGAAATTATAGCCATTTTTATTGTCTAGTAGCTGTCTTCCAGTCAGTATTCTGGTGCACAGCATATGATGAACCTGGGTCTTTGATTAACAGTTCAGTGACATTCAATACACCTTATGGAATATCTTACTGAAATAGACTAGTCAGCCTCACTAAGTTACTAAATTGAATTTGATTTATATAAACTTCTAAGATCTTAACTTAGGTAAAGTTAATTTCACCTCATCATTTAATAAGACACTGACCCACATGCCTGCATGTATCCTACAAGTGGTTTGGTATCCTCACGGTGGTTTGGTAAGGATCTAGGGAGCAGATGCTAAAGCCCTTGTTTTAGCATTCACCACCCACCATGGGAAAAAAGTTGAAAAGTGGTGTTCTGAGTCCTTCTTCCCACTAGCATTCCTAAATGGAGTGTGGGTAAGACAGAGAGAAATAACTAGACAGTGACAATGACAGTAAGCAAGGAGAAGTAGCTTGTGGGAAGGATGAGTCAAGGGATTGATCTCCAAGGTTCAGCTCCATGTAAGCCTCTTCACCTTTGGAAAGAAAGCTGCCCACAGCCTTAACTGATGTGACTGTGTTACTATATCTAAAGTTTCACTTACACATGCTCTTTTGCCTGTTCTTTCCCTGCCTCTCTCTGATTTCATCATTCTTTTCTTTGGTTATCATATCTCTCATTCCTGCTGTCCTATTCTTTTGAAAACATCTATTTTCTGTTAACTACTACTCTCCATTTACTGATTTGCTCTATAACCTTTGAGCTCTTCAGGGGGAAAACTCTACTTAAACCTAAAAGGTGAGAAATATTTTGAGAGAGGAAGCAAGTTGATCTAAATACACATACAGAAACACTGCTAAGACTTTTTTTGAAAATAAATATAGACATTTTTAGATGTCTATATTTTAGATTGTCATTTTAGCATTCCAGTAAGAATTTGATATTTATGATCAGATCACCCTTAACTTACACAAGGCAGTGCACATCTTTTCCTGCATACCAGGGAAAGCATGGCTCTGGGAACACAATTCCAACAAGCAGAATAGGAAAAACAGTTTAAATACTATCCCGTACTTTATAACAAACACTTACCTCAAAGGAAACCAAAAAAGATTACTAAAGCAGTTTTCTTATGAATTATTTTCTTATGTAATAAAGCAATATTCTTATTAATTTAACAATGGAAATTATTTTTGATGATCTACATTTTAAAGATGATATGAAATTTTAAAAATATTTTCTGAACAGCAAAAGGTGTTCTCAGTGATTATCATCTGGTAAAATGTAACCCCCACGCCTAACGATATAACGAATCAGATGTTAAAAGAGAAAAACTGAAAGGCTGTAGAGGATAATGGAGCCCAAGAGCACGAGGCAGCTTTGGGAATGGATAAAGGACAAATCATTCCAGACAAATGTGATCACTCTTTTAAATCGCATTACGAGATTAATGGATGAAGGGAATGCACTAGAGGTAATATATATGGATTTTACTAAAGCATTTGATACACTGCTCCATGAATTTTCACTTGCAAAATTAATTCAAATTGGGTAGAATATGTGCATGGTCACATAGATCGAAAATTGGCTGGAGGACCATAAACAAAAAGCAGTGACAAATGTCAGTCCCTCACATTTAGGTGGGAGATGGTGTCCACCGCATCTATGAGGACCCATGTCCACATGGGTCCATGTCATATAACCACCTCTCTAATCATCTGGGAAAGGAGAAAGGGAAGGAAATTACAGAATTCACAGATTTTGACATAGGAGGTGTCACGAACCAAGGCAAGGTTAGAGCACGAAAAGCACTAGAGATAAAAGTAGACAGTGGAGTTTTATTCAGTTATAAAGAAGAATGAAATTGTGTCATTTGCAGAAAAATGGATGGAACCTGAGACCATTATTTTAAGCAAAATCGGCCGAACTCAGAAGGTCAAGGGTCATGTGTTTTCTCTCTTGTGAGAGCTAGAGAGGAAAAAGGAAAAGAAAGGTGGGGTCAGGGATCTCTTAAAAATCAAAGGACAAATCAGTAGAGGAAAGGAAAAGTACCAGGAAGGGAGGAAGGAAGGGAAGAGGAAATACTGGGGAACCAAACTGACTAAATTATATTGTTATATTGTGTGCATGTACAAATATCTAACAGTGAAACCCACTATTAGTACAACTATAATGCACCAATAAAAACATGGGAGAAAAGTAGAGAGTAAAATTTCATAGAGGTGATGGTTTGCTTTTGTAATGATGATAGGAACAGAGGACCACTAGGAAATAAATACACATAATTTTATCATTTTAATTTGCTTAAGTGAATGGACACTGGAATATCAGTCATTTCTCCATATATGTGATGAAGACAACGCTAATAATCATCTTGAGAGAACTTTGGCTTATAGGACTCCTTCTGACCAAAAAGACCCCACACACCATTTTGATAGCAATATTTGGTGGTTCAAATTTTCAAAATCATAAAATCTCATTGTTTAAAAACAGAATTAACTCTTAAAGAGTAGTCTGTATAAAATTTGATTTTTCTTTTACCAAGAGAGAGCAGGATCCTACTTATTATCAAAGTCCTTTCATATTTTCCATCTTATCCAATCCTCTTGACCATACTGTGAGGGAAGTATTCCCACCCTTGACTTACAGATGGGGAAACAGAGGCTCAGAGGAGACAAATGACTTACACGATACCATTGATAAATGACAGAGTTGCTACTTATGCCCAAATTTTATGGACACCTAGTCTTGGGGTCTTTCTCCTAAGCATCACAGCTTCTCGTGTGCATTGCATTTAAGAGACTGTTCAGGAAGCCTTATACCAAGGTCTGACCTTGACTTTAAGTTTATCCTCTGTTGAATTATATAACATAATGAAAAGGACCTCTGGTGGAATCTGGGGCATAGAAGGCACCTAATAGTGTTTAGCTCATTCTCTTGCTTTTACCCTATTTACAATTTCATCATTCAGCAGTTCCCAAGCACCAAATGAGTACTGGGCACTGTCCAGCTGTGCAGATCAGTCATCTTAGCTCTTTTGAAATTCAGGTCTCCAAAATTAGACCAGAAGCTCCTTGAGAGAACACCATTGTGTCTGCCTGGTCACTGTAGTGTCCCCAACACCTCACAACAATCAAATAATGACTTCCTGCCCTCTCATCCCTCCAAAGTTCTCTTGAGCTTTGAACAGACTAAAGTCTCGTGTGCCCACGTCATTCCTACATGCAACACAGAAGAGTAGAAGTCCTAGACAGGTGCATAAGGGAGCTGGATGGTGACTGCTTTTGACAAGTTGTTTGTTCTTGCTTTATCATTTTTTTCTTTCTTGTCTTTTACCAACTCAACCCTGTGGCTTATAACACCATGACTGATAACTAGTTAACCAGAATGGGAAATCCCTTGGCTGCTGGGAGGACCTACTGCCTAAGGACAGATACTCACCTTCTTCCGTGCCTCTCTCCAGCCTTTCTGCAGGAAACTACAGGGAATCAGCAAGAGCCCATGACTTTGCAGTTTTCCCATAGTTTGCTATCCTCAAATTTGAAAGGAGAATAGAGTAGGGCAAACCCAGATTATAGACAAGCTTGGAGATCCTTTGGTGAACAGACCAAGTCCAGGGACCCGATAGCTCCAGTCATCATGCACGGCTCAGAGGCCCCCCTGCATATGGCCACAGCTGGGCAAAGACGAGCTCACTGCCACCTCTCCTGCTGTGGCCTCTCTGCAACTGTGTCCCTGGCTAGTTCACATTCTCACAGAGCAAAGGCAAATATGCACATCCTGCCTGGGAATGTTTATCTCACAGATATTTCTTCCCACAATCAAATCAGTTGTATTATTTCCAGAAAGAATACTTTTGTAGTTGCCAGGCCTCCTCTGCATTAGGCTTATTGCAGTTGGGCGAGGGCACCTGAAGCCTTCAGTGAAGTGTCAGGTGTAATTTAGCACTGGGAGATGAATTATGGGATTGCCCTTTAGGAAAAGGCTGGGAGCTCAGCCCTGCCTGTCAAATAGGTCCCTGCCTTATAGTGAACTCTGCAGGTGAATGAATCAGTATTTGGCATATCAGCATTTCATAGAGCCTCCATGCTAATGTCTTTTTGAAATGAAACCGAGAAAGCTGTTAACCTCAGTTAGCCGGGTGTCCCCTCTGTGACCGGGATAAATCATCAGTGTAGAGGCTGAGAACTCTGTTCTTACTGCTTTGGGGAATGAGAGCTGGGGATGTAGGAAAGTTGATGGGAGAAGTCTCCAAATCTCAGAAACCTAAATAAGGGATTTTATTTCCCTTAAAAGGAGAAATAAATATTACTTCTCCTTGCCCCCTGGTTTAGCTGCCCTAAAAGGATTTTGAATAATTTCATTCAAGTTGATATCAAATCCTTACTTTTTTTCCCCCAAGCCTTTTATCTCCTGTGTGTGTGTGTGTGTGTGTGTGTGTGTGTGTGTGTGTGTATAAGCTCCTAGAGTATCTCACAACTGAAAACCTGGTCTCAACCAGAGCAGCTATGGTCCACCAACTGGGAAGTCTCTTCCATTTCCTGAACATTTTTCCAAGATTCACATTCAAACAACCTCCACGTGAAATCCTTACGTGAACTTTGTGAAGCAGGTGTCATTATTTCTGGGTTTATGCTTGAAAACACTTGAGTAGGGAGAAGTTTAAGGGAGTGGCAAAGCTTAGGGTCAAACCCAAAACTTCTTCATTCCCCTGTGCCCTAGTCAGCAGCTGCCTTGCAGCACATTTCAGCCAGGTGTGATGCCAGGCACGGGGGTCTTTCTTCTAACAAATTATTGCAAAGAGGTTTGTGACCTAAGCACACAGGCTCATATGTGTGCGTGTGTGTGTGTGTGTGTGTGTGTGTTGACCTTAGGGCTTCACAGCATGACACGAGCTCCTTTTTGCTCTAAAGGCTCTTGACTGCTTCCTCCTCCAGCTGTCCCCAAGGGAAGGCTGTTTATTACTACTTACATCCCCAGCCCTTGGTATTTACAATCAGCTGTGCAACTGCTTCTGTTAGCTCCAAGGTACATGTTACTCCCTTTCTCATTTTGCCTTCTTGAGCTTTCTGAACTGGGAAGGGAGTAGATGAGACAAGGTAAAACCCACAACTTTGAGTATTCAAGACAGGCATGGAGCAAGATGCTGGAAGAATTCTCAACCAGCAGGGAAACAAACAAGGATAAACGGGCCATAAGGTTTTTAGAACAATTATGGATTCATAAGATTCTCCAAGGGCTGGGGTTGTGGCTCAGCGGTAGAGCGCTCACCTAGCACCTGCGTGGCCCGGTTCAATCCTCAGCACCACATAAAAATAAATGCATTGTGTACAACTAAAGCAAATAAATATTTTTTTTAAAAAAGATCCTCCAAATAGTCTTACATCCTAGAAAAAAAAAAAAAGTGGAAAAGCATAAATTATAAAAAGGGCAGTAGGAGGCAGGTAAGCCTGGAAGTGCTGTGCCTATATGTGGATGCTAATTCACAATAAGAAGGGGGGCACTAGGGAAGAACAGTGTTACCTTAGATTAGGTAGAGGGAAATGATGGGAGGGGATGTGGGGGTAGGAAAGGTAGTAGAATGAAACAGGCATTATTACTATATGTATATATGTGACTACATGACCAATATGATTCGGCCACATGTACACTCAGAAAAATGAGAAATTATATTCCCATCTATGTATGATATATCAAACTACATAAATGCATTCTACTGTCATGTATAACTAATTAAAAACAAAAGAAGAATTTTTTTCAAAAAGGAGCTTTCTTGCTTGTTCCTTTCGTTCTTTGTTTTGTAGGAGGAGGATCAGAGCAGCCAGGAAACCAGCTTGTAATGACATCATTTCATTGTAGTTAGGATATAAGATACAAAGGTCTGAGAACCACCAGTAGGAGCCACCTGCATCATTTTACAAAAGTAGAAACTGAAGCTCTGAAGCGTTAAGCAATTTTCTCAAGGTCACAAAACTTGTTAAATTGAAAAATTATAACTTAAATGCAAATCTTTTGATGGGAAGTCAGTATTATTTTGTTTGTATTTGTGGTGCTTGGGATCAAACCCAGGGCCTTCCACATGCTAGCTCCATCACTGAGCTACATACATATCCATCCCAGGAAGTCAGTGTTCTTTGTGACATCTGAGGTGGTCTAGAGGAGTTCCCTTCCTTTCTCAAAAGTCCCAACTAACAATCTCTAAGAAATGAAGAAAATAACCATCCAATGTTACTCAGTTTAGAAAGAAAGCCTTTATTTCAGGTCTTTATTTCACTTGTTAACCTACGTCCCACTGCTACCATGAAATCACACCCTCCACTAGCTTCCCCTGAGCTTTTCAGATAAATGAAACCAGATAATTTTACCATGTTAAATGTAGTATATATTTTACCTGTGAATGCGCCTCTGTACTTAAACTTATCTCTCGTCTTGTAATTCATTTGTTCCCGGGTCTCTTGTTCTTACAGGCTGTGAGTTCCATGAGAACTTATTAACCTCAGTGTTCTCCTGCACCTACCACCCCATTGTAGCCAGAAAATGGCAGATACCCCCATAGGAGTTAATTGAATTGAGTGTTATTTGCTCTCTAGCAAACCAAACTAGTCAGGCAACTCTGAATTTCTCATTACTCAGCAATTATAAAGATCTATGCTCTTGGAGTTTGAATGTTAGTAACAGCTTCTTCCATCCAATTGGCCTCTTTTTTTTTTAGGTACTGGGGATTGAACTCAGGGGTACTCAACCACTGAGCCACATCCCCAGCCCTATTTTGTATTTTATTTAGAGACAGTGTCTCACTGTTGCTAAGTGCCTTGCCATTGCTGAGGCTGGCTTTGAACTGGCATTCCTCCTGTTTCAGCCTCCCAAGTGCTGGGATTATAGGCATGTGCTACCACGCCTGGCCCAGTTGGCCTCTCTTTAAATACTGAGAAAAACAGAAAATAACTTTCAAGCTTTTCTTGTACTTGTAACTAAATAGTATTTGCAATGATTTGCAGATACTCAAAGGGTGTCTTCTCCCTGTGAATCCACTGGAATTGGGGTTACATTAGTTTTCTTTCTTATTCTTTAATGACAGTGAATCAAGCTTCTTTAAATACACATATTTCCAGAAGTAGAAATATACACAGAAATTGGTTTCCAAATGGCAAAAAATGGAGATGTAAGGAAGCAAAGGGATTTGACTTCACCCTTAAAGGAGTAACATTGATGGTGGGATATGGTTCAAACAGACACAACGAAAATCCTGACTTTTCCCACTTGAACATCAAAATTAAATTCAGTTGGGAGGCTGAGGCAGGAGGATCGAGAATTCAAAGCCAGCCTCAGCAATGTCGAGGCACTTAGCAACTCAGTGAGACCCTGTCTCTAATAAAATACAAAAAAAGGGCTGGGGATGTGGCCCAGTGGTTGAGTGCCCCTGAGTTCAATCCCCAGTACAAAAAATAAATAAATAAATAAATTCAGGAAAACGTAATGTTTTGTATTCCCAAGTGTTCATTTGACCCTCAGCATGTTAGTGGGAGGGAAGCTCCCAGATCATAAGTGTCTCTCAATTAACACTTAAAAATACATTCCTAGTACATTAAGATTTTTGAAACTGGCTTTTGTCTTCCTCTGTTCCATGTGGAAAAAACCAACTTGGACCACAGCTGAGTCACATTTTCACCCCAATGGGGAACTTATAAAGCTTTCCATGGAAAGAGGAAGGCAGGGAGAGCATGATAAATCCACAAAGAATCCTCAAATCTAGCTCCAGCAAGGAATTCCAGCCCCACTTCCCCTTATAAACAGCCACCTTAACAAACAGCAGGGTTAACAAATTGAACTGCATCTCCTAGGACTTCCTTAGCATCACTTGAAGATGAAAGTGCCAGAGGAAAGGAAGGAAAATCAGAGAAAACCCATAATTTTCAGAGAACCCATATAGCTGAAATTTCATTATATTTACCAAATATTAATAACTATGACAGGTCCCTCACCATCACCACTGAAAGAGTAGAAGTTCTCCCACCCGCATCCTTTATCCTACAAGAAAAAAAAATCCATGTTGAAACAGAAATCTCATATTATTCTCCCCACCTCCATACAGCGTGGGCCAGGGAACTGTTTCTCCCAATGGAACTCTAAATTCCTTCTGCTCTGGTTTTAGCAGAGGGACTGCAAATCAGTCTTTCCTAATCATCCCTCAGGTGAAAGGGGCAGGAAGGAAAAGAAGATTGACTGACACTGGTCAATCTTAGACAAAGGCTGGGAACCGGCAGGAATTTGGAACTGTTTTCATTTTCTCGTTTGGAGTTTACCAAAATCAGAAGTTGGCATACTCCAGCACATGGGCCAACTGCCTTTTTTGTAGACCAATTTTTATTGAAACCCAATCCTACCCATTCATTTACATATTGCCTCTGGCTACATATTGTAGTGTTTCACACTACAATAGTGGAGTTGAGTAGTTGTGACAGAAACCATCTGGCTCTTAAAGTCTAAAATATTTACTATTTGACCCGTTACAGAAAAGAAATGAGAAATCTAAATGAAAGCACATATCTCAATAAAGGTCTATTACAAATTGTATTTAGATCCAGCAATTATAATAGAATGTGACACATTTCTAATAAATAGAAAATGTCTTTCAACCAGTTGGGACCCCATCCAGCTGCTAGTCACAGCAACAGTAGTGGGCTAATGAAATACTTTATTTTCCTCATGTAAGGAGTCTAGATGGCAATGATTCAGCAATTGAAAGTGTCATCAAAGAACCAGTCTTTCCTGCCTGTGACACCAGAGCCAAATATGGTGAGATTCTTGGCTTTTTTTTTTCCCCTTTGTTTTGTTTACAAGTTGGTTACTATGGCATCAACTATCACATTAAAGTTAAGGAAGAAAGAAGAGGGAATAAGAGAGAAGAATGAAGCCGGGCGCGGTGGCGCACGCCTGTAATCCCAGCACTTTGGGAGGCTGAGGCAGGAGGATCGAGAGTTCAAAGCCAGCCTCAGCAATGGCGAGGCACTTAGCAACTCAGTGAGACCCTGTCTCTAAATAAAATACAAAAAAGGGCTGGGGATATGACCCAGTGGTCGAATGCCCCTGAGTTCAATCCCCGGTACCACACAAAAAAAAAAAAAGAGAGAGAGAGAAGAATGATGCCCTCTGTGTCTAATCCTTTCTACCTAGAAATGAGCAGTTTTCCCAGAAGCCCTCTCCAACCCTCCTGCAGACATTGCTTACACCTTACAGCCATCCCTTACTGCCTGTGACTCTGGGAAAGCAATTTACCACTCTCCCTTCATTGTGAGAAGGCTGTAAAAGACAAGGGGTTTGCAATGGCTTTGGGTAGCCAACCAACAATGTCTTTCATGGACTATTTTTCTCACTTTAGTGTGTAGGCACAGAAGGAGTGATCAATATTTATTAGGTGGATCAATATTTATTAGGCGACTAAGTTTATTATTTTTTTTTCTTTTCTTTCATATCAAAAAGTAATGTCCAGATAGGAACCACAAAGCTTTATATATAAAAATTTTTTTAAAAAAACTCCCAAGGCTGGGCGCTGTGGTGCACGCCTGTAATCCCAGCACTTTGGGAGGCTGAGACAGGAGGATCGAGAGTTCAAAGCCAGCTTCAGCAATGGCGAGGCACTTAGCAACTCAGTGAGACTCTGTCTCTAAATAAAATACAAAAAAGGGCTGGGGATGTGACCCAGTGGTCGAGTGCCCCTGAGTTCAATCTCCGGTACCACAAAAAAAAAAAAAAAAAAAAAAAAACTCCCAAGGATCTTTTGAGGATGCAGTTAGGAAGAACTAGGGACAGGACCAGTATGCTCTGGGTGAATAGCAGGGCTAGGATACCTGCAAACACAGAGAACGCTGTCTTTTTTGCTCACCAGATAGTTCTAACTGGATTGGTAGAGGGGGGATTTAGGATCCATTTTAGAAGAAGGCTTTACCTTGGAATTTGCGTTGAAGCTAAAAATAGCTGCACCATTTCCTCTAGCAAAGTAAACATACCCACTTGATGATAAACTTTGAATTAGTCTCCTTAAACATACCAGTAATATAATTAATTGAGTCCAAACCTATGGGTTGAGTTAGTCTCATCTCCATATGAAATTATAAAAGAATCTCTTGTGGGTTTTTTTTTTTAACTTACTACTTACAAGACTGTTATGTTTGTGATATATATTCAATTTTTACTTATAATAGAGAACCTCAAGAGTTGAAGATTTGTTAGTTTGGAACATGTTTCATTAGCACTGTCTTAGAGGCCTAATGCCATTGCTACAGCCATGTCACCTTTATCTCTCTATCTGTAAACTTGCTGCATGTGGCCAGATCTCACCTCCTAGTCAAATAAGGAGAAAGGACAGAAAGTAAACATAGCATGACAGGGATTTAGTTTTAGCAGAGAGTTTTTCCATAATTCTTTTGGAATAATAATAAAATCAAAACAGATTGGTTATTTTTCAGGGTCTAGCCAGGAAAACAGATCATTTCACACATTTCACCATAGAGAGAACTAGCACAAAGACGCCAGTGGAGTGATGAGGAAGCCAGGGCCCTTCCTAGGCTGCTGAGATAAAGGAAGGAGGAGGGGCCAACAGCCCAGAGGCCAAGGTCATCTCATGGAAACTGGATTCCTGGAAGACTTGTGTGTCAGATCTGGAGCTCCTGAAGACACACAGCTGGGACAGGAGTCCCATCCCAAAGGACCATCCCTCGGAAGGCCGAGATGTGCCCAGATTCTCCTTCCCAATTCCATGCTTCCTTCAGCTCCTCCCCTTGGCTAAACAGAGCCGGAAGCCAGGTGAATTGTCAGCCTAGAAATGCAGGCTTCAGGGAATCCTCTCCAGCATCACAGAGCGGAACAGGGCAGAGGAAGGAATGGATTGGAGAGCAAGCAGCTGCAAACAGCACGGGAACTCCAGCTTCCCTTCCACAGAGGAGGACCCGGACTTTGGTCCCTAGTAATTATTACATTGTGCCTCTCAGCTGTCCAGCTTTGAGTTCTTTGTGGTATTGATTAGGATATATATGTCAGTACTTTAGTAATCTTTATTGCATATCCAGTGGGTGATGGACATTACTAGATTTTGTAGGAAATACAAAAACATAGAAGACAGCATCCTGACTGTATGTAATTTACTTTTACATTTAGACAGAGAAGACTTGCTAAAAAGGTGAATCCTAAAAAAAAAAAAAAAAAAGAAAAAAAGAAAAGAAAGAAAGAAAGAAAGAAAAGAAAAAAATAATAGATTTCCCAAGGTTAGAAGAGTACTTCCCATGGAGGATTACCCAAAAGAATTACATGGTGCACAGATATACCTAGCTGAAAGGGTTTGGCGACAGAGAAGTCAGCAGGAAACTTTGGAGGTCCAACAAAGGACTCTGAATTTGACCAACAGAAAACACCGTAAACGCCAGGCACAGTGGCACATGCCTATAATCCCAGAAGCTCTGGAGGCTGAGGCAAGAGCATCACAAGTTCAAAGCCATCCTTGGCAACTTAGTGAGGCCCTAAGCAACTCAGGGAGACTCTGTCTCTAAATAAAATGTAAAAAGGGCTGGGGATGTGGCACAATAGGTAAGTGACCTTGTGTTTAATCCCCAGTATCCAAATTTAAAAAAAGAAAGAAAACACTTAAACTTTCCATGTACAAGTAGTGTGGTATTGAGATCAGCTGGTCCTAAAGAACACTAGGGTGCTGTTGGTAGCTAGTCAGGAGGTAGAGTCAGTTGTTTGGGTGTGAGGAGACATCACAGTGTGGTGGCTGAAAACATAAGCTCTAAAGTAAAACTGACTGAGTTCAAATCTCACTTCTACCACCTATCTGATCCTTCTCTGAAGGACAAAGATGATAATAATATCCGCCTGCCCCCCTTGCCGAGTTCCAAGCATCAATTCTGTGCCTGACACATGATAAATGTTAGCTATTATTGAAATCATATTAGAGGATGAGCTTACCAAGGAAAAAAAGAGAAAGAGTAAAATGCCCTTCAGGCAGCTCAAATGTGTATTTGGAACCCTTGGTAATCGAAATTGTAGTTGAAATCACTATGAACGCATGAACTAAATGCAAGGTTAAGTTTAGAGGAAAGAAAAACAGAGGACCTGGGACAGATAGAGGAAACCATAGAAAGATCAGCTGGAGAACTAATAAGAAAATTCTATGGACCAGCATATTAAAACCTCAGAGAATAATAAAGCCTCACAGAACAGTGGTCACTTAGCAGGGTGTTGAAGACCCTGGATAGATGGCATCTGTTCTGTTTGCCAAGCGGGTCCTCTGCTTGCCCTGATCTAGCTGTTGCCATCATTTTTGCTCATTGCAGCATTTTAAACACCATTGTCGGAACGAGGAATGAGAGCCAAAGCACAATGTTGTCTAAGTGCCTGCCATCAGTGAGCATTAGAAAACCGGGTGACACATTTTAAATCACCCATGGGGAGTTGAGTACACACCTCTAAACCCTCCGTAGGAACTAATTTGGCAATGACATGAGCACAACATTTTCTCACAAGATATCAGACCCATGTCACTGGTACCAATTTCCTTGCTAAAGCTGAAAGACAGGAAGAAGAAGAAATGAAGGTATTACCTGTAGCCACAAAACAGCCAAAGTTGCCACCAGTGGTCTGGTGCCAGCCCGATACCAACTCTGGCTGAGGTTGAACACCTGTGTGATGTGTGGTTATTATGTCTGGGGTTTGGAGTGAATTGTGGAGTGTGAGCCTGGAGGAAGAGATCAGAAAGGAGGAAGGGAAATGGGCAGACAGATTTGCTATAGAGTTTTGTGGTTCATTTTCCATTATTGTTTAAGGAATGGGTGTCCAGAACTCCATTTGGTGGCAGCATGGGGAACAGGCCTCTCTGTGTTTCTCCTATAATGTAAACCAGTAGGATTAAAGTGCTTAGGGGCACAGAGACCACTAGGGATGGGGAAGGGGCTGTGATCTTATGATGGGAATCGAGGAAGCAGGACCTGGTGGGAGTTGAGGCTTATCCGTGTAAGGGGAGCCATTTCCTTTGTTTTCCTCAACTGCCCTAGAGTTCTTAGTATCTACTCACCACATGGGCAATTGTCTGGAGAGCAGCCCAGCTATTGTTCAGTTTTTCTCTTAATCAGGGTGACCATATAATTTATCCTCCAAACCTTTTACTGAAAGGAGATACAGGGAATACTTTCTCTGGGAAAAAAGGCATAGACTGGGATAATGCAAGAAGGATTAGAATATGTAATTGTCCTACTCATAACCCATTTCCAAACCTTTTTAGTTCACACATGGTTAAAAACATAGACTCTTGCCAGGCACAGTGGCGCACACTTGTAATCCCAGCACTTGGGAGGCTGAGGCAGGAGGATCACGAGTTGAAAGCCCGCCTCAGCAATAGCGAGGCACTTAGCAACCCAGTGAGACCCTGTCTCTAATAAAATACAAAAAAAAACGGGCTGAGGATGTGGCCCAGTGATTGAGGTGCCCCTGAGTTCAATCCCCCGTACCAAAAAAACAACAACAAAAAAAAAAAACTCTGGAACCAGACTTACTAAATCCCAGCTCTGCTGGCAACTGTGTGTGTGACCTTAACGTCACTTCTCTGGAGTTCAGTACCCTCACTGGTGAAATAGGGCGTAACAATCGCTCCTACCTTTCAGGGGTACAGAGCTGAGTTGCTGTGTGGACAGAGCAGCGCCTGGGGCTGAGTGCAAGCTGCGTAAGTGCCGTTCTTGTCACGTCAGGCATTCCTGGGTGTAGACTCTGCACCCATGGACTTGACACTCAGCCTTCTTGCCTCGTGCCTTGGCATGGAGGGGGATTCAGCAAGTGTTTGTTGAATGAATAAATTAGAAGATAGAAGGAATGTGTCAAGGAGAAAAGGAGCACAATTCTTACTCTTTACCTTCATTTTTTTGGATTCTTTATCATTTAACTATTTTGAAGATATATTCACATGCGAGGATGCTAATGCCCACTCAGAAAGTCTTTCAAATTCATGTTCTAACCTATCCTTGCTATACCTCCGGACCCCTTAAATCTTCCCCTGTATAATTGGGGGGCTTCCCTGCATAATTGGCCTATAACCAACACTGGCATCTCCTCACCATCTGCTCTTCCACAGCCTACCCCTCGCCGGCTGGTAAACCTTGCTGGAGAAGTCAATCAAAATTAATTGTCAATCAAAATTAATTGTCAATCAAAATTAATTTTGTCAATTGGCACTGTTGGTACCACCTCAACAAGGGCTATTAGTGATCCTTTCATTGGCTCCCTGTCATGTTCCCCTGAAGGTCTCAACTTTCTCGTCCCTCAGGCTCACAACCTCTCACCCACATTCCTCTCCTAGGAGCTGACCTGCTTTCTGCTTTACTGAGATAAGACTCCCTTGAACTTCAACTTCCTCCTTCCATATCCAAGTGATCCTATTATTTCTTGGCCTGCCTCAGGGAGGAAAGTGTCCCATCTCCTTTCCAAAGCTAATTCTTCTGTCTTGAACAAATCCATTCTCCTTCCCTCCACAGCTCTGTTCCATCAGTTATCCCCCTCTGTTTTGCTTTGGACAGGTCTCCCAAATCTCTGTCCTTTTCATTTACATATCAATATGCCCGTGTATTTTTCTATCTTAAAACAGCAAGAACAACAATCTTCTCATCTTTCTCCTTCTATTTATTACTGAACCTGTCAAAAGAATAACCTATACATATTAGCCTCTTTTGCCCTTAATCATTCCTAAACCCCTTTAAAGTAACTGCTCATGCCACTAATTTGAAATTGTCCTCTCATAAATTACTATTGACATTCTAATCCCTATATCCAATGACTTCTTCTGAGTCATTCTCCTCAATCTCTCTGTAGCATTTTATGTCATTGATCACTCTCTCCTTCATAAAAAGCATTCCTTGGCTTTCTTGACTTGGGTTGATCTTGGTTACCCTCTTGCCTCTCTAGTTTGCCTATGCCTCTTCCATCTCCCACACCCTAAATAGAGGTGCTCCCCCAATATTTGATGCTTCTCCTTTTAATCACTCAAATCCCTTGGTGATCTCAATTATTACCAGGCCCTTGACTATGTCCTCAGTGAAGTTGGGCTCCCAGATTTATATTTCTAACCCAACACTACAGGGCCTCATTTCTAACATTCTGCTGGACATCAGTGTTTACTAAAAGCTAGTCTCTTCTCCTGAACAAATTTTCCCAAACCCACTATTTCCTGGGGTTCTAATAACAGTACCTCCCTCCTCCCCCCTCATTCCCCAGACTCAAAAGTGCAAATTAAATCTAACTAATAATAAGGGGTAGTGGGTAGGAGAGAATAGAAGTACTTTGGATTAGATAAAGGGGAATGAAGGAAAGGGCAGGGGATGGGAATAGGAAAGACAATAGAATGAATCGGACATTACTTTTCTATGTTCATATATGAATACATAACCAATGTATGTCCACACCATGTACAACCAGAAGAATGAGAAGTCGTACTCCACATGTGTACAGTATGTCAAAGTACATTCTACTGTCATCTACAACTAAAAAGAAGAAATTTTTTTTTCAAATTTGTTTTTTATTCTAAGTTGTTAGAAACGACAGCAGAATGTATTACATTTCATATTATACTTGTAGAGCACATTTTTACATATCTCTGGTTGTACACAAAGTATATTCACACCATTCGTGACTTCATACTTGCACTTAGGGTAATGATATCCATCTCATTTTACCATCTTTTTTTTTCACCCTTTTTCACCCTCCCTTCCTCTCCCTCCCCATTGGCCATTCCAGTGTTCCTCTAATCCTCCTGTGCTCCCCATCCCAGCCCCACTGTGAATCAGCCTCCTTATATCAGAGGAAACATTTGGCATTTGGCTTTTGGGGATTGGCTAACTTCACTTAGCATTATATTCTCTAACTTCATCCATTTACCTGTGAATGCCATATTCTCTCTTATTGCTGAGTAATACTCCATTGTGTATATATACCACATTTTCTTTATCCACTCATCTACTGAAGGGCATCTAGGTTGGTTCCACAGTTTAGCTATTGTGAATTGTGCTGCTATAAATATTGATGTGGCTGTGTCCCTATAGTATGCTGTTTTTAAGTCCTTTGGGTATAGATCGAGGAGTGGAATAGCTGGGTCATAAGGTGGTTCTATTCCCAGTTTTCCAAGGAATCTCCATACTGCTTTCCATATTGGCTGCACCATTTTTGCAGTCCCACAAATAATGTATGAGCGTGCCTTTTTCACCACATCCTCACCAACATTTATTGTTGTTTGTGTTCTTCATAGCTGCCATTCTGACTGGTGTGAGATGAAATCTTAGAGTGGTTTTGATTTGCATCTCTCTAATTGCCAGAGATGTTGACCATTTTTTCAAATATTTGTTGATTGATTGTATATTTTTAAAAATTTTTAAAAATGCAAATTATCTTGGGACCTCCTTCAACTTCTTAGTCTATAGGTTTCACCTCTCTCAAACTCATCCCTTTCTTCCCACAACACCTGCTACTGCCCAAGATGCCACCTCTTGTCTTAACACAATGGCCTGCTAACTGCTTCTTTTTCTTCCAGTTTACCTTCCCTCCGTTCTCTCTTAATTCCCCATCAATCCCTGTTCTAATAATACTTCATATACTAGAGATAAAGGCCCCACATTCCACAATGTAGGCCCTTTTTAAAAATATTTATTTATTTGCTTTAGTTGTACACAATGCAATACATTTATGTTTACATGGTGCTGAGGATCGAACCCGGGCTGTGCACGTGCTAGGTGAGCGCTCTACCACTGAGCCACAACCCCAGCCCATGTAGGCCCTCTTATTTGCCAGAAGTAATTCCTACTATTGGTCTTTATACACGCTATTCTCCAGCCAATCCAAAATTCACTTTTTCAAGAAAAGTTCTATATTTCCACCTCTGAGCCACTTCTTTTTTTTTTTCCCCCTTTGTATTAATTTCCCGGGACTGCCATAACAAAGCACTACAAACTGAATGGTTTAAAGCATCAGAAATCTATTTGTACTTTGAGTTCTGGAGGCTCAAAGTCCAAATGTTCTCTCTGAAGCTCTAGAGGAAGAATCTTTCTTTGCTTCTTCTAACTTCAGGTGGTTGCTGGCAACCATTATTGTTCCTTGGTTTGTTTGTGCATTATACCAATCTTTGCCTCCATCTTCACATGGCCGGGGTTCTGTGTCCAAATTTCTATTCTTGTAAGGACACCTGCCCACCCTAATCCAGTATGATTATATCTTAATTCGATCTGTAAAACCTATTTCCAAATGAAGTCACACTGTGTGTGGACTGAATGTTTATGTCACCCTTTGTGTTGAAATCCTTCCCCACAGTGTGAATGGTATCAGAAAGTAGGGCCTCTGGGAGGTAATTAGGTCATATGGGATTGGTGTCCTTATAGAAGAGACCCCAGAGAGCTCTCTCACTCTCTATCCAATAGTCTGTAACTCATAAAAGGGAACTCAATAGAACCCAACCATATTGATGCCCTGATCTTGGCCTTTTAGCCTCCAGAGCTATAAGAAGTAAATTTCCATTGTTTGTAAACCACATAGTCTATGATATTCTGCTATAGCAAAATAAACTGACTGCGACATAGTCACAGATTCCAGTGGTTAGAACCTTATGTCTTTTGGTGGGACACCATTCAACCTATAGCATTTCTCTGCAGAGATAGACTTCTCCCTCCAACTCCATCAATCAAAACCTGTCGATTCTCACCTCTGTTATGAAGTTGCTCATAATTCCCAGACAACCCCTCTGAGGTAATATATTTTGCTCCTTTTATAACATACCTATATCCATACATCTGCTTTCTGCTGTTAATTTCTAAACTCCTCAAGACATAAGACATATATATCATTTATCTTTGTATCCCCCTAAATGCCTAGCAAAGTGCCTTTAACTCATGAACTCACCTGGTTAAATCAAATTAAAATAAATTTCCTTATAGATATGAAATTTTGACCATTACTATATTTTTGTCACCTAAAGTAATTTTTCACTTTTATCATTAAATCTAAAAGTTGGCCAGGCCCAAAGAATTTCAATCTATACTTACTTTTCATTGAAATGTTTCAACATTAAAAACTTATCCCTCTTTCTCTCTCTCTCTCTCTTTTTTTTTTTTTTTTTTTTAACTCTATAAGTTGGTTGCTATAGGTCATTTTTCTATGCATCGATTTCTTCCTTGGATTATTTTGAAGTTAATATTGCAGGTGCCCTGAATTCTGTTGGAATCTAATCATCTGGCATTCAGAAGATATATCAGGGGATGGTCCAGGGAGCCTGCCTTGAACCTTCAATTTCATTCTTCTAGGCAGTTATGAGGAGAATCTAATCAGCATAGTCAAACACAGCTTCCTTTTGGGCCTAATTTTTGTGTTTTAAATATGTAATTAATTCTGTATTGTAGGGTTGTTATAACTGATATGGTATTCCCAATCCCTTATTAATTTATTTTTTATTCCTACAGGTTTTAATTTGGAAAACAAGTGGAATAACTTATGATTGCTCTTATATTTTAATTAGAGGAGGTAGCTATTCTAGTCTTTCATCTAGATTTACTGTTGCTGCTGCTGCTGCTGTGTGTGTGTGTGTGAGTGTGCGCGCCCCCGCACACGCACACACATATATACCTGCGCACTCTCACGGACAGGCTAGAATCACATTAATGTCTTAAATAGACTAAACACATACACAGCAAGAGCGTTCAGACTATAGGCTTTAGTCAAGGACATGGTTCTCTTTTTAATGCATGTTTGGGACTGACAGACAGAATTACTAAGGATCAGCAGTCATGGGGAGAAAAGGAAAAACAAGTGAAATGGTAGATTGCCATGGGTTTAAGGGCCAGTTTCTCTGCATGTGCTCGCTCCACAGAAGGGGTCCTAGGGGCTGTGGGGAAATAAGGTGGCCTCCAGGCTGTGAGCTAATGCGGCACTGCTGCTGTTTGCATAGCTGCACGGCCCTAGGAGAGACCCGGGAAAGCTAGCTTGAATTCCAATGAATATTTACAATTACACTGCTCGGGAGCAGAATGCAATCACAGCGCTCCAGTCTACAGGTTTTATGCATCAAAAGAAAATGAGAGGAGAGCAGCAAAAATGGAGTTGCCTTCGGAGAGACTTACAAACACAGATCTCACCGCTTGTGGCAGAACTAAAATGCTTTATTTCTGATAGGAGCAATTTATTCTTCGGGCACCTTCCTTGATAGTAGAAAGCACCCGACTGGGTTTTGAAGTGAGAAAGAAAGTCTTTAGTCGATGGTTTTTAATTCTGAGCAAGAGAAAGGCATGGGAGGAATTGGATTGCGTAATTTTGATTTTGTTTTTTAACAGCAGGCCCTAGAGGAGGGTGGGAAAAATCCCTAAGCCAGTTCACAAACTCCCTCCTTTGGGTTTGTGTTTTCATCCTGTTCTTACAGATTGCCCTTTCTTCGTAAGGTAGCCCAGGGAAAAGTTGCCACCATTTTGTGTCCCCACTTAAAGTCTTTGGGTAACTGATAGCCAGGAACACATGCAATTCCCTTGCTCATTTTTCCTCCTGAGCTGTTGATCCACAGCAAAGATCTGGTGAGAACTGAATGGGAAAAATTAGTCAGAGCCACTTGGACCCAGTGAGGCAATTTTTAACTTTCAGAGGTGCCAGAGTAGATGAAATTGAATGTTTTAAAAGGACTCCATCAGAACCTGGTTTTGTGGCTCAGCTGACTAATCTTTTGGACTATTAAGATTTATATTGGATTACCATTTGCTAGCAGCCTGGGCTGTCACACTGAGCAGAGGCCCTCTCAGCTACCTGTCTGTACTTTCACCCTCTTATTAGTCCATTTTCTCCTGTCAAGGTGCAACTGCCTCCCACCCACATACCTGCTTGCTTACCCACTGGCTCACCCATCTTCTCCCATTTCTCTACTTCAACTTGCTTGTATATATCCAAGCTTGGAGCAAAAGAAGATAGGAGTCATGTACCTGTATTTGTGTGACTGGTCAATGGCAGATCTGAGAATGAATGTTTCCTTCTCAGATTATATCTTCTCAGATTCTCAGCTGGTTATAGATACCATGGAAGTGTCAAACCAGGGGCTGGGGAAAAGGGCAAGCTTTGGGTTTCCAAGACCTCCATGCGCTCTCCCATTCTGTATTTTCTCAAACATACGTGAGTACTACGCAAACACAGCTTCACAGCACTCTTCTTTCCAATTGGTTGTTTCTGTCACTTAGCTATTGTGAAGACTGTTGCTATGAATATTCATGAAAAGTTTTTGTTTGAACACCTGGTTCCTTTTGTGCATATACCTAAGAATGGAATTGCTGGGGCCTATGGTAATTCTATGTAACCTTCAGAGGAACCACCAAAACGTTTTCCACAGCACCTACACCATTTTATGTCAGCAGTGTAATGAAGGTTCCAATTTCCCTAAATCCCTCCTTTGAGGAAGTTCTGTAGCCTCTGTGGTTGTTTAGTAAGTGCCTACTCTGTACAAAGCTACATATGACCTAAGAATGTGCATCACATGCATAAATCTTTGCATAAACCCCATATAAATGGTTTTGCTAAGTATAGGACAAGCAATCATCCTAACTTAATGTGAGTGCTTAATTGATCCTTTATTTATATGGTCAAAGAAGTTTTACATTTTAGCCTAGTGATTCTAAGAGGCCCCATGCATTTGTTCCAATTGTGTTGCTGTTGCTCAAAACATTTAGCTCTCCTTTTCTAGAAGTGCCCATTGAACATTTAAAAGTAGGCAAAGGACTTAAATAGGCTTTTTTTATTTTTTCAAAGAAGATATACAAATGGCCAAGAAGCACATGAAAACAAGGTCAACATCATTAGTCATTAAGGAAATGCAAATCAAAACTGTGAGTACCTCTTAAAATGGCCATAATTTTTTAATAGAAAATAAGTGTTAGCAAAGATTTGTGGAAATTGGAACCTTCATTATATTGCTGACATAAAATGATGTAGGTGCTGTGGAAAACGTTTTGGTGGTTCCTCTGAAGGTTACATAGAATTACCATAGGCCCCAGCAATTCCATTCTTAGGTATATGCACAAAAGGAACCAGGTGTTCAAACAAAAACTTTTCATGAATATTCATAGCAACAGTATTCACAATAGCTAAGTGATGGAAACAAGCAAATATCCTTCAACAGATGAATAGATAAGCAAAATGTGGTATATCCATACAATGGAATATTAATAAAAAGGAATCATACACGCCACAAAATTAAGGCATCTTGAAAACATTATACTAAGAAGTCAGTCACAAAAGACCATATGTCATGTGATTCCATTTATATGAAATATCTAACATAGACAAATCTATAGAGACAGAAAGTAGATTAATGGCTGCTTAGGGCTGGGGGTGGGGAGGAAGGATAATGAAAAGCAGAGGGATAATAGTTAAAAGGTACAGGATTTCTCTTTGTGGTGAGGAAAATATTTTTTAAATTCCCCATGATGATGGCTTCACTGCAAATCATTGCATTATATACATTAAATGAGTGAATTATATGATATGCTAATTATTTCTCAATAAAGCTCTTTTGTAAAGCAATTTATAAGCCATACTAAAAAAATAATAACACATTGCTTTAAGATCCTTCATAATATTTTTAGGTAAAGAATAGCATTATCCAGTTTATTGACCTGTTTATTTTAGTTGGTACCAAATTATTTTTAGCTACTTTTAGAAATGTAATCCACTATATAGTAGTAAAGATTTACCACCAATGATAACATCTAAAATGAAGGTCAAAGGAGATGGAAAAAACTACCCAGAGAAGAGATTCCCAAAATTTTCACTTGCATCTGTGAAATAGATGGACTGTGACTTCATATGACATCAGAAAGGGCAACTTGCATTTGGAGCTATAAATTTGGGCATATATATTTTTAAAAAATAGTCACACTCATGTGCCTATGTAAGTCTTGGTATTTACATATATACATATACATTGTTATGTACATAGTAATATAATTTGATATGTACACATAATAGATAAATAAACAATGTATGTATATATGTTCAATCTTTGATTTGTAATAGGATAAGTAAAAGAAAATGGGGTGAGAATTTTTTCCTACTCATTCAGTCAACATTTATTGGGCATGTAATATAGGGCACAAAAAAAGCATAAGAAAACTCCTTATCAGATTAAATAGATAATAGCACAGATTTTTGGTAAACTCTAGAATCCAGACCAGAGGATAGAGGCCAATTAATACATTAGTGCTTAAAAGCAAAGAAAACTTTGTAGGATGGTCAACAGAGATAAGTGTTTCCCTGGAGAGATTCATTGGCAAATATGTTTAAAAGCTTCTAAAAGAGTCTTTAGCCAGCAGAATATCATACCCAGAGGGGGTATAGGGGGTATAACTAATTATCTTGGAAAGAACTTCTATGCAGTTGCTATTTACCTACAGAAAGGAATGCATCTTCAATTCTGCCCATAGATTCAGGCCCTGCAACACTAAGTAGTCTATAATTTTTATTAAAATGGTTCCTGTTAGACCTTTCAACAGGGTGACTGTGTAATCATGTTACAGAACAGGTGTCGTAAGTGGCTTCTCTGAAATTCTGTCCACTGTGCTAATGATCTATGAGGGAAAGGAGCCACTTGTATATATCTATAGAATTATTTTAAGTTTTTGTCATTTTTTCCTTTTGTTAAAAAAAAATGTACTAAGTCAAGTCATAATAACTAGCTAACTAATTGCATCCCCCACTGATGTTGAACTTCTATAGCAACTGAGTTCAAGTGGAAACTTAGAAAATGATTTTTGTGAACTCAAGTGAAACTCTAATGATAACATCACATAAGAGAGAAACTGCTACCATCATATTAAAAAAGTTAACGCAGATCAGATTGGTATCTAACAGAGGCCCTTTTAACTCTGCAGGTAGTGGTGTTTTCAAAAGTTTGCAAGCTGATCATTTTATCTGGTATTGTTTGAATGTTCAGATGTCCTCCAGAAGGATAGAAAGCATTTTTTTTCTAACCTTGAAATAGACAGTCAATGGAAATAGGAAATAATGAGATTTGCCTGTACATTTCTACTAATATGTCAGTCCTCACTAATGGGTAACATATCCAAGATTTAATTCCTTGGCCAGCTTGAATCATCAGTTCACCTCCCAAAGCTATGAGTTTGTCCTGGTGATGGTCCAGGTTTTATAGTTTAGGGAAAATTATTATTGTTTTTTAAAATGAAGATCTACTTGGATTTTGGATTCCTACCTCTGGGTAACTATTGGTCAGTCCCCTCACCCTTCTTGTTTATGAACACATTTGTAAAATAGACACACAAAACCATACCCAGAGGAACATGGGAACCAATATTGCAAACATATCACCTGCCAGACATTGTACATGGTATTTCATAAACATAATCTCACTTTAATCCTCAAAATAATGATGTATAATGAGATCTCCCATTTTACAGGTAAGGAAATGAGAATTCAGAGAGATGCTCAACCTGTGACCTTTGGCAAATGGTGGTATAAGGATTGGGCCCCAAGTGGAAAGCCGCTGTCTACCTGAAACCCTCTTCCCTCCCTGTCTAAATGACTCATTCCTTCACTCTCCCTGTCTTGACTCCAATGTCACCTTCTCAGTGAGGCCCCTTCTAGTCATTCTACTTAAAACCACACCTACAACCCACTCCCCGCTCCCAATCCTTCTTACCCTGCTCTGTTTTCTTTTCCTGTAGCATTTATCATCTTCTATGTTATCTTTACTGCCAGAGCCTCTCGCTAGAATGCATGTTCCACTGAGACATAGACTTTTGTCTGTTTTGTTCTTTGATGTGTCCTCAGCCACTAAAACTCTATCTATCACATAGTAGGGGCTCATTAAATATTTGTTGACAGAGCGAATGAAAGACCCCAAAGGCCCCAAAGCCTGGTTCCTCCCTCAGTGGCCCCAATAATGAACTTCTAGAGATTGTCTTTTTAAAATATCTTTCATCTGAATCTCTGTACCCTGACTTCCTCATTCCATCAAGAATGGTTAGTGCAAACTCTCTTGTCAGCTACCTGGTGTGTGTTTATGGGATTGAGGTCAGAGGGGGCGGGACAATATTTCCTCCATACTCCTGGGCATTTCTATTGGGGGAGGCTGGCGCTTTGGGAAGATGACCTGGGGTTGCTTGTGTACAAGCAGCTAGATATGCCATCCTTTTAGTTACCTGGGAAGAGGAGTGACAACTCTCTGCAAGCCACTCCCCCCCCAGGATGAATGAGCCATGGTGCTGGGCCAGCCTACAAACTGCAGCCCTTGGGGAAGGCAAGGAGTTCCCCTCTGCCTCTGGCTTCCTATCTTGAAAACAAGGTCCTTGCTCTACTTGGCATTTACAGTCTTGAGGGATTCAAAATAACTCTGAGCTTGGATTACATTTTTAGATGGTTAAAATTCAGAATTTCATAATGAACAGTCACAAGGCTTAATGGATTTTGTGCTTTGCTCTCACTGTTGGATATTTGTTGAAATTCAACGTGGAACTAATTCATCTTTGAAAGCCATCTTAAATATTTTCTAATAACCCATAAGCTTGTTGGAAGACCTGAATGGTACGAATATACTTTGTATACAAACAGGTATATGTAAAAAGATGCTATATATGTGCACTATGAATTGTAATTATTATAAATAAAAAATAAATTTTAAAAAAAGAAAGGCAATGACAGAAAACAGGTTCTTATCATTTCATTGGTGCAGTTCTTTGTAGGCCTGAAATGAACCCACTTTTTCCACTTTATTAAACAATATTTTTTGCTGACTCACTATATCATAAGGGAAAATAGCTAAATACAAACCCTGCAAATAGTTCAATACATACATATGTAAATACATACACACTTACATAAATACACAAGCTATCTATTTTTTTCCTTCTGGGCTTTCTTCAATGTGTATGTGTGTACATATATAGACCAGGAGGAAATATTAAATTATTATTTCTGAATTTTAGGATTTAGGGTGATTTTAATTTTCTTTATATGGCTTCACATTTTCTACAGTAAATGTATGTTACTTTATAACCATCAAAGCAATTAATTTTGTCAAAAATGTTTTAAAATTTTACATCATTTTCCTTGAAGATCTATAGGTTTTCTGTCTTTACCACATTGTTTTGAGTCCATTTGCTTTTTCTTAAGCCCTGCCATGAAACTAAAAGTAACAAGGCATTTTAATAATTCAAATGAGACTTTCTGATTTCTTAAAATTAAATATACTTTTTTTATATTTCCACACTAAAAAAAATACATTTTAATAATATATCTGTGATAAAGTTATTTGTTCATGGACCAGTTGGAAAAAAGTCAATCTTATTCATGATAGGGTAGGATGGTGTGCATGAACTAATAGCCTAACTTTATAATTATTTTCACATTTAGTTAATATTTGCTTGCCATTCCTTATTATCAGCCACAAATACACTAGCATCAAAAAAAAAAATGGAATATTCTACAGCCATTAGAAAGAGGTGAATCAGTGTATGCAAACTGACATGGAAAGATGTTCATGAAATACCCATAAGTAGAAGGAAAAGTTACTAATCAGGATATAGAATCTGTTAACATGTTTATATGAAACTTGGTTTTTTTTACATATGTATGGATGGAAAATTTCCAAAAGAACATGTAGCAAATTGATCCTAGTGAATATTGCTTTCAGTAGAATTGGCAAAGGAGTTTTTTCTTAAGTTATTGCTCTGCATTTTTAAATACTAAGAATTTTTTAAAATTATATTCATATTTTAAGTAAGTCCAGCTATTCCATAGTTGAAGCATCTTCCTGATTTCAAGATTGTTAACATATTATTTCTTTCCCCTGAACACAGATGTCAGATTAAGATACTGTTGTCTGGGCTGGGGTTGTGGCTCAGCGGTAGAGCGCTCGCCTAGCACGTGCGCAGCCCGGGTTCGATCCTCAGCACCACGTAAAAATAAGGGCACTGTGTACAACTAACGCAATTAAACAAACATTTAAAAATAAATAAATAAAAATATTCTTTAAAAAAAAAAAAGATACTGTTGTCCCCTTTTTGTTCTATTTAACATTCTTTCATTCCTCTCATCCCCCTTCCCTTGCCATTATAATTCAGTATCATCATAGCAAAGGAATCATTCGACCTTTGGATTTTGGGCATTGGCTAACTTCACTTAGCATTATTTTCTCCAATTCCATCCATTTACCTGCGAATGCCATGATTTTATTCTCTTTTAGTGCTGAGTAGTGTTCCATTGTGTATATAGGGGAGGGGAGGGGGCAAAGGGATAGGAATAATGGCAGAATGAGTTGGACATCAATACACTAAGTGTATGTATAAAAACTCAAGGGGTGTGAAAATACTTTGTGTAAAACCAGTGACTTGAAAAAACTGTGCTCTTTATATGTAATATGCAAAGAATTGCACTCTGCACGCATGTATAACAAATTAGAATAAATAAATAATTTTTAAAAAAGATACTGTTGTCTTTCCATGAACATTCACAATGTCTGACCTACAGTAGGTACCCAATAAATAATTACTAGATGAAAGAACAAGCATATCAGGATGTTGTCTAGTTTTTAAAGATTAAAATAATCTATGAAATTTTTCTTTATGGTTTGATAATTTTTTTGTTCTCCAAGAGGTAATAAAAACATAAATCCAAACATAATACATTTTTAAGAAAACTGTGGGGAATGGCCCCCAGCAAACATTCCTTGCCTCCATCCCCCACCAGCACATAAATTCATGATTTTGTGCTTTAATGTATCTACCAGAGGTCCTAAGGTGACATCTAAACTACTTGTCTCCTCAATTTACAGATGGAGAAGACAAAGACTCAGCTGGAAGAAACTGAATTGAAGGCACCTACTTTCAAGCCTAGACTTTAAGAGAGGTAAACTACATACCTAATCCTTCCTAATAGATTCCAGAAAGAACACGGATGAAACTTCTCTTGATCTTTTTTTTTTTTTTCCTTACACAAATTTAATACTTTGATCGCTTACAACTAAAAGGCAGTATTTAAAGAAATAGCACAGGTCACTTTTATTATATACGGCTCCGTTAGCAAGATACTACCTTGAGTAGCTGTTTAAAGGGATCACACTTCAAAAGGTAATTGACCTAAATTCTCCTTCCTGCTCTGCACTCCAGTGAGTCTTCTCCATGTGCAGCCCTCCCATGGGACTCACACATGGAAGAGATACAGTGGGGTCCTGGGGAAACTAGGCCACTGTGATTAAAACTAATTCAAACATTATTTTAATGCCTGTGTTTAGTTTGCTAAAAATTCTCAACTTCAGTGGGTGCCTAAGGGCTGACAGCTCCATTCTGGAATAAATCAGAAGTTGATTTATAGAGAAGAACACTTTAAAGTGATTACACCTGCTCTGGTCCCATCTGGTTGGGATATGATGAAGTGGAGTTCTATGTCTCTGCCTTCAAAGTGTTTGTTTTGGTCCAAATCATGAGGAAAGTTACAAAATAAATAGATCTAACAGAAGAAACTGCTCTAACCATGTGTCCCATGAGCAGCTAGCCTAATGCTACCTAGTTTCTTTTGTTCATCTCATAAAAATTTTTTTTTATTTGTAAAATGTTCACTGATTCAGTCGCATTATCTGATAATGTTCATGTTTCAGGTCCATATTATCCCCCCCACAGTGAAATGTTATGACTTATACATTTAAATATCTGCTAGTGACATTCTTAGGATGATGATGCAGTTGACTGATGGCTCTTTAGAACTTACAGGAACACTGATATTCTAAATATCCAACACATTTCCTGGTTGTAGAAATCCTGTTGACATCAGCTGATCATTGTTCCAAGCATCTTTGAAACGAAAAGGAATCTACAAACATCTTTGGTACATGATCTTCCTGGAGTATTCTTATGCCTTTCTCTCATTATCTTGGAAAAGAATATTGTTGCTATCGTTTTAGAACACTTCCAGAAACAGGCTTGGCCTTCAAGTTCTGACTCATTTATAAAGCATATGTTACAAATCACAGCTTTTGGTTCTGTGCATGGTAGACCAATGCACATATTTGGTTGAAAGTGTGTTGTATTACCTGAGATCGTGTGCTAGCAAAGAAGGGCATGGAAACCAGGTTTCTAATTAATATTTTTATTTCGGGTAGGTATCATGATATGAACAAGTGTTCCCATTGTGTGTTCCTCAAACAAAACTGTTGTCATTGCCCTTTAAATTATAAAATAGGATTTTTTTAAAAAGACATATTTTATATATCTTTATCTTAAAAAATAAAGGAAACAAAGTCAAGCTCCTATTAGATCCTGAGATTGTATGAATGTGAGGAGAAAAAAAACCATATGAAGTCACTTAATAATGAGGTCAAGAATACTGAATAATTTAACATACCCTTGGATCTTGATTTGTGATTGTCCAAAACTAATATTTCACAAGCCACATTGCATCTTGTCACCAAGTCCTATTTCTCCCTCAAGATAATGTCCAAGTGTTAATGGACTCAATTTGGTGGAAATTACCTAATTGGCTATAGTCACTTCAACTCAAATGTGACATTTTGGGCCATTCCGTAGTCACAGGGATAAGTTAGAAGCTTGAGCAGCAGTCTTGCTCTTTGTGATAATTGTAGCTGAAGCTTGTGTTATCACCGAAGCTTATTATTTTGCAAGTTGTACACTCAGCTTTTTGTAAAAATTGTCCTGTAAGGAAAAAATCCCTGAGGAGGCTTCTTTTCTCTCCTGTTTTTTTTTTTTTTTTTTTTTTCCTAAAACCCTCAGTTGAGGATGACCAGACAAAATGCTCTGTGATTTTATTTCAGTACACTTAACCACATGCTGCCCGGTAAAACAAATCTCTTAGTATCATGAATTAAACAGGTTCCTTAAGTCTTGGTGTTCTTTATGTCTTATGATTATTTAGCTGACCAAAGAACTGCTAGTGAATGACGTTGGTTAAGGGCACTTTTTCTGTCTTGGGGCATTGTGTGCCCCCCTTCATCAGGCATGTACATGAGGAGTGAGAAGTCTGCCTTTTGGGGTGTTGTCCTTGGTCTCTGTTTTGTGCCTGAGCTTTGTGCTTGTGAAAACAGTATGCTCATTCTTGCACAGTAGGAGGGCATCCAACACTGAGTCTCTTTCTGTTGTTAATAATAAGGTGTATTTCTACAATGCTTTCTAATTTCAAGAGGATCTATCTTCCCTCTCTCCCTCTCTCCCTTCCTTCTGTACTTATTAAGTAAATAAAATGATCCCAGGTCCTCTGCTGGACACTGAAGATACAGAGATAAGTGAAATATTGTCTCTGCCTTCAAGGAATCCCTAGCTGAGAAGGGGAGAAAGAGAGATAATCAATTCTGGTGCACTATGGTCAGGGTTTAGTGAACTATGGAAAATGCTAGAAGTCAGGAAGCTTTGCAGAGAAAGTAATTTTGAGGCCAGAGCTTGAACAATGGTAGGTGTTTACAACTGGAAGAGGGGTAGGGAGAAGGAACTGGGGAAATGGTTACCTCAACAGATGTGAAATATGTGGCTAAATGGGAGGTGAGACCAGATAATAAAGGGCCTTATGTGCCATGTCCAGGTGTCTGGAATTTGTCATAGGGTGCTTTATTATTTCATCTCAATTGTTCCTCACAGCATCCTTAGGAGTCATCCCACGGCAAACCAGTGTCCTAAGAAAAAGAAGGCCTGGATTATACAAGGGTTCTACCACCTACCTCCTTTCAACTTGAAGCAAATCACCAAGTTCTGCACTTGGAACACACATCACCTACTCAACACTTCTCTAGGCAACAGGAACTTGATATTAATGCTATTGTCCTTTCAGCAACAGTCCATTACCATATACCATTAATATCTTTGTCCCAGACTCTGGGTGCTGTTAGCCAATGAGAGCTAATGTTGCAAACTTTAGTCTCCTCTCTCAACCAATGAGTATAAGTATACTACTCTGCAACCCACCTTGCCCAACAAGCTCTCTGCCTCACTATCCAGAGGGGACTGTCTTTTGCAGCAGAGGCATTTACTCTGATATGATCTCTCTCTGCCACTTATTTTTGCTCTGAGATGCAGTTTTGATTCATAATGGCTAACAAAAGATGTGCAAGTGGTGGTGCTGGAACAAAGAAATAGTATCATGCTGGCTGTCCCAATACAGGTGTAATAGGGATCAAGTGAATTTCAAGGAAATGGTTAGAGAAAGAATGAGAGAGGGGGAGGAGGGAAGAGAGACCATCAGCAGACAGACAGCGGTGGCGATCTGACTTTGGGAAGGACATCATATGGAGCAGGGCATCCTGGGAGGACTGCACTGTCCCTCTGAAAGTGGATTAGGAGAAAACTTGGCTGGAGGGAATGTGCCACACTGGGGAACCTGGAGGGAACAGAGTACGTACTGTTGGCCGTTACCATGATATTAGGAATACATTTCTGTAGGGCTGTGTTTTCAGGACCACATACAGCACCCTCTTTTCTGAGATGGGTGCACTCCTGTGCAAAAGAGGGTGAATGGAGAATTCCCAGCTTACTAGAGTTTAGTACTTAAGAGCAGGGGTTCTAGAGCCAGGCCACTGGGTTTAAACCCAGCTCCACCATTTACCAGCTGAATATTGAACCTCACTCTGCCTCAGTTTACCCACCTACAAAATGGGAGTAACAATACTACCTTCCAAGTGGGGATTATTGTGGTAATAGAATACTTGTAAAATGCTTACAATAGTGACTACCACAAATTAAGTACTCAAAAAGAAGAAGTATAATTTATTCATATCACTGCATTCCATTTTACTATTTAGTTTTCTGCCTATAACATAAGGAAAACTGACTAGTTAATCCTGGAGATCCCTGCCAGTTGAAATGTTACCCGAATCTTCAAATCCCTTTTATCCTAGGAAAAGCTTTAACTCTGAGGGTTTGACTGTCCTATCAGGGTCACATGAGGAGTAAGGAGTAAAATGCAAAATTGAAATTGAAACGCAGGTCAGCCATCCCCTAAGCTCATACCATTAAATGTGCCAAAACCTGACCAGAGCATCTCTCACTCCTTAACTTCTTGCACCCTTGCATGACAGAGCTTATGCCAACTCTGTTAGCATTTTGTTTTGTTTTGGTACTGGGGATTGAACTCAGGGGCACTCGACCACTGGGCCACATCCCCAGCCCTTTTTTTGTATTTTATTAGAGACAGGGTCTCACTGAGTTGCTAAGTGCCTCACCACTGCTGAGGCTGGCTTTGAACTCGTGATCCTCCTGCCTCAGCCTCCCAAGTTCTGGGATTACAAGTGTGTGCCACGGTGCCCAGCTCTGTTAGCATTTTTGTTTGTCTGTTGTTGTCCATTTTGTTCTATTTTTTAATCCCTTCCATTCCTCTGCAAATCAAGAAGGGAAGTGGGGAACAAAAAGGGATTTGTTGCACTGGAAGAAATAAGATTTAGCATAACGTTAAATAACCTAAAAAAAGATATTCTCCCAGCATTTGTAGTTCAAGCATCTGCTGTTGGCCTTGGTGCCTCGGGGAGACTAATAATCCTTTCAGGAAAGTGGAAGAATTTTCCACCCAGTTTGGAGAAAAGACAAATCTTTGGATGTAGCTCTTTGTCTTCTCTACTCTTTGCTCTTGTTTTATGTGGCTGGAATCTAGTGGTACCTTTTCCCTTTGGGAACATTGATGGCAATTCTTCAAGGGTGCAGTAGAGAGGGAAGGAAGCTGTGAGAAGAGAAGGGACATAATACCAGCAAAATGACCTATCCCCTAGTGGCAATTTTGGCAATTTTTGCTCCTGTATTCTTTCCTACACATCTACAACCCATTTGTGTGTAGCAGGGACTCAGATATCTAGCTACTGGGAGTGAAGCTTTCTTCTTTTGTTTATCATCTCTTCTTCCTTGTCTCTGTCCATTTCAACATTAGAATAATCAGTGCCCTACCCAGCGAAAATATCTGTGTAGAGTATTTTTAATAAGTATTTTTCATTTGACTGAACTGATTTCATCAGAGAAAGTTAATGCAATAGGTTTAATTTGAAAAATTTCTTCCTCTTTTTATTTCTTCCACATTTGATTTTGAGCACATGTCTGATACTTTCTGATGGTTTTGTGCGTCAGCGTCAGTCACACACACAGAATGGGCTCTAGACAGCCTCAGAACTTGATTATGACCAAGGAGCCACTGTTCTATAAACACCAAAAATTAGAAATTATCTCTGGAGCTGTTGGTTAACGAAGTCGAAGGCTAACCTTTAGGGCTCATTAAAATTCCTCTGATGAAAACCCAAGCTCGCAGTTCTCTCTCACGAATCCTTTCCTGTTAGGAGCTGGCGGGTGGAAATTGGTCGAGGCCCTCCCCTTTGCCCTCCCCTTTAATCTCTTGGTCAGGTTTAGGCAGAGATTTTTAAAGCATATAGATTTCTCTTTCTCCCTACTCAGGGTATGTGCTGTGAATCCAAACACACTGGGGGGCTCTCAGTGTGTAACTCACTGAGCCACCTTGACCGGGCAGATCTGCTGGTTCTGCCTCCTTCCAGCCACAAAGCAATGAAGACACTGGTGCTGGGGGTAAGTAAGAGGGGCCACAAGAGGCTGTTTTCTGTGCCTGACAGTAGAAATAAACATGGAGGGAGGGGCAGGAAATGATAAACCCCCAAGTATACTGCACATTTGGTGGAATGTAATGAGTGGTTCTAATGAATCTATCTGATAAGTGACAGTTATCAGGAGGTCCCTGCATGGTGACCATGGCTGCTGTCCTGTGCTGCTGGCAAACGAGACCTCCCAAATCCTCCCAAGGTGCTACAGCATGCCTGTGCAGCAGAGTGTTTGAATTCACTCGGTACATCCTTGTAAGAGAAGGACGCCATTGATGACACACCGCATCACTATTCTTTTTTTTTTTTTTTTTTTGGTACTGGGGATTGAACTCATGGGCACTTGACCACTGGGCCACATCCCCAGCCCTTTTTTGTATTTTATTAGAAGCAGGGTCTCACTGAGTTACTAAGTGCCTGGCCATTGCTGAGGCTGGCTTTGAACTTGCGATTCTCCTGCCTCAGCCTCCCAAAGTGCTGGGATTACAGGCGTGCGCCACCGCGCCGGCTTACATCACTATTCTTATTGCTAAACAGATGGACAATAACTGTTGATGGAATTTGTGTTTTAATCACATTAATGTATTTCACTAGGAGATCTAGATCCACTTACACACACAATTCAAAGCCTGCCTTAGTCTGGGTTCTTTTTTCATGACTGATAAACAGCTTCTCCAAGTTCATAGACAAATGATGAAAAAAATTTAAAAAAAAAAAGGTGGGGGGGGCGGGGAGAAGAGGAAGAGGAGGAAAAGAAGGAAGGAAGGAAGGAAGGAAGGAAGCAAGGAGCAGGCCCCAGGCTCCCATGTGGGCATTTTTCCTCCTTGGGAAACCAGGTGAGCTGGCCAGGCCTGCAGCCACGCTGCCACTTTGGCTCACACCTCACCTAGTGATTCGCCCACCCAGGGCTCCACAAGAATGCCCTCATCCCTCTCCTCCCCACTTCTCCAATTCCCTCCTTCCCTCTGTGCACAACACACACATGCTTGATGCAAGAATTCGTGGGTGCTATCTTTTCAAAGATTTCTACTGCCTTTTTACATAACCCAGTTTAGATGCCTGTAAAGTACTTGCCAACAATGGCCCTCACACCTATTAAACCCTCTAACCCATCACTTGTGTCTCGGTTAGCATTCTTATGTGACATGATAGAAATCAGAAACCCTGCTTTTAATGAAAATGTTCTAATTGTGGGAGAATCTGTCTTCTAAATACTCTGCTGTACACCAGGCTGAGTACAGACATAGACAAGACCAAACCCTATTAACTTGCCGATTTCCCTCTTACCGAGACTCACAGAACAGAAGCTAGTGTAGAAAATGTGATATCCACAGAAGGAAAGAGTTCTACAGATTCCTGCTTCAGAAGCACAAACCCCATCTTTCCTTCTCTTGAGACAGTTGATCAGACACTTCCCTCCTCTCTTAGAATAAAGAGATCTGAGGAGATTTTAAATTCATGGATGGATTTATTTGTTTGTTTGTTTGCTGGATTTTTTTTCCCCCCTCTCATTCTTTCTCCTCTGTAGAACACAACTAGTAAATGATTTGGATCTTTGACAGAACAAAGGTATTTTTGATGGGCTCTGTAATCTAGTGCGCTAATGCGCCCGGTCCCCTCATTGTCTTGCTGTCTGATCCCATCCCTTCTGCCAGACAGTCACTGCGGGATGAGTCACTTTTAATGTCTGATAATCAAGGTGAATTTTCAAAAAGCTGCCATTTTGGAATTATGCACTATATCACAGTGTCAGGGACAAGAGGAGGAGGAAGGAGGAAGGAAAGGCTAAGATAGACACCTACTGCACGTTTGGGGAACTGCAGGACAAAGCCAGCGTGGGGCCAGACAGGACGTGTCCGGAGGGTCCAAGTCGATCAAGGCGTACATAATGAGAAGGAGACTATGTTAATTATAAATTAAAAATAACTTCTATTATAATGAAGATTATATGCACAGGAGAAAACGTCTTAGTTAAAACAGACTGGAGGCATAGAATTAAGCACCGGCCATTTGGGGGTGTGAATTCTTACATACTGAATATACTGTGGTCCATTAAATAACCTAATACAAACTTGCATTTGAAAAAGAATAGGAGCGAATCATAGCTGTCTCCATGGATGCTATATTGTCTGTCATCCTTATTTAAAACAACATCAGCTAAGGAACATTACCAACCAGAGGGACCCAACCTCCCTTCAACTAAGGAGACTGGATATTTCTGGAATCGTTTAAAAGATGAAAACCTTCTCCCCACCCCCACCCCCCACCCCACCCCCGAAATAGCCAGGGAGATATTGGAAACCCTGGGTAAACAAAGGGCAATCAAATGTTCCTTCAGGGATTTGACTATTCAAATACACGGTGGTCAGTGTCTTCTCTAAGCTAGTTAATGAAAGCCACGATACATATTGTGACTCTAGAAATTTATTTAATTATTGGCATTGTATTAAATAGTAGGGTAGTTGAAGGAAAATGATATGAGAATAGCCTGCTACTTCTGTTTATTATTCAGAGAAGTGAATACCTATAAATAGACCAGGATGTTTTGACTAGGGAAATGCTGTCCTCGTTACAGCTGGGAGATGCTAGGGCGATTTCAAGCTGAAGCTTCAAAGCTTTGTCCTGCTTTATAAAAGCACAAGCGTTTTTCAGGGCTGTTTCAGTGGCTGAGGAGAATCTGCAGGTGCTTTATCTGTCCTGAGGGAGGGAGGGAGGGAATGATATTTCAGAGAATGCTATTTTGTAGTCATGACGAATGCTTACATGTTAACTCTAACCAAGGTGTTTAAATACCTGCATATCCTCCTTAACACGAGTATGTTTGCAGGTTATTACACCCTGCTATTGTTTACCGAGGTGATCTATTCCTCCCTTTCCCCATCCTCCCACCTTTACCACTATGTCTCTCTCTCTCTCTCTCTCTCTCTCTCTCTCTCTCTCTCTCTGCCCCCTATCTCTCTCTTTTTTACACACATACATACAAACACACAAAAGATTGTTGCAAAATAAGCAGAGAAAGAAAACATGGTTGTTGTGTTACTGCGTTCATGTATATAAAAGATTCAAGATATAGAGAATATGTGAGAAGAAATTAACCCCATAGACATCTATTGTTCCAATCCTAATTGTATCAAGACAATAGAAAGGTGGCTTGTCCTGTAACACTCAGCCAGGGAATGGCAGATGCCAACCTAGTGTCCAGGTGTCTAACTCCCAGGCTGGCCTGCTTTGGGCTGCAGTGTCCTATCCTCCCATATAAGAATCAGGTCTCTCTGCAGGTTGACTAAACCATGATTTAAGCTAAGACGTCATGATGGAAAAAGGAAAACCTAAAGAAAAGATAAGAATCATATATACATTTTCAACCATGATACAAATGGATAAAAAATAATCTGGCATGAAATGAAGAAAATAAAAATGTTAACAGAGAAGTTGTCCTCTATATATGTATGTCAAAATATATTCTACTGTCACATATATCTAAAAAGAACAGACAAATAAATAAAATCAGTGAAAAAAAATGTTAACAATATCAAACAAAATGATCTACCTAGCCAGGAATCTGAATAGAAGGCAGCATTGTCCTTCCTTTAAAAAATGAGTAGAGCTGGGCACAGTGATGCACGCCTGTAATCCCAGCACTTGGGAGGCTGAAGCAGAAGGATCACAAGTTCAAAGCCAGCCTCAGCAATGGCGAGGCACTTAGCAACTCAGTGAGACCCTGTCTCTAAAAAAAAATACAAAAAAGGGCTGGGGATGTGGCTTAGAGGTCGAGTGCCCTGAGTTCAATCTCTGGTACCCCCCCCCCAAAAAAAAGAGTAGAGATGTTCAGAAGTAGCATAGGAAGCAGATGCTGCTTGCAAAAAATGACGACACTTTATTTTTCTCTGTTTATTTTCATCTGAAATGTTTAAATCATTCAGTTACATTCAAGCATGTAGTCCTTGAGATCCTAGGCTCTATAAACTAGCGAACACAGCTGAAACTAGGAAGGAGCCAGCATTCCCTTTCCTTTTCTAGAATCTAGATCTTTAGAGGGTATGTATGGCCTGCCTCGATTTCTGAGAAAACGTCTACCAGATATTACCTGGGAGGTGTTTTTTAAAAAATCTATACCTTGAATTTCCCTTTTGCGGTGTTCTGCCTCCTGTTGGACTAAACTCTAGCTGAAATCTGCATGTTTTTATTAAAATAACTCCCTTTGTGCTTGAGAATCCTGACGTGCTGGGCAAGAAACTCCTGTACCCTCAGGGTACAGTTCCTATTTTAGTAGTAAGTCTTATGAATTTTGTTCACAAACACCTAAAGACAACAGGAACATTCTTGGGGGTACTAGATGGTGATCATGATAAAACACACTATTATAAACTAGAACAGGACCTCCCAGTAGCTCAGCTTTTCCTTCAAAGTATTTTTTTAAATGCCCACACTAAGAATTAAAGGTTAAAGTAAAATCCATTTAAATCAAGAATGTGTTTTAGAATGATGGGGAATCCTCTGTGGGTAAAGGAAAGGCTCAAAAGATGATGTGTCCATGCAAGAAGATGGAGGATGGAGATGTACTGGTCAATAGACAATTAAAGGGTTACCAAAAAACAAATTGTGATTACTTCAAGTGTCAAAACAAATGTCCTTTCAGTCTCTCTGATCCTACATTTTGATCCTGAGGAAGAAAAAAATGCAAGAACTTACATGTGTGGTTGGTGGGATAAACCAGAAACAGGCTCTTTATTTTTGCCCTGAAGAACCATCAAGAAGTGTTCGTGGGACTTTGATTTTGATAGCACTCTTAAGAATAGGGACTCTGCAGCCCCAGCACTAATATTATGTGATGCCAACAAAATGCTTTAAAAGAAGTTAAATACCTAAATAACAGAGAGACAACCCATGGTAATATTGCCACCCTTTCTACAGAACCATCCTTCTAGATTTTTTTTTAAATGACTGAGGCAAGAATGACTTTGGAAATCATATCTTCTATTACCATTTTGGGCTGGATGATTTTTTTGGGGGGTGGGGGAGAGAAGAGGAGGGAAAGAGGGCTGTCTTGTGCACATTAGGATATTCAGCAATCCTTCCCTGGCCTCCATTCACCAGATGTCAGCAATACTCCCTCACCAGTTGTGGCAATTAAAGTATCTCCAGACACTGCCAACTACCCCTTGGGGAGCAAAATAACCTCTGATTGAAAACCACTGGACTAGAGAGAATGGTTCTCATTTTAGAAAATAGGCTCTGTTGTCCTGTATTCTGGTGACAGTCTTTTACAATAAAGCCCATGTTTCTGAGCATACTTTGTGATTCTCAGTGTTGCCCATACAACAGCGCTCAGCACTCAAGATACAAATAATCAAATCTAAAGGGAGGCATGTTGCAAAAACAAAATTGAGCAATTGATTATTGATACATACAGAGCTGGACAGGATCAAGTAGATACAAAGCTAGCTACTTTTTTAAATATTTATTTATTTGCTTTAGTTGTACACAATGCGTTTATTTGTATGTGGTGCTGAGGACCGAACCCGGGCCGCACACATGCTAGGCGAGCGCTCTACCACTGAGCCACAACCCCAGCCCCAAAGCTAGCTACATTTTTGAAAGAGATGTAATGCCAACAAAACATTTTGAGGAAGTTAAATGCCTTTGCCTAAATAAATGGGCAGACAACCTATGGTCATGGAGTGAAAGATTTCATATAAGTAAGATTACAGCCCTGTCGTTTTTGGTTTTGGTTTTGGTTTTATGACTATTTGAGAAAAGAATGATTTCGGAAATCTCAGCTTCTATAGAAAAAAAATGTCAAGCTGCAATGGAGAACACATTTTTAATGCCTTTTTCAGATGTGGACAAGAAGGACAATGAGGAAAAAAGTATCTTTTGGAGTTATAAAAAACAATGAAATGGAAAGCTTCCCCCACAGAGTAGAACCAGAGCCTAATTTGAAAGAAGTCCCTCCATCTAAGGGCCCTTGCCGTCTCACAGAGGGTTCAGAATTGCTGTGACTCTGTGACTGTTTCAAGGACTTCCATTCTTTCCTTTTCTAAGTGGGAATGCTTATTGTAGTACTCTCAGGAATAGGGACCCTTTCCTTCTGCCACCATATGTTGGCTTCTTAATTCATAAGTGTCTAGATCCAGAGAAACTCTATGAGATTCAGGGCCTTGAGTTTGTATTGTGACTAAGTGAGACTTTAGAATATCTTCTCTAGAGAAGAGGTGAAAGTATTTTACATACAAAAGAGAAAAGCAAATACCACCAAAGAGCAGACTGTGATAGATTATATTACTATTCTCAATTATGTGCTACCCATCCTTATGAAAGGAGAAAGAAAGTGTCCATATAAATATATATACACATATGTGTGTAATTTTCATTTGATTTTCAGCACCTATCCATATGAGATGACTTGTCTTTTTTGACATAGAACTTGGTCAGTGAAATGTGGGTAAAAGTGATGGGTACAATTTCTCAGCAGCTGCTCTTGGACCCTTGTTATGGTCTGATCATTGCTTCTCTCCCACTTCTGTCACTTTGTGCAGCTGTAGTCACTTAGGGAGTACTACCAAATCAATTCAGAGACTTCAGCAGAAGGAATGATGACCATGATCTTGATTGGGTCTTGGGTGTGAGGTTTAAAAAAAAAAAAAAATCAGACGTTACTAAAAGCATCTTTTGATTTTATCTTTTTCTGGTTGGAAATTTAAAATAGCTGTATTTTTCAATCCTCTTTACAAACTAGCAAGTTCTTTCTTGAGCTTTCTTTCTTATAACATTAAATAAAGCTAATAGAGACTATGTAATGTTAGTAACACACTTTTTCTTATTCTCATCACGTAAATGTACAGATTTATTAAGAATAGAATATACCTTTCTGGAAAAAGCCAGACTAAATAATTCAATTTTTAAATTCAAAACCAAAGAAAGAAGAAAAAAACACTTGATAAAAATTTTTAAAAACCTTTCATAATAAAAATAGTCAACAAAACTAGAAATAGAAGAAAAATTATTCAACCTGAAAAAGAATCTTTGTTTAAAAAAAAAAAAAAAATCCCCTCTCCACCAACAGCCTTGGCGCCGCCATCATGGACACGAGCCGTGTGCAGCCCATCAAGCTGGCCAGGGTCACCAAGGTGCTGAACAGGACCGGCTCTCAGGGACAGTGCACGCAGGTGCGCGTGGAATTTATGGACGACACAAGCCGCTCCATCATCCGCAACGTGAAAGGCCCCGTCCGTGAGGGCGACGTGCTAACTTCATTGGAATCGGAGTGAGAGGCTCAGAGGCTGCGCTGATCTTGCTGCTGGGTCCTGGATCTGTACTACTTGGCCCACAGGATGATCTACATTTGTTAAATAATAAAGAGTTTGTATTGAAACAAACAAACAAAAAAATCCCAAAGCTCATGTCATACTTGGTGGTGAAAAACAAAATGTTTTTCCCTTAAGATCAGGAGTAAGACAAGAGTCTACTTTCACCATTTCTATTCAGCATTGTATTAGAGGTTTAGACAGGGCAATAAGACAAGAAAAAAATTAAAGCATCCACATTGATGGGAACATGATCTTATATGTAGAAAATTCTAAGCTATCAATTTAAAAAGCAACTATAAAGACAAGTGAACAAGTTTGGCAACATTGAAGAATATAAGATCAATATGCAAAAATCTATTGTATCTCAATACACTAGCAAAGAACAATCCAAAAAACAAAATTAAGAAAACAATTCTTAATAATAGTATTAAAAATAAAATACTTGGAATATATTTAACAAGAGGAATGTAAGACTCGGAACTGAAAACTCAGAAAATATTCTGGAAAAAACTTAGAGACCTAAGTAAGTTGAAAGACATCCCATGGACATGAATTAGAAGACCTACTGTCAAGAGTGCAATTACTTCCTAATCTAATCTATGTATTTAACACATCCCTAACAAAATCTGCTGTTTGTTTTCAGAAGTTGATTAGCTAATCCTAATATGCATAAGAAAATGCAAGGAACCCAGAATAGTCAAAATGTTGAAAAAAAAAAGAAAATTAGAGGCCTCTTTCAAAACTACTGCAAAGCCACAGTAATCAAGACTGTATGGTAATGCCACAAGGACAGAGAAGAGTCGTTAAAAGGAATAGAAATGAGAGTCTAAAAGTATACCTTTACATTATGGTCAATAGATTTTCAAAGGATGTCAGGACAATTGAATTAGTTAAAACTAGTCAAATAAACAAAAGCAGCTGGGACAACTGGATATTCATATGCAAAAGGTGTACCATATGCATTAACTCAGCTCAAAGTAGATAATAGACCCACATGTAAGAATTAAATTATATAACTCTTAGAAAACAAGAGTCTGAGTCTTGGTTAGGCAATGATTTCTTAGATAGGACACCAAAATATAATTAACAAAACAAAAATTGGTGAATTGGACTTCACCAAAATTAAAAACTCTTGTGCTTCAAAGAACACTTTCTAGAAAGTGAAAATACAACCCACAGAATGGGAGAAAACATTAATAAAGCATCCATCTGATGAGATGTGCATTCAGAATATACGTAGAACCATTACAACTTAACAATAAGACAACCCAATTTTAAAATGGGCAAAGGATTTGAATAAAAGTTCCTCCAGTGATTATGTCCAAATGGCAAACAAGCAAATAAAAACATTTTCATGATCATTGGTTAAGGAAATGCAAAAAATCAAAACCACACTGAGATAGTACTTCACACCCATTAGAATGGCTAAAATTTTTTTTTTTTAAAAAAAATTTTCTTTAATGTGTTGGTGAGGATGTAAAGAACATTGCTGGTGGGATTTTAAAATGGTTCATCACAGGGGCTTGGGTTGTGGCTCAGTGGTAGAGCGCTTGCCTAGCATGCATGAGGCACTGGGTTCAATCCTCAGCACCACATAAAAATAAAATAAAGATATTGTGTCCACCTAAAACTAAAAAATAAATATTAGATAAATAAGTAAATAAAATGGTTCATCATTTTGGAAAACAGTGTGGCAGCTCCTCAACATGTTAAACATGTAGATAATGATGACCCAGCAATTACATTCCTAGGTATAGACCCAAGTGAGCTGAACATATATATCCACACAAGAACTTACATGAAACCCCATATCAAAATTATTCATAATATTCAAAGGTTAAAATAACTCAAGTGTCAATCAACTAATGAATAAACAAAGCATGATATACCCATTCAGTAGAATATTATTTGGCCATGGAAAGGGCTAAAGTACTGATACTAAAGTACTGATACAACATGAACAAACCTTGAACAGATCATGTTAGTGAAAGAAGCTAGACACAAAAGCTACATGTTGTATGACTGGAGTTATATGAAATGTTTAAAATAGGCAAATCCATAGAGATAGAAGTGAAGTAGTGGTTCATAGGGCTGGGAAAAGGAGGGACTAGAAAATGGCTATTAATGGGTATAAGATTTCTTTGAGGAAATGATAAAAATATTCTAAAATTAGATCATGGTTATAGTTACACAGCTATCAAATGCTAAAAATCATTGACTTACATACTTTAAAAGTTTGAATTATGGGCTGGGTTTGTGGTTCAGTGGTAGAGCACTCGCCTCGCACGTGCGTGGCCCGGGTTCGATCCTCAGCACCATGTAAACATAAATGCATTGCACTGTGTACAACTAAAGCAAATAAATATTTTTTTTAAAGTTTGAATTGTATGGTATGTAAATTAAATCTCAATAAAGTTGAATAAAAAATAAATAATAAGGGACAGTAGTATTGGTGATCATTCTTTTTAGAAACCAACTGATCATAAAGATGATCTATCCTATCCATACGCTCAAAGCATTTACCTGTTACATAATTGTTAAGAAAATCTTAAAGTATTAGAGCCCAACAAGGATGTAGGATAATCATCTCCTCTGAAGGTTTAACCAAGCCACAAAGAGCTCCTTCTTTCTTTTTTTTTTTTTTTTTTTTTTTTGTGGTACCGGGGATTGAACTCAGGGGCACTCGACCACTGGGTCACATCCCCAGCCTTTTTTGTATTTTTTATTTAGAGACAGGGTCTCACTGAGTTGCTAAGTGCCTCGCCATTGCTGAGGCTGGCTTTGAACTCGCGATCCTCCTGCCTCAGCCTCCCAAAGTGCTGGGATTACAGGCGTGCGCCACCGCACCCGGCAAAGAGCTCCTTCTTTTCATCAATTATCACTTGCCTATTTGTGGATATCTCCAGTGCTCACTCAAAATTATTCCTTCCTAGAGTCTTGACTGCTTGTATGAGAGTTTTGAAAGGTAGTTATGGGTAGGGCATAGGTGCATTGGTACGTGTGTCTATAATTTTAGTGGAAAGTAATTACACTGATAAGGGTTTTTAACTTTTATCCTCTCCAGTAGGAGGTTTGTGTGTATCCTTGATTTAAGGTGAATTAAACCTTAGTTTTCTCTTCAGCAATTTCTAGAAATGATTTATCTTAACATTTGGGGAGTCACTTTATCAATATACATTACTTTGTAGATGTTTATATTTTCTTACAATCCTACTAGTAGAGTTAATCACTCTCTTGTCTGTACTACATCTGTATCTTATACAAATTCCTATTTCTTGAGGATTTTTGCCTATTTCTTCATGTCTCCCATCATTTTGCAATCATTTATATTCATGTCTGCCTCTGCCATAAGACCACAAAAACAGAGACAGCATTGTGTTAGTTCTTCATCCCCAAAACTTAGAACAGGTTCAGTGCATGTTCACAGACCCGAATGCCCTCTTTCACATGATTTCTGTTTTTTTCACGATTTGAAGGCCATCTCCTGAAGTTTTCTCTCCTCCAACCTCTGCATGTCTGTCCCCTCAAATTACGGTTTGATCTATAAATCAATGCTTACCTTCCCTATGCATTACATCCCCTTCCTTATTTCTAAATTACAACTATCATTTTACTATTGACCCTAATGAGAAGCAGCTCGCGGAAGTCATGTTAAGTGTGTTCTCTAATGGGGTTTTGAGGCACAGTATGAGAACAGCTTATCTGTGAACAAGACTTTAAAGGTAAGAAACAAAGATCTCTATCCGTTCCTTCTTTTGACTATTCCTGCTTCATCAATATTTCTTAGCCCTTTTAACCTTAAACAACAGTGGATCTGAAAAACTGAGATCTTCCCTCCAGTGTTTAAGCACAGACCACTCATGTCTTTCCAGAGAGAAAAAGCTTCTCCTTGCCTTTAGAATAAGGACAGCAAGAAGCCTGCATGTAGTTCCTGCTTGATGGATATTTATGGTTCAATAGAGGCTAAAGGAATCTGCCCTACCACTGGTGTTCCTATCACTCTATCAGCCTCTCAAATCAGACATCATGATAATTGATTGAGATCTAGTGGGCATGGAGGGACATTTTTAATGGTTGATTTATTGGCTGAAAAATCCATCACTAAACAATACAGTGAACATTTTAGTCACAGCATATATACTCTCTGATGAGGATTTAAAATCTACACAACCATTGTTTTTCTAGAGGTTGACTTGGGGCTCACCAGTTTGATGAGTATTTTCTCCTGGAGATGGTCTCAACTATGCCTGACCAAATATGCAAGTTTCCTAAGCCACAAATAGCCAAAACGTTTCATCTTTAAAAGAAAGATACATGAACATTAATTAACAAATTGGTATCTTCTCAAGAGTATATCTTGGTGAGAAAAATCTCTCCCATCTATCTTGAGCAAAATCTTTTAAACAGTGCTACCCAAAGTGTAGTCCATGGGTGAGTTCCAGTGAATGAACTGTTTGTTACTGGTTTGTGATGAGATAAATACAAAAATTATGAATAAGCATTTAGGGCTGGGGTTGTGGCTCAGTGGTAGAGCACTCCCCTAGCACATGCGAGGCCCTAGGTTTGATCCTCAGCACCACATAAAAATAAATAAGTAAAATAAAGGTATTGTGTCCAACTACAACGAAAAATAAATAAATATTTTTTAAAAATAAGAATAAGCACCGGGCGCGGTGGCGCACACCTGTAATCCCAGCACTTGGGAGGCTGAGGCAGGAGGATCGCAAGTTCAAAGCCAGCCTCAGCAATGGTGAGGCACTTAGCAACTCAGTGAGACCCTGTCTCTAATAAAATACAAAAAAAAAAAAAAGGGCTGGGGATGTGGCCCAGTGGTCAAGGGCCCCTGAGTTCAATCCCCAGTACCAAAAAAAAAAAAAAAAAAAAAAAAAATAATAATAAGAATAAGCATTTAGAAAATTTTGCAACATTTTGACACAGTACTTTTGTCTACATAATCTAGTCATTAAAAACACGTCTTATATTTTGTGTTTCTGTTACATTTGATTTTTCTGATGTTAATTTTATTGTGTTTTATTAAAATACTAGTTTATGATGGCTTAGATATATTTTTTTAAAAACTGGACATCATCACAGATAGTTTGAGAAACACTAATCTCAAATGCCGTACCCCACCTCGACTTCTTTGCTAGTCTCATTTGTTTTATTTCAGTCTCCAGACTTCATTCCATTTTATACTTATGGCCAGCTTCTAAACCTAGACTTTTTCCCCCTCTCTCACCTGCAAGCAGTAGATGTGCACAAGGCTTGAGGCACTGGTCAGATTCTCATTATTGGGGGGTCCTTCGTGGCCATGAAGTTGAAGAAGCCCGCTATTAGCCACTCTAACAATGAATTTATCATGGGGGGTGAGAAAAGTTCATTCCTGTTGGTGGTGACCTTGGCTCCTGGAATTTTCAAGCTGTAACTGACTTTGGTAAATGGTCCTCTCACTAGCACCAACACAAAGACCATGTAGGTCCTCCAGACTCTGGCAAAGCTCATCTTAACCGCGCCCCACCACCGCCTTCCAGCATTCCCACCACATTACCTCTGCACAATCCAGTAAATGTCAGTTCTCCATGAGGATTATTTCAAGCAAACTGATACATCATTCATTGTTATGTTTAATTTGATCATCGTGCCAAGCAGTCAACCTGTCTATAGCAGAACTGTGTAACTTATTATGTCTTAACCTATGACATCATAGTTTTTAAAGAACATGATTTGAAGACATTGATATCTATTGCTGTTCACAGCTCTTTTTCATCCAGATTTATTATATGTATGCTTATGACAGGAATGTGAGTGATGGAATGGAGAGAACTAGACCAGGATCAAGAACACCAGCTGGGAGATGACTGCAGCAACCCAGGCAAGAAATAATGAAGGGCTAATCAAGGCAGTGACAGATATGGAGAAAGGATGGGTATAAGAGGTACTTGGGCATTAGAACAATAGGATTTGGTGCCTAATTAGATGTTAATGTACCATCAATGGTTGATGGTGGCCTCCAAGTTCCTGGCTGGAGATCATAAAGTAGGTGGTGATAAGATAGGAAGAGAACAGGAAGAGCAAGTTTGGATAAATACAGAGAGAAAAGGGTGATAGATTCAGCTTGGAGCTGCATTTACCCTGCCTGGGTTGTACAGGCAATTGAATCAGAGTCAAATCAAGAGAGAGTTTTGAGCTAGAGATTTGGATTTTTGAAGTCATGAGCATGTAAGTAATTACAACCAGAGGCTTGAGCACAATATTTTCAAGTGGCTTAGAGCCAATATTTTCCTTTATTCAACTTCCCCTTGAAATGTAAGATTTTTATACTTAATGATCTCTCTATTTTCCATGTGATAAAGTAGGACACTGGGGTTCTAACCTAACAGTTTGTGTTTGGATATTATGGGATTTTATGAAAAGTTAAGCTAATCAGAGAGATCTGTTTAACTATTTCCTAAACTTGAAACTCTCTTCTCCTAGCTCAGTCCAACTTTCCTGCATCTAGCTGTCCTCATTAACAGTTTGTAAAAGCACATAAATGTATGTATTAGGATTTTATGTGCGTCATCCCATTTGATTCAATTCAATCATCACCTGACCCCCTAAGAGGTATCATTAAACCCATTTACAGATGAAAAAATAGGCCCAGAGAATTACATGGATGGGAAGAGGCTAAAGTCACCGTCCTTTAGTAGTGTGTATCTCCAGCTGTCTGGTAACATGTGCCATTGGACAGCAACATTTTTAGGGCCCCACTCTATGCTGGTCACCCCAAATGATGATACCTCTATCTACCCTCAATTTTTGCAGTTCAAAAATTGGCTTCTTTAGCTATTTCCCCATCACGAACAGCAAACACTAATGGACACAGGGGAGGCAGTTGCTTTTCAAATGAATGTCTGACAACTTTTTGCAATAAATCTTACCAAGAATACACCAAGAGGCCTGAAAATGTTCATCCCCTTGGACTCAGTAATCCTGCTCCTACAAAACTATCCTAAGCAAATAAGAGAGATGCTCCAAATATTTTTCATGAGCATCTACCAGTACCAGACACTACTGGGGACTGGGAACCCAGTGGCCAATAAAATAAAGTCTCTATCCTCTAAGAGCTCATGGCCCAGAGCATCAAGAGGATGTGGTACCCACAATGATAAAGAGGTTGGCTGGGTATCCTGGGAACAGGGAAGAGGAATCTCTTACCAGGCTGGGGCAGGGAAGTCTTCCTGGAGGAAATGATGTACAGGCTGAGTCAGTGGAAGATGTTATCCTTGGGAAAGACAGGAGTTAAGGACATTCCAGACAGGAGCAGCAACCTAAGCAAAGTCATAAGAAAAGTAATTACATCAGGGTCTTTCATGAAGGAACAGTTTGGAGATGTCATATACCCCATGTTCTGAAGAGTACCTTTTACCCTCTAGGTAAGATCCCCCCACCCCACCCCAGGGAGTTCAGAATAGCTGTAGGGTTTCTCAGGGAAATTTTTAGGATATATGTAAACAGGAAGGTGGGGGGGGGAGGTGGGGTGGGAAGAGCTGGGAACTGGCCTAGGCTCCAAACCTCAACCCTGCCACAACTCAAGTTCCCTGGGAAATCCTACTTATGATATTTAACAGAAGGGTTCTACTGCCGAAAGGAAAGTTTGAAAATCCTTCATGGGAAGCTACAAGAGATTTTAAGCACAACAGTAACTATAATATACATTTCAGGCAGATTATACTGGTGCTGTTGGGAAGATATTTTGCCTGCTGTTTATTTATAACTGGAAACAATCTAAATGTCCAATAAGAATGTGATAAAATAATAATAAAGAGCTACCATTTATTGAGTGCTTATAGTGTACAGGCACAATGCTAAGTACCTACATACCCCACAGCATTTAACCTTGATAGAAACCACATGTGGTAACTATTGTCAATATTGTGCAGATGTGAAGCCTAATAAAGGTAAGTAGCTGGTTTTGCATCATCCAGATGTAAAGGGGTGGGGCTGGAATTCCAGCCCAAGTCCATCTGACTCTTAAGGGCATGCCATTCCATTGCCATATGGAAAAATCTGGCGCAGCCCTTTGAAATCATATTTTCAAAGATTATTTAAAGATAAGTAGGAAATGTTTATAGAACAATGTCAAATGAAAAAAAAATTCCACAAAAATATGTGGAATCATTCCCATATTAAACATACTGAAATGTTCGAAATATTTATCACTGGGTCATAGAACCATAGTAATTCTTATTTTCTTTCTTACACTCTTCCTCCAGATTTTCTAGAGTGAGCACATATTCCTTTAATCATTGGAAGCAGAACAAAAAGTTTTTAAAAATTCAGGGTGAATTGCCGGCATTCTCAGCCTAGATTCAAAACAAAAGATCAGTTTTTTGGTGCACCTTACAGAATAACAGGGCAGACTATTGTGTGTGTGACGTAAAGGAAGTCAGCTTATGCTAATTGTTAGCCATATAATCTTTTTTTTTAAATATTTTTTTTAGTTGTAGATGAACACACAGTATCTTTATTTTATTTTTATGTGGTGCTGAGGATCAAACCCAGTGCCTCACACATGCGAGGCAAGCGCTTTTACCACTGAGCTATAGCCCCAGCCCTAGCCATATAATCTTACAGTAAACTTCTCTGAATCTCAATTTCTTCACCTACTAAATGAAGAAGTTTAAGCTAAATATTCTTTACAATTCCTAAAAACACTAACCTATAGGTTTTTTTTTTAAGTACAAATGAAATTAGGCAGAGGAGCATAAAAGAGATATATTAAATTTTTCTTGCTTTAGTTACATTTTCTTGGGCATTTAAGGAGGGTGGTTTCTTTGATATGAGGTCTGTGCTCTCTAGTAATATGATAATGTGCTCCAGTGCAGTCAGCAGCCAAGCGCTGCTGGGTGCTTTCACAAAAAAAAATTTTTCTCATTTCATCTTCACTAAAACCTTTTGAGGTGAGAGCATTATTATCCCCATTTTTGCTATGTAGATCAGGGCATTAAAGAATTCGCAAAAGGCTTCTCGTGACATGTGCCCAGGTTCAAATTTAAATGTTTCTTTGTGAATTCCTAGAATGTTGTTAGTTCAGATATGGAAATATTTATTTGCTTATTTGTTTATTTTATCACTTCAACTACCCACAGTTTTGGTTACCAAAAAAGAAAAAAGCAATTTCTCTCCTCAAATGTTTTGTATTCTATATAAAGAACTCAAAAATCTTAACACCAAAAAAAAAAAAAAAACAAATAACCCAATCAATAAATGGGCCAAGGAACTGAACAGACACTTCTCAGAAGAAGATATACAATCAATCAACAAATGCTTGAAAAAATGTTCAACATCTCTGGCAATTAGAGAAATGCAAATCAAAACCACTCTAAGATTTCATCTCACACCAGTCAGAATGGCAGCTATGAAGAACACAAACAACAATAAATGTTGGCAAGCATGTGAGGAAAAAGGCATGCTCATATATTGTTGGTGGGACTGAAAAATGGTGCAGCCAATATGGAAAGCAGTATGGAGATTCCTTATAAAACTTGGAATGGAACCACCTTATGACCCAGCTATCCCACTCCTTGGTCTATACCCAAAGGACTTAAAAACAGCATACTACAGGGACACAACCACATCAATGTTTACAGCAGCACAATTCACAATAGCTAAACTGTGGAACCAACCTAGATGCCCTTCAGTAGATGAATGGATAAAGAAAATGGAGTATTAATCAGCAATAAGAGAGAATAAAATCATGGCATTCGCAGGTAAATGGATGAAGTTAGAGAATATAATGCTAAGTGAAGTTAGCCAATCCCAAAAAGCCAAATGCCAAATGTTTTCTCTGATATAAGGAGGCCGATTCACCGTGGGGTTGGGATGGGGAGCATAGGAGGATTAGAGGAACACTAGAATGGTCAATGGGGAGGGAGGGAAAGGGAGGGGGCAAAAGGGTGAAGAAAAAAAAAGATGGTAGAATGAGATGGATATCATTACCCTAAGTGCATGTATGAAGTCACGAATGGTGTGAATATACTTTGTATACAACCAGAGATATGTAAAAATGTGCTCTACAAATATAATATGAAATGTAATACGTTCTTCTGTCATTTCTAATAACTTAGAATAAAAAATAAATTTTAAAAAATGTTTTGTATTCTAAGAGAGAAAGAAGGTTCTCACAAAGAAACAATTCTGAAATTAAAATTAAAAACAATATGTAACAGGGACAAACGGAAGCTTTCAGTTATGTCCCTGTATCCTTTAGTGAGAAGCAAGAAAAAAGACATTAATATAAAATTGCAGATGGAGGCAGGAATAGTCACTTGTCGTTAGTATCAGGGTCTTTTTAATGAAAATTAACCCCAGAAATGCTTGACTAAGCAGCGGAGGCCCAGGCATCATTTGGATCCTGACAGAACCAGGACAGTTAAATCTTTCCTACCTGTATATGAGCTTGAGAGAATAAATTAGGCCAAAGCCATTCACTATGCTAATGGCTCTAGTTATTACCACTGGAGACCCTAGATAATCACTGTGTGATAGCAAAAGGTAGCCATAGCCTGGAATCATCCAGTGACCACACAATTCCCAGAGCAATGCTCACAAAACCTGGACCAGTCCAGTCAAATAATAAAGCATAAAAGTATGCATTTGACAGGAAGGATGGATTCTACAGCCCAGGGTATGATCTCCAGCTGGGGAGGACCACGTTCCATGGAAATACAGCACTGAGAGGAAAAAACTGAGCAAGGGCATCTCAGAGAATCATTATTGGTAGCATACAGACACTTCTGCCCCCAAAGATCACTGCTCCGTGTGTGTGTACAAGCTCGATAGAAAGGCATGCTCATATAGCCTTCAGGTGAAAGAACAGAATGTGATGGTTTGTCCATCTACAACCCAGACTGATTTCTTGAAATGTGACCACTCATCTAGTATCTATGGACTATGTATAGAAGGTTATATCTAAATAAGACCTAGGAGCTTGTGAGGGGTTACTGGCTTCTTAAATTTCCTTCAGTCCATCAGTATGAAAGATGTCAAGCTCAAGCTCAGAGACTAAGTGAAAACAAGGGTCTTGAGCACTATGGGCACCAATATGTCATCTGTGTATCATTTGGGGTGTGGGGAAGGACCATGGTTGATCCTGCCCAACATTGCCATCTTCTTTTAGGAAGTTAAATAAGTAAATATTCTGAAGTGGTCTCATTATTTATGGAGAAGTACAATGGACTCAAAAACATTAGACAGAATTCAGGGAGATGCCTCAACTCCACCACTGTGCCTTACCAGTCATTAATCTCCAGGTGCCATTAACTCTCCATCATCTTGATTATGTAAGTAACCCAGAACACATGAAATAATGTGTAAACACACTTAAATTTCGTTTTAAGTAAAGTATAACAAAGTTTAGGGAGCTTTACTATGTGCAAGGTACAGGTTCTGTGGAGGACATAAAGGCCCAGTTCATCTCTTTAAGGAGCTTGGAATCTAGTGAAGTGACAGGCCCATGCATATCCTGCCGCCAACTGAGATGTAATAGACAATGTGCTAATTGCTATAAGCAAGTTTATTCGGTCATTCAACAAGTATTGGCAGGCACTGTGCAAACTCTAAAAGTAAATTACTTCTCTCTGAGATGCACATGGGGAGCAAGGTCATAGATTTATGGAAATGAGCATTTGGACTGGGCTTTGAAGAAGAAGCTAAAATTCACCCAGCAGAGATGGATCGAGGCAGGTGTGGCAAAGGTAGTGGAAGAGTGAAAGGTTTGGAGAAAGTATAGGGTGCGCTTGGGAAATGATGTAGTCTGTTTAGAAACAGTGCAATTCAAAAATGCACGTCCCCATAGTGAGAGGTATGCCTGGGAAGATCTCCTGTGAATGGATCCAAGTGGCAAAGTCAAGAAATGAACTTTTTTTTCTGTATCTGTAGACATCAAAGGCTTGAGGTAAAGGAGTGACATGATTATGTCAATACTATAATGGACAATTTATCCATCAGTGGAGCAAATGAGGGAAGACTGAAGGAGAGAAAATTCAGTAGGAACTTTTGCAAGAGCCCACACAAGAGAAAGCCAAACTAGAACAGAGGGACAGAAGACAGATGGATGCAGCAGATAATAGAGGACATCGAATCCAGAGAACATGGAGCCAAGGAGAGGATAGGGTGACAGAAAATACTTGTTAAATGTTGCCATCATCAGCCCCAACAAATTTTTGAAATGGATTAATTTGGTTTGCAGTTTTGGAGAGCTCAGTATGGTACCATTGTTCTACTGTCCAGGGCTATGAGTGTTTACTTCCTTTCCACTGTCAAAGTCTATCATCTGGAAAGGGTGCGAAAGGTCTTTCAATGTTATCCTTCTGAGACATTCACCCTCTAAGAGACCTCTAAGCTTTAAGGTAGAGATAGGAAACTTCAAGAAGGGAATTTCTGGGGCTGGGGTTGTGGCTCAGTGGTAGAGCGCTTGCCTAGCATGTGTGAGGCCCTGGGTTTGATCCTCAGTACCACATAAAAATAAATAAACAAAATAAAGGCATCATGTCCATCTACAACTAAAATAATTTTTAAAGCAAATTTCTAGTGAAAGATGAGAAAATGTAAATACTTGTGTAAACACAAGTCCTTACCATGTCGCCCTCAGTTCTCAGAAAAACTGCAGAAAGTTCCTGCTCCTTATTTTGTCTATTTTGCAAAAGCTGGATGGCCGACCACCCGACCCCTTGCGGTCAGGCTGACCCAAAACATGAAAATAAAATGCTTTGTATGAAACTTTACATGTCAACCAATCAGAAGAACGCTGTAAACTACCCCCCCTTAACCTGTCTGTATTTCATCATAAAAACCCTGCTAAATCTGAGCTGGTGGCCTCTTAGCGTCACCGGTTACCGAGTGCGAGGAGGACTGAGCTTGCTAATAAATGACTCTTTGTTGCTTGCATTGACCGTGGTCTCTGGTGGTCTTCTTGGGGGTCCCAAGCCGTGGGGCACAACACTAGCACTAGCTAATTATTTTCTCTTATATATTGTTACTCCTTGCAGAATAAGATTTGAAGTTCCAGAAACTGATTCCTGCACCCCAGTTTTTCTAGTTCTTGTGACCATTTGGCAGCCCTCCCCTAGCATTTCTTTCTTTCTTTCTTTCTTTTTTTTTTTTTTTTTTTTTTTTTTGGTACTGGGGATTGAACTCAGGGGCACTCAACCACTGAGCCACATCCCCAGCCCTTTTTTGTATTTTATTAGAGACAGGGTCTCACTGAGTTGCTAAGTGCCTCACCATTGCTGAGGCTGGTTTAGAACTCATGATCCTCCTGCCTCAGCCTCCTAAGTGCTGGGATTACAGGCGTGCACTACCACATCCAGCTTCTAGCATTTCTTTAGTAGGTTTAATATTTTTAGTCTTCTTTTCTGTTCAGAATACTCACCAGCCCCAATTTGTTAGCCCTTAGTTATGATTGGAGAGGTGAACTCCCCAATCAGGAAGTATTTTATGCTCATATTTCATATATTTCAAAATTTGCCTTGGTCTTGCCTTGATTCTTGACAAAGATCATATTCAGTAAACTGAATAATTCTTTGCAACATAGTCACTGACTGGTCATAAAGAACATCCACTGTAAACACCTGTGAGGATCATCACAGAACATCCGGATGAGTTTCTGCTTGGATATTGGCATCTTCTGAGTAGTTACAGAGTTAATTGCAAGTGTAAGGACGGGCCCACATACCTGTCATGAAGAATTATACCCAGTCTTTTAAAAGCTAGATTAAAACAACAAAAAAAAAGGTGATCCACTGCCCCATCTCTGAGCTTGCAAAAGTTACTGATGCAATAGACCAACTACTAACCTACAGCGGTTCCCCAGACAAGGCAGGAAGGAGTCACGGAATAAAACACGTGATATGACACACCTCCTTGGTCTCTACCTTTCTCCCCCAGTGCATTTGAGATGTTCCGGAGGAAAGTATTCAAAACTGCCACCATTCCTCGACCTACTGCCCTCCACCCCCACTCAGCCCAGAGCAGCCTACCCTAGGCACAGTGAAGCTGTACATCCTCAGAGGTGTCCTGACTCTTATTAATGCCCAAGATTATCCACTCACCCTTCTATTTGAAAGATCCAGATAATTTTAAATACCACCCATAAGGATGCAGCTATCTCTAGAAATGGAATTCTCATTGAAATTCCCACTGTTCCTTTAAGGGCCAACTTAAATGTCACCTCTAAATAATAATCACTGATATTTACTCAGTGCTTACTTTGAGCCAGGCACTTTGCTCAAGGGTTCCCAGAGATTTTTTTCGTTTCATCCTGGGGGGGGGGGGGGGAACCTCTCAGGTAAGTACCAGTATTATTCCCATTTTACAGATGTGGAAACTGAGAGGTTAAATAACTCACCCTAACCAAGAGCTGCGAGGTAGGAGAGCCAGCAACCCAACTCTGGGTCCTCACTGCTGTTACATAGTAGACATTCAATAAATGAGCTGAATGATGGTCATTCTCTATTTCGTGTTGCACTGAGCTCTGAGCATGACCTTCACCTTACCCAGGACTTACCCAGCACCTGTTTTCCTAAACTCAACAAGGCCACCATTTTATCCCCCCAGTGTGATGTAGTGCAATAAATACTTGTGGAAGGAAGAGCTAAAGGGAGCAAGAAAGAGATCAAAAATGCCTTCTAAGCCGGGCGCGGTGGCGCACACCTGTAATCCCAGCACTTTGGGAGGCTGAGGCAGGAGGATCGCAAGTTCAAAGCCAGCCTCAGCAATGGCGAGGCACTTAGCAACTCAGTGAGACCCTGTCTCTAAATAAAAAATACAAAAAAGGGCTGGGGATGTGACCCAGTGGTCATGTGCCCCTGAGTTCAATCCCCGGTACCACACACACACACACACAAAATGCCTTCTAGTTTGAAATTTGAAAACTACAATTGACCCAAATATAGTTGTGAATGAAAAACTGTGTCACCCAGAAGTCTATATTGGCCTCTCTGGTTAAAGCACAAGGTTGCAAACACAACTCCACCATTGATTGGCCAAGTGACCCGCCCTGTGTTTTCATAGCTTATAAAGTGGTTTTCTTTTTTTTGGAGTTATAAAAATCAAATGAGATAACATACACGGATGAGCCCAGGAAAGTGCCTACTCCTCAGTAACTGCTGGCTGATTGCTGTTGAATAAGAAATACAGGAGGCTGGCCCGCTTCACATCATATAGAGGAAAATGTAGCCCTCGCTGATATGTAACATATTACAGGAGCCCAATAACTGTTTTGAGTGATTAGGCCAAATGTCTGTACGTCCAAACATTAAAGTGTGACATATGCAAGTATCATCGGAACATCTATTTTATGTCTCAGTGCCATCCTCTGAGATGAGGATCTGTTTATATTTATAATGCAAATGCACTAGGCTGTTCCTGGTCAGAATAGTTCAAGCGTCTGTTTTTTCCCAGCACCCCCCACCCCCTCCCTCCCAAGAGTAAGAATCCTTCCCCACGTTCTCCCTCCAACACTCCTCACCCGCCTGTCACTTTTCAAAGACAAGCTCCTCAGAATGAAATCTCTGCTTTCTTTGTTTTCCTGGTTTCCATTTTGTATCCTAAAATATTCACTCCAAGTTCCGCTTGACAGACGTCCCTAATCTAATCTCCACGTCTGCTTTCTAATTTTCACAGTCAGGATAAAACAAATAGGTTGGAGTTAATTGCCGGAGCAGCGGGCCGGAGCTCTGAGCTGTGATTTATGAGCTGAGTGCGGGCGCTCTGCAACACATTTTTCTTAATTTATTTTTAATGAGTCTCTCAATTAATTTTCTTGGAAACATCTTAATGATGTTGGAGGCGGGTGTTAATGAGGTCTGCACCAGCTCCAAATTTTGCATATTTTAAAGTGCCTAATGTCATCTTGCACCCTTTCTTTCCATTTTAAGAAAATATGCGGGGGGGAGGGGGAATTATTGTTGAATGGAGAATTCGCACTCTTCATGCCTCAGTCTTTGCTTAACCTTTCAGACTTTATGGGCTTGGGGTGTCTCGGAACAATCACACGCACTCTGCTCCCCTCCCCCACCCCCGCTATCTCTGGACTCCCTGAACCCTGCGAAGCTGCAGCAAGAAATGCAGGGGAAGTCACAATCCCAGGAAATTAAGAGTTCTGGAGAACAGTCACCCTGACTGACAATGTCTACAGGGTACTTTTGCTTGGTGACCTCGCCTTTCCTAAAGCAGATAGCTAATAAGGGGAAATACAGGATGGAAGAAGCAACTCACAGGGTGTCTTATTAGCACGTGGCCATTTGTTCAGAGACCCAGGTTCCTGGATGTCTCTGCGGAGTTTGGGACATCAGATCCACAGGGCTGAAGCCCTGCTCACTTTGCATCATAGTAAGGCCCAGAAAAAAGTGCCCCAGTACCGTGACAATCTCAAACCTCTCTGAGACTTTTTCACCAGCAGGTCTTCTTCGGTCTCCACTCTGCATTTGCTAGTTAGACCTTATTTCTCTGATTAAACAGTCATTAAATGTTTATGTAAAAAATTTGGAAAATGCAAAAGAATGGCTCAAATAAGAGAAAACCAAGTTTACTGCCTAAAGACAGTCACGATTAAAATTGGATGCTGTTTTCTTTTAGGCATTTTTTTCTTTTCCTATTCTTGGTTTTGGGCTTCATTTTCTGTATTTGTGATGATAACTGAATATCAATTTTTTTCCCATTTTACATTATAACGTGAGCAACAAACTCCTTTTGAACAGTGTTTTTAATGGCTATTTAATATTCTATCTAGTAGATCCCTCATCATTTACTAAATCACTCTGCTGTGGCTGGGCATCTACTCTAATTCTCAAACTGTTATCACAGACGCTTTGTGATGAATATCTTTGCACAGAAAGTTTTTTTTTTTAATTAGGAATTATTTTCTGTGGAATAGTCTGAGGAATTACTGATTTAAAGAATATAATTCTTTTTAAGCCTCTTGAGATTTATTTCCAAGTTACTTTTGAAAGGGTGATAACCAGTTTCCTTCCAACAGTACAACATGGGAGTGTTTGTTTCTTCAATCTTGCGAAGCATGGAATGTCACAATTATAAAGCACCGAAGTCTAAGCTGGCGGATTTCAATGCATTTCTCTAATTTGTCCACAAACCCCTCTTTGGGTAGGTAATGTCTCCAGGAACCCTTCATTCACCTTGGAAGGTAGGGGCCACATCATCAGAAGTCTGAGTGCAAATGACCCCTCCATTGTGCACTGTTTTCTGTCTTTCCTGCTCTTCTCCATGGATGCTATCTGCCCCTTGTTGTCTGTAGATGACTCCAAAACCCTATTTCTTTTTTTTTTTTTTTTAGTTCTAAGTTGTTATAAATGACAGCAGAATGCATTACATTTCATATTGTACTTATAGAGCACATTTTTACATATCTCTGGCTGTATACAAAGTATATTCACACCATTCGTGTCTTCATACATGCACTTAGGGTAATGTTATCCATCTCATTCTACCATCCTTTTTTCTTTTTTCTTCACCCTTTTGCCCCCTCCCTTCCCCTCCCTCCCCATTGGCCATTCTAGTGTTCCTCTAATCCTCCTATGCTCCCCATCCCAACCCCTCTGTGAATCAGCCTCCTTATATCAGAGAAAACATTCAGCATTTGGATTTTGGGGATTGCTAACTTCACTTAGCATTATATTCTCCATTCATCCATTTACCTGCGAATGCCATGATTTTATTCTCTCTTATTGCTGAGTAATACTCCATTGTGTATATATACCACATTTTCTTTATCCATTCATCTACTGAAGGGCATCTAGGTTGGTTCCACAGTTTAGCTATTGTGAATTGTGCTGCTATAAACATTGATGTGGCTGTGTCCCTGTAGTGTGCTGTTTTTAAGTCCTTTGGGTATAGACCAAGGAGTGGGTTAGCTGGGTCATAAGGTAGTTCTATTCCCAGTTTTCCAAGGACTCTCCATACTGCTTTCCATATTGTCTGTACCATTTTGCAGTCCCACCAGCAATGTATGAGTGTGCCTTTTCCCCCACATTCTCTCCAACATTTATTGTTGTTTGTGTTCTTCATAGCTGCCATTCTGATTGGTATGAGATGAAATCTTAGAGTGGTTTTGATTTGCATTTCTCTAATAGCCAGAGATGTTGAACATTTCCAAAACCCTATTTCATCTTTGTTCTTTCTCTGGAACACCAGCCTCACTCTCCCACTGAGTGTCTCGCATCTCTCTGGATCTACCCAGTGACCTCTCTGGCTGATCACGTTTCCTCCCTTACATTTTCCATCAAGCCGTGGAAGTCTCCTGCAAGGCAGTCCCCAACATTACACACATTCAGTCAATGAACAAGTCCTGCGCCCACACCTCCATGGCTGCTCCTCCTTCCATTCCTACAGCCCGGCTTTAGACCCCTGTCTCTCACCTAAACTGATGCAAAAGCCTCCACTTGTCTTCTGCCTACAGTCTTTCCCTCTGCATTTAGCCCTCTGCAGTGCCGGTTCTCTCTAACACAAGCAAAGAGCCATACAGTGACTCTCTCCTCCTTGTATATAGAATGTAGTCCACAATCCTCAGTATGCCCTTGGGACTTGATCACCTTTTTTACCCCTGGTGCATTACCCAATTCTCAAATATGCCGGGCACTTTGTTCAGACTGTTTCTTAAGCCTGGGATGCTCGTTTCCAAAACCCATCTAGCTATTCCACACCGCCCACTCTGTGCAGGCCTGCTCACCACAGCATCTTCCCCGTGCCTGGTGCCTACCTTGTATCTGGTAGATGCCTCAGGAATACGGAGCAGATGAATGGAGGAAGAAGGCATCTGTAGAAATGTGCTGTTGCCCATGTGACCTCTGCAATGGTTTGCACACTTAGTTAGATGGTTATACTTGAAAGTTATTTTATTTTATTTGTTCTAATTAGTTATACATGACAGTAGAGTGCACTTAGATACATCATACACAGATGGAGTATAATTTCTCATTCTTCTGGTTGCATGTAATGTAGAATCCTACCAGTCATATAGTTATATATGTACATAGGGTAATAATGTCTGATTCATTCTGTTGTCCTTCCTACCCCATGCCCCCTCCCTTCCCTTCACCCCCCTCTACCTAATTTAAAATAACTCTATTCTTCCCTAACACCGCCCCCCTTATTATGAATTAGCATCTGCATATCAGAGAAAACATTCAGCCTTTGATTTTTGGGGACTGGTTCATTTCACTCAGCATGATATTCTCCAGCTCCATCCATTTGCCAGAAAATGTCATAATTTCATTCTTCTTTAAGGCTGATGGAATATTACTGTGATATATATATATCACATTTTCTTTATCCATTCATCATTGAAGGGCAATCTAGGTTGGTTCCATAGTTTAGCTATTGTGGGCTGAGTGGCTATAAACATTGATATGGCCTCATCACTGTAATATGCTGATTTTAAGTCATTTGCGTATAAACCAAGGAGATAGCTGTGTCAAATGAGGGTTCCATTCCAAGTTTTCTGAGGAAGCTCCATGCTGCTTTCCATAATGGTTGTACCAATTTGCATTCCTACCAGCAATGTATGAGTATACTTGAAATTTTAAAGAACCCTTCAACCTGGGGGTAGGTGGTTATATTTAGAATTTTAAAGAAGTCTTCAACCTGGGGAAAATATAGCTTCTCAAGGCATATCTGTTTTCCTGTGGAAAATTTGATTTCTTCATGGATATTTCTTAATTTTCATTAGAGGATCTTTTGAGTGTTTTTCCCACCAATTCCCTGTACTTAGTGTAAGCATTATCAGAATGTTCTCTGAGAAAAGACCACTACAGCCGGGCGTGGTGGCGCACGCCTGTAATCCCAGCACTTTGGGAGGCTGAGGCAGGAGGATCGCGAGTTCAAAGCCAGCCTCAGCAATGGCGAGGCACTTAGCAACTCAGTGAGACCCTGTCTCTAATAAAATACAAAAAAGGGCTGGGGATTTGACCCAGTGGTCGAGTGCCCCTGAGTTCAATCCCCGGTACCAAAAAAAAAAAAAAAAAGAAAAGAAAGAAAAGAAAAGACCACTACAGATTCTAGATTTAGGCCCTAATTGAGTCAGATGAGATTTTGTACCTAGATGTTGGCCTACATATCTAGTTGTTTTATCGTTAAAACAGGATCTTTCAAGAATTATCTTAGGGCTGGGGTTGTGGCTCAGCGGTAGAGCGCTCGCCTAGCATGTGCACAACCCGGGTTTGATCCTCAGCACCACATAAAGACCAATGCATTGTGTACAACTAAAGCAAATAAATAAATATTTAAAAAAAAAAAAAAAGAATTATCTTAAAGCCAAAGGATTTGTGACCAACAGCAACAATTCAACTATACCTGTGATTCTGGTCTTTGGCTCCAAATGTTTATCAAATAAGGTAATAAACTACAAGTGAAGTTCTGATATCAGAGGCATTGTTCTTGAGATATTTTTAAGCCCTGGATTTACACAGGAAAATTCTAGGGATCACTCTTGGAAGAAAGTCAAGATCAACAGCATCCATAATACCCATGGTTTTAGATACGATGTTGAAAATGGTTGGCTTTTAATATGATATATAACATCACTATGTTTTCTAGCATTGGCCACTGTGATTTAGTTATTTTTAATATTACCATTAAATGAATCCTTCATTGTTTTTAATTTTTAAAATTTTCTCACAAAGCATATCAGTCATGGTAGGTTTGACAATAATCAAGAATTTCACATTTCTGAGATTTGACATGACAAAAATTGATTTCTCAATAAAACAAAGTTTAAGGTAGGACAGGATTTCTGGGCATCTCCCCAGTAACTTCAGGATCCATGCCCAGCTCTCTCCTAGGGCATTCTTGGTATCCTTCCTGGATCCTCTGAATTAGGCTGGCCAAAAGAGAGACTCTGAAGGGTCATGCTACATATCTTAGAGGCCATCCCAGGAGGTGCCATACTTGGTCCTAGTGGTGTGCTGGAGCTGACTCATCGCAGCTCACAAGGGTAGCTTAGTAAATTTTTTGGCATTTTTCAAGCTGATTATTAAGCACAGGTATCATTTAAAATTACAATATTAAATAATTAAATAAAAATGAAAAACAAAGGTAATTACTCAGATCTCATCATTCCCTGGTTTATTGTTTTTTATCATTATCAGGGAGATTATTTACATTTTTTTTTTATCTCTTGGTGGCAAATGCTGTATAATGATGGCCATTGTGCTTCTATTCCTGACTCCATGTTTGCTGATACCATTTTAGTAGTTTGGAATAAATAATGATGGAGGTATTTACACCATGAAAACTGGCAAACACCATAAATTAGAGATTGATTTTTTAAATTTTATTGATTATTCCAGAGACTTTTAAAAGTTATAAAATATTATAACCTAGGTTAATTACAACATGGTTGCCTCTGTACCCATTACATTGTGACTAGCACAAAATATTGAGGAAATATTCTTCCAGTATTTGAGAACTGATCATTGGTTCAGCCAAGAAGTTGCCCATATTAGTGATAAACAAGTAAATTTTGACATATGTCTTCATTATTTCATTTGTTCATTAGCATAAAAGAAAACATAACCCAGTATTAATGTAGATATACTAATTTATCTACACTCATTAATCAGGTGTAACTAGGGGTTAGCTACAATGCTAGGGTTTGATAAAAATCAGTGACAGCATTCTGAGCAAATCAATCAGCTACCTGGTATGACATATTTTAAAATGTAATTGTGATCTTACTAATTGTAAATAATGCACTACCCATCCCTCATATTAGCAAATTTATCATCACTCAAGTACAGAGGCATATGTTGTCTTCTGTTAAACATTTCCCAGCACACCTGGGCTCCACTGGCCAGATTTCAAGCTTGTGGTCTCAACCTAGATGCCAGGACTGCAGAGTAATTAGTTTTGCTGTGTGTCTAGAAGGGAGAGAACCTGGTATTTGTGAGTATTGTCTGTCCGTCTCTCCCACAGTCCACCCTTCTAGTCAATAAGGAACAAGTTCATTCCTTCTTCCTATGGGTAAAACATACACATGCCCATCTCATCGGCAGACAACCCAAAGTCCCACCCAGTCACTGCATCCAGCTCCAAATCGAAGATCTCTGGACAACACAAGGCTTCTCTATTGTGTTGGGTGTGACTCTTCTTGGCATGGCAACCAATGAACTAAAAGAAGGTGTCTTCAGTGTGATTGGATGGGGGTACATAGGATTAGAGGAACACTAGAATGGTCAAAGGAAAGGGAGGGCATGGGAGGGAGCAGGGGGGGAAAAGGGGGGAAAATGGTGGTTGAATGAGATGGATATCACTATCCTAAATGCATGATTAAAGATCTGAATGGTACTTATATACTTTGTATACAAGCAGTTGTATGTAAAAAGATGATATACTTGTGCATTATGAATAAGTAAATAAATAATCTAAAAAAAAAATTTTTGCTTCCCAACATTGATATGTTTGTGGCAAGAAAGGGATATTTTCTTACCTCTTAAAAACTATATTTTTTGAAGGTCCTTAAAACTAACTATGAAACAAAATTTTAATTATTATGATAGTATTAGGCACAAATTCTCAATTTGAATAAAATATGAAATAAAGTCATATTGCAGAAACTAAATTTTGTGAAAAAAAAAAGAAGGTGTCTTTCTCTCCCCACAACCTATATAATGCAGTAGAGCAAAATGACTCCAATAATTGCAAATTCCCTATTAGAAAAAGAACAAAAGGAGTACACTGCAATCATTTATTCTTAACAAATGCTAGAACCCTATGGGCAGGCTGTATGAAGGTCTCCTCCCTGGTAAAGACCCAATTCTGCCCTGTAGGAAGAAATCCCTTTGTCTATAGGTCATATCTGAAATGGGTGCTGTGAAGTTCACCCTTATTGGAGAACTGGGTAGACTTAATAGCCTATGGCCTGCTTTCTGCTTAGGCAGGAGGGACTAAAGATGTTTTATGTCCCAAGCAGGCAAAAGTTTCTTTAATGCAGACTGACATTACGTTAGCAGTATAATTCTCTGAAACATTAGCATAGGCCCCTGGTCTGTTTGCAGCTCATTCAGTAGTATATGTGCCAGTAACTACAACCAAGGTATCCTAGAGGTGGCTTTCAAACCTGCCTCCTTTCTCTTCTTGTTTGTCATTCATTCTATACTGTCAGGGGCCTGGAAGCACTGAGCTTTTTCAACCCTTTGACTCTGCAAATATCTAGACTCTTTTTACTCCCATTTATTTCTGCTTACAAACCTGCTAATTCTCTCCTGAGTTCATCTCCTTAGCAGCTTAGCAAAGGCTGCCAATAAAAACCAACACACATTCCTAATAGTCTACTTTCTAGACTCCTCCCCTACAGCTGCCAGCTGAAGAGACCTCGTAACTGCTGCGTTACCCCAGGTGAGTTTCACCACTTCAGACCACGAGCCTCATCTTCCTAGCCAACTATAACACTGTCCTGGCTACTTGCTGCCTGACCACTAAGCCAGTGTCACCTATTTTAGGTTATTAGGGTATCACTTCTCTTCAAGGCATAAATGTCTTTATTAGTCAAATAGGATAGGCTAAGTTGTGGTAAAAAAAAAAAATCTAGCAGATTGGCACAACAAAATAAACATCTTTACACAAAAAAAGTCATTTCTGCTAATGAAAAGCTCATGTGGATTTTTGCAGTAGGGCAACTGTCCTCCAGGTAGAGATTCTGGGATAGAAGATTTTTCCACCTGGTGGCTCTCTGTCCCCTGAGGCTTTCTTGAAATTCTCAGCACCAGATCCTCCGCACCCAGCTAACCAACAAGCAAAAAGAGTGTGGAAGATTGCAGGAGCCCTGTTTGGGGAGATGGCTTAAATTGCGGTGGACTACGGGCTTTGGCTTTGGACATGTTTGGGCATTGGCGCCTTCTGTAGTCTCACGGGACTTGGCCCGGGATCTTGCGAGACTTGGCCGGAGATCTCGAGGGACTTGAGCGAGATTGCGGAGGAGGTCTCCGCCATTTTGGAGGTTAGAGGAGCGTGCACGGCGTGTGGGGGTGTAGTTAGAGCCAGAGAGAAAAGTTATCAGAATAAAGAGCTGTTTGTTTCCAGTTCGTCTCTAAACTTCTTCCCGCGGCTTCTTTGCTCCAAGCAGCCATCGCTTCAGGCGACAACAGAAGATCACATGGGACATGTTTGGGTCAAGTCCTGGACGGGGAATAGGGACCCCGGAAGGGTCCCTCCCTGGGCCCTCAAAGGGTCCCTCCCCATGGCATCAGTCATGACTCAGTCTCATGGTCCCATGTACATACAGGGGAGCTTAAGTGCTTTCATGTTGAGTTCATCTCAGCACTACCAGGTTCAGCTACTGAATTCACCTCAGCACTTGATGGGGACATACAGATACTGGTGAGCAGTAGCATCTGTCTACACCCAAAACAGGACAGAGTTAATTGTATCTTTATCCTTTTCCTGACTAAAATCAAGACCCCAAAAGGCCTGAGCTTGTCTCCTAACTTCCTCCACCCATCTTCTCCATTGAGATTTTTCAGTATTTTAGTTTCACCCTTCCTTTTTATAAGCCAAATATGTTATTTGTTGGTTGGTTGAGTGCTTGCTTTTGTTCGTTTTTGCAGTTAAACTAAACTCGGTTTACTGGTGTGTTTCACCTATTTTTTTGTTTGTTTGTTTGTTTATTCACTGTTGCTTCCTGAATCTTCTTTTCGTCTAGTTTAACTTTCCTCCTCAAAACTATTTCCTTTGTTTATTCTGAAGGACTCAGACAAGCAGACTCATCTTTATATACATGGAAATGTCTTTTTATCACCTCAGTTTTTGAATGACAATTTAGTAGAGTAGAAAAGTCAAGATTGTCAATTATTTTCCTTGAGCATTTTGAAAGTTGTTCCATTATCTTCTTATCTTCTTGATGGTTATTCTGACAGAATTTAGCTATCAGCTTTTTTTTTTTTTTTTTTTTTTTTTTTTTTTTTTTTGGTAGATGAGCTGGCTTATTTCTTTCTGGAAGCTTTTATGTCCTTAATGTTCTCTGCTTCACTATACTGTGTCTAGGCTTGGATTTGGTTTTGTTTGTCACACTTGAGAGCCTGTATGCTTCTTCAATTTAAGAACCCACATCCTCCTTCAGTTTGGAATTTCTAATCTGTTTTCTGAAATATTTCCTCTTCCCACCCCCTCTGTCTCTTCTCCCACCACTATCATTTCTACTAGACCTGCATTGTAGATTTTCATTCTGAGATTTCCATTACTTCTTTGTTGTATTTTACATCTATCTCTTTATATAGTACTTTCATTTCCTCCGGTCTCTCTTCCAATTTGCTCATTCTCATTTCAGCCCTGTCTAATATCTGATCCACCATTGAGGGTATATATTTCAATGACTGATTTTCATTTCTCAAATTATCTTTCATTTCTTAAAACTACATTGACTTTTTTATTTTTTATGATGTCCTAATTTCACCTTAAGTTTTCCATTTTTTTCATCATCTCTTTGAATATTTTAAGCAAATAATTAAACTCTCTTTCATAGTCCTCTAATTGCTATTGGATCTTTGATGTGATTTCTCCCTATTCATGTATCTTCTAACTATCTCTCATAACATTGGATTTACATATGTGTTTTGTCACTTTGTCAATTAGCCTGTTTTCAATGTGGGTTCCTATACACGCTCTGTCTTTATAATTCACTTCCATCATTGTGCTGGGAACACTATAGGAATTAATAATTTCAGATCAATTTTTGTGATAGTCTCTAGACTCTGAATTTCCATAAAGCATGGTTAGTAAGGGAATTTGCCACCCCCAAACACACACATATTAAATAAACTGATTTCTCATAGTCCTTTCTACCCACTGACCACCAGTGCTGGATTCTGAGGCTGACAGAGTTTTTCTGACAACATATCTCAACATATCTCTTTATTGTTTTCAAGGTGACTTAATATAGATCTTCTTAGCACCTATGCCCAGGTGGGTTAAACCCCAGGTCTTAAGGCATAGATTTTTTGGTAGTTGCTTCCATGAACTATGTGATTTCATGTGCTATGAGTCCTCCTTACTTCAGACACTTAGAAATGTTTGTTTTCTTGAATTAAATTTTGCCTATGTATTCAACCTTTAAACTTTAAAATATTTTAGCATTTCTTCGTGTTTCCATGCCAATCTAGCTGGCCAAGCTGACATCAAAGTAATACATGCAAAGTTAAATACTCAATAGTAGCAAACACTTGTAATAAAAAACAAGAGTCTCCTTCCAACACCTCTCCAAATGCTACCATGTTCTGCTCTGCAAGGGCAACTGGCTTCAACTCCTCTAGCTGTTTATTCTGATATTACCTCCAGACTTGAATGGTATGTATTTAAATTGCTATTTTTATTTTCAGTGTTAGGAATTAGCCAGTGACTTTATATTATGATAAATTAGAACTCAATTGTTATGTTCCATGTTACATTATTCCTCTTTTTAGTCATATATTCAATTTTTATACCAGTATGATTATGTTAACATTGTTCCCTATTGAGCCAAGTAGTGAACCATGATTGCATTTTCTTTCTAGAGCGACTTTGGGAAATTCTATGTAAGCTCTCTTTGCTCTTTATTTGTGTGCAAAGTTTGCTACCTGCTTATTTTTGCCCTTTCCCCTGAAAATACTCCATCACATCAGGTTTTCACTCAACTGCTTTTGTGTTAGCTATCTGTGGCTGCATAACAAATTGCCCCCAAGCTTTGCACCACAATGAGCATTTGTTCTCTTAACAATTTATGTGGGAAAGCAATAAGACTTGGATTAGCAGGGTCCTCTTTCTTAGGATCTTTCATAAGATTTCAATTAAGGTGTCAGCCAGGACTTTAGTTAACTCAGGGTTCAACTAGGACAGGATGTGCTTGCAAGGTCCCTTGAATAGTTGTTTGCAGAATTCAGTTCCTCCTGGATTTGACCACAGATCTCCCTTACTTTCTTCGCTCCAGGAACCCTTCCATAGGCAGCTCATAACACGGCAGCTGGCTCACATTAGGGAAGGCAACATGGAAGCCAGAGTTTTTCTAAACTTTCACCATGGAATTAATATCCTATTACTTTAACCATATTCTATTTATTAGAAGCAAATCACTTGGTCCAGATCCAGAGGAGAGGATTATACAAGGGAATCTGAGGTCATTAAAAATCATTTAAGAAGATGCTTACCACACCCTTGTAATTTTCCCTAGAGCTCTTTTTCTCCCATTTGCTCTACTATGGACCAGTTACTCCCTAGTCCTGCTCTGAGGTGACATCCTGAGAATTCCCTTCACCATTTTCCTGAGTTGTAGTCAGTTTCCTGAATCCTATGTCTCCTTTTGTCATTTACTCTCTTATTTCAAGGGAGTCTCTTTGCAAGTAGTTCTCCCAAACAAATATCCTGGGAAGGTAAGTTTTCTATGTCTTTTCATATCTGAAATGTCTTTATATCACTATCCCCTAACATCTGTCCAGGTACAGAATTCAAGCTTTAAAATTACTTTTCATCAGAACCTGTCAAGCCTGGCTCTGTTTTCTTTTAGCATAAAGTGTAGCTATTGAGATAGTCTCTCATTCCTCCTCAGTGACCTGTTTTTCCATCCCCTTTAGGATCTTATTTATATCCCAGATGTCCTGAAATTTCACAATGACGCTCTTTGCTTAAGGCCCAGTCTTCATTCGTTGTGCCTTTTCAGCCTGAGGTTCATATCCTCAAGTTTTGGGAATTATTTGTATATGTTTTCCTTGGTTATTTCCTCTTTTCATGGTATCATATCTCTCTTTCTAGAATTCCTAGGAGTTGGACATTAGACCTTTCACGTCAGGGGTAAAGCAAATGTTTTTGTAAAGGGCCAGATAGTAAACATTTTGGACTTTGTATGCCACATATGGTCTCTGATTATTATTATTATTATCATCATCATCATTATTATTCCTTCTCCTTCTCCTTCTCCTTCTTCTTCTTCTATTCAACCATTTACAAACTTTAAAAGCATTCCTATCTTAAGGGACATACACAAAACAGGCCATGGACGGGATTTAGCCCAAGGACCATTAATTGCCAACCTCAATAGACAGAATTATCTTTTATGAAAGGCTCTCATCTCTTCTCTCAAGAAGTGTTTTCTATTACTTCTTGCTATAGTTTCTAAGAGATTTTCTTGATTTATCTTCTAACTCTTCCAGCCCATTTTTAAGTTTCAGCACATTTATTTTTTAAATCTTACATTTTCTTTCTAATTTGCTAATAATTCCCTTCTCTGATCTCTCCAAAGTTTTTTTTTTTTTTTTTTTCTATTTCCTACTTGATCTCTGTTTCCTTCATTTTTTTTTTTTTTTCTATTTTTGTTTCTTCTTTCGTTTTGGGGGTTTTCTTTGAAATCCTTGTCTGTCCCTTTATTTAAATGTGAGATTCTAAACAGGGAGCATTGGGGGGGGGGGGGGGGGGTGTGGTTGCAGGACTTGCCAGCTAATGGGCTTCACTTTAGGGTGAGTAGTGCAAGTGTGGGGAAGCCTGCTTCCTAGGGCTGCCGATTTTCTCCAGTGAGGGTACTTCTGACCTTCTGCCCAGGGGAAGACAGATGCTTGTGCTGGTGCTTTGGGCACTGAGCCTGGGAGGTGGAAAGAAGGCCAGGTGTTCTGGGCACTGATTTTACCTAAATCCCAAGTCCTCCATTCACATCACTTCTTCGGTGAACTTTTAGGCTGTGACTTGCTTTATCCTGATAACCGAGGCATCTCATTTAGTGATCTGCTTTCCAACCTCCAAAAATCCATTGAACTCTTTTTTTTTTAATATTTATTTCTTTGCTTTAGTTGTACACAATGGGTTTATTTGTACGTGGTGCTGAGGATCGAACCCGGGCCGCGCACGTGCTAGGCGAGCGCTCCACCGCTGAGCCACAACCCCAGCCCCCCACTGAACTCTTTTATCCAGTAGGTCATCTCTCATTCTCTTTCAAAAGTGGGTTTCTTAAAGTCCCCGTACAATCATTTCAGGTGCCAGCAGAGAGAAGCACATGAAGTCAACCCACGTGTTTAATCAAGGGTCCTATACGTCATCTTATCTCAGATGAGTGGAATGCCGTTGACCAAGATCTAGAGTCCCATGAATTCTTCAGTCACCTGAGGAGGATGTTCACAAGGAAGAAATGGTTCATCACCGCCGGACAGACCATCACTACGCTGAGTGCCACACACCTCACTTACAGCCAGGACCATCCTGAGCAGAGCAAGCCAATCATGACCTGACTCCTCTCCACCATCCTTGAATCTTCTCCTTTAGTCCACTTCTGCCACATAAGTTGGTGTTGAAGTTTTTGGATATCACCCTTAATATTAGAGCAAGTGAGTATTTCCTTGCTGCATTTGTTTTGCTTGAGATTTATTTTCAATATTGCTTCTAATTCTACAAAGTACAGTTTTTGTTTTTGTTTTTAAGGCTACTTTCTTTGTTTGTTTTATTTTATTTAAAGTACAGCTTTTTAGAAGATTGGAGCATATAGATACCTTGTAGTACTGCTCTCTATACAAAACCTTTTGGGAGAATCAAAACTCTTACCACTGAATTTCAAACCATACCATTATTAAATTCATTCAGTAAACACTGATTAAGTGCCTACTGTGTACCAGGCACTGTTGTGGGAATTGAGGAATCAGCAGTGAACAAAACAGACAGAGCCTCTTCCCTCCTGTAGCTTATATTCTCCTGGGGGAAGGTAAAGAATAGACTGGTCAGTATATATTTCAGGTGATATTAATGGCACAAAGAAAAATCAAGCAGAGTAAGGTGAGGTGAATGAGAGGGTGCTATTTTTTAGCATGATCATGGAAATCCTCTCTGATTATGTGTCACCTGGAAAGATACATGAATGGTTTTTTACTTCTCATGCCATTACCAAAAAGAATTTATAATTGTGAGTTAACCCTACATACGTGTGCAGGCCCATGCGTGCGTGCACCCACACAGAACTGTATTTGGCAAGAGCTTTAGATTTTCAGATATTCACTCTTCTTATGGTTGATATTGTCACTATTTGAGCATTCATCTGTCATTCTTTTCAGTTTAACCCACGTGACTTTATTGCTTCTACTCACATTAATATTTATTTCCTAACATAGACTCAGCTTTTCATCCAAAGAAATGAATATGCTTAAACTGATTGTCTCTTACTTAAATGAGGATCAAGCAGTATTTTAATTTGCTAAATGAGGAAACTGAGGTACAGAGACTGAAAAGCACAGAAGTTTCTGGTGAGACCCACATGCAAACTTCAGCCCACTCGCTTTGACTAGAAGGTAGCCTCCTAAGACTTGAGTCGCTATGTTACTGCAGGGGCTGAGTAACGCCACTTGTCCAGAAACTCCCTGTACACCCCTAAGTGCCTTATAGAATTTCTTTTTCCTTTACTAGTCCTTTAACTAGTGCCTGGCCTCTAGGCTGGTAAAACTACACCTGACCCCCATCAACTACCTGGAAAAGAATTGACCCAGCAAAGAACCACTTGGTCGGCATTTTTTTTCCTTTGATTGTTTCTAGGCCCTTGTAGCATATGGTAGTAGGTATCTTGGGTTTGGCTACTGGGTCATTTTTGCGAAGATGGCCATGAGACTAACTTAACATGTCATTTGTCCTGTGGACCCCTGGCTGGCATCGCCCCTGCTGTGGGAAGAAAGACTTCATCTCCTCCACTCCCTTTGTTTCGCTCTGAGTCAAACCACGGGCGACCCAGTAGCCACAGGAGTGAAATTGCCCCGGTTTCCTCACTGCCTGTCAATCTCTGTTAAATCAGAGAAGGCTGAAAAATGAATTCTTTGTTGTCCCTGTCCAAATGTGGCAGCTGTTTAATTTCAATTAGCAAAGCTTGAAAAAGAACATTGCGCCAGAAGTAATTAAAGCAGGAGGAGGTTCCTTGCTCACCTCCATGCTTCCTCCTAATTGAGGCTCTGTGGTCTCCCCAGCAGAGCTGTGAAGTTTGGGTTCTGGGGAATTCTGGTGCCTGGGGCTTTGATGTAGCTCTCTTTTCAAACAAGTGACAGGACAGGAAGCACAAGCCTCCAGGAAGGATTCATTTAACTTTTTTTAAAGTCTAAAAATTAGCTGCACAGATCAGACTTGTCTATACCAAAGCGCCAACTTGTTCACTTCAAGCCCTTGCTCTTTCCTCTCTGTAAGTAGTCTGTCTGCTTTCAAAGCTCCTCCTCCTCTCCTGCTAGGGAAGCCTGGCCCCTTCTCGTCTCTATCAAACAAATATTTGTTCTGGTTGATACACTGGAATCTCTACCAACAAGCAAAGCAACCCCCTGCCTGCAACTTCTGTTAAGTTTCGCTGTGTCGGTCAGGGTCCCCACGGGAAGCAGAATTCACCCATCAAGGTACGGATGAAGAGAAGTAAGGAAGGGGCAACTGACGGAGGAGAAGACAGGGATCAGACAACAAGCAACAGGAGGAAGCGGTTACTGTGACAGGGCACGGCCAGAGGGGAAACTGAGGCAAGGCAGCACTCTTCCCACCGATTCTTGTGATCACGCCAGAAAGATTTAAGACACATCACTGAAAAGGAGAGGGTGGGTTCTCACAGAGAGAAGGACAGCGTGCCTTCCTGCCCTCCAGTTTTGTTGGGGGTCTCTGGGATGTTTCCCGGGTCCACCTCTTGACTTTTGACGGATAGCAGAGGAAGGGCGCAGCCTGCCTCAAAGCGAAGATGGTGGGGTGCTCAGGGACAGGGGTTTTAAGGAACTTGGGTCCCCGCTGTTTTTGCCTCACTTCCCTGCCCTTGTAATCCATTTATTACCCTTTGAATAGCCCTCAGCAAGCTTTCTTTGTGAGGGTCTAGGTGTTTGGGTTGTCAGGGTGATTTGGGAGCTGTGACAGTTTGGATGAGAACGGAGGGTCCAGGCCACCTGGTAGGGTGTGACATAGCTTAAAACAGCGGTTTTTCTTAAGGGGATGTAACGATGGCTGATGGAGGTCTTGACGTACCCAGCCCCCTTCCAGGTGTCTGCCTGTCGGGTAAGGCTCCCTGTGGTTTTCAGCCACCTCTCTCTCTCTCTCTCTCTCTCTCTCTCTCTCTCTCTCACACACACACACACACACACACACACTGTTTTAGTTTTTTTATTGTCAAAAGACCTGAAGAGAACAGTTTTGAGGAGGAGAAGCTTATTTTGGCTCATGGTTTTGGAGATCCAGTCCAGAGTCGGCCAACCCCACAGCTCTGGGCCAGAGGCGAGGCAGAACGTCACGGAGGAAGACCATGGACAAGGGAAGCACTCAGGACATAGCCACCAGCAAGCAGAGAGAGCTCTGCTCTCCAGAGGCAAAATATAAACCCCCAACACACGCCTAGCACTACATCCTACCTGCCTATACTTATCGTGGGGTTGATCCACTGATTAGGTTGCACCTTTCATAGTGTAATCATTTCACCTCTGAAAATTCTTGCATTGTCTCACACATGAGCTTTTGGGGGACACCTTATATCTAAACCATAACACTTGCTCACCCATTCATGGTCCCCTAACAATACTACCCTTAGGACAGAAGGAACAATGAAGGACCCTGGTGTTACCAATGGAACTGGGGATGTAGCACAGAAAAAAATGTAGTCATATAAGGACGTGACCCAGCCTGAGAAGCTAAAGCAGCGTAAGAACAGAGAAAGCTGCCCTCTTGCCTCACAGTCGTATGCAGGTGCCTCCCTCCTATGGCTAACCCAGCTAAGACGATGAACCATCACTCCTCGTCCACGGGTCTTGTTTCTTCCACTTGTGTGGGATCAACCTGAGGGTCAATAGTGTCTTTTATATTGTATTTCCCATGGGGTTTAACGTAACACTGAGCACATGGGTGTTCTATATATGCTCTTGTGAGAATCTTTGAGTGTAATTAGTTATAGTACTATAGGAAAAGAAATTAACTGAGCCTGGCATGTTGGCGCACACCTATGATCCCAGCACCTCAGACACTGAGGCAGGAGGATTACAAGTTCAAGGCCAACCTCAGCAATTTGGAGATACCCTAAGCAACTAAGTGAGACCCTATCTCACAGTAAAAACATTTTTTTAAAAATGGCTGGGGATGGGGGCTGGGGTTGTGGCTCAGCGGTAGAGCGCTCACCTAGCACGTGCATGGCCTGGGTTCAATCTTCAGCACCATGTAAAAATAAAGGCATTGTGTACAACTAAACAAATTTTAAAAAATGGCTGGGGATGTAGCTCAGTGGTGGAGTGCCCCTGGATTCAATCCCCAGTACAAAAAAAAAAAAATAATTAAATGAGAAAATAGGTGTCACTGGATATTATATGATGCATATGATATAACATGATAATAATATATAGTGATTGTTGAAAATGTGGGGGTATCATTATAATCAATGTGTGGGTCTCAACTAGAAATACAGAAAGGACCCTCTCTTAAATAAAAATAAGGAAACAGTGAAGCCAATGAGAAGTGGCAAGCAATGGGCGTGCTTGGCAGCCAGCCTACAAGAGATGCTTGGAAGAGACACAGGTGCACGTCGCACCTGACCTTCTGGATGCAAGTGCTATTTGAGGGGATTTTCATGGTCTTCTTCAAGAGGCTAAGTGACAAAAGAGATATGGTTTCTGGGAAGACAGTTCCTAAGGGCCGAGTACCCAGGCCTAGCTAGCTGTGTGGTATCTGTTTAAGGAAAGAAGTTGGGGTGGGGGGGGCACTGGTGAGACCCAAAACCAAAGTCCCAGCAAACAGTCTGCAGTGTCATCACTCTCTGCCCTCTGGCTTCTCAGAGTCTCCGTTTGCCCATTGTCATTGCTCACTATGTGTGTGCTTTCTCTCTCTCTCTCTCTCTCTCTCTCTCTCTCTCTCTCTCTCTCTCTCTCCCCCTCCTTCTCCCTCTCCCTCTCAGAGCAAATAGGGAGTAGTGCAGGGCCTTTCCATGGCCAGCGGCCAGCTTACCACCTGGCCCAGCTGACAGAACTACAGTTTCCTTTGCCCCTTCTGAGCCATCAGGCACCAATGCCTGAAACGTGTACTTCCCTGTATTTGTTTAAGTACACTCTAGGGCAGTGACAGCTGGCTATGGAGGGATCCATTCTGCATCGATGATGAAAAGCCAGGAATAACACAGAGCAGCTAACTTGGTCTTGGTTAGCAGCACACTCACCTTTATCCACCACACATTTTAAATGAGGAGCTGGATTTTTCCTTTGTCCCTGATCTGAAATCTGAACCACCACTTGCTTCTGCCAAGAGTTGGCATGCCTGCCAAAAATGCAAACTCACCTTTGGGAAAATAGATTAAAATGGAAAATCGTGTGTTCAATTCCTCCTTTTTGGGTGGGGAATAGCAAAATAAAAGTCTGTGTGGGTTAGCAAAGAAGAGTCAAGACAGGGTCTCCTTTATTGTTTAAAGAACTGTTTGCTGACCCTGCTGACCCTTCCAATTAGTGTGGAATTTTTCTCCCTTTTCTGGCTGCCAGCTTCTCAAGTGGGCTTCCTACATCCTTTTCCCCAACACACATTTATTCCTTAGCTCCCAACAAGCTGACTGCAGGGTACTAATGGTAGTTAATATTATGTGTCAACTTGACTGGACTACAAGGTGCCAGGCATTTGGCCAAACAGTATTCTGGGTGTACATCTGAGGGTTTTTCTTGATTAGATTAACATTTGAGTTGATAAACCGAGTAAAGCTGATTGTCCTTCCCAATGTGGGTGGGCTTTGCCCAATCAGTTGAAGGCCTACATACATCAAAAAGGTTAAGTAAGAGGGAAATCCTCCTGCCTTCCTATTTCAACTGGAACATAGGTCTTTTTTAGTCTCTGAACTTGGACTGAAACGTTGGCACTTCTTGGGTTAGAATTTGCCAGCCGTGGGACTAAACAGCCCTATAACTTTTTTTCTTCTGCCTCTCTCCTGTCTCTGCCAGGCCTTCCCAAAGTCACTTACTCACTTCCTTAGACCCCCACCACCAGCAGCCCATTTCCTAGTAGCAAGAAATTATCTAGTCAGGAAATTCATTTTCAGTGGATTTGGACTGAGGCAAAGCAAAACAGTGAGATATCTTTTCTGACTTTCTGGTCATTATCTTCAGAGCTTCTACCTTTATAAACAGTCACCCTGGAGCAATAGAAAAGGAAAATACTGAGACCCTGGGGCACCCAACACTTCTAAAGCTCACCTGCTTGTGGTATGCCACAGGGCATCAAGAGTGATAAACAGGACTGAATTCTATAGGTAAGAATATGAGCACTTAGCAGAGGAAACCAAAGTGTGATTGGTGATCGTGCCCTCCTCCAGCAAGTTCATTGCAGAAGTCCAAGGACTGTCTTCTCTTAGGATCTGAAATGCTGATCTCTAAGAATTTTAAAAAGGGCCCTGAAATGCACTCTCAGAACTTCAAGAAAGGAGGCCAGGTGGCCACATGTGTGCAGAGTGTGTGTTCTGTATTCTGCATTGGCACCATTGATCCCAGTTCTGTCCTTGAATCACCCTTTGTGTGTGTAGCAAGAGCCAGCAAAGTTGCCGGGACTTGCATGTGTTGGGGTCAACCCACCCAGATGCCCCAGGGGCGGCTTGCGTCCTTGATATCCAGCTACAACTGGACACACACGTGGTTGCTGTAGAAGACCTCACAGAGGCGGGAGAGGTCTTTCTGAGAAATTGACTCTTTCTGAAAGGAGTTGAGTTCAGTGCAGAGCCATGGCAGGGGTCTGCTCAACATGTGGCGGGCAATCCTCCCAGTGACATTTGCCTTTGTCCTAAAATCCACAGCCTGCACCAGCTTTTCGGGAGGGCAAGAAGTAGGGAATGTCATTCATCTCTAAAGAGTCAGATCATTTTCAGAAATTAGAGGAAAGAGTGTTTTAAAGCTAGTGCTCTGTTTTTAAAGTTCCCCCATGAAACCCCTTCTCTATCTCTCACCTGAGTTGTGAGGCCCTGATCCTGGGCCAAAAAAAAAAGGGAAAATCCCGGCCCAGAGACACTAAGAATGGTGTCTAGAGGATCCCAGCTGCCAGGATGGAGTGAACAGTGCCTGCAGAGAGCCGGTGGCCCTGCCCAGCTAGTGTGTGATTTGATGTTGCTCTTTCCAATATGGCGCCTGCTAGCCACTGTGGCTACCCAGATTCAAATTAATTATAGTTGAACAAAACTTAAAATGCTGTTCTTCGATCTCATAAATCATCTTTCAAGTGCTCAACAGTCACCCTTGGCTAGAGGCCACCTCAGTGGAAGACAGAACATCTTCACTGTCACAGAAAGTTCTGTTGGGGGGCTGGGGTCGTGGCTCAGCAGTAGAGCGTTCGCCTAGCACGTTCGCGGCCCGGGTTCGATCCTCAGCACCACATAAACACAAATGCATTGCATTGTGTACAACTAAAGCAAATAAATAAATATTTAAAAAAAAAAAAAAAAGAAAGTTCTGTTGGCCAGCCTCGCTGCTCCAATGCTTAAGTTGGTATGAGGGTCTTCAAAAGGACCCCCAAATCTATATGAAGGCAAATGATGAAAAATGACACATCAGGGCTGAACCGAAGAGCAATCCTACACTTCCCTCCATTCCTCTGTTCATCCGTTCATATCATGAATGCCATTGGTGGCGGGGGGGGGGGGTCCTGTATATACAAGGCACACCCAGAGTGGGGACTCTTGGGACCTTCTCACCTAAAGTGCTGACAGTTTGGTCCAGGAGATAAGAAATGTGAAGAAGAAGAAGAAGAAGAAGTAGAAAGTGATCCTTTCATTAGAGAAATATGGGTAGTGCTCAGAGAGTTCAGAGAGTAAAATCTGTTCCCAGCCAAGTAGCCCTCAAGGAGGAGTGTGGGGTGGAGGAGCCCCAGGGCACGAGCAAGACACAGAGGCAGACAGGGTCCCCCTTTCTCTGAACATTCAGCCTGAGGCTCTATGTGGGACCCCTGCCAACTCACTGATTGCCCCAGTGCACCCTACTGGGCACCGAGGGATTGAGATCCTAGCCCAGTTGCCCTCTGTTTTGATTAAGAGTCAGTGGAAGGGAAGAGAGTTCACTCCAGCAGGTTAGAGCAGGGAGTTAAGTGACTTGCAAAATTACCCAAGAAAGCTCAAGAAACAGACACAAGGTTGAACTTTCAGGAGTGACTCTGAGCACCAGGCTGCCAAGGCAACTGCTGCCTCATTTGTGATCGGGCAGCCACCACGATCAGGAAGCAGTCCAAAATCAGGCAGCGGCCACCATCCACAGTTGCCACAGAAAATGCCAACACAGCCTGACGGTGCTTCTGGAGAAAGAGTAGCCCTAGAAAACATGGACTCCAACTGGCTTCCGCCTTCCCCATTTCTGTTGGGTACATCTCACTGGCAGAACCAAAAAGTACCTGGAAAATAAGGATGTAGAAAAGGATGTGCTAGCTTTCCAAGCTCCTAAGTATAGGAAGGAATGTTAGAAGAAGGGGGAATCCATTCTAGCTCCTAAATGCCACACCTGCAAACTCCCTGGGATTGGGGGCACAGGTGGGGGTAAGGCGGCCAGTCATACTGCAGGGTGATAAGAGCACCTTTCAAAAGTCAGCACCTGAGAGCTTTTCTGCTAAAAACAGAAAGCAGGAGACAACATTCAAATAACCACATTAACAAAAGTGAAAAGTCTAGAAAATATTTTAAGGAGTCTTGAAATATTTGTTCTTTATAAACCAAGGGCTCCTCTTTGCTTCAGTGCAGTCATTGCAATTCCAGTTTGCAAAGAACTGTAGCGATGGGTGGGCTTGGCCACTATCTGCCCAACCCCCAGAAAGACTGAGAGAGGCTATTTTTAGGGTGAGTTTCCAAGTCCCCAAAAAAATGCCAGGAATGCAAATGAAAAAAACACTGCATTGAGCTTTCAGAAGCAACTCTGAAAGTTGGCACCCAGCTCCAGGTTTTGTTTGTCATATCAGTCCCTGCTGAGGAAAGCAAACAGCAGGTAACTGTAGAACACACCTGTCTATAGCAGCTGTTTGATGTCAGCAGGCTTTGATTGTCAACCGAGCAATTTGCTTAGGATTTGGAAACAAAGGAAGGAGATTGTCAAAAGCCAGAGGAGCAGGTGACATGCAGTATGCCTATGTGCTCCCAGCAGTCGGGAGGAGAATGCGTGAGCGAGAGATTGGCACCAGAGGTGCTGCACTTTGGGAAAGTGACAGCCTCCTACGGGGCAATAATGGGATCGCTGCAAGAAAGTGCCAACTCCCTTTCCCAATAAAATCTCTTGATGTTGCTAAAGACCGCACTACCAGTCAATGACTCTAACCAGCACCAGGGTGGGACGTTGGGGGTAGGCAGGGCCAGGGGGCATTGCTTGGTCCTTGGCATGGTTTGAGAAAGACATCAACAAGGGATCCATGAAGGCTGCCAGCCAGAATAGTTTATGGTTTATAGTGTCTACGTTATTACTACAGAATGTATGAAGCCACCTGTCCCTCAAGATCTAGCCGTAGTCCCAAGTCAACTCATTCATTCAAGGTGTCCATCTGCTCAGCACCTTCTGCATAGAAGATGTTCAGTGAACCACGCCAGTCATGGTGACCACAGAGAGATGAAAGAAAAGACAGTCTTGTCTAAAGTAATTTCTTTCTAATATGGAGATAAGAAGTGAATAAAAAATCAAGTACAAGGTAGCAAGTGAAATAAAGTGATGTGAGAATGTCATGATGAAAAAGCTTCTTCAGTTTGGCAGAAGGAAAGGAGGGGAAGAATCTGAGAGACCTCCCAGGAGGAGGAAGTGATCAGGTGGGTCTCCATCAGCACCCGTTCGTTCTCAGGTGCTTAGTCCCTCTGAATGACCATGGTAGTTTTCCATGTTGCCAGCACCTCCATATGCCACCTTGCAGAGTCAGTTTTTTTTTTTTTCAATATATCTTCTCACTTATCTCTGACTTAAAATTGTAAGTATTGAAATTGGAAATATTGAATTGAGATCACGTATCTAAAGAAGGGTGTTATGCCATTTAATGGGCACTTAAGAATATGAATCATTTTCTGAGATAGAAATTGATCTAGAGGGAAAGGTAAATGTTGTGAATAGAAGCTAGAAATGCAATGCAATCCCTTGACCAACTTCAATCTTAAAGAATCGAGATTGGCAGCTTCACTTGGATTTCTCATTATTTGTTTTAGAGCCAGGCCCTTCTGTATCCTGAGAAAGAGTTCATTATCATGTTTGAAGAAATTATTCTGAAAATCTTTGTTTCTAACTATGATATTCAGAGGAAGCATACATGATTTTAATGGAATTTAAAACCAGATGCAATGTGGGAAGTGTTGAAGATCTTTCTAACTATGGGCGATGAAGAGAATCTATCATGAAAATGTGAACATAGTTCCTATAATTCTTGCACCTCTCAAACTCCAATTTAATCTTAAATCCAAAATGCATTGTTCTAAGGATAATTGTTCAGCATAAAATTACGAACTCAAATTAGCACCTCATCATCCTCCAAGGAAATGCCTAAACACTGAGGACTAACTTTCCCAGCAGACACCTCCAGGTCAGTATTAAAGCATTGCTGGCAAAAGAGCTGGAAAAGCAATGATAAGTCACAAATTATGTTTCTAGGAGTCTCAAGAGCCCTGCAAATCTGTTCCAGAGGTGGGGTAGGGACAAGAAGTTATACTGGCTGTAAAACAATAAGTGAAAGAAAAATAAATGGACAGAGGGTCATAATATGACTAATGCTCTCACTAAGGACAGCCTCTCTATATATCACCAGCAGCTTGCAGAATCGGGGCCCACAGTAACTCCCTTTCCCCCCGGGGCACCCTGCTATCCCCAAGGCCTAGTAGAGAATGCCCAAGGAGACGTGACTTTTCACTTTAGCAGAGTGTTGCCTTGTGTCCCGGTACAGAGCAGGTGAGGAGTAGAGCACCAAATACCACAGCAAGCTCAGGACATGCACCCCATTTTTATAGGTATTTCCAGACCTTGTGCTGTGGAAATACAAGACAGTCAAGTTCAGAGGAGGGTCCCGCATACTGCCGGAGACACGTAACTGCTTCCTTTAAAATGTCCACCTATTTCTTTTTGATATATTTTTAGTTGTAGGTGGACACAATACCTTTATTTTATTTACGTGGTGCTGAGGATTGAACCCAGGGCCTCACACATGCAAGACGAGTGCTCCACCGCTAAGCCATGGCCCCAGCCCCTGTCCACCTATTTTTGTCGATTCAACAAGTCTTCTTCTTTGAGCAATGCTTGTCAAATACAGGAACATTTGTATCATTAGGAAACTGTAAATCTTCTTAAGCCCTAAAATATATGCTTTGGGGAGTTTTCTCCCTGAGTTGATAGGTAAGGCAGACAAATTGGCTTAAATAAGGAAAATGGTACAAGGGTGAGGCCTTAGAGCAGAGAAAAGCACAAGCTCTGGGCACAGATGGCCTGAGTGACCTCTGCCACTTGCTAGTGTGTGACTCAGATGAGCTTCTTAGTCTCTCTGAAAAGTGAGATCATGCCTACTTTACAGGATAATAGTTAGGATCAAATGAATTAAAAATGCATGGAAATTTATAATGTGATTAGAATGGTGTTCGGCACCTAGAAAGCATCATAGAAAAATTAACTCTTGTGACTGCTACAATTATGACGGTTGCTGCTGTCATCTTCAACAGATGCTCTCAACTGGACAGTTTGCACCCCCAGGAGACATTTGGCGCTGCAGTGTTGAGACGGTCTCAGTGGCTGCGGGAATGTGTGGGTAGGTGCAAGGTGCCATTGGCATCTAGCAGACAGAAGTCCAGAATGTGGCTAAGCGTTTTACAATGCACAGGCCAGTCTCCATGGCAAAGAATTGTGCCAACTATGCCAAGATTGTGACACGCTGGCCCAGCTGCTCCAGGGATGCTTTTCACTCTGGGGTCTTGCCATTCACCTTGACACCTTGCCAGGTCTCAGCATGCAGGTCCCCTCTGCAGTCCAGACCTCCATGCTTTTTCTGCTCTTCTTTGCCCTCTCCCTCCTTTTCATTCACTCTTCCCAACTTTGGAGACTCTCCTTTAGACCCTGGGGGATTCCTCTGTCTTCATCTTTCTTCAAGACAATAAGCCTATACCCTGAATCTCCTCTCCCAAATTGACGGTACCATAGCTATTGGGGGCAGGACAGCTCATGGTGCGGACTGTCCATTCTTTGCTACATGTTTAGCATCACCAGCCCTAGAGAATAAAATGTCAATAGTTCCTCCCATTCATTTGAACTACCAATAAAACCCATGGCACACATTTCCAAATCTCCTTTTGGGGGCTGATTATTACCCCTTTGGAACCACTGTCCCAAGAACTTGAGCTTTAATAATATGAAAGCCAGAAAGGCTGGCCATGCCCTCTTGCATATCTCCCTAGAGGCCATGACCAGTCAAACCAATTGCTTGTCAGGTGAGAAGGAAAAGACAAAAACAGAGAAAGGGTAAAATAGATCCATCTATCCCAGTAGTACCCAGGATCCATAGAACCCTGGAGCAGCATGGGGATTTTTTTTTATTAGCCAAATAATTATCAAGCCAGATGTTTTCATGGGGCCATTCCCCCAAAGCCCTTTTGATGTATCCTCATTCCACCAGCCAGTGTTAGAACTCTTTTTTATTGCTAGATAATGTATCTGCCAGACACCCCTCATTCTCAACCCACCCTGACCCCATCCCTGTATCACCAAGGACAGGGTAGGGAGAGGGTCTGGAATGGAGGAAGGCACAGCAAGAGGTAAGGATGTCTGTTTCTTCCATTACTTGGCAGCTGAAAACACTATGGCTTGTATTTTTTACTACATCAAAACCTGAGATGCCACCTTCACTCTGAGTCTCATGGCTTCTAAGGCAGGCTTGCCCAACAGCCCTCTCGCGGAGAACAATGAGACCTGCCATCTCATTGGCCACCAGGATTCACACTTTCCAAAAGAGAAGATTAAATTGAGTTGGGTGGCCTCCGTTCAATCTGGAAAATTCTATTAAGCAGAATCCAAGCCAAACTTGTTCATAGGCAATTTTTCCCTTCATGTTCATCCCACAGATGACTGGTCTCTGATTAGCACCAAGATTCTTCCATTCACCTGTGGGCTGATTATTTCCAAAATAGGACCATAGAAAATTGTGCAGGAGAGAGCCTCTTTGGGCCTTTTCCCTCAGAAGGAGCCATGAAAGGGCAGGTACCCTCACCCTCAGCCAGTCTAACACGTCATGGGCGGTGGAGAAAGCACTACACCAGGTGTCTTGAAATCTACATCTTATCCTTACTTTAAGAGTTCATTGCAGCCCCACCCTTTTAGATCTTGATTTTCTCATCCATACCACCTACCTCATAGGGTTGCTGTGCAGTTCAAATACAGTAATAGTTATGAAAGTACTTTGAAAAGCTGTAAGAATTGTAATAATGTTATTCCTTGACTATAGATTAACGAACATAATAAAATTGCTATTGCCAGTATTAGCATAATAGCCCAGATTGTCCTTCCCCTTAACGAAATTCATCAGGGATAAAATTCTCTGACTCCTCCCTGACATTCTCTCACCATCTTTCTTGGATAGGAGGTCATGAGTCTGAGAGTCTCCTGGCAGATACTTCTGAATGGGTAAATTTCTAGAAGGCTACTCTGCCTAAAAAAGACATTGCTTAGGTGCAGATTAGCCATCCTCAGGAGCCCTCCAAGGCACTAGCTGATTGAACAGTTCTAGTAAGAGGGCAGCAGGTATTTCAGACCAGTAAGTCTAGAAATGATGCTCTAGTATAAATCAAGCCAATTTTGATTAGAAAATTGAATAGCAGGACAATTTGCCAGTTAGAGGACAGCGCTTCCTGATCCTAGCCAGAGGGGGCGTGCACTGGTTTAAAACCCCTGATAGGAGCCAGCAGGATGGCTCTCCCTAGGTGCACCCTATAACCCCGCTTGGTAGATGGGCAACTGTGGGGCAAGGCTGCTTGACAAGCCCTTCCAGAACTCCATCACAGCAGGGCGGGCATGGCGCTGTGTGCACTCCCAACAGCTTGGCGTGTGGCTTTCTTTCTCTGGATCCAAATGTCACATTGTGGATACAAAATTCATTGCAAGGATTCTCTTCATTTCCTCTCTGGCTCCTTTCTCTCTCTCTCTCTCTCTCTCTCTCTCTCTCTCTCTCTCTCTCTGGCTCTGTGAAGATTTCCATAGTTACCATGCTCTGTGTGTAGAGTCAGCTCCGAACACCAGCTGCCTGTCCTAATTCCACGCTGCCCTTCCCTCTCCTTGGGCCTCCCACCACATTTCCAGTACAGTGTTAGAACAATGGCTTGGTGACTTTCAACCCCATCCCCACCCTACCATTGGAGAAACTTACCTGCTTAACAAGGCCAGACCTTTCCAATAAACTCCCCATGTTTTTAAGGTTCTTTTTGCTTGACCTTCAACATGGACTTTCTGAGAGCTAGACTCTGCCTTGTCTCCATTTAGCTATTCAAGCAGGTTTTACATCTTTTTAAAAGTGACATTCATAAAGTGGGGAGGTCATTGGAGGGCTAGGGCCATGCAAAGACTGTGAGCCAGGGAGGACACTGCCTCCTGCCTTGGAACACAGGCAGACTGCTGACAACACCTGAACTGATGGGCGAGAGGTGACCTTGGGCTGGAAACAAAGAGCTAAGCCCTGGAAGCATGCTTCCTAGTTCCCTGCAACAACATCGCAACTCACCCTGGGCAGCACAAGAAAGCAGAAAACAAAGGCTCATTTGGCATCTCTGATATCATCTTTGGAAGTGAATAAGACAAATAACTTAAAAGGGGCAGGGGAGATCGATGACGCTGCTAACTTGGGACTGTCCGTATGAGAGACTCTGATTTATCAGCCTTCATAGGAGCTGATAAGCTCTCGAAATGAGTGTTCTGTGATCGGCGGCTGTACCTCCTGGTCCTCTGTGTTGCTCTCCTGGTTGGGGGGTTGGGGAGAGGGGATCGTGATGGGGACTGAAAATACACACTTTGATTTCATTATTCACTGATGCATGGGGTTTGCCTTATTATGATGGGGCAGTTCATTGCGGCATTCGAAGGGGTAGCCGGAAGCTGGCAGGAATTATATTGCAGAACAGGTTTGGGGAAAAGGAGGGAAAAAAAAAAATTATTGCTGAAAGTGGAGACCTGTCGTGTTTTTATTGGTATTATCATGAAGTCTGTGTTCCTTGCATTAGTGGACGGAGCCAGAGAATCCGTGCAGCCATTCGTAAAGGAGGAGGGTAGTTCTCCCCAGGGCAGGGGGGTGTGCAGGATCCAGCAGGGAGAGGGAAGCTATTATTAAAAATAAGAATAAGAAAATAGAGCTGTGAAGTGGGTGAGTAGCCGGACCGAATATTGGTGTGAACAGTGTCTGAGCACCGGCTGGGGCTGCCTGAGTAAGATTAAAATCTGCAGGGAAATTTTGTTCCTTAGCACTGGCAGAAATTAGGAATAAATTCAATTGCATTCTGCACAATAGCTGGAAGCGATTGAGGTTAAGTGGCCTCGCTCTCTGATGTGTTAGTATTACTGAGCACTCTCTGCTCACGTGACTTGGTGCGATCTGCTCTTGGAACATGTCGCCATGGCAACTGATGATTTCTATTACAGTACATTCAAGTTCACATTCTAGGCCTGTCATACGCTTGGAAATTTCCAGTTAAAATATTTATTTATGAAAAAGGAAAAAAAAAAAGGGAAGGAAAGGAAAAGCCACCCCCAGACTCTTTCAGGGATAGAAAACAAAAAGATGCCACTGATGCAGAATGATTTATCTGCAGACAAGAAGAGAATGTTGCATTTTCTCTTAGCTATTGCCACCCAACAAAAACAATTTCCCATGGGGTGGCCAACTTTGCCGGGGAGGGGGCAAGTGGGAATCGTACCAGACTGAGGTTTGGTGTGCAGGTGTGATGCCGACTGAATGCAGAGTGACGGAAGAGGCCTGGAAAAGCTGCAGATCAGAGTTTCCATTTGACTCGCCGAGGCACATGGCTCCAATTTCAGCTTCCCAGGAAGGTTCTGCACCACTTTGTCTTAGTCAGCCCTCGGCTGGGGAAGAGCCGCCTTCTCCTCTCAAGTATGAGGAAGGGGTAAAGGGATCTTTCACGGGGTGGGTCAGTATTCTGTAGTCCCCAAAGAGTCTCGAGGCTGACTCCAGTACAGGAGGAGAGCAGACTGGGACAGCATGGCAGACTGCTGTCACAGAAGGCAGAACCTTGCTGCATGACAAAGTCCCACAGGGCTTTTATGCACTTCTTCCAGGTACTGCCGTGGGGCTCCGGAGACACCCAGCTCTTTTAGGAAGGTTTATACATACCCACCGGCTTCTCCCTGGAGAAAGACAGCCAAGGGTTAAAATAAACTGTTCCTGGGAAAGAAGTCATTATTTCTTGGCCCTGCACTACACAGGGATAGGTTGCTAACAAGGCCTTCATATACTTTTTTCCTTAGTCAAGCATATTAAATATGTTACTAAAAGATTCCCCAATGCTTCCTCTATCAGAAGCTTCCAGGTGGCTGCAGTGACCCTAGGTACCCAATTACCTGGTGAGGGTATCCCACGACCCACAGATGGTTCTCTAACAGTGAAAATCTCCAGGATCTCTTTTTGCATGTGACTTCTGCTGAGTCTGATTGGAATCATATGCTAGCTCATGGCTAGAACCCACTTTGTACAGTGGGACAGTGTTTCCTGAACTTTCCTAAACATAAGATCCACTGGACTGATGGTTTAAAATATATATTCCAGGGGCTGGGGCTATGGCTCAGTGATAGAGTGCTCATCTCGCATGTGTGAGGCCCTGGGTTCAATCCTCAACACCACATAAATAAAGTAAAGGTATTGTGTCCACCTACAACTAAAAAATATTTTAAAAAAAAAATATATATATATATATATATATTCCAAAGTGCACCTCAGTCCCACTGAGTCAGAACCTCCAGATAGGAAGCCCAGTAGTTTGTATTCTTACAATCAAGTAAATTTGATTAGCACTGCAATTGGGTTGTGGAGCCTACCAGCAATATTAGAGCAATTTTTCAAAAATTATTTTGCTGATTTCCTCATGTCTTTATAAGGAACTGAGCCAGAAGGCTTCTGGAAAATTCCTAACTATTGTTGGTATAAAATGAGACAAAAATAATGGGACACTATTTTTAATGTAAATAATAGATTGATGGGGATAAAAGAATGTGTTGATGATTGTGGTTCTAGAGATTGCTATATTGAAGGCATGAATGAATTCAGTCCTGTTTATACCGATGTATTGTCTGTACCACCAAATCATCATCTTCTGCATAAAAAAATAAGTTCTTAAAACTCAAGATTAACCAGTGTGCAGATCCAGCCTTCTCCAAGACGTGAAGATTGTACAACTGGAAAGGATATGATTGATTATATGTGGGATTGAATTTCAGGGTTAAATTTTTAGTCCCACTCAGCATCTTTGTCCATGAGGATTTACAAGACAGGTGTTATGTTTACAGATTGCTGACTGCGCATGGAAGAGGTGTAGGAGAGGCAGCATCAAAGATGGCAGCATGAAAGCCAGGAGCCTGGCCAGAGACACGTCTGTTCTGTGTTCAGCAAGGAAAATACCAATCAGAGAAGAAGTCCAGTACCCTGTGCTCTATCTTCCTATGCTGCTAACACAAGTGCATGATGCTTGGACATGCAGCTCTTTTGAGGGATTCCAGATAAAGCCTTTCATGTCAGTGCCCTTCAAATTGGTCTTTCTCCCATGCCTGGGGGCATGAGGTGGGGATTACTGGACTTTCACTTGTTCTATTGATGCAAAGGGATGAGCAAGCTATGTTAGGTGAACTAGGGGCACTTAGAGAAATTAGAGCAATCACTGAATACCATTCCTCTCTCTCTCTCTCTCTCTCTCTCTCTCTCTCTCTCTCACACACACACACACACACACACACACACACACACAAAACACTGTAAGCTCTGAGAGAGAATAAGAGATTAATTTAACATACTCTTTTATAGTCCAGAGAGTCCAGAATCCTTGATCTTGAAATTACTTCTTCAGATTCTGGAGTGGATTATAGACCTGCAGGCCATATTGTGCCAGGGAAAGGCAGGACCCCAAGCCTGGATGGCTCTGGCCAAGCCCAGCTGAGGCTGCTGCCTTTGTGTGGGACAGCAGCATCACCTAGTGATGCAGTGGTTTAAGTACAAGCTCTTTTCCTAGGAACCATCCAATTTGATCAAACTGTAATAAGATCAATTATCCATATTAATGAATGAGAGTAGTAGTGGTATATAGATAATCCCAAACTAGAGGTGACCCCCAATTCCATTTCATTTAGCCTGGAATGCACTCTGTGACCACATCGCATTTGGGGTTTCCATAAAGTCACATGAAAGCATGTGTGGCTGAGCTTACAGCAGGCAGGATGGATGGGGAGGCAGGAGAGGTTAGCAAGGTTAAAAGGAGGCTGGGCTCCGTGTCAGTTCAGGTCCTCCAAGAAGCAGAAGCTGAGGCAGCATTGGATGTGCCAGAGATCCAGTGAGATATAAAGCAGAGAGGAATCAGGGTAGGCAAGGAGAGCCTTCGTTCTGTCATGCAGGTCTGACATGTGTCAAAAAGAGAGGGGGAAGGAAGGAAGATGAGGTGGGAAGAGCCTCAGCCTGCAGCGGGGCTCAGAGAACAGCGTGGCCAGCCCAACAAGGCAATCTGGTGCAAAGATCATCTATTGAGGAGTCCCAGGTACCACTGCTGTGCCTGGTCTTATCCAGAAGCTGTCCTGAGACACCGCGGCTGGAGGCTAACAGCACCCCTTGTGGCAGATCTCTCTCAAGGGAGACCTGAAGTGCACGGTCCTAGGGCTGCTGCAGGCTTGAAGAGCAGCTGTCCTAAGATCACATGTTTACCTGCAGATCCCCACGTGAGCACGCTAGGAAAAGGAACTCTGGATTGATGCACGTAAGTTGATGAGTGTAAATCTAGCATTCATTCTCTGATTTCATTAACTAATGGGAGCTAGGAAGAGGAACCACCGAGCAGCATTTACTAATCTCACCTTTCTAAACAGCAAGCTGTCTGCCTTCCACAGTGTGTTCTCTGCCCAGGAAACCAAGCTCAATGTCAGCAACCAGGAGCACCAATGGCACTCAAGCCTCTTTGTGGAGGATACATTTGGGTCTGAAAATGTCTATATCCTGCCCAAGGCATGAGCAGTGAGTGACCTCACATCTCTACCGATTCTCTTCCGCCCATAAATGGTCTTTGATACTATTGACCACAAGACGCCGCTGCCCAGGTGAGATGACCTGATCTCTGTATTTGAAAACATTAAGGAACTTGCTCAAGTTCAAGGATTTTCAGAAATCCAATTTAGGTGAATTAAGAAACCCAGATAGCACTACAGGCAAGGGCACAAAGTTTTCAAATCATAGGTAAGCCACAAAGGCCCAGGATGCCTTGAATGAAAAACGCAAGGAGCTGCTTGACAAAGAACCTTGCAAAGATCTAAGGGTGGAAGAAAGCCCACTGTGGAAATAGAGAAAGAATGAGGAAGAGCCAAAAAAAAAAAAAAAAAAAAGAATTCACCAAGTCTTTCTAAGGCTCGTCAAGGAAAGAAAGATAAGAGCAGAAGAGAAAGAATAAGTTAATACGGCCAGGAAGGTGAGAGGCAAGGCAGAGGGAGGAGGCGTGGGCAATAAGGAGAGGAGTGAAATTAATGATGCTTCTGAATGGCAGAGATAGTGACTGCTCTTTTAAATTGGTCTTTCACAATAAAAATAAAGGGAGCATAGATAATTAGGAAGTAACAAAAATCTTTAAATACAGAAGTTGAAACAAACCAGGTAAGGGAATCCTTGAAAACATGGTAGACTACGTAAAGTGGCAGGTCCAAGTAATGCACATTCCCCAACCTTAAGGGAATTAGTTAATGAACTTGGTGAACTATTGGCCATTATTTTCAAAGGCTCTGAAACACCAGGGACTAGAAAATGAAAAAATTGGACTATTTTTTTTTTACCAAATAAGTAAAGTAGCTGGGCCCAGTTGTGCACACCCGTAATCCCAGCGCCTCGGGAGGCTGAGGCAGGAGGACCACAAGTTCAAAACCAGCCTCAGCAATGGCGAGGTGCTAAGCAACCCAGTGAGACCCTGTCTCTAAGTAAAATACAAAATAGGGTTGGGGGTGTGGCTCAGTGGGTGAGTGCCCCTGAGTTCAATTCCCAGAACCAAAAATTTTAAAAAATGGATTTGGTAATTATTATACCTGCCACTGTACACTCTCCTCCCCATGCCCTCATTGGGATGTTGTTATGACAAATGGAAATAGAAATATTAAAACACCTGGAGGAAAGCACACATGTGGGCAGTTAGTTGGCCATGGTACACAGGCTGCCTGCAAATGGACCAGAGCTGAGGCAGAAAATACAGATGTTTGATTTTGTGTTCATTAAAATGTGATTGGTGTTGCATAATTATATTTCTGTTTTTTAAGCTGATGTAAGATCAGTTTACATCCCCAGAAAACACAGCAAGGGAGAAAAAGTCCTTGGAGTAGGTATCAATCTATAACATTGTGTTTTCCAAGGATGATCCACAGATGGATAATGGAGTATAGGCAGTCTCAGAAATCTCCAAGCTTCCTCTTTAATAAATAGACAACTTATTCTTTATCAGAATAAGTTACACACCATTCTTGTAGAAAAACAAAAAAAAATACACACAGGCAATGATAATCACAGTCATCTAAAATCCATCTGCTGCTTATAAAATTTGGTGTATTTGCATCCATAACTTTTCCCATGAATATAAATATAGAGGTTATTTTTATACAAATCAGGTGGTCCTAAAATAGTGTGGTTCATATGCATATTATATAACCAGTTCTTTCCTACTGTGACATGCACATCCTTTCATTTTAAATTGCAGCATAGTTAGTTCACCAACAACTTTTGGACATTTCAATTATTTCTCCTTTTTCCTTCTTGCTATTTTCTGTAACTGTGCAGGTAGCATCCTTAAATAAACATCTTCGTTTACTTATCCTATTCTTCCCTTAGAATAAAATCCTGTACAGGGAATTGCTGAGCCAATTGTACTTTTGGGGGGAACTTTTGTTCCATATTGCTAAATTACTTTCAAGAAAGAAAGCAATTAACATTCCACGAACAATAAATGAAACTGCACTTTCCTCATATGCACACCAACAGGATTTAATACATTTTTTAATCTTTCAATACAGGAACATTTAACATCCTATAGATAGAACAAAACACCCCAGGAAATCTGTGTATTTTCTATCCTGGCCTTAAACTTGTCAAGGGAAGTATATGTGTATGTGTGTGTGTGTTTCTCCCTCCTCCCATGGAGGGTAGACGTATATATGCAATGAAATGATTTTTATTGGATAAATAATAAACATGAAATTCAGAATGGTGATTAACATCTGGAGGGAGAGCAAGGGTCACAGAAATGGGGTGGATGGATACTTAGGTGCCACAGCACCAGCAATGTTTTAGTGCCTAGAAGATCACACCTTCGTGTCGTTGTCCTGCTCCATAACCTGCATATGTTATAAGCATCTGCAGGTATCAGCCTCTTAGAGGGGATTATGAATTGTACACTCAGTACTTAGTAAATTTCATTTCCTAGCACATCAAAGAGTGCTCCAGTGTCCCCAAAGAGTGTAAGCAGTTTTTGTCTGCTAAAACCAGGCCTGATACCTTACTGGCTGGGTGCCTACGATTGAGAAAACAGTACAGAGCCTCTCTAGAGGGATCCACAGGCCCCCAGAGAGGTGGCTGTGTCCTCACACCTCAAGTGGAGAATTCCTCCCCTCTGGAGACTCAGGAGGGAGAGAAATGAATCAGAACCTACAACAGACACAACTTCTAGAGAAATTCCCTAAGGCTCATGGCTGTGACCTTGCCATTCTCGGGTCCTCTTCTAAAAATAGATCCCCAATTCTGGTAAACTATTAGAAGAAAATAGCCTATTTTTAAAGTAGAGGTCCCAAATAGCTAAATCATTTTGCTTAAGCAATGAGCCAAGTCGCTTCTAATGAGGTTGTAGCATTACTGGAAATAAGAGATATATTTAAATAAATAGTCCATACATTACCCCAATAAATCACTTGAAAAATATTCTCCAATGTATTAAATGTATTTTTAGTGGCATGTGCCTGACCTTTCAGGAAGAAGAAAGATAATACTGGAACATTTGGAGAATAAACATTTATCCAAATTAGTAGTCAAGACACTAGTAAAATTGTTTTACATTTTCTTAACACCTTTAACAATCTCCTATGCCTCAGAAACCATTTGGTTTTTTTTTTTTTCCTACCTTTAATAAAATACAGAATCTATCTGTAAAGTAGCAGAATGTGAGGGCAGAAACTTTTCTGATGACCCAGTGAGAAATCCTGTAATGGTCCTATTACTCACGGCCTCGGGCGGGATGGATATGTGTATTTGCAACATTTCCTAAAATGACTTGTGAGGCCATAAAATTTTAGTTTTTTATGACTGTGTTTCCAAGTGCTTTAAAATCCATGCCATATTCTTGTTTTATAATATTCACAATAAAAATGTAAATAAGACCCATTTATTCAACCAACACGCTAAGAACCTGCGCTTGCCTGGAAATCTGTTGGGGGTGCACCAGAGCACCCTCGTAGACCTCAAAGCCTAGGGTGTCCTAGGAAGGCCCAGTGCTGAATCTGCATGGAAACCTTTGTATGGTAGGCTCTGCTGCCTGGAAGATATAATAATGCATAGTTATTACTGTGCTCCAGAGATGCTGAGGTCAGGAGCCTGCAGCGGGAAGTTCCATTACCCCTCCCACATAGTGCTCCACCCCCCTCACCCCCGCTCTCAGCACCTCGCGCCCCACTTCCACCTGCCTGATGCTGGCTAGGCTCCCCATCTTCCTCCTATTCTGTTTCACTTCCTCTCTCCCCTTCCCTTCCCTCTCTCCCCTCAGCCCTTTACTGGACGGCTTCTGGGAACACATCCACACCACTCCCTCCTCCCAGGGGCTCTTTGGTCCTGGGGTCCACCACCCTGTGTCCACGAGGGTCAGGAGTGGCCTCTGATCGCCTCCTCTTTGGCAGCAGCTGGCACTGGCTCCTGCCTCGTCTCTCTCCCTTCTCCCCCTGGCACAGGCTCCTCTTCTGGTTTCCCTTCTGTGGGCTCCTGGTCAGCCCTCTTTGCCAGCTCCCCTTTCTCTGCCCATCCCTCCAGGATTGGCACTCACACTCCAAAGCCACCCCCTTGGGTCCCCCTGCTCTGGCCCCCTGCTCTGTTCTCCTCATCGCCTACACTTAGCCGCCTGTCAGTGCCCTCGGATGAGCTCATCCCTGTGCCAGGAATGCTGTCCCTGACGTCTCCATCTCACTCACTTCCCTTCTCTCCATCTTCCTGAAATTCCACTCATCTTTCAGGGCCTGGCTAAAAGGGAACAGTGACTGAGGGCATGGACTCTAGAGACAAATTGTGTGAGTTCAAATCCTGACTCTGCATGGATGAATTGTGTGACCTTGGGCGAGTTACTTAACCTCTCTGTGCCTTAGTTTCATCAACTATAGAATGAAGATGATAATCATACCTGTCTTTGGAGATTTTCAGAATTAATAAGTCAATATTTGTAAAGCCCATGAAGTGGTATCTAGCTTATTATAAATACTTTGTATGTTCAAGAAAAAAAGTCAACACTAAAAGTGTTTTCCAAGTGCCCAAGTTTCTAATCCCCTCTTACTAGCCCATTTATCACCATGCTTTATACTCTTTTCACAAGAGTCTCCCTGGCACACTTTGAGCTCCATTGCTCAGGGACCCCATTCCAGTCCCCACCATATCCTAGCCTGGCAGACGGCAGCTCTCAGCAAATATTTGTCGAGCGAGTGGGAGATCCCAAGGGCTGGGTTTTCCATGAAAAATTAGAGATCGTGGGTCTAGAATTTCCTCAGGAGGTACTTTGGCAGGGGATGAGGTTGGGGTACTGTTCGTCACCAGTGCTTTCCATTCCTAGTAAACTGATCAGGTGACAGGATCCCTAACAGTGCCAAGCTCAATTAATCCAAAGCAGAATGGCACACACTCTATCACATCAGTTGAGTTTTATTTTCCAACTTTCTTACCTATTTCCTTTTCCCTGTGTGTTAATAAGCTTTACATTTAAAACATGAAAAGCCAATAAAACATGGAAACCACAAATCAGCAGTGCTTTGTTCAAGAATATCCTATTGAATAAAAAAAGAACTTTCCCAAGCAATGCACTCCATTCATCCACCAGGTGCCAGGTGTCAGTGGGTGCTTCAAAAGGGGGATGGCTGGGTAGCATGGAACAGAGGGAAGCTGTGTTCTGGGTCCTTGGGGGACTCACGATGCCATATATGGTTCGAATACATGGTCCCCCTCCTAGGCAGGCATCTTCAGAAACCAAAGATGTCCCCATAACCCATTAATGCATCTGTACCTTTAATTAGCCCAGTCGAGCAGAGAACTCGCTAAAAATCTCTCACCTCTTTTGCTCCTTTCAACTAATCTCTGAACACTTCATTTTCTCTAGTAAGCTTTCCCTGCATAACGAGCCGAGCCGTAATGAAACGACCAACATTAACCCATTGTTAGATTAAACAAAGTACATCATTGGCGGATGGCGGATTCTCCGTTATTGGGTTTTGAAATAGGTCCCATCCTATGATGAAAACATTTGGTATTTGCCTAATGAGACCAATCTTGTACCTACGAAGGAAGAAAAAAAAAAAAAAAAAAAAGACATTGCATTAAAACATGTCTGTGAAGGACGGCGTGCTCCGCACTTTCCGCTCCCAGCCACATCTGTGGGTTCCGCAGGCTTCTTGGTGTCAGATGCTGCAGTCGGACCCACATTCTCAGCGAGGTGTCTGATTGGCTACTCCCCAAATATAACTTAAACTGGCTTAAAATAGAACAATCACATGCTAACCCGGTAGCATTAGCAACTCTATTAACAGCCAATTTCACATCCACACCAGAGGGAGTAAAAGGTAATTTGCTCATTATCAAACACCCTCCGGCAGTGGAAGGAAATGACTGTTCATCAAAAAGTATTTTCCAACATAACAATAGCGGCACCCATATGTAACCACCTCACTCTCCTTCCCTTGACCTGACTGCTGAGGAACAGCCACAAGGAAAAAGACTTCCAGACATAGAGGGGTCCATGAGAGTTATCCACTCACCTACCGCCCTCCAAAATCAGCCCTACTTTCATCTCATCTTGACCTTCAGGGTTGCAGGGGAATTTGGGCAAAAGAAATCCCGTAGAGCATAGGGTGGACCCTAGTACAATAGGAATTGCTCAGACCAAAAAGGCTTGCAAGCCCTGACAGTACTTCCGACTACTTTAACCCAACTTAGTGAATACAGATGGTTCTTGGAGCCCAAGGTAGCAGACCTCATATGTAAACTCACCCAGTGATTAAAGAAAAGGGGCCATTCAGAAGGACAGTATTGTCCCAGTGATGATTTTAAATCTTACTCCCCACCAGTTTTCATGTAGGAGACATTTCTTCAAAAATTAAGTTCCTTTGTTTGCTTGCTTTTATTCAGTGCTTACTGAACTTCCACAGGGTGTGTTTATCTATTTGGATATAATAGCATACTATTATAGTGACAGATTAAAGAAATTGATTTATTACCTGTTACTCTGATCATTTGGCTACTTACTTTTTTATTTGTTTGTTTGTTTATCTGTTTGTTTATTTGGTGCTGGGGATTGAACCCAGGGGCACTTTACTACAAAGCCACATCCCCAGCTCTTTTAATTTTTAAAAATTTTGAGACAGGATTTCATTAAGTTGCTAAATTGTGCAGGCTGTCTTCAAATTTGCAATCCTCTTGCCTCAGCCTGCAGAGCCACTGGGATTACAAGCAAGTGCCACTGCACCCAACTGACTAAAGCAACATTTTCTTTTTTTCTTTTTTTTCTTTTTTTTCTTTCTTTCTTTTTTTTTTTTTTTTTTTTTTTTTTGGTACTGGGGGGTTGAGACCAGGGTCACTTTAACCACTGAGCTTTTTTATTTTTAATTTTGAGCCAGGGTCTCACACAATTGCTTAGAGCCTCACTAAATTGCTGAGGCTGGCCTCAAACTTGTGATCCTCCTGTCTCCGCCTCTGTGCGATTACAGGCATGCACCACCGTGCCCGTCCTGAAGCAACGTTTGATGTATCATTCCCAAGTTCAAAAACCTTCCAGGGCTCCCTATTACCTCTAGAAAAAATTCCTCACTCCAAATCCTAGTATCTAAGGCTCTTCCTAACCCTGCCTTTCCTACTCTTATAGCTCCAGTTGATTTCTCGTGTTGATCTACCTTTGAAGAGAAAGCATGCTGGCTATATACAGACTAAGAGCATTCTAGTTTCTGTGATGATTTCTTACCATAAATTGGTTCATTGGTTCTTCATTCTTTTGACAAATATGAGTGGGCTTCTATCTACTACATGCCAGATACTTGTCTATTCATTTGAGATAAAATGGTAAATGAGAAAAAAAATATAATTTCTTGATCTATGGAGTCTGCAGTCTAGAGAGATACACAGACAAGTGTGCCCATAGTTCTAACGTAATGTGATGGCTGCCCCAGAACACAGGTTCCGGGAGCAGGATGGGACCGTGTGCATGGAAGAAGAAGCCAGGCCTGGGGAGCCAGAGATGACTTTGTAGAGGAAATGATATTTCCCCTGTGTCCTTGAGGGAGCAGCTGGAGTTAGCCCAGAGACATGCGGAGATGGGACGGGGTTACTCTTGCAGCTGAAGTAGCACCGCCAAAGACTGGGGTGTGTCTTAAACACCAAACTCTATTCAGTAGAGCTGTGGTGGGGACTGTGAAGAAGGTCAAGGAGGAGGCCAGAAAAGAGCATGTGGATGAAGGAAGACCTCCTCTGCCATTTTACCTGAACTTCATCTAGCTTTTATTACTGAAAAGTCATAATCAAGGGAATGACGGGATCATTTCTCTGGTTGCTGGAAGAATAGATATAGCACTGAGGATGAGGAGAGCCAATAAAAGATTTATTTAGGAGATACAATTGACAGGACTTGGTGAGTGATGGAATGAAGGTGCTGGAGGCTGAAGAGAGAGAAATCAAGATGGTGCTCAGATTTAGGGACTTGAATAAATGGCATGGGTATGGGTGCCTTTCAGTGAGGCCGCATGCAGTAGTGGTTATGGGCACCATTCCAGAGTTGGGCTGCCTGGTTTCAATTCCTGTTTTATCACATACAACTATAAAGTCTGGACAAGTTAATTAACCTCCCTGTGTGTGAGTTTCTCATAGATGATAGCAATAACCAGAGTAGCTGTGTCATAGATGCGTCACACAGATTATAGTTAATACTGATGTGTTCAGAATATGTCTGATACACAATAAATGTTATGTGTTTGTTAAATAAATGACACAGGAGGAGGAACAGGCTTAGAGAAGAGGATTATGGATTTAGTTTTAGAGGTTGAATTGCAGAAATCTGTGGAACTATCTAGTATAGCCATCTAGAAGGCAGTGGTATCTGCAGATCAGGAGCTCCTGTTGGGAGGAAAAAGGGAGAGGGTCTCAGGAACCAAGGACAGTGTTTCTAGGAGGAGGAAGTGATTTTAGAAAATGATTCTAGAAGTAGCCACTGGTGTCGAATTTGTTAAATGCAATAAAAAAAAAAAAAAAACAGTCCATTGGATCTGACAACAAAAGTTTGATCATGGCCTATCAGAGCTGGTGTTGCTGGGGTAGAAGTTTCCAGGTGAGGTGGGAAGCGGTTGGTGGAGAAACTATCAAGAAAAAGCAAATGTAAACAAGCCATTCATGAACACAAGTGGTGAGAAGAGTGGAGGTGTTATAGTTTGAATGGAAGGTATCCCCCAAAAGCTCACGTGTGAGAGGTTGCGAGGTTTGAAAGAGAAATGATTGGGTTATAATCTTAACCTAGTCAGTGAATTGATTCCCTGATGGAATTAACTGAGTGGTAACTGGAGGCAGGTGGGGTGCGGCTGGAGGAAGTGGGTCATTGGGGTCGTGGCTATGGGGATATACTTTGTGTCTGGAGAGTGCAGTCTCTCTCTCTCTCTCTCTCTCTCTCTCTCTCTCTCTCTCTCTCTCTCTGCTCTCTGATCACCATGTGAGCTGCTTCCCTTTGCCACACTCCTCTGCCAGGATGTTCTGCCTCACTGAGGATGGAGACCACTGAAACCATGGTCCCCAAATAAATTGTTCCTCCTCTACAATTGTTCTGGTCGGGTCTTTTAACCACAGTGGTGAAAAAGCTGACTAAAACAGGAGGGTAGATGAGGGGAGACAAAAGCAAACAGCAGGTAGAGGTCAGGAAAGATTTCTTAATGCATAAGAGAAGATACTTGAGCATATTTCACTGCTGTTATGAATTGAATTGTATCTCCCCACAAATTCACATATCGAAGCCCTAACCTCAGTACCTGAGAATGACCTTATCTGGAAAAGGACCACTGCAACCACAATTAATTAAGATGAGATCATACTGGAGTAGGATGGGCCCCCATTCTATATGACTGATGTCCTAATAAAAGGCAAAATTTGGAGACAGGTGTGCACACCGGGGGAACGCCACGTAAATATGAAGGCAAAGAAGACAGGAGTGATGGGCAGAGGCGCCAGGTAAGGCCAAACATTTCAGCAAACCACCACAAGGAGACCACTGGGTCAGACACTGTCACAGCCCACAGGAGGAACCACACCTGCTGACACCTTGATCACAACCTCCATAGCTCTGCGACAACACGGTTCTGTTATTTTAAGCCACCTGTGTTGTTGCAGCATCCCTAGGAAATGAATACAATTGCTAATGAGACTTTCCACCATTTACCTTATTAATCAGGGTCTGGACAGGAAGTAGATGGCGTGCTCAGGCTGAGTAATTTGTGGAATATATCACAAAGGTCTGGGCATGCTGTAGGGAAGCTACAAGGTGTCATGCAGTGCCCAGGGGCAGCCTTGACCACCTCCAGGCCTCAGGGGCCAGAGGAGAACAGAGTTGAAATGCCTAATGGAGGAACTGCAGAGAGGACCCTGAGAGAGGCAGTCTCAGTCACTCCTGGGGACTGCCAGGGCAGGAGCTGAGGGCACACAGGCAAACAGCTACAGTTCTCCCCCCAGCTACCACCACCTGCTGGTGCTCTGATTGGCCAAAACAACAGAGGCCAGAGGACAAGGGAGCAGGTTGCTGCAGCATAGAGGCCACCTCAGGGGTACCGAGCTGAGGGCAGAGGAGGAGGCCATGGATGTGAGGAGCAATTGCAAACCCAGCCAATGCCTTTTCACTTTGGGGACTCATGGATACATTGCATATTCAACTGTTTAAACTTTTAAAATGCTATAAGAACCATTAGAGAGGGAGGGGCTACCAGTTACCAGGCAGCCCTCGGCCCAAGGCCGCCTACAGGAGGAAAGTGAGCTCTTGTATTTATGGTGCCAATATTCTCCTAGTTCTATTTGTCATTGTACACTTCTGCCCTGGCTAGTGCACATTGGGTTCTGAGTATTTATGAATTTCTGAATTAATTAATAGTTTCAGTCTCAGTTTCTCCTTCTCCATGGTTGGAAATAGCCATTGAGAAGGACATTTCCTGCTATCACCTAATCTCTCGACTTGTGAAGTGCCTGAAGGGCATCTCCCTTTCTCCTGTGCTGAAGATATGCCAGTGACCATGAGGAGGACAGGTCTGATTTGACGTATGGGCTCATATGTGGCAGGAAGCTGATCCAAGACAAGCTTCTGTCTATAGTGCAATCAGTGAGAATCACTTCTGACATCTATAATTACAAACATGTATTTAAGTAAACCTATATTTAAAGACCATATATATTTTCTCTTTTTTTAAATTAGTTAATTCATTTGTTCTAATTAGTTACACGTGACAGCAGATGTGCTTCAATTCGTAGTACACAAATGGAGCACAATTTTTCACTTCTCTGGTTGTACACAAAGTAGAGTCACACCATTCGTGCAATCCTACGTGTACCTAGGGTAATGATGTCCAGCTCATTCCACCATCTTTCTACCCCCATATCTGCTCCCCTCCCTCGCCCTCCCCTTTCCCTTTCCAAAGTTCCTCCATTCATCTCATGACCCCCACACACACACCCAATTATGGATCAGCATCCACTTATCAGAGGAAACATTTGGACTTTGGTTTTGGGGGATTAGCTTACTTCACTTAGCATCATGTTCTCCCACTCCATCCATTCACCTGAAAATGCCATAATTTTATTCTCTTTTAATGCTGAGTAATATTCCATTGTACCACAGTTTCTTTTTCCATTCTTCTATTGAAGGGCATCTAGGTTGGTTCCACAGTTTAGCTATTGTGAATTGAGCTGCTATAAACATTGATGTGGCTGTGTCACTGTAGTATGCAGATGACCATATGTTAATAAAGCTAATACATATTAAGATGCTAGCTTTTTAATATGCTTCTACACCAGATTTAGCCAATGCTTTGTTTCAAATATAATTGCAATTCATTTTAGAAGTTGGCAGGACAATCGTTGGTAAGAATAACAGGTCTTTAATGGTGAAGGTTGGCACTTACATGTTCCTGCCACTTTCCCTTTGGGTTTTGCAACTTGGAGAATTTTTTTAACCCCATAAGGGAGGACCAGCTATGCAACAGTCTTTTGAATCCCTGGATTAGTTTTTCCAAATAAAATTAAGGATCTGCTTTATAGCAGCGCACTTTAAAGGTCTTGAATTTCTCATTCCATAGCCAGGGCTATCGTCTCCTGGTTATTCAGTTCTTAACAACAAAAAGCCCAAATTTGGAAATCAGTCTAATCCATGTGAATATCTGCACACTGTATTTTTTTATATATCTCCGGTGGAAAAAAAGGGGGGGGGGAGCACAATAAAATATAAGAATTTTTCGTAATGGAAGAAGAAGGCTGCTCATGGGCAAATCATTTGAGGAAAATCAGCATTGAGTTTTGACCTAATTTCTCTCTTACATAAACAATGGGATTAAGGAAAGGAGCAAAAACAGGCTTCACAGAATATCCGGGGTGGCAAAAGAAGAAAACAGGTAAGTCAGAAAAATACCAGGTAATCCAGAGATGCAGGGTTCAGAATCTTCCTAGGAGGAGATATTTGGAAGGTGGACAGCATTCTGGGAGAAAAACTTGTGAAACAATTAGAAAATGAGATGGTTAAGAACTTTACATATGTGCACACATAAGAAAGCAATCCACAAAGTAGAGAGGAAGCAAGGAGCTCCCACGGTCTGAGCTGTCTTCCAATAAAATACTTACGTGATGGTCAGCAATCCTTGTCGAGTATTTATAATTCTTTTTTTTTTTTTTAAGTCACGCCCGGATGCTGCAATGCACAGGAATCTTTTTTGTTTCTTCCATTCATTTTGGGGACAGAAATTCCCTTTGAAGTCTCCTTGTTATCGGAACCGTGGTAGCACCGGGATGTCCTCCCTGGTCACCACCTGTGCAGTTGATGCGCTCTTAGTTACAAAGCGCCGGACTGCTGCCGCCTTCAGTCAATCCGTTTAGCCGAAGGCCTCTGATTTGTTCACATTTACTACAACACATACAGAGGGAAGGAGGATTTTTTTTTCTTTTTTTTTTTTTTTTACTATTGATCTGGTGCTTTAAGAGGGGAAAAAATCTCCTTGGCTGTCTAAACACTATCGATCCCTGCTTGGGAGTCGCAGCAGAAGTGTAGAAAGGGCGTGGATGAATTGAAATTTCATTTCCGACAACTTGTTCCTGTTATTTTTACCCTTTTGGATGGGGAGAAACACGTTGCACGGCTGCAGTCAATGTGGTCGATAGCTCCACTGAGAAACTCAACACGGCTTCTGCCAGAGGTTTGGCAATGAGACATGATGTTGGATTTAGAGTGTATGAAACTGAAGGATGCCGCTGAAATGCAGGAGGTCTTAACACCAACCAGAGGCAAAACAAGTGGCTTTGGGTTCAAGATGACCTACAGGAGCTGTGGCTTTGGAGAAAAAAAAAAGGATTACGGAGAATAACGACACTCCCATTTGGGAAGGGCCCTGAACGTGGCCAGTACCTGGCTCTCTGACTCCTGGCTGGCTTTCTGTAACAACCATGGAAGAAATGGTCTCTAACCAGAGCTAGTTTTAGGCCTCGAAAAAGAGCATTATGTTGAGCTTTTTTAGGAAGTTGTTCATGAACCCTCTGGGAAAGGACCAATGCAGAAACTGGAGCTCCAGGTTGATCGGGAACTAGAGGAGGACCCAGGCATAGGAGGGTCTGCATCTGCAGCCTGTGGCCTGGGGAAGCGCTCCAAGCCCTTAAGCACGCGGACTAGGAGAGGTGGTTTGGTGCCAGCAGCACCAGCTTTGTTCTTTTATTAGATGTTCAAAGAATACAGGAGAGAACCAGGCTCCTTCTTAATGGCAACATCTGGCATTTATGTAGCTGTGCACCTTTGATCCTGAAAGATCCCAAAGCACTTTACAACCCGCTGCAGTGTTAATGGCCACAGCAGCGATCTTACAGCAAACATGGCCACATAGCCCCCAAGCCAGTCCCCCTTCTCAATTTTTTGCAAGTGTACACAATTCTTCCTTCTGGAAGGGAAACTTTCAGTTTAGATCCCAAATACTCCTTTTGTTTGTCTTTATTTATTTTTTTTTTCAAAGTTTGTTCAGGATTTTTTTTTTCCTTCTTTTAACTAAAAGTACTCCATAACTATTCTTAATAAACAGTACTTAATTTACATTTCCAATTCTTTTATAGGCCCATTTCTGCCCCATCCATCCCGTTGCAGAGAGAGATGGAAATGTTCTCTCCCGGGAGCCAAGAATCTGCATTGCCGATGAGGTTGCAAATTCAGACACAATAAACAGAATTAAGAAAAACTGAGCTGGCATTTGACAGAAATTGTAAAATGACACTCAGAAATGTTGCTCTTGTGGAAATTACTGATATTAAAATATAAATCAGTGTCTTGTGTTTCCCGTAGCACCAGGGGCTCTATTAGGTTATGCAGTTTGATTGCTGAGCTGAACGCAGGAGACTTGGCAGTTCAGTGCTGAAGTTATCACAAAGTATTTAACCCTTGTGCTGCTGGAGAACAGGCAAGGAGGAGAATGCCAGTTGGTAATATCGCCTCCAAAAGGCCTTGACTTTTTATTGAACTCTTTGAAGCCAGGAGAAGGCTTCGAAGATGAGAAGAGAAGATTTTTAAAAACTGGAAAATTCTTTCTCAAGACCAGAGTTTTGTTGCACAGTGTGAGGCAGAAGGCAGCTGAGAGCAGCTCAAGAAGCAAAATCCACCCTCAAGAAGGCAAAGAATAAAAGCCCACTAGAAATGTTAAAATATTGGGAGGCACACATTATCAGCAATGCACTTAGTAACTCAGTACCCTGCTTCTTTATTGTTCAATCCCCAGTACCAAAAAAAAAAAAAAAAAAAAAAAAAAAAAAAAAAAGAAATGTTAAAATTACACACTCGTTATTTATTGAATTCTCATTATAACCCTGTCAAGTGAGTATTTTTATTGCAATTGTTTCCAAGTGAGGAAACTGAGACTCCAGAAAGTTAACTTGTCCACTGTCACAGGATTTGAATCAAAATGTGATCCCTGGCTCGGTGAAGAAGTGACTGGGACAGGACAATGCAAGATGAGCCTGGAGGACAGTGTGTGGAAGTGCTTCCAAAAGGGTGGGGGTCTTGTGGAAAGGGCCCAGGAACCGACATGACAGAGCTCCCAGCCTCCAAAGTTGGGACAACTGGGCTACCATAAAAACAGTAGTGCTACTTTATAACCCAAACATTAAAATGGATATCCATGAGGTCATGCCGATATGAACAAATAATTGAATGGGGGAAGGGAGCAACTCTTCCTTCCAGAAGAATTCCATAAACAAATGTAGGAGGAATAAGAGAACTAGGAAATCTTCAGTGGAATGTCATAGTCATAACTTTTGCAGGCAAAATCCACCTTGCTAAAAATAGCAAGTGAAAATTCAAGGAAAAACAGGATATTTATATGCTCTTGAAGTATCTTCCCCCAAAGTACGTATTAATTATAATGAGAAAAATAGTAACTTTATAGTAGATTGACCCAGTGGACACCAAATAGCCAGTGACTCAAGGTTAACATCACCAGTGACAATGATACGTTGACATCAAGTATTCCCTGCTGGGATTCACTAAGGAGCAGACAATACACCTGCCCCAAATGCACAACATGAGAAAACAGAAGTCTCTTCCAAATTGAAAGTCATATTTTTAAGATAACTGGCCAGTATTCTTCGAAACTGTCCCGGTCATGGAAGACAAGGAAAACCTGAAGATTAGAGGAGTCTAAAGAGACAAAGACCGACCAAGTGCATTGAGGGATTCTGGATTGGATCCTAAAGAAGAAAAAAAGGACATCAATAGTAAAACTGGTGGCATTCTAACAAAGTCTGTAGTTTTGTTTTTTTTTTTTAATAGTTTTGGATCCAAGTTAATTTCTTAGTTCTGTTCCTTATACTCTTATGAAAGACGCTAACACTGGGGAAACAAAGAAAGAGGTATATAAGAATTCTCTGTACTATCTTGGCAACTTTTCTGGAAATCTATAATTATTTTCTAAAATTCTATATATTCCTGTTATTTCATCTGAATAGACCACTTCTGGAGAGAAAAGCAAATCACCAACATCCATTGTAAAGGCAAAGAGTTGGTCTGTGCCAAAATCAGATTTCCAAAATGTACAGTCTATTGTGCATTTTGCAGCTAGTGGAAGTGCTAGAAATGGGGAGTGGATTGTAAAGAGGTCTCTTTGAGGGTACTTTGTCCATTTGCATGAAGTTCATCTGCATAAAACATGGGGGGAAAGTGACTTAAATGAAATAGAAACTGTTCCAAGTGGACACAGTAGTTCTACATCATTAAGGGCCTGGGTTCTTTCCATCTCTTTGAGCATCAACTTGTGTTCCAAATGGCTTCTGAAGCGCCAGGCATTAAAGTAGCACTGCAGGCAATTAGGAAGGAGGAAAGGAACAAAAACCTGTGCATCACCCCCCTTTAAGATTTCTTTACAAAATTCCTTATATCTCCCTGGCCAAAATACATAGCCATACCTAGCTGCAAGAGGGGCTGGGGTTGTAGTCTAGATGAGTACATGGGCACTCCAATATATTTAGGGTTCTGTTACTAAGGAATGTAAGAAGATGGACATTAGAACAGGCCATTAGCAGCCTCTATGAAAGGTCCCAAAAGAGAGAACCCAGGAAGAGATTTAGGACAGTGAATCTGACAAATCCTAGATCCCCTTTTTTGCTCTTCCAGGCCCCTCATTTCTTCTGTCATCCCAAAGTCTTTTTCTGGGAAGACTCAACCAGCCCTGCTTTCCAGAAGCACCTTAGTCCTGGGTTTGGACTATGACCCAGTCGGTGACTTCAGTATCAAGTTCCTATTCCCTGTTACTGTGCAGGACCTCAGACCCTCCTACCACCTCCTCCATCAGACATGCCCCACAAGACCAGGGAATTTCTCTTTCAGAGACTGGATCCAAAAATGTGGACTCTCTTCATGCCAGGCTCTGCATACTATAGCTCCATTCACACATCCCAAGTAGGAAAAAAAAATGTATTATACCAAGAACATCTTGGTCCATCCATGGTGCTCACATATCTTTAAAAATAAAGGAAATGTTAGCTGGGCCCAGTGGCGCACGCCTGTAATCCCAGCACTTGGGAGGCTGAGGCAGGAGGATCACGAGTTCAAAGCCAGCCTCAGCAATGGTGAGGCACTTAGCAACTCAGTGAGACCCTGTCTCTAAAAAAAATACAAAAAAGGGCTGGAGATGTGGCCCAGTGGTTGAGTGCCTCTGAGTTCAATCCCTGGTACCAAAATAAATAAGTAAATAAATAAAGGGAATGTTGAAGATCTTTCATCATATCAATAATTAAAAGCTCTGGAGAAGATATACATGTGATCAACAAATATGTGAAAAAGTGTTCAACATCTTTAGTAGTTAGAGAAATGCAAATCAAAATTACTCTAAGATTTCATCTCACCCCAGTCAGATGGCAGTTATCAAGAATACAAGCAATAATAAGTGCTGGAGAGGATGTGGGGAAACTCATACGTTGCTGGTGGGACTGCAAATTGGTGCAACCACTTTGGAAAGCAGTATGGAAATTCCTCAGAAAACTTGGAATGGAACCACCATTTGACCCAGCTATCCCACTCCTCGGTCTATACCCAAAGGACTTAAAATGAGCATATTATAGTGACATAGCCACACCAATGTTTATAGCCCCTGAATTCACAATAGCTAAACTGTGGAACCAACCTAGATGCCCATCAAAAGATAAATGGATAAAGAAACTGTGGTATATATACACAATGGAATATTACTCAGCATTAAAAGAGAATAAAATCATAGTACTTCCAGGTAAATGGATGGAGTTGGAGAATATTACGCTAAGCGAGGTTACTGAATCCCAAAAAAAACTAAAGGCTGGATTGGGCAAAGGGGAGTTTGAGGAGGGGTTATGAGGGTAGGAAAGATGGTGGAATGAGATGGACATCATTATGCTAGGTACATGTATGATTGCACCAAGGGCGCGTCTCTACACCGTGTACAGAGAATTGAAATGTTACACTCCACTGTGTACAATGAATTGAAATGCATTCTGCAGTCATGTACAACTAAGTAGAATAAATAAATAAATAAATAAATAAATAAATAAATAAATAAATGAGCTCTGGGATTCATCACACTTTTTTATTGGCAGGAAGTAGAACATTGAAGAAATTCTGAAACCTGCCATCGGTAAATCTAAGTTAGTTTTGATTAGCCTCTGAGGATAGCTTCGACTTTAAACTAAATAGCATTTCTTTCCCTGAAAACCCTGAAACATGTTTTAGATGAGGAAAAACAGATGCTTGGTATTCTTCTATTCAGATCAAAAAGGAAAAGGCATAGACCATGTTGTTCGAAGACCAGCAGTCCGCGGTACACCCAGGCAGTTACCGTTCCTTGGGGAGAGAGCCAGCGCCAGCAATCCATGATTGTGGCGTTTGTGGAACCCTCTGTGCTTCCCCATCCTGACCTGCTCCGCCTGTGTCTCACTGACCTCGCTCAGCTGGGCCTCTATCCTTCCTCTCCCCAAAACTATACGATGATTTTCCAAGTTGGGGAAAAGAAGGCATAGGGGAATTAAAATATAAGCAAGAGATTTAGACCCTGGTGAGATCTATAAGATGAAGTAAAAAGTGAAGGAAAATGATAGATCCCACATAGCTTTAGCAATCCAGGGGCAGAGGCACTTTGATCAACACCAAGAGAGTGTCTACTTTCCAAGGCAAAGCATAGAATTTTGGTAGGACGAGGGTAAGAGGGGAGGTCCTGAGACAGTGTGTGTGCGTGCCCAAGCGCACCAGCAGCATGGAAGAATAGAGAGAGGGCCAGTGGGGCGGAGGGGCCAAAATGTCTCCCTCATGGGACAAAATTCAGCTGTTTTTCCTCTGACTTATTTTACTTAGTAAAATCCAGTATATTTTTATTCAAATATCAGAACTTGTGTCTTCCACTTTTCCTTTGAAATGCTCTTGACCCTTGCACTGGTAGCTGTGTAGCCCTATTGGTAGCTGATGAAGCTATTACAATCTAGAAAATCCTCTGTGTGTGTGTGTGTGTGTGTGTGTGTGTGTGTGTGTGTGTGTGTTTGGATAAGATTTGACTTAGGAATCATCCGCTGGCTACCCAGTGGGTCTGCCTGTAGAGAAATATTTTCTCAAGGCTACATTTGTTTCATCACAACTTTCCTATAATATCAGGCTAAGTTTAAAGTCCCTACAGAAGAAAGATGTCCATCATGTTAGAACACTGAATTGATAAGCCTTAGAGCTAAGGAAGACCTTAAAGATCAGTTTCCGGAGGCAGGAAAAAAAAAAGGCTTAGAGAGATGAGGGCCTTCCCAAAGGACACTCTTCAAATTGGGTACCGCAGGTGTACAAGCTTTGCTAGAGCCCTGTTGAGTGTTCCCTGATGCTACTGTATTTTCAGTCTTCTCACTTGCCTAGTGTGAAATTAGTTTGACATTCGTCAATATTTTCTTGAAGGACAAAGGAAGTTAGAAGTCTCGAAGGACAAAATAATCACGGCCACATGATTTCTTTTGGCCAGTGAAATGTGAGCAGAAGTGAAGTGTTTCACTTCCACTTTAAGAACCAGTATGTAATTCACCAAGTTCCCTTTTTGCTGCCATGGCAACAGGCAACATACTAGATAATAGAAGTTCCACCAGCTGAGGACAATGAGGAGCACAGAGGGACAGTGTGGTGCAGAGCCCTAGATGACTCATAAAGGACGTGTCATGAGTGCAAAATCAACCTTCATAGCTTTAAGCCATTGGGATTTGAGGGTTGTTTGTTACTGCGACATCACCTAGCCTATCCCTATCAGGTAAGCCTGAGCTACATCATTACTCCCATAATGCATCTCCGTGCATGAAGACTTAGGAGGGTCCACAATGCAGAAAATCAGAATACAACTCCATAATACGTTCCAAATTCCATGGGTCACCAGCATTCTTTCTTCCTCTTGGCTTATATTAGGGGTGGGGGATGTGGTTCATTACAAAGAATGAGTATTTTGATAGCTTCTCATTCTTGGAACTATTCTGCAGGTAAGTGCCTGGTGGAAATTTCCTCTCATTCTAGAGTTTAAAATAGTGAATTAGATTATTTTAATAAGTTTAGTGCATTATGACCTCAAATGCATCACATACATGTGCAAAAATCTTTGGTTTCCTTGGAGGCTTTTTATCTAGATAATTTTCAACACCTTACAAAGTTTCCTGACTTTATAAGCACCAGCATTATGGCAAGTCAATGCTTCAAAAACCTCACATCATCAGATATTTCAGATTAACAATTACAAAATGAATGGGAGATCTTTGCAGAATAGTAGGAGAGCCTGTGTGACCTTGAGTAAGTCACTTAGCCTCTCTGGGCCTCAGCTTCCTCCTCTGTAAAATAAGGAGAGTAAAAGTACTTGTCTCCAGAATTCTTTCGAGAATGAAGTTGGGTCACGCACATCCTGTCTGGTTCATAATTAAGTACGCGATGTCAACTATATCCGAGTCTTAGAATACTTAGAAATCTAGAGAACATGTTAAATTCAGTGTTTTTGCTTCTCAAGAAGGGTGAATTCATGGGGCTGGAGATGTGGTTCAGTGGTAAGAGTACTTGCCTAGCATGGGTGAGGCCCTGGGTTCAATTCGCAGCACCACATATAAATAAATGAATAAAATAAACTTCCGTCAACATCTAAAAATTTTTAAAAAAAAAGAAGGGTGAATTTAGAAACTATTTGGTCCACCAAGTGGTGATTTTCCTGGAAAATATATAAAAAACATGGTCCTGTCTCCCTGGTGAAGGTTTTAACACACTTTTGAAAACACAAACAGATGGGAAGGAAAGTAAGCACAGCTAACCGTTTAGGAAAAATTTTCCAAACCCCCTGCTGAGGGCATAGATCCAGCTGAGAAAACTGTTAAAGGGTGAGACTCATTTATACTTTTTCCATCTTAAACACTTGGACTTTTCCAGGTTTATAACAAAGCTCAGAAAATGCTAAAGCTTAAAGGAGAATTCAGCGCTGCCAAGGAGCTGAAAGATGAGGTAAGGCTCCTAACTCGGCCGCACGCATGGAGTTGAAACTAAGTTACAAGGGACTTCCTTTCTTTCCAAGTCTCATGACTCAAATTGCAGGGATAAGCATCACAAAATATCACAGACAGAAGTGGACAGCCAAGCTGTAGAGTTCAAGAGCTCAGACTTGAGCTAGGTGGATGTGAATCCGCATCTCCTAGCAGAATGACCTTGAACAACGTGACTTTCTCTGAGCTTCCTTTGCTTCACCCGGAAAATATGAGTGACGAGAGCACCTATTTCAAAAGCTTGCTAGCGGGGTCATGAGATACAACGTGAAAACAGCACTTAATAAATATTTATTATGGTTGCCAACATTCTTTTTTATCTGGAATGAGATGGAAACGGGGTGATCTGATTTGTCTAACATTTTGATCAAACTGTATATGTATTTCCTGACTTTTTCCAGAAAGGATTGAAGGGGGGCTGTTTTGGTAAGTACAGCAGTATCCCACATGACTTATGCTTTTTAACAACCCTCCTACCAAGAGGTAAGCAACTTCTAAAACAGGCATTTCTGGCCTTTGCCTACTGGATTAGGAGTCATAAGGGATTTGCTGCCAGTTTTGCAGGAAACTGGGATCTTGGCACAAATTTTCTAGAAGTCCATTCCTTCATTTCACTTAATTTGTTCCAAAATTCTTGCTTACAGGCAAAAACTTGCGTCAATTTCTCCATCATATGTAACGGGAAATCTACAATATTTCTACAAAAGTGAATGTAATTTGGAAATCTAGTGATATCAAAATTAGTGTTTGAAATTACTGTACATAACTATAAACTCTATCATTACACAAGTAAAATGGCAAGATTCCTGAAGCACAATTAGTTTTCAAGGTTCCCTGTTCTATAAAGCATTGCTCTCACTCTATAAATTGGAATCTGTTGAATAGTTGTGGTATTAGTGATGGTTTAAAAAAAATGGTTTTCCATTGTTTATTGAAGATTTGTCCTTATTGCAAATAATTTCTCAAAGATGATAGTGTTTGTATATTGTTGGTTGACTCTAAAATTACTCTGAAAACTGCCACCCAAGTTCCACCAAGCTTTTTTGTTCAAGTGCCAAACCCCTGGGAATGCTGTCATTTTGAATCTTCGTACTGCTTTTTGAGCTCTAAAAGTGCTATTGAGTTCCAAGGTTTAATTTAACCTCAACTCCCCCTCAAGAAGAAATATGAAACTACCCTTTGAAGACCAGAGCAAAAAGTCTTCCCTTTTGAAATATGTTTGAGAAGGCATGCTCTTTGACAAAACAGCCAATTAATCAATACAGAAATTTACCTCAGTAAATAACCGATTTTAATTATCAGGAGTATAGTAGCAACTGCAGTATCAGTACACACCATTTGGCCTGTGGGCTGTTAGCTCTGCTGGTGTCACATGCTTCTAAAAAGAGTGACCAGGTTCCACCCTTATAAAAGCAAAACTGAGCATCTAAATATATGGCTTGTCCAAATGAAAACCCACCTCGCAGCAAGGACTTGTGATTTCAGCCATCGCTAATGACTTCAGATCCAGGATAGGATCAGATGGTGCCTGAGGGGTCAGCTTGATGACTCTCAGTTCGTCTCATGCCCCAGTCCTGGTTGCAGAGCTATGATTGATGAAATGTCAGATTAAATCCATTCCTACTGCATATTGATACTCAAAAGGCATCCGCCTGGAATTTAGCCTTCATAGAGTAGATAGGATTATAAATAGTTCACAGCTAAAAATCTGTGCAAGATATTAGCAGGAAATTAAATTTACTGGGACTCCAGAAAAAAAACGTTCCTTCTGGAGTTCCAAAGTAGCACAGCTTCTTCTAACAACTACCTGTAGTTACAGATGGAACATGTTCACAGACGTCGCCCTACTGCTCTTCAAGCACTTCTACGCCTGCTGTGGGGCTTCAGAACTCCTTGATGGTTTGGTCTTTAGGAATGAATGGTTAGATTTTGATTTCAAATGCAGATTTCATTTGACATTCAGCAAGAGACATTTGTTATTCAACTGGTTTAGGGAATCTTCAGAAAAAGATGATTTATTCCAAACCTCTTGTTTTATGAATGAAGAAATTTCCTCAGAGACTCTGAGCCAGTGCTAAATATCCAAATTAGATGAGATCATCTCCAATAAAGATCTAATTCTGAAGTCCTCATGGCATAAAAGAATACAGCTAGTAGGGCTTTTACTCAGAGGGCATCCAAATCTAGAGAGAGGGGACATTTTTATTATCCCAGGAGAGAACATTTAACTGCTGACTAAGAGGTAAGAGTTGTAAATCATTTGGTATTTTGCTAGTGAGACCTCAGGGTACCAGACTCCATGTAGAGCAACCTGGTGACATGGCCCTCTCCTTAAGACACATATATTCAGCACTGAGGTGAGAGCACAGGGGATTAAGTTCTCCAGTGAGGCAAGTGTCATGTCATCACCTAATCTAGTCATTGATGTCAAAGAAAAATGGCTCAGTGGCAAGAGCAGAGGGAATCTGGAGGGCCCCACTCCCACCCAAGTGAGGCTCCATAGCCTAGTCCCAAGCACTTGAATCAAACTGCTACTTCTTATTGGGTCAAGGATTTTGTTTTCAAGTTAGAAAACAGCATCTGCACACTATTCTTTTTTAACCACTCTACACCTATTCTCTTAAGAGAGTCCCTGGTAATTGTCTTAATGGTAATTACATGCTTGGGGCAGTTGTCATCCACTGTTATTTTTCTGAAAGTGAGGAACAAGGGACAGGAGCAAGAGAGGAGGAGGGAGAGTTTTGAGATAATGAAATCCTTTTAATGACAGAGCCATGCCGTTAACCTAATTAAACTGTAAAGTGGTAAAAAAAAAAAAAAAAAAAAAAAAAATCCAGGTACTAAATGGAAATGAAGAAATAAATCAGCTGAGACAGCAGCGCTTCTGGGAAACCTTCTGAATTCCGAACACTGTGACATTGCAGTGTCCGAGGCTCACGTTGTTCTCTGGCCCTCTTTAGCCTTGTACAGAGGTCTCTTAAACTGACCTGTCCAGTAGGACTTGATTTATGACGTTCCCCTGGGAATGCGTGTTATGTAGTTCATATATTTCAAAAGCCAGACCAGTCTGTAAAATGTGGCGGCAGAGCACTGGATGGAATGGGAAGAATGGACTTTTCTGGCTCTACTGCTAACAGGTATGGGGTACCTGGGACATTGTGGCTCAGATCCCGGCACCCATTTATGTATACCATCCCTGCCTTCTCTCTTAGAAGAACTGCCCCGAGATGATTGAAGTCACTTTGCCTTTAGGATGAAGAGCTGGAAGACCTTGGGGACTTACCTCCCGTGGGGCAACCCTCAGCCATTAACTGGCTGATGCTGAGCTCGACAGCCCAGAATTCATTGCCACAACTCAGAGCAGACTCTGAGACACCATTTACACCCCCGAGTTCCCAGATTCAGGCTAAAATGATCCACAGGGTCACTGTCTGAAAGTGTCCCCTTGCACGGCTTCTTCCCCTTCCCTGTCCTGCCTCCCCATCTTTTCTGTCTGTTTCTCTTGGAGCTTTTCTTTAATAGATGCTACAAATACACACGTAAGCCGCTTCTGGGGAGTCTGACCTAAAAGACGAGCATTTTCCATACATGCACCAGCCTCGGTTCCAAAGTCTAAAGTCAGAGATGGTAACACTTGTCCTTATTAATGACAAAAAGCCAGCAGTGATACTATAGGCAAAGTGATGGGATCCTACAGGCAAAGCGACTTCAATAGTCTCATCGGAGTTCTTCTAAGAGAGAAGGCAGGGATGGGGGTACATAGGTTCATGAAGGGCTTCTTCCAAATTCCTTTTCATACTGCTGCCATGACAGAGTGGAAAGGGACATCGTGATATGACAGAGGGCCCACCCATCTATCACTGCTCTGCATCCCCACACCACGCCACCCACGTTGCTGCACCCCACAGTCTCTCCTTTGACCTCCATCGCTATTTTCCATTTTGACCTAGCAACAATTAGCTAATCCTTTTCACTCATAATCAAAGACAGGAATCTTACCCAATCAGCCCAGGGATTTCACTTTTGTTCCCACTGGAGAACCCCTGTAAAGAAAAGCACAAGGTTCATAGATGAGAGAGATTTGGAATAATGGGTAAAGAGAAAGTTTATCCATTATACTTCTGTGGGACTTCAGAATCTCACATTAACTCCATCACTGAGTCGCTCAAGTCTTGACTAGCTCATTTGACATCTCAATATGTTCATTTCATCAGTGGCAGAACCATTAATATTTATGGACAGTTCACTGGATGCCTGGAATTATTCTAGGCGCTGACTTCCTCTTGAAAAACAGGGGAATTGTCTGATGCAGCCACTGCAGTGTGGTGAAGATTAATTAATATAAATAAGTAATTGCCTGAATAATGCAGAGCACTCAGACACCTCGCAAATGGATGCTGTGTAAATGTTACACGGGATGAGTAATAATAGTAAAGGCTTGATGGACAAATTTCCAGTAAATTTAAAGTCTCTGTCAACCTGATAAGTGAATGAAAGTAAGCATTTTCTTGATGGTTTATAATGGATGCTTTTGTTCTCCCTGTTGCCTAGGCGGGGGAGAGAGACAGAGAAGTGAGCAACCTTAGCAGCAAGCTCCTGAGCCTGCAACTCGACATCAAGAACCTTCACGATGTCTGCAAGAGACAGGGGAAGACCTTGCAAGAGAACCAGCTCTGCGTGGAGGAGTCCATGATGAACAGCAGCCACGTAAGGAATTGGGCAGCTGCCACCTGCCACTGCTCCCTTGAGCAAGAACAGTAGAAAGTTCTTTCCTGGGTCATTTAAGACTACTTAGTGAGCAAGCAATGAGGGACAATAACACACATACACTCCCTAACACACAGAAAAGGCTACTCCTGCCCTCAGGATTTTTTTTTTAAGGAGAGCTGTTTTTTTTTTTTTTTTTTTTTTTTTTACTATTTATTTATTTGCTTTAGTTGTACATAATGCGTTTATTTGTATTTGGTGCTGAGGATTGAACCCGGGCTGCGCACGTGCTAGGCGAGCGCTCTACCGCTGAGCCACAACCCCAGCCCCACGGATTTTTCACTTTAGCTGTTTCCAAGATCATCTTCCTCTCAGGTGCGCCGTCTTTTCCTTTTTCTGGCCTTTCACACCTGGGTTGGTAGCCCATTTCCCTGAAAATACCAGATCACAGTGATATAAGGAGAGTAGCATCTCCTGATGGATCTTAGACATGCTTCTAATCAACCATGGAAATAAAAGCTATTGCACCCACTCCGAGGTGTCACTCTTCATCACTGTCATGGGTGCTTGTTAAGGACATGCCCACTCCTCGATACCTTTCAGACCTTCTTCTGGATGCCAGAACCCAATCACAGGTCAAGCTGAAACATTGAAGAGTAATGGCCCTAGGAGCAAAACCCAACCAATGGCAAATCGGGAGATGGTTGATTAAATAACCTGGCTCCCTTTCCCATATGTCAGAGTTAACTCAAGACATGCTCTTAGCTCTCTCCCAGAATTCCTCAGTGGGACAACCCCAGTTTGCCCACAGTGGTAACTGGCTTGATGACACACACCCTCCCTGTCTCCGTTCTTGGCTCCTCTACCAGAGTTTCCTGCAGTCTCCTCCTACAGAAACTACTAGTTAACAGTTACTCAGTTCCTTGTTACAGGGCCTGCTTTCTTTCAGGGGTACCCAAGCTGAAACAGTCAGTACCACATATCCTGCCTGTGTGTGAACAGTTAGGCCCCCCTGGCAAACCATCTTTCTGGAGTGATTGTGAACTAATACTGATCTAGGGAATCCACCAGCTGAAGTGGTTTTATTTCAGCCTGAGGTTTCTTTCTCTTTGGAAACTCTAAACCTAAGGTATTTAAACCACTCTCGACGCTTATCCACACAAACTGGGGAGTCAGCTGGGAGATGTTTTCTAAAAACGGAATTTCCAAGAATTTCTTACTTGCAGTCTTTATTTCCATTTAGTGCCTTGAGTTCTACACAAACATAAAGCAGGTACTGGTGGCACAGGTCTTTGCTGAACCCCAGGTGCCCTGTTAGCGACCACTGTGTTCCTTGTCGTCAAGGATCTGGTCTCTGTCGTGGGGTCTGTTAGAGTTCCCCCGGGACTTATCACCTCACTATGGAAACCAAAAAATGTTCTCTACGATGCCCCAAAAATGCTACCAGCAAAGCAATTCTACCCCATCCTACCAAGCATTGCTATCCTTTCCTTAGAAAGTCATGAATATAGAACAATCTTTGGTTTCCCTAAATGGATCTCAGGAAGAAGATGATCATAATTTACTTCTTTCTAAATATTAACATTCTAGGATGTTTTCACTGTCCTCGGCTTTCGTGGATTTACTTATTCTCCCAGTCAGGGAAAGTCCTGTGGCTTATAAATGTACCTGGCAACTTGAAAGGAGAAAAGTATTAAATTGCATTTTATTATTCTAATTGCCCAGAAGAAGGTCTAACAGCTTGAAACAAGCTTTAAAACAAGCTCTTTTTTTCCTAGCACTTAGTGCAAAATTTAAATTGCAGACTATGCATACAAATACACAATTACATGTAGACCTATACTCATCTACCCAGAAAATCCCTTTAAAAATCTGCTTTCCACAGGAAATGTAATATGAAAGAGAACCATCTCTGTGTGGAGGAGGGCATGAGGAACAGCGGCCACAGAAGGAATTTGGCAGCTGCTACCTGCCCCTGCTCCCTTGACTACCTTGGGCTAGAAGTAAAACACACACACACCCAACAATGAAAATACCACTCCTGCCCTCAGGACTTTTTACTGGCTATTTGCAGGGTCATCTGCATCTGAGGGTGAAATCTAAGGCTTTCTGGAATTTTTGCTAATATCTGAAGGTGGGGGTGGGGAGAAGCAGGAGGTCATGGTTCAAGACCACAGTTATGAGAGAAAAGCAAATTACATCAGATGTTACATATAACAAAAGAAATGGAAGACAGAAGGTGGATGATAGGAAACAAAATGATCTGACCTTGTAAATAAAGAATAATTCGTTCTGCTCTAAAACCCCAGAACAGAGCAAGCGGGGTGCCCCTGGTGCAGAGTTTATGGGCACTGACTCTGGTGCCAACCTGCTCTTGCTTGACCCTGAGGCTGAGTGCCTCCTTAAAATCTGCACCTTGCTTCCCTCACTCCAGTCCTGACCCTGTTCAGAAGCCAACAGAAAGCCTCAAAACAAAAGGAGAAAAGAACAAGAGATGAATCATAATAAAATGAAGATCAAATCAGAAATAGAAGGGTCTTTTTGAATAATTTTCCCAGGCCCCATTCCCTGGTGGAAGCATGGGGAGTGTATCCTGATATTCAGTTGACCTGAGATTGTCAAACTAAGCTGTGAGGTGTGTGGAAGGCATTCTTTTTAGGATAAAAACTGCATAATGCAAATTTTATTCCTGCAGATGAAAGTAATTAGTTGGACATGTAAAGATTAGTAGAGTCCTGATGGACATTATCACACAGTATCATTTTGGGTTATTTTTCATCCTTTTTAAAAATTTTTGCATAATTTTTCTCGGTACATGACAGTTGTACATAATGATGGGATTTGTTGTCACATATTTGTACTTGCACAAAATATAATATAATTTGGCCAATCATATTCCCCAGTATTTCTCTTTTTCCTCCTCCCCCCTCCCCTGGCCCTTTCGTCTCCTCTACTGAACTCCCCTCAATCTTCATGAGTTCTCCACTCTGACACTTTTTTTTCCCTTTTTCCTCTCCAGTTTCCACATATAAGAAGAAGAAACATAAGACCCTTGACTTTCTGAGTTTGGCTTATTTCACTTAACATAATGTTCTCAAATTCTATCCGTTTTTTCTGCAAATGACATAATTCCATTCTTTTTTATAACTAACTAAAACTCCATTGTGTATATATACCACATTTTCCTTTTCCATTCATTCATTGAAGGACAGACACCTAGACTGGTTCCATGGTTTGGCTACACAATATCATTTTGAATCACTGATAATGAAAAATAAGAATTTTTAAGTGAATCTGCTAAATGTATTATGGGATCCTGGGTTGGATGATCCTAGAACAGAAAAAAAATTTACATTAGTGAAAAATCTGACAAAATTCATCTAGTTTCATTCATAATCATCTAACAACAATAATTTCTCAGTCTGGACAAATGTACCACATTATGTGAGAAGTTAACATTAGGGGAAGCTGGATGAAGACACCATAGAAACTCTCTTTGCTACTTTTGAAATTTTTCCATACATTGAAAATCGTTCTGAAATAGTGTACATTTTTAAAGTGAATCTCAGGTATACAGAAGTCACTGGTGAGAAGAATATCAAAGCCACAGATGCATGCAAAAGAAATGCAGGTCAGTTAAGCACACAGTTCTATATGCTACCAATACATGAAAAATACAAGGAAATATATTTTAGAGAAAACCTAAGAAGTAAGACATCAACCTATCCAGTGATTTAAGGCTCACCTACATTCCAAGAAAATATCTCACTTAACGCCTCAAAGATATGAAGAGATGTTTATAACAATGACTAGAAAAAGATGGGGAGACATCAGTTCTTAAATGGAAAAAAAAATCATCAGAGACCCAATCATCAGAACAATGCCAACTTGTGGCGAAGAGAACTAGAGTAGGAAATAAAAGGGTTTAAAAAGTATTTTGCAAAGCCGGCTTTAGGCAAATCAGCAGGGCCTGATGACATTCTTCTAAGAGTACTTAAGGAATTGGCAGGTGTTATTACATAGCTGCTAGTGATTATTTTTGAGAACTCAAGAGGATAAAGAAAGTCCCTGTAGACTGAAAAAGGGTAAATGAAGTGCTCATCTTTTTAAAAAGGGAAAAAGGACAATCCTGGTAATTATAGACCTGTCAGCTTAACTTCAATATCAGGGAAAATATAGAACTTAACATCAATCAATTAGCATCAACTTGAAAAGCACAAAGTATTGGGTGGAAACCAACGTGACTTTTCAAAAGGCAAATCATGCCAGGCCAATTAATTTCCTTCTGTGATCAAGTGGCCACATAGGCAAGGAAGGAGCAATAGCTATAATCTCTTTGACCACAAGTAGGGCTGAAAGGTTGATTAAATATGGGAACAAGGTCCTTGGGTGGCCAGCACTCTCCATCTTTTCAAGCGGCTGATGCCAGGGTAGAAATCTAGCTGAGAGACCTGGTAGACCAGATGGCCCCCAGAATCATCCACCTCTGGATGGTCACCTTAAGAATTAATCTTACTTCCATAAAATAGTTTATAACTTGCTCATTTTCTCCAGATCTCAGTTTAGAAGTCAAAGAAGAATGTAAAAAACAAAAACAAAAACAAAAAAAAACTTTTCAAAAAGAAGACAAAAAAAAGGAAATGTTTTGGTACCTTTATGACTGTTCAGTTATTTATCACAAATATGAGTGAAATGTCGATTTCATAGCATGTGACATGTATTCCTAGCTTGTTGGTTTTTATTCCCTTAGAATTAATAAAAATAAACTTTTGAATGCATAAGGATAAGTAAGTGGAAATGTCGCAAGTCTTAAGTAAGTTTAGGCATTTTTTCCAAGTCTTGCAAATTTGATTCCTCCAAACCCCTATTTTTCTGGAGTACACAAATATTTACATTCCCATCCAGGAAAATTCCAATTTCTCTGTAGAGATAGGCAGTTTTGGGAACTTTATAATTAGGTCCACTACTGGAAATGTTGAGAGATCTCTCATCATCTGGCTGGTCCATCGTGTTACCCCAGACCAAAATTAAATCCAGAAGACTCCATTTAACCTTTAGGAAGAGAAATTACTAGTGGTTCATCAGCATCACGGCCAGGCTGAGAAGCTCTCTACACCCCACTCAGGAAAGACACTCGGTACCCGCCAGAACCTTTAAAGCAATTCTGAGCACATCTAAGTATGGGTGACATAACAGATACTAGGAGCAGAAACCCTGAAGAAAGTTTGACTTTTTTTAAACAAATAGTTTAAAATGAAGAGAAAGTGGGCACATGGAAAGAAGGAGAAGCAAAGAAAAAAATGGAAGAGACCACAGCTGAGTTTCAACTAGATCATATATATCCTGTGGTGGGGAGGCAATGCCTGATCAGAAGTTTCACATGAGCACTAGAAGCATCAGGAATCCAGTTTCTTAACCCTCAGAGACTAGCTCACATTAAGTGAAGCCAAGAGAAGAAGATTTGGGCAAAAAATAATGAGGATTTTTGCCAGGTGTGGTAGCACACGCCTGTAATCCTAGCAGTTCAGGAGGCTGAGGCAGGGGGATCTCAAGTTCAAAGCCAGCCTCAGCAACTTAACCAGGCCCTAAGCAACTGAGACCTTGTCTCAAATTAAAACACATAAAGGATTGGGGATATAGCTCAGTGGTAAAATGCCCCTGGGTTTAATTCCCAAACCCCCCCCCCCAAAAATAAAATAAATCCATAGTAGTAGTAGGGGGCACTTTATCACTGAGCTACATCCCCAATACTTTTTAATTTTTATTTTGAAACAGAGTCTCACTAAATCGCCCAGGCTGGGCTCCAGCTTGTGATCCTCCTGCCTCAGCCTCCTGAGCTGCTGGGATTATAGGCTCCTGGCAATGATAAGGATTTAATTGAGTATTTGCTTCACTAAGACAAGCCGTTCTGAATTAACCCCAACCCAGGGTGTTTACGCCTTTGCTTAGTTATGTCCACATTGAGTGCTTACTTGTGATCATGTGTTTTTCCAAGTAGCTCCTCAAGCCCCTGGAAGTTACTCAATAGCTACCTCTGTGTAGACAGGAAGATTTGGGCTCTTGAGGACCTCCCTACACACACACACACACACACACACACACACACACACACACACATATTCTCTATCTCTATCACTATCTCTCTCTCTATCTCTATCTTTTACTACTTCCAAGTCCCTTCTCTCCAAATCTCAACCAGAAATGAGTTGTTAGAATAGCAGCATTCTTATTTTGGAAAGAAGGAAGGCACTTAATAATATCTAACATAAATATTGACAATTTTAGCTACAAAATCCAACCTTATTCAGCTTAGGAAAAAGTTCTCATGAACTTCCCTCTAGCCATATACACTAGGTCTTCAGGCCAAGAGTTCAGCTTGTCTCTGCCTAGAATTTCTTTTGCCTGATGACTACAGTGGTCCATTTTTCTCTATCATTCTGAGGCATTTAGGATGAGATAAACTTCCATCGGAACTGGAAAAGAGTGATTCAGATTGAACTGACACAACCAACCATTGTCTTTCTGGTTCTAAGCTGGGCTGAGCCTCCTCTACCTTATCTGTGCTACCACCACACACTCTCACTAAAGAATATTTTTTTCTCTTTCAATTCTCAGTTTACTCCCACTAAAACTCCATCTCTCCAGTTGTCTCTGGCCAAAACCTTGAAGTCATCTGGTTATGGATGACCAGCATTACCTACCCTCTGACATCTACCTCAGCAGTGAATTCTGCAGACTCTACTTTCAAAATATCTAGAACCCAGTCATTTCTCCCAACCTCCACTGCTACCAGATTGGTCTGCACCGCCATCTTTTTTTTTTTTTTGCCTTTAGTAGCTTAATATCCAATATCCCTGCTTCTGTCTTTGCCAGAGAAAATAGACCACTGTCATCATCAGTTGATTTTCAACAGAACAACCAGTGTGTCCTTTGTAAAATCTGAGGGAGATCACCCTGCAGTGGCCTTTCATCTACATTAGTCTTTGGAGTCTTTAGAATGGCCCATAAGACCCTGAAGGACCTCACCTCCTCTGTCTTTCTCCCCTTTACTTTCTCTACTCCAAGTAGAACAGAGTGGCTGGCACTCTCCTGGGGATCCTCAAATGCCACCAGGCACATTCCCACCTTGGTGTCTTTGTATTTGCTATTATCTCTCTCTGGAGCATTCCTGCTACAGATTTCTACCTGGCTCCTTCTCCTGACTCCTTCAAGTTTTGGCTCAAATGTCACCTTCTTAATGTGGTCCTCCATCCTGGTTGTGCTCATCTTCTTCCTGCTTTACTCTTCTCTATAGCACCTTTTCCTCCTAATACATTTCATAATTTACTGGTTTATCTTGCTTTCTTTCCCTATTACATGCAAACTCCTTGAAGGAAGGTAGCTTGTCTGTTTTAAATACTGCTTTATCTCCATTACCTAGTACAGTGCTTGATATAGTAAGTGTACCGTAATACTGGCTGAACAAATTAATTAAATAAAAACATTATACATACACAGAGGCTAGTGTGTTAATGTTCATAGTGGCATTATTCACAATAGCTAAAACTGAAATACCCATCAATGGGTGGATATTTTTATCCACCATAAAAAGAAACCAAATACTGATTCTTGCTACAAGCTGGATGAGCCTCAAAAACTTACACCAAGTGAAAGAAACCATACACAAAACAGGAGGTATTATATAATTCCATGTATGAAACACCTAGAAAAGGCAAATCTATAGAAGAAGAAAGCAGATTAGTGGATGCCTAGAATTGGGGGTAGGGACAGTAGTGACTGCAAATGGGCATGAGAGAATTTTAGAGATGATGGAAATGTTCTAAAACTAGAATTGTAATGATAGCTGCATAATTCTATAAATTGATTACAAATTATTGAACTGTATACTTAATAATGATGGACTATTATGATTAACTTGTCATAAAATGACATTATACGATGGTAATGGAGTGAGTCTAGTAGTATTTCAGGTAGGTTGTGGATTGGCAGATGGAAATCACACCACACACACGCACACTCAGATTCTCCAAGGTCAAATCTGCCTCCAAGAAGTAGAGACAGAGTCAGAGCCTAGATGTGGACAGTATCTCTCTCTGCATCCCATTTTCCAGTATTCCAGAACCCTCAAGAACTTACCCTTGGCTCCTTTCAATTTTCCTTTACCCAGGTATTCCAAATTTGGTCCAAGAACCATGACCCAAATATCCATTTCCTTCTAAGTCAATTGTCTTATCTTTATATGTGAGGTCAAAACATTAGTATGTTATTACATATCTCTCTCTAGATCCTTTACATACATGTGTGTTTTTTTTTCTTGACCTAACAATAAGCTTTCTGAGAGGTAAGGACCACCTTTTTTTTTTCTTTTGAATCCTTCTTACAGAGTGGGAATACAAAATGCTATATCTCCCTGTGAACAGAATGAAATGTTTAGAAAGTTCTCTGTGGATGAAAAGATGAAAGGGTGGGTAGGTGGATGTGAACAGTTAAACAGGTGAAAAACCACATCCTTAGTGACAAGCTAAAGGCTTTTCTGTACACTCTCTCTGTATGGCAGAAGAAGAAGCAAGCCCAGGCGTTAGCATTCGAGGACTCCCTGATGGAGCTGGGGTCAGCTAAAGAGTGTCATCTGAGACAACTCCAGCAACTGAAGAAAAAATTGCTGGCGCTTCAGCGAGAACTGGAGTTTCGCACCGATGAATTACAGACTTCCTACTGCTCCCTCGTGCAGTACCAGTCTATCCTGGAGAAGCAGACATCTGACCTGGTTATTCTTCACCATCACTGCAAGCTGAAAGAAGATGAGGTACAGCTAGCTTAACGATAGAAATGCAGAAATCAGGCCACCCTTGCTAGAAAGCAAACACTGGATTTAAAGGGGAGAGCTTTGCAACATCTCAGGCAGATTTTACAAACTTTCCCTCTTTAATTCTTGATCTTTCTGAAGCTGAGCAGAAGGAAACTAAACAGGATGGCATGAGTACATAGGAGCTCCAGGATTAACACATGTGGGGTGTGGGGGATGCAAGCATGCATGGCACATCTGTGTGTGTGTGTGTGTGTGTGTGTGTGTGTGTGTGTGTGTGTGCATCTCCTTCATTCTATTACCATCACAATTTAAATGCAAAAGAGTCTAGGTCACCAAGGGCTAGTAAAGAAAAAAAAAAAAAAGATATGAGATCCATTACAACAATTCCTCTATTTTTAGAAAAATCAAGTTCTGATTATAAAAATTCCTGGCACCAACACATTTGATAAGATAACCAGACACTGGGTCTGATTCCATCCTTGAGAGTACCATATCATTTTTGGAGACTGGGGTTTTAGATCCTGTAAACTCAGCTTAAGTATATTCTGGACATTCATTTATATTCATGTTCCAGGACATGAACAGCATCCCTGTAGAATCCCAAGACCCAACTCAAAAGACTTGAAGCTACAGAATTAAAGCCAGTAGCACTTACAGCAATAGAATTATGGTTCTGTGTAATAGACGGGCAAACTCTTACATCTGGGGGTTTCCCCTTGGCATTTTTTCCCCTCCAGATTTAAAGAAAATCCCAAAGAGTGTTTTAGATGGTGCTGTTGCTTAAGGACCATCTCCAGGGGTTTATGAGGGACCTTAGAGACACAGAATTTTTTAAAGGGATTATTATGAGAATTTGCTAAAAAGGATTGAGAGGGGAAGGACAAAGAAGGGTTATTCTACAATATACAGTTTGGGACAAAGGCTGTGAGCATAAACCATGGTTTCATAAAACTAAAGTGGAACTGGGTTAAAATTGGCTGGTTACACAAAAGGACCCAGGTTTCACCATCGCGTCTGCTCAAAGCTTCCACTGACTAGGTCACTGCAGTGGTTGGTGGAGCTCCGACCATCACATCCCTGTTCCACATAATGGAGAGGAAGGGGAGGATGGAAAGAAAGGCACACTCCTTCTTTTTAAGGACACTTTCCAGAAACCCTGCACAACACTTTCATTTGTGTATCATTGGCCAGAACTAGTCACATGGCTATAGCTAGTTTTGGGGAAACCTGGGAAAAGTGGAGCTTTTGGAAGGGTATTGCTGCACCAATAAAGTCAAGGTTCTGCTACTAAGGAGGAGGAGGAGGAGGAGGAGGATAGATATGGGATTTGGCAAGTAGTTGACACTGCCACAGACTCCACACCTAGAAAAACATTGGGGAAAACAATTTTTTTTTTGTACCCGGGATTGAACTCGGGTACTCAACCACACTGAACCACATCCCCAGCCCTATGTTATATTGTATTTAGAGACAGGGTCTCACTGAGTTGCTTAGCACCTCGCTTTTGCTGAGGCTGGCTTTGAACTCAGGATTCTCCTGTCTCAGCCTCCTGGGATTACCAGCATGCACCACCCCACCTGGCTTAGCATTGGAAAATTTTATTGAGATGTTCTGCCAAGTTCCCCCAGTGCTTTGTTACACAGAAGCATCAGACTTCTTCCTAAAGTTGGGTTCAGCCAACAGTTGAACCCTAATACAGGGTATAAATACACGAACGTAGTTAGTTCAGGAGGTAGTTCCAGGAGAAACACAGGGAGGCAAGTCAAATAAGGCCAGGAAGCCCATGAGTTTCATTAGCTTACACTAATGGAATGTGTTCTCTCAGCACTGGACTATTGAAACCACTATGAAGTCTTCCATGAAGACTCTTCTCCTCCTTCACTCCTTGAGCACATGTAGTTCCAGCCATACAATTTAGCACACTCAACTGTATACAGTTGTTTGCTAATTTTAAATCTTATCTCCCCCCCAAAAAAAAACTAAATAAACAAATCTTATCTCCCCAAAATTGTGAGAGTTTTTAACTCTTTGAGAAAGGAGTTTGTCTCATATGTATGTATCCCCTCTGCACCTGAGTAGTGCTTATGAGCATTCAATAAATATCTGTCAGATGGATGATTAATTGATTAAGAAGAAAAGAAATCTAAATAAGGATCATGCAAATCTCAGAGGATCTTGGGCTTATACTTCCCCACCGTCTCTTGGGAACTTTGCTGATGTGATCCAGTGTATATGAGGGGCTCTACATTTTCCAAATTAGATCTCTAGAGAATGCCTAGGGAAGAAAGAACACTGGCATTTCACGCTCTTTTTTAAAGAGCCAGAGAGAGAGGGCAATAGGCATGGTCCCTGGTTCTAAATAGGACAGTCTTTTCCATTTCTAATCACTCCCATCCTGATATCACACATAGCTTTTAGATCTCCACTGTGCCTATGCTCTTCATCCGGGTTTCTAGTTTAGACTTAGGAATGCTTTGCCTAGGGTCTTACTGCCATGCCCTTCACTCGTTAAATGCTTCATGAATTCTGTGTGGTTTCCACTAACAGGTGATTCTCTATGAGGAGGAAATGGGAACTCATAATGGAAACACAGGGGGAGAAGCTCCATTTGGCACAGGAGCAGCTTGCCTTGGCCAGGGACAAGATCATCTCCCTAGAAAGGAGCCTGAACCTCTACATGGATAAATACCAGACTTCCCTGAGCAACATCGAGTTGCTGGAGTGCCAAGTGAAGATGCTGGAGGGCGAGCTCAGCGGGCTCATGGGTCAGGTAGGATGCAGACCCGGCTCCTCAGTCCCGAGCCTAGCAAGCAAACAGGCCCCCACCGGGTTCCTTTTAATGGTCCTTCTCCAGAAACCCAAGCCCTCAACCAGATGTCAGTTCCTGCCCTTGAATTTTGTAGCTCTCAGCTTTTTAATTTCTAGCTTTCATGTTTTCTTTAGGGTTACTCCTTAGCTCTTTTGGGGTTCCCTGATGACTATAAAGAGCCACCACTTCCAGTAAAACAGAAAGAGAGTTACCAGTGAGCTTCCCAATCCTCCATGTCCGCATGGAGGTCTGGTAGGGAGAGCTCTTCCTAGTCCCAGGATTCCTGCAACCATGACTTCAGGACCAAACAGGAGGAGAAGGCCAGGAAACGTGAGAAGAAGAGCCAAAGGGCCTGGCTTGTTTCTTTTCTCATTTTTATTTATTTATTTATTTTTAATTTCACAAGTAATGGCGTAGACTCTCCAGACAAAAGTATGGAGACTAAATGTGAAAGCCCTTCAGTTACTGTGCTGGGAACCCCAGGGCTTCTGTGATGTAGCTACATATATAAATGGCCAGGGCTCTCTTTTTACATAAATGGGCATCATAAATGTGATTTTATTAACTAGCTTTTAAAATGCATATCTTAACAATTTTAGTTACTACTTGTATCCTATAGTATGGATGTACCATCTATTGACTCTTTTTATTTTCTCTTACAAACAAGTTGTAATAAACATCCTTATTTCTGCAGGGTAATTTCCAAAGTGTGGTTGTTAGGTCACAGGATATGCTTTTGTTTTTTTTTTTTTTTTTTTTTTTTTTTTTTTTTTTTTTTTTGGTACAGGGGATTGAACTCGGGGGCACTCGGCCACTGGGCCACATCCCCAGCCCTTTTTTTGTATTTTATTAGAGACAGGGTCTCACTGAGTTGCTAAGTGCCTCGCCAATTGCTGAAGCTGGCTTTGATCCTCCTGCCTCAGCCTCCCAAGTGCTGGGATTACAGGCGTGCGCCACCGCGCCCAGCTGGATATGCTTATTTTTAATGTTGAAAAATACTTCTAGCCGGGCACAGTGGTGCACGCCTGTAATCCCGGCATTTGGGAGGCTGAGGCAGGAGGATCGCAAGTTCAAAGCTAGCCTCAGCAATGGCAAGGCACCTAGCAACTCAGTGAGACCTTGTCTCTAATAAAATACATAGAAGGGCTGGGGATGTGGCCCAGTGGTCGAGTGCCCCTGAGTTCAATCCCTGGTACCAAAAAAAATAAAATAAAAAAACTTCTAAATTATGTACCAAAAAGATGCTACCAGTTTATGCTTTTGTCAACAATAATTAAGAGAGTTTTTTCCCTTCACATCTTCCCACACTGTTTTCAGCCTTTTGAAGTTGTGCTAAACTGAGGAGTGGGGCTGGTGGGGAAGGGGGAGTTTTTCATTATTTATTATATTTGTTCATATGGGTCATAGGGAGTTTTGTTTTACAAATTACTTGTTTTCATCCCTAACCCATGTTTTATTGGGTTGTTAGTCTTTTCTGTGTTGATTTATAGGAACTTCTTATATATATTATATAATGAAATGAATTTCATTAGTTCTAATAGTCACAGGTTGGGTTCCCCAGGAAGGAGACTCCAAGACAGATGAGCATACAGGACATTTAGGGACAACTGGTGTTATTAACACCTGTGAGAGTAAAGAGAAGGAAGAGAGATGGGCAGAGAAGCTGGGCTGTGTGGTCTCAACAATTCTCAGCCAACCCCATGGAGACAGCGGGACTGAAATGCAACCCCAAAGCTCAGGGAAAGGGACCTGGCCTTTGTACCTCCAGGTTGATCAGTTATTGGACACACCCAGAGAAAGATGTGACCTTGGGCAAAGCAGTTTTCCTCAGCCCAGACAATCCCCAGAAAGGACTGATTCCCCACAGTAAGTACTTCACTGCCAAAGAAGGTCTGGGAGACACATCGGTCACCACCACATGCGTGGGCGTGGTGACCACTGTTCATATGGGTCACAGGGAGTTTTGTTTTACAAATTACTTGTTTTCATCCCTCACCCATGTTTTACTGGGTTGTTAGTCTTTTCTGTGTTGTGTTAATTTATAGGAACTCCTTAATATATTACAGGTAAGAATGCTTTATTACGGATGCTGCAAATATTTTTTTCCATGATCTATAACTTTTCGCTTAACTTTATGAGTGGAACTTTTCATCACCACATGGAAGTTTTATAATTTTTTTTAATATTTATTTATTTGCTTTAGTTGTACACAATGCGTTTATTTGTATGTGGTGCTGAGGATCGAACCGGGCCGCGCATGTGCGAGGCGAGCGCTCTACCGCTGAGCCACAATCCCAGCCCAGAAGTTTTATAATTTTTGTAGAGTTGAATCTGTCAGTCCTTCTCTATAGATCCTAGGTTTTCTGTCTTGCTTTGGAAGCCTTCTCTACTCCCAGGTTACGAAAGTTTATCTCATATTTTCTTTTAGCACTTTCATAAATTTTGCATTTTTATGTTTTTATCCTTAGTCCACATGGAATATAAATATCATATACATATGTATCATTATATATAATTAGATGTCTCTAATTTTTATTTATCCAAATGGATCTCTAATGGTCCCCACACCATTAGCTGAACATCCCAACTTTTCCCCACTGGTTTGAGTACCAACTCATGATTCTTCCATACACAGAGCTTGCCTTTCTTGTGCTCTACTTTCCAGTTCCTACTCCAGTGTCAGAGTGTTTTCAGTGACTTTAACCACTAGCATGTTTTATAGCTCCTTTTAGGGCCAGTCCTCCTTCATCATTCTATATTTCAGATTTTTCTTAGCGATTTTTGTACATCTCTTCATGATGACATTTAGACTTTTGTTGAGTGACTTTCACATTATATTTAATTTAGGGGAAATTAGCATACCCTCAGAATGTGACATATATGTTCTTTTATTCCGATTTCTGGACGTGCCCTGTCACTAAGATTTTATACTTTTCTTTATAGATCTCGCATACTTCTTTATAAGTTTATTCCTAGATATATTATAGTTGCCATGAGTTTTGTGAGTAAGAACTTTTATGCATTTAATCTTAAGAATTACTACTAGCCGGGCGTGGTGGCTCACACCTGTAATCCCAACACTTGGGAGGCTGAGGCAGGAGGGTCGTGAGTTCAAAGCCAGCCTCAGCAACTTAGCTAGGCACTAAGCAACTCAGCAAGATCCTGTCTCTAAATAAAATCCATTTCAGTGGTTAGGGGCCCCTGAGTTCAATACCCAAAACAAAAATATTTTTTAAAAAAAGATTATTTTATGGCTTACATTTTTGTGCTCTCATCTCATACCGATGTCTGAATTATGCTATCCTAATATGAATTGAAAATCTTTTCACCTGTATTTAAAATCTCTGGAGCTCTTCCTATAACATATAAAATGTCTACTTCTTTAGGATGACAAATAAACCAAAATTTCCCTTGTCTGCATTATTAGACTTTTCCTTTTGCTGTAATGATTTCTTTTTAATTCTTTCAGAAACAATTGTGAGTGGAACATTTTCTCCATACTTTCATGTCTAGATGAGGTTTGTTTTGACATCATTCTTGAATGCTAGTTTGGCTGGATAGATAAACTTTCAAAAGCACCTTCCCCTAAGTCTTTGAAGACAGTGCTGCATGGTCTCCTACCCACCCAGTACTGAAGATCAGTTTGGGGATGTCATTCTGTTGTCTGTAGGTCATCTATTTTATCTCTTTGAACTCTAGACATTTTTAGGCTAAGGATGTTTTATCTTTCATTAAGCCTCTCAAAATACTTAACTGACTTTTAATCTGAAGATCTACACTTTTCTTTGATTCAGGGGATTTTTCTTCTATTACTTTTCAAATCAATTTCCATTTTCCTTCCCAAAGCATTAAAAAGATGTAAAAACCTACGGATATCTTCTTCCTGTTCCTTAACTTTCCTGTTATGTTTTTGATGCCTTTGCCCTCTTAGACACTAAATTATTTACACAAATGTCATTTGTGGTTAATTTTAGATTTCTGACTGGCCTCTCTGCAGCTTGCTCATGTGCAGCTTTCACGCTCAGTGAACATGAACTATTTCTAACTTGGCCTGAAAGCCTCAGGTAGAGAGGCAGGTTTAATGGGAAAAGGATCTACCATGCAAACTAGAACTCTTTGCTTTTTTTTTTTTCTATGTGCATTAGTTCACCCCATTATTAGTGCAGACAAATGGGAAGGTAGTGACCTTCATGCATGATTTCAGATGATCTAAGGATAGATATTTTTAAAACAAAAAAATACACTTCTTAGAAAACAGATTGATGGGTGTCTACTCTTATAGTTTCTTTTGAAGGACAATTGTAGAACATCTAAGTTTTAAATATGAACTAGCAGTCCTACATCTGAGGATTTAATCTAGACATTTACCAAAATAAGTACACAAAGATTTATGTACAAAAGTAATCACTTCAGTTTCATATTAGAAATAACCTATATTACCATCAGTAAGAAAGTGGATAAATACAAATAAAAGCAATTTAAGAAGTTGGGGTTGTGGCTCAGCGGTAGAGCACTCGCCTAGCACGTGCAAGGCACTGGCTTCGATCCTCAGCACCACATAAAAATAAATAAAATAAAATAAAGGTATTGTGTCCAGCTACAACTAAAAAAAATAAATATTTTTTTAAAAAAATCAATTTAAAAGGACAAGGGAGAAACACTAGTACCAAGTTGGATAAATCCCTAAGATACCTTGTAAAGTTTAAAAATACATTTTGTGTTTTACAAAACCAACATAATCCATATTCTATAGATTCATTTATAGTAGGTAAATAAGTAGATAAAGTTCTAGAAGGATATGCACAGTTTGTCGTCTCTGGAAAGTAGAGAGGGATAAGGGAATGGTCAAAGAAATTTAGTCTTTATGGTATTGTACAATGTTTTAGGAAGATAATATAGACATGATTACTTGTTTGATTTATAATTAATTTTAAAAGTATAGTAAGATAGATCTATAAATACTGATGTGAAAAACACAAAGTTTGGAATAGTACGTAGAAAACTCTTTTGTGTAAGGAAACAAATGGAGTTACATAAATACACACCTATTTATGTACAAATATCATAGAGTACCCCGAAGCCTGGTGACACAGAGAGCCACCAAGGAGAAGACCTGAGTCCCAGAGGAGTAACATTTTCCTATGAACTGGTTGGACTTTTGGCCCTTTGTTTGCACTAGCTACTATTTTTTTCTTTTATTGGGGAAACCATGCTTCCCATATATAAACACATACTTTTCCATGCTTGTAGAATTCTGAAGCTAACTCACAAATTACAAACAAAACTAACTCATCATTTTTAAATATCCCAGGAGCCTGAGAATAAGGGTGACCACTCAAAGGTGCGGATATACCCTTCTCCCTGCATGATTCAAGAGCACCAGGAGACCATGAAGCGACTGTCTGAAGTCTGGCAGAAGGTCACTGAGCAGGATGATCTAATCCAGGAGCTTCGAAATAAGCTGGCCTGCAGTAATGCTTTGGTAAGCTCCTCGATCTAGAACATGAGGAAAGAAAGGAGGGAAAGAGTCACCGAAATTAATCTCTTTCATTAGGAATCCTCAAATGTCATATATACTTGCCCTCAACTTTTGTTCATATTCCCTGTGGCATCCTATTAGAGAGCTATTTGTATTAAGTTTGAGATTCTAAAGAGACTCAAAATTTCTCACACAACAACCTAAGTGCCCATCAGTACATAAATGGTTAAAGAGATTAAGAGAAATGCTGAGAGATGCCAGGAGCGGTGGCACATGCCTATAATCCCAGCGGCTTAGGAGGCTGAGGCAGGAGGATAGTGAGTTCAAAGCCAGCCTCGGCAAAAGTGAAGCGCTAAGCAACTCATTGAGACCGGGTATCTAAATAAAATACAAAATAGGCTGGGGATATAGATCAGTGGTCGAGTGCCCCTGAGTTCAATCCCGGGTAACAACAAACAAAAAAAAAAAAAAAAAAAAGATAAATAAACAAAATTAAAAATATTGTGTCCTTCTATAACTAAAAAAAAAAAAAAAGAAAGAAAGAAAGTACATTCAACCTTCATCCACTCTATAAGAAACCTCTTTCCTTAATTCTCAAACTCTGAATCTTGTACTCTGATCCAATAGACACAAGTCTCCACCATGACCTCCAAGAACCATCTTCTGCCTCATAAAGTGAACCCCACAAGAAGTTCAGGATGGAGTTCCAAAACGTGGCTGCCCATGCACTTGATGCAAATCGCTCTCTGTGCCTAGATAACCTTGATAAAAGATTGAGAGCATAATTTCTTTTCCCTGCCCCCGCCACCAGAAGTGCATGATAAATCACAGAGCAATGCAACAAACTTAGGCCGCAGAAAGGAACACCCTGCAAAAACAGCAACGATAAAAAGACGTGGCATCAATCATTCTCCCTGGCTTGTGCTTGTTTACAGGTTCTGGAGCGTGAAGAGGCTTTGATAAAATTACAAGCAGACTTTGCTTCTTACACAGCCACCCACAGACATCCTCCCTGCTCCGCAGAAGACTGCGAGGACATCAAAAAGGTGGGGGCACTTTGGCTTATTTGTGCCTGGTGGGAGAAGGCTGAACGGGGTTTTCTAATTATTTCTTATATTTATATTATAATTTATATTTTATTTTATATTTGTGGGACCGTTGGCACTGCCACAAGGATACTGGGACTATGCCAAGTCCCAAAGATTTTGTAGCACCATTAGATTTTGGAACTGCACCTGTCTCTCGACCTATTTCTAACAGAGCTTCTAAAAAAGACAGCACTCCTGTTGGCTTGGCAGATGGAAAAGGACCATCCAACCTTTTAGTGTCTGGATGGAGTTCAAAAGTTACAAATTTAGGGAAGATTATTAATGCAAATTCATTACCTTTTCTCAAAGATTCTGTAAACTTCAAAGCAGTGCCAAGGGTTGGTTCTAATAATGGATAAGCATTTACACCATGTAAACAAATTGCAAGAACTAATGAACCAATAGTCAAAACTTAGTCAGGTCCCCTTAGGTGAGGTCATGCCTGAACTTAATGTGTATAACAAAGCCAGCCACTTGTGACCGGGCTGTGTAGCAGGCAATGGCATGCCTTCTTAGGCCAACTCAGGATGCCACAGTGAGGCGGAAGGACAGGGAGAGTAAAACTCTCCAAGAATTCCCCTAGTGGGTGAGGCAGAGGCTCTTCTCTTCCCAGGACTTCCTGATCCCAGAAAGTTGGATGAATGAAGGGATCGATACTCAACTTTGTAGTTCTTCCTTGGAACTACAAATACCTGACAATATTTATTTTAAAGTTCAGTTCCATGCTGTTTGCATCCTGACCTATAGCAAGATCTCATGACATCCCATCTTTTAAAATGATTCAAACTTCCCTGTAAAATGGAATATACCTTCCCCACCTTTTTACATTTCCTGTCCACACCTTCACACTACCTGGATGTTCTATTAGGAATGAAATAATCCCCATGGGATTCTTCCAATGGCCCTTTCTTCCCTCGGTTGGCACAGACTAGTGTGAGCCTTCAAGTCCCTGCAGTGCCCACACTGGGTCATTTGGTGATGGTCCTGTAGGCCTCCTGCTGCCTCCTCCTGCCTCCATGCCTCAGCTTTCCTTTCTGTCAACTCTGAAACCACATAAACAACCGTCCCCAGCATCTTTTGATGCCCAGATATTCAGCTGCTGCTCCTCAACCACATATTCCTGCCTCCTCTGGGTTAGAAAGGAAGCTCTCCCTGAACTCAGCAGAGAAGCCAAAGTTCTTGCAGAGGGACTCCAAGCCCAGAACTCCCTCACCTTCTCCTCCTATCCTCCCCATCCCTTGCCCCATTCTAACCCCACTAGCCTTCCCTGTGTCCTCCCTCCAGGAACCTGTCACTAGCCTGCAAGGCCTTCCCCTCAGATACACCATGGCTCACTCCCTCTCCTCCAGCAAGTCCCTGCGCAGAGGCCACCTTCTCCGTGAGGCCAACCCATCTCCTAAAATTGCAACACACATGCCCTGCCCGACCCTGCACCTCCATGCCCACTTTGCTCTCCTGTGTCTCCCGTGGTGCTTATCAATATTTCATTTTTCTTTGTCTCACCCCACGAGAAGGCAAGAACTTGTGTCTGTGTTCTTTGCGCCACTGTCCTCAGCACCAAGGACAGTGCCCGGCACGTAGTAGATGCTCCATCAATGACTGCCTGTGGCAGGAAGGAAGGAGTAGTTTCTTTTGTGCCCATTCTGTGTGAGCATGAGACGTCTGCCATATTCTTTTTTAAATTATTATTTAAAAAAAAACTTTTTAAAATGGAGATATAATTGACAAACCATAAAATTCACCTTTTTTTTTTTTTTTTTTTTTTTTTTTTGGTATATCCACAAGGTTGGGCAACCACCACCACTATCTAATTTCAGAACATATTCATCATCCCAAAAGAAGCACCTACCATTGGTAGTCATTCCCATCCTGCTCCCCCAGCCTCTGGCCACTGCCATCCTGCCTCCTGTCTCTCCTGGTTGTTCTGGACATCTGGCATTTTAGGAAGTACTCTTCCCCCGTGTCCTTCCTCATCCTGCCCTGCTCTTTTTACTGCCAGATACTGAAGCACTTGCAGGATCAGAAAGACAGCCAGTGCCTGCATGTGGAGGAGTACCAGAACCTCGTGAAGGACCTGAGCACGGAACTGGAGGCCGTGTCGGAACAGAAGAAAAACATCATGCAGGGTAAAGCCAGGGCTGGTGGGCAGCAGGAGCCAGAAGGAAGCGGAGCTTCCTCTGAGCAAGCCACCCCATCCTGCCCCGTGTAGACATGATGAAGCTGGAGCTGGACCTGCATGGGCTGCGGGAGGAGACGTCCACCCACATGGAGAGGAAGGACAAAGAGTCTGCCATGCTGCAGCACCGGCTGCAGGAGCTGCAGCTGCAGTTCACTGAGACCCAGAAGCTGGCAATCCTGAAAGAAAAGGTGAGACCCATTTACCTGGGGCCGTCAGGGGCAGGTGTGAGGCCAGGCTTTGCGTCTACCCATTCTGCAGTCTCCACCCACTGCAACTGCTTTGGGAGCTTCAGCAGAGAAAGACTGAGGGCTCTTGGGCCCAGGCATGGTTCCAGTGCTTCCTTGGTATTTCTTGTGCACATAATAAAAGGACATGACCATGCATGGGCCATAATAGAGACACCAACTCTATAAGAGCTATAAGAAAAAATGTTCTTCCCCAGCACTGCAAGGCAACAAGAGAGTTTGAGACTCCCTTCTTGCATTGCTCCCTTACTTTAACACTTGATAGCAGAAGAAAATGCTATAAAATAATGTGTAGCCTTATTGTGAATTTCACCTTTTAAAATTACAAATATCCTAAGAATACACAGTTTGAAAATGTTAATGGAGCTCTGCCCAAGAAGATCAGTAACTGCCAACATAAATCAAGATCCTGGAAGAGCCTGGAAATGGAACTAAAAACAGAAAGGTTGTGAAGCCAGTACAAGCTTTTATAGCCAGTACTATTCCAACTCTGAACTTTTTATCCGAGCTCTTAAAAATAATCCAAGCCGGGCGCGGTGGCGCACGCCTGTAATCCCAGCACTTTGGGAGGCTGAGGCAGGAGGATCGCGAGTTCAAAGCCAGCCTCAGCAATGGCGAGGCACTTAGCAACTCAGTGAGACCCTGTCTCTAAATAAAATACAAAAAAAAGGGCTGGGGATGTGGCCCAGTGGTCGAGTGCCCCTGAGTTCAATCCCCGGTACCAAAAAAAAAAAAAAAAAAAAAAAAAAATCCAGCTGATTGACTGGCCAGTTATTAAAACTCCGTGTTTCCAGGCATGGAGGAAATCCACTAGTCAAAACGGAGGTGTCTGGAGAGATGGCCACACTAAACCAGGAGTCTGGATAACAAGTACTGAGTCATTCATTTATCCATTCAAAAATATTCTTGAGCACTACAATATGCCAAGCACTGTTCTAGGCACTGAGGATATAAGAAAGCATGCAGTGTCTCTGCCGCCATGAGCTTCCATTCTAGAGTGGGGAGACAGACGATAAATAACAAAATTAATATGTCAAGCTGGTATATGGAAGTTAGGGACTGATAATTCCTGAAACAGCTTGGTGACTGTTTTACCCAGGGTGGTAATGGAAGGACCTCTCTGATAAGGTGACATTTGGGCAGAGACTTGAGGAAACCACCCAGGCTAGGTCTTGAGGAAGAATATTACAGGCAGAAGGCATAGCAAAGTCCAAAGGCCCCACGGTGGGTCTGCTGGGAGCACTTCAGGAGGTCCCTGAAACAGCGAGGGGAAAGGTGGCAGGAGGTGAGGCCAGACGCGTAGCCAAGGCAGGACCAGATGGTGCGCATCCCCGGAGGTTGTTGTAAGGACTCAGGCCTTTTTCTAAGTAAGATGGACAACATCGGAGGGTTTTGAACAGAAGCAGAAGAACATCTAACTATGTTGGGAGCAGCCTGAGGGGACCAGTGGTGGCGGCTGGGAGTGCAGGGGGAGGGTCTTGCAACATCTAGGCTAGAGATAACAGTGACTCAGATGAGGGCTCAGGACCATCTCTGGCTGAGTTCACCTGCGGCTGCTCCTGGCCTTCCTCAGTGTCCCCCACTCTGCTCTCCTCAGTTACTCCAAGAAAAGGACGAAATGCTGTGCGAGCTGGAGAAGAAGCTGGCGCAGGTGCAGAACAACCTCCTGAAGAAGGAGGTGGAGCTGGAGGAGCAGCATTGCCTGATGAGAGAACTCGAAATGACCTTCAAAGAGAAAGCCAGGATCGAGGTAGGGGCCCTGCAGGCCGAGATCCAGAAGCTGAGCGACGCTCTTGAGGACTCCAAACAGCAGCACCGGCTGGCAGGTGAGGCCCCAACAGGCCCTGGGCCAGCAGCACGCCTCCACACCAAGGGGCTACAGCAGCCCCCCGCATCTCACGGTCCCCTTGAACTCCTCACTCACCCCCAAGTTCACCTCCTCTCCGAAGCCACCACAGCTTGGACAAGCAGCTGCTGAACTCACACTTCCACTGTTCGCTCAGCCATCTCAGATGAAGACCCTGGCCCCTCACCCCACCGTTCACCCGACCACCCTGGTTTTCAATACCCTCTCTCCTTTTTGCCTCCAAACACTCTCCCTTCTGCCCAGCTTGCACTGGGGTCTGTGGCCCCGTGAGGAGATTGCTTTCTCAGGTCACCAATAACTTCTTGCCTTGGGTACAGGGTTTCTTTGGAGGTGATGAAATGTTCTGGAATTAGATATTGGTGATGGTTACGCAGCGTTGTGAGTATGCTAAAACCCACTGAATCATACACTTTAAAATGGTAAATTTTATGTCATGTGAATTTGTTTTTAATTTCAACAGAAGATCCAAAGCTTGCTTGCTTCCTGCCCTCCTTTAACTCTGTATTTCCAGACGCTGTTAGCCGCCCGCACCTTACCCCACACTGCTCAGGGGTTTTTCTCTTGTTCTTCCACAAATCTCACCACTGTTTTCTCTTTTTCCCCTGCTCTAACTATAGCCATCCATCCCTTAAGACTCTACCTATGTTCCACCTTCCTCCTCTCCTTCTTTATGCGTTCTTTGTGAGCTCCCCTCTTCCTCCAGAGCTACATTTCTCTGCTGATGCCTCCAAAACTTAGAACCCCTACCCTGGCTTGGCAGTGGTGGTGAGTGTTGTCTTTGGAGAACAATTTCCCTTGAGCAACCCACCTCCTCCTCTCACTAGGCATTTCCAAAACAACTTATCTCTCCAACACTTTTTTTGGTCCAGTGCTGGGAAAGAACCCAGGACCTCAAATATGGTAGGCGATCGCTCTACTGCTGAGCTACATCCCCAGCTCTTTCCAATGCTTTTAAAATCCTCCTCCCTCCTTCTTTCAGGGCGTGCTTTTATTTGGGTAGGAAGGCCATCCTTCTTCCAGGATCCCAGGCTAGGAATCTTGGAAGAGGGTATGAGAGACCAATGTTCAGATGAGGGGATATATTTAGCATAAAGGATCTGCAGTGAGAACCTGCTTGGGTGCTTCTCCCAAGTAAGCACTGCGTGTCTGCCCAATAGACTGAGGGTGTGTGGCAAAGGGATATTGCTGGAAGTCGCTCCTCTAATGCACTCCCATCTTTCCCTTGTGTTAGGTCCCTGCTCGCTGAATCAAGTTTGAACATTTCTCTCAGGCTTTCAGGGTCCTCCAAAGCCCCCTCTAATCCACCCCATTACTCAACTCCATTGCCCCATTCCTCCCTTTTTCCTTTCCAATCAAACTGTCCTTCCTATTCTCCCAGTGCACTCACTCTAACAATCCCACTCCTGGAACTCCCCTCTCCTTCTTCCTCTAAGGCCCAGTCAACTTCTGTCCCTCTACAAGTCCATCTGCAAATATCCTAACCCATGTGGCTCCCTCTTCCTGAGTTCCTAGTGTGAGCTAACCATTCCTGTGTTCTCTAGCTGGAGGTATAGCTCAAGGGTAGAGCCCAAGCTTAGCATGTGCAAGGACCTGGGTTCAATCCCCAGCACCAAAAATAAATAATGTTTTACTGTTCTCTATGACAGGTGGGCTGGCTATGCCTCCTTCACCAGACTAAACTCTATGTAGGTTGGGATTTGTCCCTTAGGATAAGATGAGTCACACAGGAGATACTGAGCCATTTCTAACCAATTTATTTCATTTTAGTCCCGAAGAGCCCCTGGCTAGCGAGTGGTTGAAGACAGATAATTGAACAGAGCTCTTTAGGACCGATAATGAAATGGAAAGAAGTGAGGACAGATTGGGAATTGAAGTAGGTCACAAAATGAAAGAACAGACTTCCTAGCCAGTCTTATCTGAGAGTCTGCTCTTGACACACACTCCTCCTCCCGTGGACATGCCCCCAGCTTGTCTCCTGGCTTCTGCAGCTCAGCAAGCAGCCCAGTACAAGGAAGAGGCCATGCAGACAGCGAACACTCTGGAGGATACCCAGAGGAAGCTGCAGGACTGCATTTATCTGGACCAGCAGAAAGCAGGAACCATCCAGGATCTACAGAGAGAGGTTCAGAAGCTGCAGACGGAATCCGTGGCAGCTGGAGAGGAGCTAGCAAGCAATAGGTACCTTCTGCTCACCTCCAGAGAGCCCTATCCCTGTGAGCCCACCACTGTGGGCAGCCACCAGGGTGTGGGACATCAGAGACTCCCCCACGGGGCCAGCTCCATAGTCCAACAACACAGTCACTGAAGTCCACCCTCCTGTTGTCCCTTTGCTTTAGGAAACAGATAGACGAACTGACCTCAGAACTCGCTGATGCCCTGGGGAAGCTGGACAACGCAGACAAGGAAAACAAGCAGTTGCAGAAAGCAGCAGAAGAGCAGGACCAGAAATTAACTGATATGCAGGACCAGGTCAAACTCGTTCAGTACCAGGTACGCAGCCAGCTCCAGCATCTGCCCTGCTTAAGATTAAATATATTGGTCCTTATTTGGAAAGATGTTGCCATCAACCCATGCAAACTAATTGTCCAGAGTTTGTGTTAGAATGTTCCACCAGTCACCAGTTCCCATCACCAGTTATAAATGTTTTCAAGGGTGAGGCTCAAAAATAACCAAAGAACAGTGTTGTTCTTACTAGGATTCCAAAGCTCTCCTTCTCAGCCAATTTAAAGTCTTTGCTCTCTGAATTATTCTTTCTGGGTTTTTATGTGAAAAGATTTTGAGAGGAAGTGGGAGAGAAGACTGGCACTGTGGATTTGGATCTATAAATAAAATTAATTGGTCTATCTAATTAAACAAAGAAGAATGTTGCAGAGCACCAACACAGACTTTTTTGTTATATATGCTATCAAACTAAGGGATGGACCCTCATACTTGTTCAAGCCTTTCCCTGGGTGCAACTGTTTGCGAATCTTTTCCCAAATATGATACAGTGCAAGTTCTGTCTTCCAGCCCAGTCTTTATGTTCTTAGAACAGGGACCTATTAGGTGCCAAAAACAAGCTAGAAGAGGAGATACCAGAGCTAAATAAATCACTGAATGACAAATGGGAGCAGTTGAAAAAGAGCAAAGAAAATGAGAAGTTTCTGGAGGATGAACTTGAGGCTCTGCGACAGGAAGATAAAAAGAAGGAAAAGATGGTGAGAAGGAGAATGTAGGTAGAGTTGGGTCACAAATCCGGGGACGGACATGGACGGAGCTGGGCCAGGAGAGATGCAGAGGCCATGGATGCTCAGAGCTTGGGAGACAAAGAAGGGAGAGTGGGAAAGCCACAAGGCAGAGAAGGGAACCTTGGGAAGGGAAGGAGGGAGCTTTGATAGTGGCTAACACATCTTTCTGGGACTTTGTTCTTTAATGGGTGAGCAGTTGAGAGATAATTTGAGGAAGCAGGAGGAGGAAAAAGGAAATCTTCAAGAAGAGCTGAAGCAATGCACTACACAGCTGGAATGTTCTCTCAGCAAGTACAACGCCTCCCAGCAACTCATCGAAGAGCTAAACTTAGAGGTAAGTAGATGTGAACCCCAAAGGGGTGAGGAACTTGGACCCTGTGACCCTTGCCTTGAAATCTGTACCTATCTCTCCATTGCCACAGCAAGGCCACAGACAGGCTCAGCCAACTGTGCATCCTGCGGCACCTGGGGCTTGAAGTGGGTTAACAACTCAGGACCTGGTTTCTGAGGCCAAGAAATGTTTCTTCCCCTGTGGAAGGTTGTATTTCCTACTTAGTGCAGCCCCCAAACTAGCTGGGTTGCAGCATCGAGTCTTCCAATATCGCAGTTAAGACCAGAATTGGGTGAGTTAGTTGTTCAGGGCAATTTGCTAGGCAATTTTGGAACACTTCCAAAATCGTGGCAAAGTACAAAAAGGGGGTGCGAGCAGAGACATTCCACTGCACACTTTTCATTGCATGAATAAAAATGAGAGAAAAATGTAAGTAGCATCTGACATGCTAGGCCCTGTGCTTGAGTTCAGTCATCATTGATTTAACGTCTGCGTAAGCTCTTTCCATACCTTGCATCTGCTTTACTCTCAGCAAGGTATACATTACTGTGACCCCCCACTTCCAAGTGAAAGAAAGGCTGAAGCCCAAAGTCACCAAGCAGGGAGTGCTGGGATGAGCCTGAGTTTGAACCTGGGCCACCCAGCTCTGACACCTACCCTCTTCATCATCGAGCACCAATACTTCCCCAACTGAGTTCATTCCATCTTTCTGGGCAAGAAAAAAATATGTAGTATCTTAGGAGATTGTCACTTGGGTTTCAACTAAAGGATCAAGCAGGTCTTACTCCTTCATAATCTTTTTTTTTTTTTTTAGATGTTGTTGGACCTTTATTTTGTTCATTTATTTACATGTGGTGCTAAGAATCGAACCCAGAGCCTCACACATGCTAGGCAAGCGCTCTACCACTGAGCCACAACCCCATCTCCCTTCATAATTTTTTTAAAAAAACTTAATATAGTATGAGTATTCTAAGGATTTTACTGTCCAATAGAACTTTCTGCCTTTCTGTGATGATGGAAAAGTGGTACATCTGAGTTATACTATAGCCACAAGCCTTCTACATCTCTGAAAATAAGGGACACTGCCTATGCATTCTATATGGGCCCATTGTCACATTTGCCAAAAGATTTCCATGTACATTTGGAAGCCAAAGCACTCATTTCAGAATTCCTTTAGCAGGAAGATTTTTCTTTTGTGGTGTGTAATCATGTTCAACTTTTCTAAAAGCACACCCCACACATGGTAGACTTATTGAATTAATTGAAATAGCCATTAGAAATAGGATTAGTTTTGCCTTCTAAAATGCACTTCCTTTCATCAATATTCCACGTATTGATATTAAAATTCCCCATCTGAAAACAAGGCAACATATTATAGAATCCTTCTAATATTTGGCTTAGTATATTTTTCCACTATGTTATATAATTTATTACTGTTAAGAGGAAAGCTCATTCACCTTTTTTTGGTAGGCGAGTTTATACAATCAACCTTTATTTCTCTGAATTACAAACATATCTTTGGATTTGTATCTAAATAGTCTACCTACACATCATCTAATAAAACTGAATGACTTTGATGTGACCAGAAGTAAAGTCATTTCAATACAGGAAAACTATCCTCTGGAAATCTATAGACAATTCATCCTGTCACATGGCTATACATACAGTAGTTTCCCAGCCTGAACAGTTCCCCTGAACTCCAGCCCCAATTGGCACAACAGAAACCTGTTAACTAATGTAGACTGTATTAGTTTTTTTTTTTTTTTTTTTCCTTTATCACCTACCCATTTCTCTATTGCCTCTCAAATAAATTGTCTGCTTCCAAATTCTTTTCTCAGGATCTACTTCAAGTATAATACTATCACTAATTTTCTATGTGACACAATAAAATTTTTTAAAAATATTTATTTATTTACTTTAGTTGTACACAATGCAATGCATTTATGTTTATGTGGTGCTGAGGATCGAACCCGGGCCACGCACGTGCAAGGCGAGCGCTCTGCCGCTGAGCCACATCCCCAGCCCCACAATAAAAATTTTGGATTTCATTTTATCAAAAACTTGGAATGACCTATTTATACTTAATGCCATAAACTGTTCTAAAACTATAATATTTTTTTGGAGACCCAGCTTTGCCAGAAATTAGCAGATGCACAGGCATTTCTGATTAGATAACTTAGGAAGAGGAGTTAAATCCTTTTTTTAAGGTATAGTTATAGCATAGCTTTTTCCAGAAATACATAATACCGAGTCCAGGCCCAACCTAGAATACAACAGAAGGAAGACTGCTAGTTTCTGAGTGTAAATTGTAGGCCAAATTATTAATCCAAAATTACAGCTGGAGACAGTAGGAATCTCTTCAAAAGATCTATGCAAGCTGGGTGCGGTGGCGCATGCCTGTAATCCTAGCACTTGGGAGGCTGAGGCAGGAGGATCACGAGTTCAAAGCCAGCCTCAGCAATGGCGAGACACTTAGCAACTCAGTGGGACCCTAATAAAATACAAAAAAAAAACTAATAAAATACAAAAAAAATGGCTGGGGATGTGGCCCAGTGGTCAAGTGCCCCTGAGTTCAATCCCTGGTACCACAAAAATTAAAAAATTTTTAAAAAGATCTACACAAATAAGAAAGAAATTTGGCATGGCCAAGTGTAGACAGAACTGACAATCATTCATTTTTATCTCAGAAGAAAGCCAAAAAAGAACAATCACCAGCTTCTTCTACAAATGGATCCATTTTGCAAAATACGATTGAGTTCTTGCCCAAATATGCTTCTTTTTTTTTTCTTTCACTTTTAAATATTGATTTTGAATTTGGACATCTTCTTGAGCTCACTTATGATTTGTAATAGTTTTTCACTTGATTCTCATAGATTTTCTAAGTAGATAATGATGTCATTTGCAAACAACAGTTTTATAAATATTTCTTTGCAATACGCATATTTATTTTTCTTGCCTTGTTGCACTGGACAGTACTTTCTATATGATGATCAACAGCAGCCCTGTTAGCAGGCATCTTTTTCCTTCTTAACTTTAATGGAATGCATTTGTTTCAGTATGACGCCCCTTGTAGGCTTCTTATTACTATCCTTTATCAAGTTTCTTTTATTCTTTAGTTACTAAAAGTTTTATTAGTAGATGTTGAATTTTCTCAAGTACTTTTTTTAAAGCCATCAAGATGATCATATCTTTCTTTTCAAATCAGTAATGTGGTGAATAAAATTAATTAACTGATCCTAATTTGGTCCCCTCCTTGCATTTCTAGTATAAATCCTGAATGTGTATCATGTATCACTTTTAATACACACTTGACACTTGGGACACTCTTAGAGAAATAAGGCCAGTATTACTGAAGTGTATTGATCAAGGGAGACATTGGTATATGATAAGATTAGAAAATTAGACGGGGCATACATTATGGCTTTTGTTAAGAAATTTGGGGGACTGGGGCTGTAGCTCAGCAGCAGAGTGCTTGCCTAGCATGCGTGAGGCACTGGATTCAATCCTCAGCACCACACAAAAATAAACAAATAAAATAAAGGCATCTATCTGTTCATCTACAAAAAAAAATTTTTTTAAGAAATTTGGGGTTTTGTGCTCATATAGGTCTTAATCTGATAAGATTTCTTCAAAAGGATGAGAGAGATGATTCAATCTGATTTTAGTTTTCAAAATATAACTCTAGGGCTGGGGCTGGGGCTCAGTGGTAGAGTGCTTGCCTAGAACGTGTGAGGCACTGGGTTTAATTCTCAGTACCACATAAAAATAAATAAGTAAAGTCTTGTGTCAAAAAAAAATACATATGTGTATATGAGTGTGTGTGTGTGTGTGTGTGTGTGTGTGTGTAATATGTAAAAGTGAATTGGGAAGGAGTTGGTATGGAACAAAGGAGGCCAGAGTTAGGAAGCTATTCCTGTCCAGGCTAGAGTGGTGTCAGTGAAGAACTTAGTGGCAAGATTGACCAGACTTGCTGATGTAATAACTGTGAGAAAAAAGAAAAGATTTGAGGATGACTTAGTGCAATGCACAAAGTCATTTATACCTATTGATAGCCTGCCTTTGGCAGGAGAGAGTGTAAGTCTTATATTAGAACTTTCAATAGAACTCCTTGATTCTGCAATTTACATCTCAGTTTTTAGCATCTTTTTCTAAGCTAAATCACTCATGTTAGCAAAGCTTCCATTCTAGCATCATCATGATTTTTTTTTTTTTACCACCTTCTTTCTGCTATCTCACCTCCATCGTGACATTTCTCAGGTCAGCTACCACTTATCAAAAACACTGAATGGTATTTCCCTAATGACTTCTCCAGGTTACTGGGGAAACCCAGCTAACTCCACATTTTTTTCAGAAATCCCCAGAAAGAAATGTGCTTCAGTTTCCAGAAAACCAAATTATTTCTTCTTTAGGAACAGTTTCACCACCAGGACATGTGAAATATACAGTTAGAAGTCCAATATAATGCTTTTTGTCTCACTGATTCCTAGGGTTGATGATACTCAAAATTCCATCTGAAAAACTTCATCCCAGCAGCTCAAGAGGCTGAGGCAGGAGGATTGTGAGTTCAAAGCCAGCCTCAGCAACTTAGTGAAGCCCTAAGCACTAGTTCAGGGAGACACTGTCTCTAAAATATAAAAAAAGGGCTGGGGATCTGACTCAGTGGTTAAGTACCCCTGGGTTCAATCCCCATTATCATAAAAAAAAAAAAAAGTAACAAACTTCAAGCACTGGAGATAAAGCAAGAAAACCCAAAAGAGTATGTTTCGGTGTGTATGTGACCAGCTTAGGATGCAGGTGTACTAGAATACCAAAGAACAGAAGTCAGGCGCACATATTTTTTGAGATTTCCCTCCTGCTTCCAGATTTGAACAGCTCTGTCCTGGACTTAAAATATATATGAGATGGCTCCCCTTGTGCCTGATCATAACTCACCTTCATATAGTGATCTATACTTGAAAAAAAAAAAAACTTTTAACATATATCTTCTCATTTGGTCATCATGAAAACTGCATAAAACAATTGGAATTATCCCAATTTGTGGAAGCAGAAAGTGAGATCAGTCATTATGACACAACGCGGACCTCTGCCCAAAAATCTGACCTCATTTCTCAACGCCCTTTCAGCTGGACTGTGAGTGCTCATTACAACATTTAAGACATAAAGTTGCTTTTAAAGGTATCTCTGCCAGAACTTTGTGTTCAATTGATCCCTGACTTCAAGCAATGTTTGTATCCCTAACTATGAACAATGCAATATTTCATCAGTCAAAACAAAACAAAACAAAAACATTTCCTGTGCACCTATTACATGCCGTGAGTTACAGCAATAGAGAAAACCAACAAAGCACATTGTGGTCCTGCTTACATGGTGTATCAAGTCTAGTGAACTGAACTAAGTGAGGTAAACATAAATAAATAAACATTGTATCATGTCTACTAACCTTGAATTGGATTCTAGTTCTTTATCAAAGGCTGCAGAACCCAGGGAAGGGACTTTTTGCCTCTTTGGCCTATCACACCCTAGTACTTCCGGTACTCCTTGTATTTGGGGGACATACTAACTCAAAGGAGGAAATGTGGGTGGAGGGGTGCAGAAGAGCCTGGAAAGACACCTCTACTTTGAACCTTAACACAGACTGTTCTGCAGGTTACTGCAGAGAGAAGAGCCCAGCCCCCTGTCCCTTTCCTATGGTCAGAGAGGGCACGGCACCTCTAGGGCCAGGAGCTGGAACCTGATGGTGATGCTCTCACTCCCTGTAGATAGCCCAACACAAGGATGTCATAGGGAATCTGCAAGCCCAGCTGGACAAGGCTGTGCAGAAAGAGAAGCACTGCATGCAGACCATGGTGGCTAAAGAAATCTACGATAACTTATGCCGGAAGTCAACCACCTGCCAGGATGACCTGACGCAAGCCCTGGAGAAGGTGAGGCCACACCTTCTCATCCCCGGGGAGGTTTCCAGACAAACAGAAATGTCAGAGTGACATGAGAGGTGCGGGAGCCAGTTTCCTGCACAACTGGCTCTCCTCAGGGCATTGCAAACCCTTGCCTGGGTCAGGCTCTCTGTCGAGAGAAGGACTGCTTCCTCTCAGTGAGTCTTTTATTTTGAGGGGAGAGGCAAAGATGGAGGCCAAGTCTAACAAGTCTTTCTGCTCAGGGATGACTTGGGGCAAGGTTTTCCCAAAGCCGGGATTGTCAGGGGAATTGGTGTCCATCCCTGTGCTGATCATGCCTACAGATCAAGTCAAAAGATTAGAAAGAGGAGAAATGGGGGCAAATCCAGCCTCACCAATTTAGCAAGGCGCTAAGCAACTCAGTGAGACCCTGTCTCTAAATAAAATACAAAATAGGGCTGGGGATGTGGCTCAGTGGTGGAGTGCCCCTGAGTTCAATCCCTGGTACTGCGCTCCCCCCACCCAAAAAAAAAAAAAAAAAGAAAGAAAGAAAGAAATGGGGGGTGGGGCGGAGGGCTGAGGAGAGGGCTGCAGAACACCAACCACTGTCACTTCCCACCCCTCTCAGGAACACTAGGCAAGGTAACCATCTACACTACCCTGGGCAGAGGACAGGGAGGGACTGGAACCCTTTTCCATTCAGGACTCAGCAGAGAGGGCCAAAGGGTCCTGATGGCCACTCTCATCCCTTTGTCTTTACCGGAAGCTCAATCAAGTGACCTCGGAGACAAAGAATCTGCAGCGAAGCTTGTTACAGGCCCAAGACAAGAAAGCTCACCTGGAGGATGAGATCATTGCTTATGAGGAGAGGATGAAAAAGCTCAATGTGGAATTAAAAAAACTGCAGGGCTTCCACCAGCAGAGCGAGCTAGAGGTGAGGAGAAGCCTGGCGCTCAAGCGGCGTCCCATTAGGAGTCCACAAGGTCACAGTTCGCATCCAGAATTATTTAGCGCTAAGCGTGCCCTTTGGCTAATGGTTCCCTCTACTTCCTTGGCTCCTGGAACTTCAGGCAGAGGGAGCAAAGATCAGAGCAGGGGTGCCCTCTGCTGGCCGCTGGAAATAAAATACCCCAACAAGTCTTTCAAGGCTGGAAAGGCACCCTCTGCCCGTCCTTGGGTCCTCTGGGGTCCCCCTCCTCACTTTGCATTCCTGAGTAGGTGCACGCCTTCGACAAGAAGCTAGAGGAGATGAGCAACCAGGTGCTGCAGTGGCAGAAACAGCACCAGAATGACCTCAAAATGCTGGCGGCTAAAGAGATGCAGCTTAGGGAGTTCCAGGAGGAAATGGCCACGCTGAAAGAGAACCTCCTTGCAGACGATAAGGAGGTGGGCACTCCTTGGCTTCTGCCACTTCCTCTCAGTCCATCCCAGCCAGGCAGCCCTTGGTGAAGCGGGGGTGCTGGGAGAAGAGAAAGGAACCCCACACACCTCCATTCAGCAAGAAGCAGGGGCTGGGTCCTCCAGGGCCACCACAGCTGTCTCAGCCCACCTGTTTGTGGCTTCATTGCTAGGGACCATTCCAGATTCAGGTACATCAGACACCCCTGACTCAAACAACCCGCTGGGCAGTCCCCTTCCTAAGTACATCCCAGGCAGCCTAGTGGCCCGACACTACTTATAGAATTGGCTAAATGAATGTGCCCCATGCCCAACTCCCTGAGCAGTGAAGTTCATGGCAGGAGACCTCAAGACATCCTGAGGTGGCTACAAAGCCTTCGTTAAAATGAGAAAGGAGCCATCTCTTCTTCCAGATATTTTTCCCTATCTGTTAAAATATACTGCTTTGTTAGAACAGATCACTTCAATGCCTTTGGCCTGAAAACCGTTATTGTAAGTGTACAGATCTGTTGTCTCTGCTGTAAATGAGAACCATAAATGGTGCCTCCTCAGAGGTGTCACCTTGGTGCAGAATGCAGCTGGAGGTGAACGTCCTGGTGTGGCAACTCTGGCCTCAGGTTAGACAGCAGAATTTTGATTTTTCTTCTCCCAGGAAGAGAGAAGTAGGCCTGGCTTGGGGAAAAGGAAGTGTTTGGGTCCTGATCCCATCTCCTTACTGTCTCATTTTCTTCTTGTATGGAAGCCCTGCTGCCTGACCCAGCGGTCTGTGCCCAAAGACCCATGTAGGCTCCACCGAGAGAATGACAAGATTATGTGCAACATGGAACAGTGGGCAAAAGAGCAGAAGTAAGTAAGAAAGAAAAAAGTAAGGCAGGTCCCAGGGCCGGGGCTGAGCTGAGGAAGCACATGTGTGCCAATAATTAGTCATGCATACCCCGCTGTCACTGGAAACTGATCGACTCTCAGCCCACACCCAAAGGTTGGGAATAAGATGGAGGGGGCCCAGCTTTTGAAGAAAGCTAGGAAAGTCCTGTCGACTTAGGAATAGGGCAGAGTCAAGATTGAAGGGATGCTTTGCTGGGGCTTAGGTTTTCTCTTCCCACTTGGTATCTGGCTTCACCTGGATCCCTTAAACTCATTCCTTTGACCACCCCTGGGAACCATAGTGACTGTGCACAGCACTTAAGTACAGATAGTCCTCTTAGTTGCCAGGTGCTAGGAAGACTCTAGCTCTGGGGACAGGATGCTGCATGGGGCTCTGGGATCCAGTAGAAGCCTTGCTGCAAAAACCCAGTGCCCCACCCAGCCAGCCTGTGCCCTTGCTCACAGGAGGCTGGGGAACCAGCCACTCTTTCCCATTGTGGATTTTATTACAGGATCGCCAACGAGAAACTAGGAAACAAGCTCCGTGAGCAGGTCAAATACATCGCCAAGCTGACGGGTGAAAAGGAGTAAGCCATCCCACACCACCCTGGCTGCTCCCTGGGACCTAAAGAGAAGGGCTGGCAAGGAGCCAGGGCTGGCCTTATCATTTTATGTGGATCAGTCCCCAGGAAAGGCCTGGTACCTTGGAAGGCCCCTTGAGTCCGGAACCTGCATCTCTGTGACACTGGGCACAGCACTGGGCCTCACTGGCCTTCATCCTCTCACCAGCAATAGAAAGAGGTTTCATAGTCTTTGTGCTCCTTCCTCTCTCGCCTCTGTGGTTCTCCACGGTCGAGAATGCTGAGAAGGGAACCAAAAGGCGCTGCACTAGTCAGGGGGGGGGGCCAAGCTGCTGTAAAGAGATCCCCCCGGAGGAGTCCAGAAGGACAGGTCTTCATGGATGGTCTGAGGTGCACAGCCCCAGGTGGGGGAACGGGATCCTCTCTTTCTCCTGGCCATGGGGGACCTAGGTTCCTTACACCTGGGGCTCCACCCTCCCCTGTGATCTTGCTTCACCTTCAGGTCAAAGCTAGGTCTGCTGAGAGTGAGTTGTGGGAGCAGTATAAGAAGTTCAAGCCAAGAGGTGAAGGAGTGAATGTCTAAAACTGACGTGTAGGCGGTGGTAAAGTGACAGGCAAGGACAAGCTCTAGACACTACTCCATGAGGGTGTGTCAGGCCTGCTGGGAGGGCCCAGGATGAGCCTGCTTTGCACAAAGTTGACCAAGCAGCAGCTGCCCCCAAAAACCCTACCCCAAGAATGGAGGGCACTGGGCCACAGCATGCCTGGAACCCATTCATGGCTCCAAGTCGCAAAGCTTTGTCCTAGGCTTTGATTTTAGGCGAGGGGCGGGGGTTGAGCTGAAGGGAAGGACAAGACCACATAGTTGAAGGACCCAAGAGGCCAGGACTTGGACAAGCTGTATGGAACGTTGAAGGCATCAGGAATGCTGGTCTGGCCACAGGGCACCAGAGAGAGTGGCAGCGAGCCAGGGGACAAGGGCAGTGGCAGGACCCCACCTCCAGCCTGGGGGAGTGAGGGGCAATAGGAAGAGGTGGCTTAAGGCATGTGGAGAGCAAGAGTGGACAGCATAGGCCCAGAGAAGAGGCTGAGGATTCACTATTTGATTTCCTCTAGAAAGGACCATGACATTGTTTACTGGACCAAAACATTTCTGAAGGGATATTACAAAAGAAAAATTGTCAGAATCTGAAAAGTAGCCAATAACTTCAGGCTTTTCTGAGATAGTTTCAAGTTGCAAAAGTCCTGTTGCACAAAGTAGTCATTTTTGAGTTTGCCTGATCCTATTTGAGAAAAAAAAAGTCTTAATAGCTCAACTAATATTTATTGTTCTGCATGTTTGATGCAGTGTTCTAAGCGCTGTGCGTGTTCCTCTTCCCATGACCTCATGAATTCAGCACACAGCTTGAGGTGGGGTTCTGTCTGAATAAACCCATTAGAAGTTGGAAATATTAATAAGTCACAAATGCATTCAATGCCCCCAACCTACCAGACACGACAGCACAGTACCCTACAGTGCAAGCATTTGCTTGCCCTCATGATCACGTGGCTGCCCAGGAGCTGTAACGTGCTACCTGGGCCAGCATCTGAAGGAAGCATTGTATTGCATATCGCCCGCCCAGAAAAAGATCCAAATGCAAAGTTCTAAGTAGGATTCCTACTGAACGTGTATTGTTTTCACACCATTGTGAAGAAAAGAAAATTGTAAGTCAAACCACCACAAGTCAGGGACTGTCTGTAGGTACTGGCACCATTTATAGTTGAGCAAAGAGAGGAACTGAAAGGCTCAGTCACTTGCCTCTCCTAGCCAGTGGCAGAACCAGAATTCCAACTCCAGAAGTCCTGTTTCAGAACCCACTGTGATCCACTGTTCTCAACATTAATTTGGAGAAATGCAACTATTGATAATAGCTGCCATTTATTGATCCATGAGAAAGAGGTTAAATTATTTTCCCTTCACCTACATCAGAGCCTCCACTTCCTCACCTGTGAAATGGGAATAAGGAATTTGTCCAAATTCTCAACAGGGCTGTGAATCCCTGTGCTGCCTGCTCTTCAACAAAGGGATGCTGAGAACATTGGGGCTTTAACATTGGACTGGGTGAATGTTCCTCAGGCACAGTCATGAAAACCCAAGGACACGTGATCATAATTATTCAGAAGAGCCTTCTGGCTCTTCAAATTTCTATCATTTGTCCAACTGGATCTTTCCATGAACTCCAACAGGCAGGTCAGACTTGATTTTCCCCATTGAACAGAAAAGGCAATGGGTCCACAGCTAAAAGAGGGAGTCAGGAAGGAGTTCTAGTTCTAGGTCCTCCCCAACCCCAGGCCTGGATTCTTTCCAAGAGACACACGCAGGCCTCCATTTCCAGAGTGTGTACTAAGAACCCAGCTCTGAAAGGCACTGTGCCTTCATGCCTTCTTTCCTGTGACACCCTTATCGGTTCTTTCCAGCAAGGAACCAAGCCAATCATGCAGATCAGACACCCACGTGCCCCTCCCTCTCCTTTTCACAGCCACCTACACAATGTGATGATCCATCTGCAGCAGGAAAACAAGAAGCTGAAGAGTGAGATAGAGGAGAAGATGATGGCCGGGAACCCAAAGATGTGCACCAAAGCCCTAGGCCCCAGCAAACTGGAGCCCCCACAGCGGGGGAAAATGTGTGGCCTAATGGGCCCGAAAATGGACATCACCAAGATCATGGGGATGCCTCACTGCTCAGGTACGTCTGCCATTTGTCTTTGCTACTGTTAGGTCTTCTTTCTCAGTCCCATGTGCCAAAACAACAACAGCGGGATGTTATTTTTTCCAAGATCATCAGATGGGGAATTCACATAGGGAGAAGAAACCAGGTGCCTCATGACCTCGGTTCTTTTGCTTAGTTACCCTGAACCAGTGATAACTGTCTCCACTTCTAAGCATTTTGATGCTATCTATCCAAGCACCTCACATATCAGACCTCTCCCCTCCCCTGACTCGGTTCCTTTGGGGGAGCGTGGGGGAAGGGAGAATAGGTGTCTTCCTCCAGTCATGTGATTGGATGTCCCATAAGAGCGCCCCAGTTCCCTCCTCAGCCTGGGTCCTGCCATCTCAAAACTCCATGTGGCCCCAGAGGAAAGAAGTTACCAGCAACAGAGCTGCCTGACCCTGAGGCCAGTCCTTGAGGAATCACCTCATTCGTTTCTTCTCAAATCAAACTGTCCGTTTCCTCCCTGTTCCCTCAGGTTCCTCATATTGCTAAAATCAGCACCTTGCCCTGAGCGTCATTTCCACGCACGGTTGCAGAGGACAGTGAGTTCCCATCCCTCTCTCTTGACCTGGATCAGCTCTCACAGGAATATGACAAGGCCCCGGCCTATTTTGCAAGATGCTAACATTTTGTTGAATTTTGTCCATTTTCCTGCAGTGGAGTAAGCCCAGGAACCATACTTCCACCTCCAGGTCCAATTTCTGAAATAAAGACATGAGCACGGCAGCCTGGGTGAGTGCTTGGTATCTTGGCAACATGCTCACCCCTGTTTTCTCCGGATCCTAAAGGAGACTGGTCTCTTTCACTTATGTAGAGGAGCTACCATTCCCAAAGCAAGCTTCCAGATTGCCTGGATTAATCTTTAATCCAACAAGAGCTGGATTAGCTCTTATTTTTTTCTTTCTCTCTCTGTCTGGAATTTTAAATAGAAAAAAAAAAAAAAAAAAAAAAAAAAAACTAAAACTAAAACCCTTTTTCCAAAAAGGAAAGTAATCTGAGACCCAAAAGAAAATAAGAGAAAGAAGTGATGAATTTTCCAAGTGAGGGAGCAAGAGGAAGCCATCTGCTTCCTCCCTGGAAGCCACCATATTACATTCCTCCTTTTAACAATTTTATTTTTCTCCCCAGCCACCTCAATACAAGTAAAATTCCATTATCACAAACTCCAAGGACAGCTAAAGTATTTTATTGTGGATTTTGTTAAACTGAGTACGTGTCTAGAATTTATATTTCTAGTCTATAGGTAATGCAGACAAATAGCTACTAGGGTAAATAAAGTAAGAGAAAGAAATGAAAGAGCTTGCATTTCTGAGGGGGCAGGGAAAGAGAAGGAAGGAACGCACTGCTTGGTGATGATTTTAAATATTCTTGACTCCTTCCCTGGCCAAATAAAGGCCAAGAAAATTCACTGCTAATAGTGATTTGTTTCATGGATGGCCCTGCCGGGATGGGAAGGGCCAGTTCTTGGAAGTGCCACATGAGGTGAGGGATGAGCCTCTCTGGTAGTTTCCATCCTGATGGTTGTTGTCTGCTTATGCTCTTTTGACTATTTCCCTCCAATTGGTTTAGAATAAGGGTTTATTTTCTAGAGAAAACTAAGACTAAAAAATCTGCTATTGATGAAATTGCTTCCTAGTCTTAGTCATGGCCCAGTTATTCAAACAAAAGCTCAATGTCATTAAAATCCCAAATCTAGTCCACAAAAAAAGGCATTTTATCTCTATAATTTTCCACAAGGCTTCATATACATTGACCAAAATTATAATCTCTGCATTCTGTGAATATTGCATTTTTTTTCCAAAGTTGACTCACTCCTTGAAGGGTAAGTATACCAAAGCAAAGCACGTCACGTGTTATGTGGAGCAAAGAGGGAGAAAATTGGTTTGTCACCCAGCCACCAGGCTGTGAAAGCCCAGCTGGGCAGAAGACCTGAGTGGGTAGAGCAGGATGGGTTCAGAGGACTGCAGTTTCTCTCTAGATAGAAGGGAGGCTGGGAAAGCTGAGCATTGCCTGCCTATAGCACGTTAAGAAATAAGCAAAGAAGCCCGGCGTGGTGGCGCATGCCTATAATCCCAGCACTTGGGAGGCTGAGGCAAGAGGATTGCAAGTTCAAAGCCAGTCTCAGCAATGGTGAGGCACTTAGCAACTCAGTGAGACCCTGTCTCTAAATAAAATACAAAAAGGGACTGGGGAATGTGGCCCAGTGGTCAAGCACCCCTGAGTTCAATACCCGGTACCAAAAAAAAAAAGAAAGAAAGAAAGAAGCAAAGAAGTGAGTTCCAAAAAAGTAGTTTGAACATCTGATATTAAAAAGAAATTAATACAGGCTGGGGAGATAGCTCAGTGGTAAAGCACTTGCCTAGCATGTATGAGGCCCTGGGTTCAATCCCCATCACCATGTAAAAAAATAAATAAATAAACAACAACTATAACAAACAAATAAAAAAGATTAAAATTAAAAAAAAAAAAAAAAAGATGAGCTGGGGATGTGGCTCATGATAGTGTACTTTCCTAGCATGCACAAGGCCCTTGTTTAATTCCCAGTACTACACACACACACACACACACACACACACACACACACACACACACATACACACACCCCAAGAAGACTGAGAATAGATTACCATATGACCTAATAATCTGCTCCTGGGTATTTACCCAAAAGAATTAAAAACAGAGTTGCAAAGGGCCATTTGTACACACGTTCACAGCAGCATTATCCACAATCACTAAAACATGGAAGCAACCCAAGTGTCTGTGAACAGATGAATGGATAAGCAAAATGTGGTAGATACATAGACTAGATGTCATTCAACCTTAAGAAGGAAAGAAATTCTGGCACGTGCTGTAACATGGACAGACCTTGAGGACATTTTGCTAAGGGAAATAAAAGCAGTCACGAAAGAACTAATACTGTATGATTCCACTTCTGTGAGGTACTTAGAGTAGTCACAGTCAGAGAGAGTAAGAATGGTGGTTGCCAGGGGCTGGGGAGGGGGAAATGGGGAGTTAACATTTAATGAGTACAGAGTTTCAGTTTTACAAGATGAGAAGACTTGGGCAACCTCTACTGGGTCCCCTCTCAACCTGTGAGACCTCAGTTTCTTTTCTTCCCACTTGAATAAATCCTATTCTTTTATACTTGGAGAGAGAGAAAAGAAACTTCTGAAGATAGATGAGTGGCTATAGCTATAAAACATTGTGAATATATTTAAGGTCACTGAATTGTACACTTAAAAATGGTTAAGATGGGCTGGGGATATAGCTCAGTTGGTAGAGTGCTTGCCTTGCATGCACAAAGCCCTGGGTTCAATCCCCAGCACCACAAAAAAAAAAAAAAAAAAGGTAAAGATGGCAAATTTTGATTTGTATACTTTACAACAAAATTAGAAAGGAATAAGTAAAGACACACTTACAAACCCAGGACTTAGCCAATAGATTATAAATAAAATAAGCACCTTAGGCCCCAGGGTGAGGACACCACTCCATTTTTGAAAACCAGTGCCAATAGAATCCCACTAGAAGCAGATCCTCTTCTCCCCACAGGAGTACGGTTCTCTCCTGAGCTAAGGGAACCCAAAGCAAACATCAGCCACCCCAGCCCACCTCCCTCCTGACTAAAGTTCTGCTTTCCTCCCTGAGAAAGGGAAGCTCCCTGAACCACCATTCTGCCACAAATAAACGTGCCTTTTTTTTCTTTCTTTCTGCGTGTGCGTGTGTGTGTGTGTGTGGTGCTGGGGATTGAACCCAGGGCCTTGTGCGTGCAAGGCAAGAATTCTACCAACTGAGCCAGATCCCCAGCCCTTAAACATGCCTTTTGAACCTTTTCCATGCAGCCCAACTGAGGACTGTGCTGGGAATCTGCTGCAGAAAAGAGCCTGTCAAGCCAGCTCTGGGGCCCCAGGAGCCCTCATCTCAGCCCCAGACTTTTTTTTTTTTTTCCCTAAGATGTTAGGCCCCAGACTTTTAATGACTGACACCTCTGGTGATCACAGTACCCATCTACTTTGTCTAGTGGATGACTTTGTCTGGCACATGACTGAGAACAAAGTGCCCTCCAGCCCTGGGCAGGGGTCTCTTGTGAAAATTGTCCAGACCACGGCTCTTGGTTCCCTCACTCCAGCAAGTCTGAGGCATGAAGCTAGATTCAGGAGTCCACTTCAGAGACCATACAGACATAGGAATGCTCTGTCCTCCAGAAAAAGCATCATTATCATCTGAGGAAGCCAGTGAGAACCAGGGGTATAACTGAAAGGAACCTCAAGGATGGTCTGAAATGAAAAGGGTTCCAAATTACAAGAAAACCTTGGAGATGCAGATCCAGAATCTTGGGGAGTTCCAACACTAAAACAGAGCTGCTGGGGGAGCAGGTACCTCCCCACTCATCTGGGGACACCTGTGCATGCCAAATGTCCTTTTTCCAGGTGTTCCTTGCTTTTAAATTAGATTGGATAAGACGTATAGTTTTCATAACTTCTCTGGCCTAATTTTTCTTTTCTAAGGGACTTTAGATAAGAAGAGGAGTGGCTGGGCACAGTGGCATATCGCTGTAATCCCAGCGGCTCAGGGGGCTGAGGCAGGAGGATCACAAGTTCACAGCAGCCTCAGCACCTTAGCAAGGCAACTTAGTGAGACCCTGTCTCAAAATTTAAAAAAAAAAAATTTAAAGGAGGGGAGGGGCTGGGGATGTGGCCCAGTGGTTAAGCACTCCTGGGTTCAATCCCTGGTACCAAAAAAAAAAAAAAAAAAAAAAAAAAGTCATAGCTTGTTAGTGATAAAACTACCAACTGGGACCCCAATCTTTTTCCTATTTCACTGCATCCTGAGCCTTAATCCATATTTACAGATTACATCCACAGCCAACTTCTCCCTGCAGAGTAAACAGACACACTTCTCCCAGCCCTTCAACCCACGGCCAAGATCAGAAGCCTTCCCAGACAAGCCCTCTCTTCACCACAGAGCCCTGAGAAGTCATTCCCAATAAAGGCAACTAGAGATATGGAGAACGGAAGTAAGGGTGGTAGCCAGTGCTGCCTGGCAAAGCTGGGCTTCCAAACTCTGTATGCAAAATTGACTTATATTTTAACTTAAGGAAATTCAAATCTTGAAAGAAGGAGAAGGAGATTGGAACCAACAGCACAGTAACCTGGTACCAAGGGGCTCGCCTTGAGCACTGGCCTGCAGAGGTGCTTCTGAGCCTCAATCACATCACAATTCAGCCCCAGCACACCTGCCAACCAAAAAACCTAGCAGAAGCCCAAGGCCAAGGAATCACAAAATAAAGACCAAGGTTGGTGCAAAGAGCCAAATACTAAAAAACCCACCTCAGCAGATTTAAGAGTGTTCAACAAAAGACTAGTAATTCCATTATAAGGGATCAACTTTTACATGAAAATCAATAAGCAACATTTTATACTACTTTGCAGCCATTATACCTGCAGAGTAGAAACCTCTACCATTCTGAGCAACAGCACAGGCCTCTTTAAAGCAGCCAGCCTATCCCTGGCTGGGTAGCAGCAGGTTCCTGCTTACCTCCCTCCAGTCCTGGCCACCAAGGCCGGCCTCGCAATTGCCCACCAGGCTTAGGAACATCCGGGCATCCTCTGAGCTTGGCTTTGAGGCCCCAGGCCATTCTTAGGTCTCTAAGCTGTGTCCAGCCTGCCACCCCTCCTCTAAGATGCCCTGCCTGCAGAGTGATCGTAATGGTGGAGCTAGGGTTTTGGAAGAGCCAGGCAAGGAGAGTCTGCAAGGCTTTCGCTTTCCTACTGTAGGATTTAAGGCAGGGAAGGAAAAAGGAAATCACATTTTACAAATAATAAATTTATTTTCAAATCCTGAATGATAACCAAATTACAATTGCCTCTGGGTCTGTTTTACTGCTTTACACATGGATTAAAAAAGACACAGTCACAGCCAAGTCACTCATACCAGGCATCCAGGGACGGGTTTTGTGGATAGATGGGTCCAGCCACCTCTCTCTTCTCTGGCAGCACCTCAGCTGCTCTGCAGCCCCAGCTCCTGCCAGGCTCCTGCACCAGGAGCTCCTCCTTCCTCTGTGGCAGAGCCTGGCCCAGCAGGAACTGCCCCAGGGGCCTTGATGTACACAGATGAAGTCCACAGATGAGAAGGCTTTGTCCACAGCCTGGGGGCAGTCCCACCAGAGGGCTCAGGACCCAACACCTGCTGCCACCCTCTCCTCAGACAGTCTTAATTCACAGACCAAAGCGGGCTGGCGTGCGGCGAGGTGTCATGGGCTCCCCCTGCTCCTTCCGACCTGGAGTGTAGATCTTCGTGGACCTGGAGACACAGAAAGAAGGTATAGGAGACACACTGCTCCTTACCTCAGCAGGGTCCCCAGCAGGACACAGCATAAGGCCTTGCTGCTTCTAACTCATGTGCGAAGCAGCTCTGGAGCTAAAGCATCCTATCACCAGTGCACACTCACTCCCTTGCCTCCCCATTTTTATCAGGAGTGTAATAAAATGAAGATCTTCGTGGAGAGACACAGAAAGAAGGTATAGGAGACACACTGCTCCTTACCTCAGCAGGGTCCCCAGCAGGACACAGCATAAGGCCTTGCTGCTTCTAACTCATGTGCGAAGCAGCTCTGGAGCTAAAGCATCCTATCACCAGTGCACACTCACTCCCTTGCCTCCCCATTTTTATCAGGAGTGTAATAAAATGAAGGATGCGCTTCATTTTGACATCTATTTTAAATAACTAATCACACCCCAGGGTGGGCTGTGGCAGTAGCTTCCATCTACTTCAGCAGACCACCACTAGAGCTGTGTAATAAAGAGCTGGACCCGCCTCCATCCCCAGTTTCTAGAAGGGATTACCAAAGGATTAGAGTGCTTCTGCTGTTCATAGCAGGCCCTTCAGACCACATCTGATGACAGAGTAAGATGGGCTGGCCTGGCCAGAAAAATCAACTATGCAATTAGAATTGGGACTCTGAGCCTCAGAATCAGGACTCTGAGTCATGTGGTATCAGCCTAATCACTGGGGAGGGGAAGGAGGCCAGAGACTGAGTTCAACCACATGGGCAAGGACTCAATCATTCATGCCAATGTCAAGAAACTCTGATAAAAACTCTGAACACAAGCTCAGAAGAGCTTCCCTGGTTGGCAATACCCTGTGTGTACTGTCACTAATGTGCCAGGAGGGTAACTGAGCCCTGAGAGCAAAGGGATCGTCAATTTTGAGAACCTCTCAGACCTCCTCTGTGCATCTCTCACTCTGGCTTGTTCTGATTTGTACCTTCTTGCTATAATAAAACTGTACACCGTGAGTTTTGAGTCATTCCAGCAAATTATTAAACTTCAGCAAGTTCAAAAAGGTCCCCAAATTTGTAGCAAGTTTATCAAAAGTAAGGGTAACCTCCAAGCTTGCAGCTGGTGTTTGAAGTAAGTGCAGCCCTGTGGAGGGCTGTGCCCCTACCTTGTGAAAACCCGACCAAACACCAGGTGCCAGCACAGAAGCACAAACCCAAGACTCTACTCCCCTGGCGGCTATTTCTTCTAAGGTCCTAGCTTATCAGTAGAGCCGTTAGACCTCTGCGCTACTCCACACCACCCCAAGCCCTGAACACAACATGACAATGACCAAGCACTACAAATGAATGACTGTGCCTTTAAAGGAGTTAGGAATTCCTCCCGTGTCTCCACGTGACCACCCAGCACAGAAGCAACTTCTATCACCAATTTGCCTTTCTATAGTCAACTTCTCTTAAATCATTACCCGGGCCTAGTCCCCAGCAGCCCCCCAGCCAGAGTCCCAAGGCAGAAGCTCACCTGACACTGCCCAGGGGGCTACGCTTCTCCTGCTCCTGCCGCCGGGCTCGCAGCTGCTCCTCAGCCAGTGCCATTTCCTCTTCCATGGCAGAAGCTTCCTCTTTGGCACGACGGCGATTCTCCTGGAGAAGGGGCAGAGGGACTGGCTGAGCCCACTGAGGACAGGTGAGGAGGCCCTGTCTGAACCCAGGTGTTTGCTGCACAGGACCAGCTCTCAGGGCAGAGGCTGTGTGGCTGCCTGCCCCTCACCAGGCCACCTTTTCTTCAATGCTTTTTTCATTGATTCACAATAGACATCAGACAGGTCAGTGCTAAGCCAGTCACGCCTCAGCACTCCAGTCACATCGGGTAAGTACTGAAATTTTTAAAATCAAGTTCACACCTATGACAGAGAGTATGGGAAATTAAGGGACACATTGTCACCTGGCTAGAAAGGACAGATGGAAGATGTGTTTGACCAGATATGGGAGAGAACTACACTAAACGGGAAAATAAAAGCCCAGCAACATTTTGCAACCCTAAATAATGAATGTAAGTGATGGTCATCAATGGACACCAAATCCTTGAGGAGATGGATGGCAGGTGAGAATTTAGAATGGAGACCAGGCTGCTCATCAACCTTAGCATCATCAAAAGTGGGGCCACCAGACCTCATGTGCCTCCTGAAAGCATCTGAAAGGAATTTCACAGGAACATATACATGCATCCCTGCCTGACACAGCTGATCCAGGACCCTGTCTAGCCTTTGGGATTAATGACTAGGTTACAAAAAGAACACAAAATAGAGGCACAAGTTACACACCACTATAAGGAAGAAATAGGCCAAACACATAAATGATAAACAACCTAGTTGCTCCAGTAAATAAATGTCATTTAAAAAAATCAAAAATCAAAAAGTCAGCCAGGTATGGTGGCACACACCTGTAGTCCCAATGGCTTGAGAGTCTAAGGCAGGTGGATCGTGAAGTCCAAGGCCAGCCTTAGCAACTAAGCAAGAATCTAAGCAACTCAGTAAGACTCTATCTCAAAATAAAAAATAACAAGCTGGGTGCAGTGGCACACACCTGTAATCCCAGCACTTGGGAGGTTGAGGCAGGCGGATCACGAGTTCAAAGCCAGCCTCAGCAATGGTGAGGCACTTAGCAACTCAGTGAGACCCTGTCTCTAATAAAATACAAAAAAGGGCTGGGGATGTGGCCCAGTGGTCAATTCCCAGTACCAAAATAAATAAATAAAATCTAAAAATGTTTTTCAAAGTCAGGGTGGAGCATTTCTGGAACAGGAATTAACACACTTAACAATCAATTGAAAGGTCTGGATCCTACTTCAAGCAAATCAGTCATGAGAAGTTCGCTGAGATAAATGGTGAAATCTGAATAAGAACTGGAAACTTAGGTGACATCAAGGACTAATTCTGTTAGGAGTGATAATGACACAGAGGCTACATTTTAAAAGTAAGTCCTTTCAAGGGCTTATGGCTCAGTGGTAGAGTGCTTACCTAGCAAGCATGAGGCACTGATCCTCAGCACCATATACAAAATAAATAAATAAAGGTATTTTATCCTTAAAAAGTAAGCCCTTTCAAGCCAGATATGGTGGTAGTGTTTTGTCCACTTTGCTGAATATTTGGATATTTGCTGAATAATTTTTTTTAACTTTTCAAAAAGTTAAAAAAAAAAAAAAAAAAAAAAAAAAAGGCTCAGTGACCCAGCCACTAGCATGATGAGGGAAATAAGACACATCAGGAAGACTCGATCCCAGATTTTATAGTTGGAGGAAGAAGTAAGGGATCAGATGATGGAGTCTTCAATCATGGGCAAACAGCATCTCCATGGGAAATGCAGAATGCTCACCTGCCGCGACTTGCCTGCCTGCTTCACGCTGTAGAACATGGGGCCCAGCTCCGCCAACCACTCTCCATCCACAGCGGTCACACACTGCATGTACTCCTGTGGGCAGAAGGGCAGTGAGGCAGAGGTCATGGGTGGGCCAGTCCCTCCCACAGGTTCCACAATTAGGAGTCACTTGAGAAGGGCCCTGTCCCCCGCCCATCTAGGCTGGAAAAGGCAGGGGAGGAGAGCCCCGGATACCGACTATCATCCCTTCTCCATGCAAGTTCTCCCATGCTTGAAAAACACTCCCACATATACAAGAAAAAAGGTCCAGCACTGCAGAAAGCCCTTCCAATGATATCAACAGGGGTCACTCATCCCAAACAGCAAGTAGGAAACCACCTTGCTGGCAGGGTTGAGGTCACTGTATTCTAGAGGTTAATTCCATAAAGCTTCCCCAAGCCCCCAGCTGAAAACCAGCCTCAAAAGCCCTGCAAAGCAATGTGTGTGGCCCCAAGTCTGCTAAGGCAAAAGCTCATCCTAGAAGGCAGGGGAGGGTCACAAAAGCGTGACCAAGAAGGTGGGCCCACATTACACAAGCACCTCAGGAAAGACTTACCTTGGTGGTCATGACCAATTCGTGGTACACTATGTAGTCCGGGGTATAGCCCATTCCAAATAGGGAGCTGGTGGGGTGCAAGTGGCACGGCATCCCTGTACGGATATTCACATACTCCCCGATTCCCTAGGGAAGACACAACAGGCAAGCACATCAGGGACACAATGCCTACTTGGGAAGCTACTCCATCCCTTAAAACCATCTTGACCCAGGCTTGGGCACCTGCCCTCAGACAGGTACCACAGGAGGAGGCCAGAGCTCCACAAGGCTCTCGGGGCTCACCTTGAGCTTGGCTGCCTGGTGGAAATAGGCAGCACAGATACACTTCCTGACGATGTCCCAGTCAGTGCCACATGAGGCTAGGCTCATCCGCTGCTGCACCATGATGTCCTTGAGTTGGGCCCGTACCTCCCGGACCTAGAGCAGGACACAGGCAAACCAGAATAATGGAGCCCTCCTTCCCCCCTTCTCCCACCCCCAATCCAGAAGTCCTGCTCATCTGGGCTGCTGGCCCCACCTTCCGCATGGCCTTGGCATGGATGAAATGGTCATTGCACCAGATGGTAGAGTAATTATTGTTTTTCCACTGCAGGTAAACATTCAGGTAGGTCAAATGATCACTCTCAGGGACAGCAAATTTCTCCCGGATTTGATCACTCTCCTCCTCTCGGCCCTAGGGAGGGAAAAAGAAGCTTAACCCTAGGCATGGAGGATCAGGCATGAATCCCAAGCATATCCAGGGATTGTCACACTATCACCTACCCACACATAACCTCAAATAGAGCAATATGTTGCCTAACAATATGGAATAAAAATAATTTATAATGAAATGTGCTAAAATGTAAAAGCTCAGGAACAACCATACTAGAAGTCAAAGGATGCTCTTGCAAATTTCCAAAGCACCCCAAGAGGACCACTGATCCAACCCATCCTTGCTCCTCCCACACCACCTAAGACAGCAAAATCGTGCTTCAAAAACTCAGATTCCTGGGGCTGGGGTTGTGGCTCAGTGGTGGAGCGCTCGCTTAGCACATGTGCAGCCCGGGTTCGATCCTCAGCACCATGTAAAAACAGATTGTGTACAACTAAAGCAAATAAATATTTAAAAAAAAAACTCAGATTCCCAACCTTATGTTCCACTTCCAAAATACAGAGAGCTCTTCCCCCCTCAAATACTCCCCCAATCCTTCCTAGAAGGGAGAGGAGCCAGCCGCCACCTCCCCACCTTGGGTCTGTAGAAGATGGCCGGGACTGAGAGCATGGACACAATGAGCAGGATCTCAGAGCTGCAGCCCATGTCACAGGACACGATGAGCATCTTGGACAGGGCTGGGTCCAATGGGAACTCCACCATCAGCCGCCCTGTGGAGGTAAGACCACCTAGGAGACAGAAGCAAACCCAGACATTCAATGGGACAGTGGAGTACAGAGGGAGAGAGAAGCCACACACCAGCACCTCCGAGGCCCTGCCAGCTCCCAGGGCCACCACACCTGTGTTGTCCAGGGCCCCAAGGATCCAGAGCTGATACATGGAGTTGAGCATGTTGTCTTCTGGGGGTGGGTCCATGAAGTGGAACTGCAGCAGGTCCTGCACGCCGAGGGACTTGAGCAGCAGCACCACGTTGGCCAGGTTGGTCCTCTGGATCTCGGGCACCGTGGTGGTCAGGAGTTCATTCTTGTAGGCACTCTGCGTGTACAGCCTGGCAGGAAGAAGACTCTGATTTTGCTGTACCTGCACCACACTGGCCTGCAAGGCCTCTTACTACCCTGGCTGCCCACAGGACCACAGGGTGGAAGATCGACACTACTCCAGCTTCTTCTAAGTGTACCCCACAAGGGCCAGGAACTCCTACAAACAGAGGGAAGTACCCATTTCTTCTCCCCACCTCCCATTCCTTTAACTCATTCATTTCTACCTACTCAGAAACCCACCCTACCAACTCAACTTTTCTGCCTCCTATATACCTGTTTCATTTCTGGAACTAAAGTGCCTGAGACTAGAACTATGGCAAGGTTTTATTTTCTCAGTATCTTTGTATACACTGAATCTCTACAATGAATACATTGTTTTTAAAAATCACAACAAAGAATAACTGAGAAAGTACAAAACAACCTATGACATCCTTGGCTCAGCCCCACGCTTGATGGGGGAGCCTGCTGTTCTGGTCTTCCACTGCACGGACATTCCTTATTCCTTGTAAGTCTGCCTCACACCTCACCACTCCCTGGAAAGGTTACTTCTTCCACTCAGCAGTACCACAATGCGGCAGCCCACCAGGAGCCCTGGTCTTGGGGATCACTCCAGGACCAGCATCCCGCCCACCCTGGTGCAGACTCTCAGCAATCCCAGCGCTGCCCCCAATAGCAGGCTAGCTAGCACAGGGCTCCTACCTGAAACACTGACCTGGGCCCGTCCTGCCAGCTCGCCCTGACCTCTGGTTGGCATTGGCCTGGCTGATGGGGTAGATCTGCAAAGCATCCATGCCAATCCTGGGGTTAAAGACCTAGGAAGGGGCAGAAAGAAGCTGATTAAGGATAAAGTGAGGAGAAAAGGGTGGCTCTAAAATACAGAAAAGACAAAACCTGGCTGCTGCACATCACAGAGGAAGTGTCTCAGCAATGCCAGCAGCCAACCTTTTAGAGCCAGAAGCCTTCAGAAATGTTCTCATAAACACCTAAAGGAGTTTTCCCCAGACACACCAGCTGCATAACCTCTACAAAATCATTCAAATGATCTACCTCTTCAAATTATCACAAGGATTAAATGAATCAAGCTCGTAGCAAAACCAGCACTAAGTGTTGGCCTTACACCACCAGTTACATGAGTGTCACCTTCCAAGAGGACTAGGGCCTGACCTCCCATCCCCTGAGCTGAGTCAGCTTCAGGTGAAGACCCAGGGCCCCACTTCCCACATCTCTCCTTACCTTTAATTTGCAATAACCAGAATCAATAACGAACATGATTCCATCAACAGTCAGAGATGTCTCAGCAATGTTGGTGGCAACAATACACTTCCGAACTCCATCTGGAGCCTAGGGCCAAGCAGGACATGCAGGGGTAGAAAGATTACATGAGGCAGGACCCAGCCCACCCTACCCACTTCCACCTCTTCTGTGAAGGAACGCCTCCTCCCCTTTGCTCTCCTTTGAGGGAAGAGATACCCAAAGATGGGGACCCTAAAAAATTTCTGTTGTCACACCTTCTGAAAGATTTTGGCCTGGAGATCAGAGGGCAGCTGGGAGTAGATGGGCAGCACAGCCAAAGCAGGTGCATTTTCCAGTTCTTCCAGGTGCTCCACGATCTGGTCTGAGGTCACCTACAGGCACCAGGAGGAGCCATGAGACTCTGGGGCCCCAAACTCTCATATAGAGGACACCCCCATTTACCACAGTGGAGACCAAGGCAAGTACCTCAATATCCTCTTGGCCAGGCATGAAGATAAGGATGTCCCCAGGGGCCCCTGAGAGGTGCACCTGCAAGGACTGCTTCACTGCAGCTTCCACATAATCCTCCTGTGGGGTCTGCAACGCCAGCCAGGAACAGTCAAAGGGTGGCACGGGCCAGTCATCCCTCTGGGAACCCCACAGCCACTCAATGGTCTGGGCTGATACAGAGGACTTTCAGGGCTGCCACACTGGAGGTCTGATTGCAAGGCCCCTGCAAGAAGTCCTGGTGCCTCCCTGGGCCCATGTTTCAGCTTCAAAGAAGCAAGGAAATAAAGCCTTCCCCAGAGCACAGTCCTCAAAGCCTAGAGCTACAGGCTGCCACATTTTACTCCGTGGCACCCACAAATCTCCCCCAACTCAGTATTCTACCCACGCCAGCTGGCTTCTCACCAGAGAGGCACATGGCATGGATGGTCAATTCAAAAAACAGACCCTCGATACCTTGCTGAAGAGGATATCCACAGGGAAGGTTCGACCAGGGATGTGGAAGATAGGAACATTCCCAAAAAAAGAAGCAAATTTCTCTGCATCCATAGTGGCTGACGTAACGATGAGCTTGAGGTCTGAGCGCCGAGCCACAACCTAAGAGAAGAAGTCACTCAGCAGCTCCCTTGAGTTTGGGGCCCTTGGCTCTGCCCTCCAATCCCATCTGCACTACCCCTGAACAAAGCAGAAGCCAAAGCTTGCAAACTGGCTTATTAGATTTCACAATCCTAGAGATCTGAGCAACAGGGCCATAGCCAAGAAAACCACAAGTCACTCAGCTGAACAAGAAGAGCATAAATTACAAAACCAGACTTGAACTTGACAACCCAGAGTCTCAGGGAAAACCCTGGCCTGCCAGAGACCCTCTCAGTGTCCCCAGAATAGTCCCAACCCACCTGTAGCATCTCCATCACTGGCTACTGGAAGTGCATTAGTCAAAGCCCCGGGAACAGAGGGACTGGACTCTACAGCCCTTACCTCCCGGAGCAGCCCAAAGAGCACATCCGTGTTGAGGGAGCGCTCGTGGGCCTCATCCATGATGATGGCACTGTAGTGATCCAGGTCAGCTTCCCGGAGGGACTCTCGAAGCAGGATCCCATCAGTCATGTACTTGATCAGGGTGTTTTCTGAAGTGCAGTCTTCAAAGCGGATGGCATAACCCACCTGGAGGTCAGATGGTTCACTCAGAGTTGGGGCCTAAGCACACCCCATCCGTGAGTCCAGGTCTTAGCACACCACACCCTCCAGAGCTCAAATGGGCAGAAGTAATTAGTTGGGAAAAGAATATTTGGCTCAGGACGCACGTCCACTCACCTCCTCACCAAGGTTTCCCCCCATCTCTTCACTGACTCTCTTGGCCACCGACATGGCAGCTACACGCCGGGGCTGGGTACACCCGATCATCCCGTAGTCTGTGTAACCATCTTCATGCAAGTACTGGGTCAGCTGAGTGGTCTTGCCACTCCCTGTCTCCCCAACCACAATCACGATGCTGTTGTCCCTGCAAGGAAAAGCAGTTCAAAAGGCTGAGCAGCCTCAGCTGAAGGCTATCTCCAAGAAGCCTCTGCCACCTCTCTTCACCATGACTAGCTAGGCAGAGAGCATGCCTGCTCAGAGATGATTTCCTTGGGAAAAGAGCCTCCTACAGAACTACCACCTGAGATATATGGAACATATGAGGTTTAAACAGGTGCACTAAAAAAGAACAATGTCATCTTGTTGCTTTATGCAGTGTAGTCCTGGGCAACAGGGCAGGGGAAAACGAATGAGCTCCCTTCCCACCAGACAATGCCCCCCAAAAAATAGAGATCCTGAGCAAACACAGGAGACAGAGGGACCATGATTTGACACTAGGATACCTGGGCCTGGTGACTTTACCTGATAATAGTGAGTAGCTCCTGCTGCACAGCAAAGATTGGCAGATATTGCCTCTGCTCCAGGATTGACTTCTTCTTTGCAAACTCACTACTGGCTTCGCTTTTTTTCTTCATGTGGTCTGCAAACTTCTGCTCTGTCCTGGGAACACAGAGCAGTCTAAGCACCATGCATCAATGTCCCACACTGTACCTCCTGATTGGGTTACTGCCCTTCTTCCTGCTCAAGGAATACGAATGACTTTGACAGAAGCATAAATCTGAGACACTAAAGCAGCCAGGTCATCTCAGATTATTTCTCTTCAGAACTAAGGACTGGAACTGCAGTGAGAATCTATGATACACTCTCAACACCACAGGGTCAAACAGAGCTAAACACGGATCTAAGGAGGTACAGATCATCAAGTGGGAAAATGCTGCACCCTAAGTAGAAAACAACCAGGAGAGGAGCTAAAATCAACTACAGTCACTAACTGGCAGAGAACATCTTGGGCAATTTCTGCACAATACTTAAAGGGCCAAAATAGCCATCTATTTTAGCATCGAGGGTCTTCTAGGAGTTATGGCCACATAGCACACAGTGCAGGTCAGTCTTCCTCCTTCATGACAGGGCAGTATGGCCCATAAGGACTCATTTTCAAAGAACTGAGAACAACTCACTTACTACTAACCAGCAGCTTCTACCAATAGCACTCAATGTCTGACATGTGGATACATCCCAAGACCCAGAAGCACTGTGGCATCTTCCCAAATCATCACTCTACTCCCTGAGCCCACACCATCTTCCAACCACCTCTTCCCCAAGAGACGCTTCCTCCCTCAGACCTATTATCTGCTTCCTGTTTCTAATTTCACTCAACAATTGATACCTAAGAGATTAAACTACCCAGAAAATAACAAGAGCTAACCAATTATTAACAACTTCTCACTGAAGATATTTCACACAGGGATACAGAGAATTATTAACTCAGATGACAGTTCAGAGGATGTAAGAGCTAGGTGTGGTGGCACACGCCTGTAATCCTAGTGATTCAGGAGGCTGAGGCAGGAGAATTGCGAGTTCAAAGCCAACCTTAGCAATGGCAAGATGCTAAGCAACTCAGTGAGACCCTGTCTCTAAATAAAATACAAAACAGGGCTAGGGATGTGGCTCAGTGGTTAGGGGGGTGGAAAAAGGATGTAAAAGAATTCAAAGAATGAATCATGAGGGACATTTGTGTCTTTCAGCTACTCAAAGCACTAATCCCAACAGAGAGTTATGCAGTATGTACTTACTACCTCTATAAACAGACAAGTCACTGCCTGATAAGATAACCTTTCTACTTTGGAATCTCTGTTAAAATAGTTGTTCCTTGGGGGGCTGGGGTTGTGGCTCAGTGGTAGAATGCTCACCTAGCACATATGAGGCACTAGGTTCAATCCTCAGTGCCACATATAAATAAAATAAAGGTACTGTGCCCATCTACAACTAAAAAATAAATATTTTTAAAAAGTAGTTGTTCCTCACATGAAACTGAAATTTGACTAGGAGAACAAAACCCACTTTCTCACCATGAACACCTGAAATACACTAAAGCTCAAGGAGTGCTGTTTTGGGAAGATGCCACAGTGCTTCTGGGTCTTGGGATCTCAGACATTGAGTGCTTTTGGTAGAAGCTGCTGGTCAGTAGTAAGGCCAAAAGCGTGAGCTCAAAAAAAGACTGTCTGGGACCGACCTTGATGCCACCATTTACTAGCTGAGTGACCTCAATAAGTTACCTAAACTCCCCGAGCCTCGTACTACTCATACCACTGCCAGGCAAAGACGAAGCTCCTGTGATAGTGGCAGTAGGCATAATACCTAAGAAAAGCTAAAGAGCCGGGCGTGGTGGTGCATGCCTGTAATCCCAGCACTTGGGAGACTGAGGATCACAAACAAGTTCAAAGCCAGCCTCCGCAATGGCGAGGTACTTAGCAACTCAGTGAGACCCTGTCTCTAAGTAAAATACAAAAAAGGGCTGGGGATATGGCCCAGTGGTTGAGTGCCCCTGAGTTCAATCCCTGGTACCAAAAAACAAACAAACAAAAAAAAGCTAAAGATAACAGAAGAAAGATCAGGATGAAGAGATCATGGAAATCAATGACAGCCTGTCATTTTCCAGTTCATAAGTCATGAAGTCTGTCAGTTCTGCTATGACTATCCTTGGTTCTCAGAGCAAGTCTGCTGTTGGCAAAGACTACCCACCTGTAGTCTACCTTCCCATCTTCTGTCAGAGCTTTATCTGGCTCCTCCTCTTTTTTGACACCCATTATATCTCCCAGTTTGGTCCCAGCCAGTTCCCAGTGTTTGTGCTGAGCCTGAAGAAGACAAAAAAATAAAATCCCACAAGGTACTGGTGGCACCAGGCTACACATTCCAAGCCTCAAGCCTCCAGACCCCCAAACCCCAGGCCTTGTGGCTGCTTTGACTAAGGACAGGTGGAGGAATGCAGTGCCCTTCTCCAGGAGCTGAGTCTTGCTCCCTTTGTGCCACTTGTACGAAGATGCACACCTGTGTAGTCTGATGAGTATTTTAAATAGGAAAAGAAAATCATGCAGACTTCCCAGCTAGGGTGGTGAGAGGCCAACCTTTTTACGCTCCTTTTGCTCCCTGTGCTTCCGCACTGTTTGGCTGCCTTTCCGAGCAATGATGGCCAGGTCAGAAGTGGCATCCTTAACTGGAATCACGGGCTCTGGCTGCAGGAGGTGGAAGAACAAGAGAAATCACCCGCTAGTCTCTAAGGCCAACCAGAGGGCCTGTTTCCTGATACTTCTTCTGAGCAATTGGGCAGAAGGAGTTACCCTATCATAATTCAGGGCTGTTTCCCCACTTTTCTTTCTTTCTTCCTTCTACTCTTCTAATCTTTCTGAATGTTCCTGCCTCTGGCCACAGAGCCTCACCTGCTTGGTAAAGACAATGCGTCCATCCAGAAAGGGAGGCACCAGGTTGTGCACCATCAGGTGTACTTTGGCTGCGTTGTCCTCTTCAAAGTCCTCGTCCACCTCTAGCCGATGGACCACCCCACTAGTCAGCATGCGGTTAGTCTCCCAGCGCTCATTATCCTATGAGGACACAAGGGAGTACCACTCAGACTGCAACCAGAAGTCATCCTAAAAAGTCTCTAAGCAAGTTCACATATCCTGTCTCAACATATGGGTCATGGTGGCCACAGAGGCGTCACAGACCTCTCTACCTTGTAGTTTATCAAAAGAGTCACTGACCTCAATTCACCAGCAATACTTTGTTCCAAGAAGCAGCACTTTAGATCTAAGTCAGAACCTCTAGCAAGACATACGAATAGTGACCATCCATAGCCCCACTCAGAGACACAAAGAACACAGAGGCAGGTGCCTAAGTGACCCAAGGTTTCCCTGTCCACCCTTTCTCTCTTGTGAGAGGCATATCTGATCCTATCCTCTCAGTAACAGAAGACTAGCTAGGCTGTCTTCACCTGGTGAGACCTGCTACTTCTCCCACTTCCAGATTCCAGCTCTGAATCTGCACCAACGACTGCCAGTGGTCTCACCTCATTGATCTGCCTGCGCTGGGCCGAAATTCGCTTCTGCTTCTGTTTATGCAGATGCTGCTCCCGCCGCCTCACATAGTCCTCAGAGGAGTAGGCCAGGGGGTTGTGGAACTCATCATACCCCTCATCCATCATGTACCAGTCCCGATCAGCTTGCTGCAGGGAGACAAATCAACAAGAACAAGGGGAAGGTCAAGTTTATGCATGAGACACAGCTAAAAGGGAGCAGATATTTGGTAGGAAGTCACGTGAGCACTGGAACAAGCCTCCTGAGAGGTGCAGGAAAGTCCACCTAGTGGAGGACAGCACAGGCTGACTTGACTTGGCCACCCATCATGATGGCACTTTTTAGACTCACCACATGGTGGCACCATCACATAACAAGTTATGTGCGACCTGCTGCATTAGGAGAGGCCTTGCTGCAGCCTGGGTTTCTCCAAGGAGAGTCCACTGCACAGCACCAACCACCCCCCTCAAAGCCCAGTACTGCTGGAGACTCCCTGAGAGCCCTTGGCTCTGTACCCGCTTTCACCCGTGCCTCTACAGTCAGCCACACCCCACTCTGAATCCCTCAAATATGCCTGTCGCCCTTACCCTCTGGTCATCCTCCCACTGCTGCCGCTCCTCTTCCGTATCAAATGAAATCCCCTCTTCACCATCCTCACGTCTTCCTGAAAAGCAGATGGTAGGTCAGTCCACACTAACCTGGCTTATCCCAGGGGCCCCTAAATGACTGCAAAGCCACACACCTCCAAGAGCAAAAGTCTCTGCTCAGCCTCTCCAAGATGAGCCAAAGTGCTCTTCTGCCTCCTGCCCCCCAGACCTTACCTCGACCCCTGGACAGACGAGGGGTAGAGCCCAGGTGTCGTCTGTCATCAGCCCACTCGTTGTATTTGTAGGAGGGAGTTGGCAGAGGTGTGTCATCTGAGTACTTGCTCCTCACAGACCTGGGACAGCAAGGCCAACAGGCACTGAGTTGAGCTGTGTCCTCAGCCACCAGCTCTCTCTGCCCAGATCCCTTTACCACCTCGCCAGGACCCAGGGCAACTCTACCCAGGCATCACCTGTCTCGATCTCGAGTGGATGGTCGATGGCTCCGCTCAGAATCCCGATATGAAGGTGTTGGGGAGGGTGACTCCCACTGAGAGCGCCTTGAGGAGCCATAGCTGCTGTCTTCCTCCTCCCAGGTAGACCTTGAAGGAGTGGCTGCATCTGGAGTCATGAGAGACACATCACTGGAAGCCTCCAATTTCACTGAGACACAGCTCCAGAACAACTAACCAAAAGCTAACTCCCCCAACTTATTTATTTTACTAATTATAAACCTTTGCACTTACTTGTAAGGGATAAGATGGTTCTGAGAGTTTTTTAAAGATATCTGATTTTTTTTTTTTTTTTGGTACCAGGGATTGAATCCAGGGGCACTTAACCTCTGAGTGGCATCCCCAGCCCTTTTTATTTTTTTAATTAGAGACAGGGTCTTGCCAAATTCCTGAGGCTAGCTTTAAACTTGCAATCCTCCTGCCTCAGTCTCCGGAGCCACTGAGATTACAGGCACATGACACCACGCCTGACAAGATATCTGAATTTAGTGGTCCAGTTTTCATTCTGTTTATAACAATTTTTTAAGGACTATTTTTCTCTGCAAAAATACCCATCTTAAATGCAAATAATACTTTTTTATAAATCCTTCCTAAACCCCTAGCTCTCTATTCTTCCCTGACATTTGGAAAACTAGCCATCCAGTCTATCACCTAAAGGAAGTATATGCAACCCAACAGAGAGGGGCATGGCTGCACCCACTTGGCTCAGGGCCCAATATTCACAGAGGCTCAAGGTAGAGTCCAGGCTTCTGTCTCACTACCTCAGCAACCCACTGAGAAAGTCACTCAGCCTTACAGACACCTGAACCATCACAAACCATCACAACTACCACAGAAAAGAGCTAAGTCTACCTTTAGGCCGATGCCGTGGGCTCTCTGGTTCATTTCTTCTGCTGCTGCGCTCTGAGCCTCCATCTCGCTCCGATCTGCTGCTGTGCCTACTTCTATCCCGCTCATCTATGAAGAGTCACACACAGAGCTCAACACCACGTGTCCTGTCCTCACACATACCCAGCTGCACCCTAGAGAAAAGACAGGCCTCCCTACTCAATCACAGGTGCAACCTGTACTGCTCTAATGCGGCCCAGGGGTTCCTGAACCTACACATTCCCATTCTTTCAAAAGGAAAAAATAATTACTCACTAGAAAATTTCAAATTCACAGTAAGAGTTGTTTTCCAAATAGTTACAAGTCTATAGTGAATAGTTTTGTAATAGTTACAAGCATGTAAGCTATAAAATACTGAGCAAAATCAGCACTGGCTTTTATGTCTAGCTTCATTCCATAGCACTGTCCTTTCTCTATCACCAACACTCTTGTAAACTCTGGTTTCTTATGTGAATTATCCGTTGTTTCCTTTATCATGAATTTTCATAATAAAATAAGGACCATATGCTCAAGCAAACCAGGTGTTACAAGTGACAGCAGTTCTGCCTGCTATCTCCAATCCCAGCAGAGTCAAAACCCCTCAGGCTGACATCATGCATGCAGGGATCCCCAGTTAATGGGCACAATTCAAGCTTGTGCAACAGGAAAAATCCTGGCATGTGTCTATTTAAATGCTAACAGGCACAAGAACCATGCCGCATAGTTTACCTCTGTCCCTTTTGCGGTCATAGTCTCCTCGATCCCGTGATTTCTCTTTCTTCCGATCCTTTTCTTCTTTGGATGAGGCATAGACACCATGTTCCCGCCTCTCTCGCTCTCTCTGCCGACTGCGTTCCCAAAACTCTTCACTTACACCCCCAGGATGGGATGGAGTCTCTACATGAGCGGACCGATAGTGTCTGAAACAGGGAGTGCAGCTGGTAAAGAGCCCTCCATAGGAGAAGATCTCTGCCCCAAACCTCTGGCTGCGCCAAACAAGTGACCTGTCCTTTTCTACTCCTTGATGCTGCAGGCTTACATACGGCATCAACCCAAGGCATTTCTAACCTCTATCATCTTCTCCTTAGCTGCCTTTGAATTCTGCTCACAAATGTGAAGAAAATGCCAATTCTACCTAGCATCAGTATTACAAAATCATTAAAAAATTACAAGCTCTGAATGTACAACAGGAAAACTGAGAACTGAACGTGGACTTTTGGTTTTCTGGCCTCCACTTCTATCCCTTGTGGGCCAACCTACCGGAAGGCCTTTACCTGTCTTTCCGGCTACTTCGGCCAGCCTGCTCATCACTGTCCTCTTCAGCATCCTTCTGGTCGTCCTTGCTCTCCTCCCAGTCCTTGTAGGAAGAGATTCTGGACTTCTTCTTGTCCTCCCCATCATCTTTCTCTTCTCGCTCCCTCCGTTTGAGGGAAGCCAACAAGTCCAGTCCTAGCAATGAAGGGCGGGGAGCAGGGGCTTTGAAGACATGCTGCTCACTGGCTGCACTTTTGGTCTTGCAAATAAGACCGCCAACCTGAGAGTCCAGATCAGTGCCTTCCAACCGATGGATCGAGGCATCCTCAATGGTGTCCGCCATCACAGGCTCTAGGATTTCTCTGGGAGGGAGGAGAATCATTTGGTATAGGACATATGAAACAAAGCTCAGCTATATATATCCCAGAATAATTATAGTGATAGGTATACTTAGGTGGCTAACCCTACCTACCCCCCACCAAGACCAGGACTTCTTTTGCTACCTCTTGTCAAGACCTTTCCATCAAATCAACGACAATCTCAAAAGACCCTCCTATTGTCATCCCCACACCAAAGATACAGATATACATACACACACACCAAACATGTGTACCCAAGAGGATATCATACAGGCAAGAAAAGACCTCACTAAGGGTTGCTTACTGGAACATGATGGCATCTATAAATTGAGTGCAGGGGAAATTAGATTTGAAGTCAGAAACTCAATTAGAAACCAGACTTTCGGTATTTTCTACTTCTGTGATAGTAAGCAGCTTCATCTTTAATTAACCATAATTTCTATATCTGCAAAATAGAAATAATTTGGCTTTATCTAATCCATAGAATTATTACAAGAATCAAACAAGAAAATGCATGGGAAAGCATTCTGTAGCCAGATTTACAGACACAATGTTTACACTATTTTATTTGCTACATTCTTACATACCAGTTTTTTACTTAGTTCTTCTACCTCTCCCTCCCTTTCAACCACAGGTACAGCAGAGTAGAAACATGAAGATAGAAGGTTACCATCCATGTTCTGCCCACTTTAGTGGCTTTTCCTGGACCAGTAGTATTTTGTAAAAAAACAATTACCTCACCTTAGTCAAAATCAGTTTAATAACAATCCATGTTTACCAAAAGTATTTACAGGAAACACTGAGTTAGGAAATGGTCTTTCTGAAAAGTATTTAAGAGACTAAGATTCTCTGGAGCTCAACTTGTAACATTTTCCTCTTTGTCTCTCACTACACAGTATCCACTTATAAACATACATCTATGCTGGGCACTTGGATAAATGCCCTCATCCCAACAAATAAGTGAAGCAAAGAACTGTTAAGGGGTAAGATACCTCCAGAATCCAAAATTTTCTGCCAAATTCTAATCAACATACACAGTTCTACAAAGAAGTATTGCAAACATAATGTAGATGCAAGAACAAGAGTTGCACTTTGAAAATGTCATGAGGCATAATAGAAAAGAGAAACCTGGGGCTGGGGATATAAGCTCAGTTGGTAGAGTGCTTGCCTTGTATGCACAAAGCCCTGAGTTCAATTCCCAGCACCACAAAAAAAAAAAAAAAAAGAAAGAAAAGAAAGAAAGAAAAGAGAAGAGAAACCTGCATGCTTATGACATCTATATTCATGTGAGGAAATCCAGGCAGTAAGATTAAGATACACATGCTGTCCTCAGCAGTCATCTGAACTAGGAATTATGCCCCTAAAGGCCATTCTATGCAAGCAAGGGAACCTGGTCTGTCTTGTTGACTTCTATGGCCTAGCAATATAAACATGTGATGAATAAATGAATAAGTAAATTTAAAGAACAGGAAGTCAAACATTTCTATAAACAGCATGAAAAGACAGCAGCAACACAGGACAAGGGATTCTCACAGAGAGGACTAAACTGACTGCTGAGAAGAACAAAGAGTTCAAAGGCCAGACTCTGCAGAAAGATTAATAGCAAAGAGGCCAGAGAGTACCAGAAAATCAGTGAAGAAACCGGGACTTACGCGTTCAATAATTATTCACTGAATGCCTCCTTATGTCATCCCTGTTCTCAGCAAAAGGGATAGACAAAAATAAAAATCCCTGGCACCGCTGGAGCTGACATTCTTATATACGAGGTCATCCACCAAATCTCCAGGTTGAGATACCGCTGTAAGATAAAAGAGGAAGACGGAGGAGCCCTACTCAGGCGCCGAGACTGCCTGGGAGTGGGCTAAAGCCAAGTCTTAAGAAAGGGCTCAGGGCGACCCTGGACAGCACTTCTGGATCTCAGCATCTAACCAGAGGAAGAAGAAAGGCCGCAGGAAGCAGGATGGGCAAAGCATCCTCGAGGCAAGTAAAGCAAGTTAGGGGACAGGGACGGAAGGAACTTTCCAAACTGGTCAAACCTGAGCTGGAGGCCGGTATCTGTCTCCTGGAGCCGCTGTGATTGGCGAAGGACAGGTCGGGAAGGAAAAAGGGACACTCACCTCACAAAGAGCGACTCTCGGGACCCTTCTGTTTCGGATTTGGGGGTTCTGGCGCTGCCACCCCACGGTCTGAAGGCCTTAAAGAGACAAATTCCACTCCTTGAAAGCCGCCATTATCCTCCCATAATACCTTGCGCGGCCCTTCTATCATCCAAAGATACCACCGAGAGCAGTCCAGGAAACGTCGGCTCATAGGCCAAGTGTGGGACAGAAAGAGAACAAGCTCTCCAAGCTAGAGTGTCTTCTGGGGCTCGGCTCTGATCAAAGACATTCCCCAGTCTCCTTGCGACCAATCATACTTAATCTGAGAGGTGAGAACCCGCCTCTAGTCTGTGTGCGGGAGAACGGGGTTTGGAGAATGATTGGAACGGCCATATTTACCAAGGGCGGAAGTGACAACAAGCTTCCGGTCAGAGGAAGTGGGCGGTGTTTAGAATAATCTCTTTTGTTTATTGGCCTCTTGAGTGGGATCGGCTACAGCGGGTTTATTCCCAGCGCCTGTGCGTTTACCACTTCCGTTTTAGTTCTCACGCAGGGGGCTAATGAGGGTTGCTAGGCAACAACTCAGGGTTACTTTGGCTTGAGGTCGCCGGCCTGCTTGGGGCGGAAGAGAAGTGCGCCCCCAGCGTCCTGGGTACTCTGAAAGGATCCAGTTTGCTGAAGGCCCTGGGGCAGAGGTGACTTGGACAAGTGAAGTATCGTAGTCCCTCACAGCTGTGGGTCAAGAGAAGTCCAAACACAAGCATCTTTAAAAAAAATTTACGTTGGGTATTTTCGAAAGTAGAGAGGCACGCCCCGATGTAAATAAAAATCACCCGTCTGTTCATACGCAGGTATGTCCATTGATGATATTTTTAAATATTCCACTTTTCTATGTAAATATGAATATATATTCTAGTTAGGTTTCATAAAAATGTGGGATCATACTTTATATACTGTTTTGTAACTTTTTCTTCCATAGCTGTATAATTAATTGTACATTGCGGGACTGTGCTATCATTTATTTCACAAACCTCCTATTGCTGACCATTTAGGAAAAGCTCTTTGCCCTAAGTGCGTTGAATAGCCTATGTACATAAACCTTTGTGCATTTGTCTAATGATTTACTAAAAGCATTAATTCTCTGTAAAAATGAGGCAGGAGGATCACGGAATTGTTAAAGAGTGTGTCAGTTTTCTTTCCAGAAAGGTTTTGTCCCTCTGCTTTTAGCAGGGACTATGAAAGCCTGCCCCTGCATTCACACTGTTGCCCTTATTGTGTATTACTATATTGTTTAATCTTTGTCAATTTAATCGGGGTTTTTTTTGGGGGGAGGGGGTGGTCTGCTTTTATTTGCTTACTTGTAAATCTTAACTTTCCAAATGTGTTCACTATCCATCTGTACCTCTTCTTTTGTGAATTCTCTATTCTAATTCTCCTTTTCTGTGGACATCCTCTCAGGTGGGTCTCAATTTTGGTCTCCAGCATTTGTCCAGGCCCATCCCTAGCCTCTCTGTTGCCATTGCCCTCCCCTTATTTCCTCCTTTTTATTAGTAACCTAGAGGAGTTGCTCTTTGTCTGAGTTCTAATGATGGAACAGATCTGTATTTTCTTTGACTTTCTCTTTCATCAGAAATTTTTTTCTGCCACCCAAATATAACAAAGTCTCTCCTGGTAATCAGCTTCCCTATTTAAATGTACCTATTGCTGGAACACTTTCATTTCCTGTATGAATTTTTATTAAATTCATATCTTAAAATGTGATTTGTGACCAAAAATATACATAAAAAAGAAATCTTACCTTTTTGTACCATTAGTCAACTCTGGAACTGAACTCAAAGTGTCAGTGAAGTCCTCTGCCTGCAATAATATGCTCCTTGATCAAAGAGCTTCTCAATATGAAATTTTTTTTCTTTTTAATTTTTTGTAGTCATAGATGGACAGAATGCCTTTATTTTATTTGTTTATTTTTTTATGTGGTGCTAAGGATCGAACCCAGTGCCTCACACATGCTAAGCAATTGCTCTGCCACTGAGCTACAGCCCCAGCCCTCAAATATGAAATTTCTTCCAATCATAAAATTAAGATCTGTTAGGATCTGAACTTTTTCTTTTTATATTACTGGGGATTGAGACCAGGGGCACTCAACCACTGAGCCACATCCCCATCCCTTTTTTGCATTTTATTTAGAGACAGAGTCTCATTGAGTTGCTTAGTGCCTTGCTAAGTTGCTGAGACTGGCTTTGAACTTGCAGTCCTCCTGCCTCAGCCTCCTGAGCCTCTAGAATTACAGGTGTGCACCACCACACCCAGCTTTAATTCCCATTTTTATTTTAATTCTTATTTTTATGCTGTGGTAAGGATTGAACCTAGTGCCTCACACATACTAGAAATTTGGTGTAAATAAATAAATTAAATAATGTAATGTAAATAGATAAATGTAGTAAACAAATTAAATGTAAATAAATAAAGAATATAAAGGTCCTCAACAACTAAAAAAATATTTTAAAAAAAGAAACACGTGGGAGCCAGGCGCGGTGGCCCACACCTGTCATCCCAGCACTTGGGAGGCTGAGGCAGGAGGATCATGAGTTCAAAGCCAGCCTCAGCAATGGTGAGGCACTTAGCAATTCAGTGAGACCCTGTCTCTAAATAAAATACAAAAAGGGGCTGGGGATGTGGCCCAGTGGTCGAGTGCCCCTGAGTTCAATCCCCAGTACCAAAAAAAAAAAAGAAAGAAAAAGAAACGTGGGCTGGGGTTGTAGCTTAGTGGTAGAGCACTTGGCTACAATGTGCGAGGCCCTGGGTTCAATCCTCAGTACCACATATAAATAAATATAATAAAAGTATTGTGTCTATCTACAACTTATAAAATTTTTAAAAAGAAACACATATTTGTATTTTTTTGTGAATATATAACAAAACTCTGGAAGAAACATTAGAAATTAATGAAAACAGTTTCCTGGTGTGTGGGGCATGTGTGGCAGTGGAAACCAGGCCCAAAAAGGGGCCATCTCAGGGAGGGACACTTTTCATGTATACCTTTGTATAATATTTCTTTTTTAACCATGTAACTATATTACATACTCTAAAAATTGATTTTTTAAAATTAGAACTCATGCACTTAGTTTAAATTGTCTTTAAATATTGCAACTTCATTTCAGGATTGACGGTGGGGATTAACATTTGGATTATTTCAAGATGAGCTTCCTGTTGCCCAAACTGACTAGCAAAAAAGAAGTAGACCAAGCCATAAAAAGTACTGCGGAGAAAGTGTTGGTTCTCAGGTTTGGGAGAGATGAGGATCCTGTCTGTCTGCAACTAGATGACATTGTAAGTGAATTTTTTAACGAATGGGTTTTTTTTTAAATTATTTTTTGTAGTTGTATATGGACAGAATGCCTTTATTTTATTTGCTTATTTTTATGCTGTGGTAAGGATTAAACCTAGTGCCTCACACATACTAGGCAAATGCTCTGCCACTAAGCTACAGCCCCAGCCCAAATAAATGATTTTTATGAAAAATCTGTATAGTCTTGCCTCAATGTCTGAAAAATGAATGGTTCATTAACACAGTTTCGCTAAGAGCTGATCATGTGCTTGCCTGAGCTGAACCTCCAAATTTGTTATTGTGCTGAATCTGTTCCAGTGTCCTTCCCCACTAGCAAATTTCAAAATGCATTTTCACAGATAAGGCAGTGAAGAGCAGAAAACATTACCAGGTATCTATGAATGTTACCTTTTCTTTTTTTTTTAACTGCATCTGCTGTTATTTTTATGTGATGCTGAGGATTAAACCTGTGCCTCACATGTGCTAGGTGAGCACCCTACCACTGAGCCACAAACCCAGCTCCTGTTATCTTTTTATGATGCAAGAGCAGTGGCCCCATTTCCCAGTGGCAGAAACAAACACCAGAGAGATCAAGGAACTTCCCACTGGCACAGATGCACTTAATTGCAGAGCTAGGATTTCAACTCAGTTTTTTGTAGCTGCCAATACCCTTTTCTTTTTTTTTTTAAATATTTATTTATTTGCTTTAGTTGTACACAGTGCAGTGCATTTATGTTTATGTGGTGCTGAGGATCAAACCCGGGCCGCAGACGTGCTAGGCAGCGCTCTACTGCTGAGCCACAATACCCTTTTCTTATGTGCTACATCTAGAATGTCCCTGAGATGGTTTCTGATCTCACAGCACACATCTTTCACACTCTGATTAGTAAAGGGGAAAATTATGGGACAGAGTGAGTGTATTCTTGTCTCTATTATAGACAGAGATTTAACCAAGGACTAAGACCTCTTCCCACTTCTATTGCTGCTATCACCATGGAAATCAAGTATAAGAATCCTCATTTGGTTAAAAACAGATGTGTGATGTGTAAACCTGGAGGACAAATGACTAGAAAATTATACTCTTACCTATGGGTATAATATACAGAAGTCAAGTAGATTCTGAGCTGGGGTATATCCTCAGAGCACTTTGCCTAGCATGTGTGAGGCCCTGGGTTCAATTCCCAGCACTTTGGGGGGGGGGAATATATATATATATATTATTCTGAAGCCAAGCACACACACACACACACATATATATATTATTCACACACATATATATATTATTCACACACACACACACACACACACACACACACACACATATATATATATAAAAAATTCTGAAGCCAAGCTGCCAAAATTCAAATCCCAGCCCTACTGCTTAGGAACTGTTTGAACTGGGGCAAGTTATTTTACTTCCTGAGTTTCTGTTTCCTCCTCTATAAAATAGTGAGTCTAACAATCCATACCTCATAGAAATGTGTAAGGATTAAATGAGTCAGCAAATGAAAAGCATTTAGGACACTTAGTATGCAGGGAAGTGTTGCATAAACAGTTACTATTATAATTATTGTTTCTAGGAGGATTGGGAGGAAAGAGACTTGGGGGAATTTCAATATCTATATTACATGTTTCTGAGTTGTTTTAAGTGAGTATGATATGTGGTTTTTGTTTATTTTGTGTTGCTGGAGACAGAACCCAGAGCCCTATGCAGGTTAGGCAAATGCTTTGCCACTGAGCTCTATACCTACAACCCACTTAAAATTAAAGGAGCAATCAAACATGGGCAAAAAGGTTAAAAAAAAGAAATGTATTTTTCCCAGGGAACTCTCATAACCAGTCAACAGTGATTCAACCTGTGAACAATAGTTATACTCTATCTAATGTAAAACCCAAACAGGCCAGAGTCTTGGCTCAGAAATTTTTTCAAACAAAATATTGTAGTAAAAAGTTTCTCAGAAGAAACATTGGCTACTTCTCATATTGTAACCTCCTTCTATCTTGTCATTCAGCTCTCTAAAACCTCTTCTGACTTAAGTAAAATGGCTGCTATATACCTGGTAGATGTGGACCACACTCCAGTTTATACACAGTATTTTGACATCAGTTATATTCCATCTACTGTATTTTTCTTCAACGGGCAGCATATGAAAGTGGACTATGGGTAAGTTGACCTTGAAGTCACTGCAATTTTTTTTATTTTTTTTTTTTTTTTTATTTTTATTTATTTATTTATTTATTTATTTATTTATTTATTTATTGGTACCGGGGATTGAACTCAGGGGCACTGGACCACTGGGCTACATCCCCAGCCCTTTTTTGTATTTTATTAGAGACAGGGTCTCACTGAGTTGCTAAGTGCCTCGCCATTGCTGAGGCTGGCTTTGAACTCGTGATCCTCCTGCCTCAGCCTCCCAAGTGCTGGGATTACAGGCGTGGGCCACCGCACCCAGCTAAGTCACTGCAATCTTGAAAGTGTTCTTTAAGCCATTTCTGTAACTCACCTATTTGCATGTGATGTTGGCTCTCTGAATCTTGTGTTAGTACTGTTTCCTTGGTTGATGTATCCGTTAATTTTTACATGAAATTTAGGTACAAAATGAGAGTGTTACAGAAATGATTGGCAAATTTTTTAATTTCCAACTTAAATATGAAAGAATAGCTCATGAAGCACTAATCATTCTCAAATTTAGAAATACAAAATAGTTAAATTAACTAAGTATACAATGTAAAAAGTTTGCCAGAAATTTTATTTGAAACACAAAATGTAGTTAGTTTAAGGGAATTGGTAGATGGTGTTTATAAAGGAAGCATTTCTGCCAGCGAACTTCTCTCTTGCCAAGTGTCTTCTGTTACTCAGAGAATTTGAAGTCATTCTTCAGCCAGGCCCATCAAAACATGTAACATGAGCCAGGTGTGGTGGCACATGCCTATAATCTCCATGGCTCAGGAGGCTGAGGCAGGAGGATCATGAGTTCAAAGCCAGCCTCAGCAAAAGTGAGGCGCTAAGCAACTCAGTGAGACCCTGCCTCTAAATAAAATACAAAATAGGGCTGGGGATGTGGCTCAGTAGCCAAGTGCCTGGCATGCCACCCTCCCCAACCCAAAAAATGTAATATTAGTTTTTTTTAATATCTTCTATTACATGTAGTTAGCAACCCAATACTGAATGTTACTGACTGTATTCATCATTCTAAACATTTCTTACTCTGGCTGACACATGTACTTGGTTTGTATTATATGTTAGAAAGTGAGTTGTATACTATCTGTTTGAAAGTGTTTTAAAGCTATTTATTGTCCTGAAACATAGGAAAGTAACTTGATGTAAGTATTAGTTTGAAACAAACTTTTTAAAGGGCAATTTATGACACCATGTATCAAACATCTTTAAAGTGTTTAAACATTTTAACCCAGTAATTGCAGTTCCAGGAATTTAATATGATGTTATAGGTGTATAATTAATGATTTTGAAAAAATATATATTTGTTGAAAAAAATCACATTACTAAATAATTTGAATATGATTCTCATTATCATGAAAAATTAAATACACTTATACATAGACATGTACATGCATACACATAAGATTGGAAGGATATAACACCAAAATGTGTCTTCTGGCCTCACTGGTGATTTTATTTCTCTCTAAAAAAGTTCTACAATAAATATATTTAATGCTTAAATTTTTTTTGAATAATCTGTTAATACCTACAACTCAAAAAGTATAAGTGGTGAGAACTTAGGAGACCATGACTAGTTAATGGGCTTTGCACAGAAACACTAACCATGCCCACTCCAGTGCTAGTGAATTCTACTTGATGATGACTTATGAAATAATTAAAGTACATTTTGAAGCAGAATCTTTCACATACCACAGTGGTGGTCCACAGCACTGGTGTTTAGTCATATATCATATACCAAGTGGGGAAAATCACGTGTTGGGCTGTGTGTCTAAAGTCTCCCTGATAAGAAGGAAGTAATGAATCTGCTGTTCATTTTGTTTGTCCTGCAAGTCATCAGCAAGTGATCTGAGAGCAGTTATTTCTCTCCTGTGCCATTTAGGTCTCCAGATCACACTAAGTTTGTGGGAAGTTTCAAAACCAAACAAGACTTCATAGATTTGATTGAAGTAATCTATCGTGGAGCCATGAGAGGAAAGCTTATTGTCCAAAGTCCTATTGATCCCAAGAATATTCCTAAATATGACCTTCTCTATCAAGACATTTAGCATATTCACCACTGTTGGAAATGCAGAGAATGGCACGCATCGAAACAGTGCCTGAATCCAGCTGTGCTGTTTTCTGGACTCCCTCAGAAACGTGTTCAGTATCCCAGCAGAGATGAGGTGTGACTTGTGTGTATGATGTCTGGCCCTGAGCAGAAGACCACCCGGCATTCCTGGGTCTGGAGGGCTGAGCATCTGCTGTCTGCAGGCCTTCAAGCAGTCAAGGCAACAGTGTTCATTTTCCCCAGGGTGATTTTCTAACTGTCCTTTAGACTGTGCTTTTCTTTGTCCCTCAAGATGATACAGAATCCTCCTAGACATTACAAGTACAGTTGATTCAGCCATGTTTATCTGATGCACAAGTAAATGGGAAGTCAGTCCTGTAAGAGCAAAAGTACTTCTTTTCTACCCTGGATGCACACATGCACACGCCAACCCTGCCCATTCCTCCACTTGTATCCCTCCTGCTCCCCCAGCTCCAGGCCTTTCTACTCCATTTTCTCTTAGAATAGTAATTGTCTACTAATAGTAGGCATTTTTTACCATCCTGAGCCAGGCACAGTGGTGTACACCTGTTATTCCAGTCGCTTAGGAAGCTGAGGCAGGACTGCTTGAGCCCAGGAATTCAAGGCCAGCCTGGGCAACAATGAGACCCTGTTTCAAAAATTAACAAAACACTGTCTTGGTTGTTCTCAATAATATAAACTATATTTTGTGTTGTTAAATTGACCAAGAAGTAAGAACTTGAACAGCATCCAGTACCCAGTTTGAGCTAAACAAAGACTTAACTACCCTTAGAGCAAGGCTTTCCCAGAAGTCAGAGTTGCTACCTCTTCCTGATACAGAAAATTATATTTCAAGGGCTCAAGACTGAAAAAATGTTAGAAGTTTAAAATATCACCTTATGGGATTTGCCAACCTAATGGCTTTACAAAGAAGCCTTGCTCTTCAGTGTCCTCCTGGCACAGCCTTGGGCAAGTTCCTGCTTCTCTTAAGCCTCATGGAAGCTCTGAGTACTGACTTTCTAGAATGAGATGATGGACAATGAGCTACAGGAAGTGGAGCAGGCAGCATGTACCTGCTGGGCAGCCACTGCCTTCTTTAGCAGCAGAAGCCCATTTCTATTCAGGGTAGTATTCACTGCCTGTCTGATCCCTTTGCTAGGTGCTTGTCTCCAAGATTGTCTCACAGGAGGGATGGCCATGAGACTTAATTCTAGCTAATGTGGCACAGAAGAAAGACTGCTGGGGGTTTATGTGTCCTTTGCTGATAAAAAGAGAGCCACTCCAGGAATAAAGCAAAACAAAATCCTTTCACTACCAGCTGTCTTCTCTCCCTCTTTCCACTTGGTTTTAATCATGATGCAGGGAACTATAGCAGCCAATTCTTAGGCTCAGGAGGCAACCAGCATCAATATGAAAAAAATAATATACTGAGAAGAACAATGAAAAGAGTCTGATCCACGGTGATGTTATTGAATTCCTGAGTGAATTCTAGATCTGCCTCCCTCCAGACTTCTATGAAAGAAAAAAATTTTTTTTCTTTATCTAAGTCACTGTTAGTTGAGTTTTCTGTTCTTCACACAATCACACAATGTTTGGTACAGGACATGTATTTAAATAACCACCCAAAACTTAGAACTTCCATGCTAAAATCCTCATATCATCTTACCAAGCACTTTAGGGAATCTTTCTCTGAAGTCCTGATTTTTATTTTTAGATCCTATCTTAATTCTTTCCATTCCACAAGTACTTATTGAATACATTCTGGGTGCCCCATCTGACACTAGCTGCTGCATAAAATATAAATGACTCCTGGACAGAAAAGAAGGCTTCTGAGAGGAGGCAATGCCTGAGTCTTAAGGGGGAGTAAGAGGTCCTCATGCAGAAAGGGGACAGGTATATCAGCAGAGGGACCCAATGGAAATGGCCCAGGGACAGAGGCAGCAGAGAAAGCTCAGATTTTGTTCTGGAACTCAAAGAGGAGGCCAGGACAGTAGGAAGTGCTGCTAGGGAGAAAGGCAGAGAACATAAGGGATTTTCTATATCTTTCTCATTATTTTCCTTTGAGGAGTGACCAGAAGCCACTTAATACAACCAGATAAATTCTTTAGGAAACTGGGATGGTTTCTTCTTCCAGAAAACTTAGTGCTAAAGATACTATCTAAAGAAAAAGGTATAAATGACTACATTCTGAGAGGCATTTTGTAAGCATTTAACTGTGTCATTTTCAGTTTCTGTCTTATTTCTTTCACCAGTTCTAGCATATAAGTCCACATATCCATTAGTCCACTAGCTCTAACCTGTTGAAATATATTGATGGTTCTGGAAGGTGCATGTGAAGAGAACTTTACTGTGAAGGCCAGATCCTGGTGTAAAATAGTGACATCAGTGACCTTCCATACTATGAAAAGGAGAGGCCATATGTTTGCATGATAAGAAGGTGGATTAGTGAAGGGTCAGTGTACTAAAGCCTTAGAGCAAGAAAACATTCAGAGAGAAAAGCTTCCTGTTCACCTTTCACCTGTGAGACCCTTACTAGCAAGCCCCTTATCATTGTGAAATGGAAGATCACACAGTTTGCATTTGACTCCTGGTAGAGGATGGGTTTCTTTCAGGTTGGCAAACATCTCCTCCTACTGAGGAGGAGACTCCTAACTTTTTTACAGAGTCCCAGAGCATTGTGGCTGGTAGAGTCTTTGGAGATCCTCTGTAAGTCCCTATGGAAGAGACCAGGGATCTGATGATGGCCAGAGAGCTTAAAGCATTTAGCAGGTTTGTAGGCTGAGCTGTGATTTAGACCCAGCAAGTCAGAGATCCTCCTTTATATCTCCTTGTTTTGTTTTCTGGAGCCCTGGAAAGTTGGAACACAAACAGTAAAAAATATTGTCTGGGTCAGAACACTTTCTTTTCATCCCACTTTAGCTTGTATCACTTTCCCTCACTGTGACAAAATACCTAAGATAATGAGCTTTAAAAAAAGGAAAGGTTTGTTCTGGCTCAGAGTTTCAGAGTTGGCCCTGTTGCTTGGGACCTGTGGTGAGGCAGCACATCATGAAGGGGAGCACGTGATAGAGCAAAAAAACAGCTCAGCTGATGACATCCAGAAAGCAAAGAGGAAGAGCAGAAGACCAGGGTCCCATAGTCCCCCCACCATTTTTTTAATTATCTTTTTTTTTTTTTATGTGGTGCTGAGGATTGAACTCAGAGCCTCAGCAACTGTGAGGCAAGCGCTCTACCACTGAGCTACAGCCCCAGCCCATCCCATAGGCCCCTTTAAAGGCACACACCCCCATTGACCTAACTTCCTCTGATAAGTCCTCTCAAAGGCTCCACCACCTCCCAATCGTGCCACAAGCTGGAGACCATGCCTTATACTCCTGGGCTTTGGGGGGACGTTTATCTAAACCATAACACCTGTGCCCTTTCTCCTAATCCACTTCAAAGAGGCAACAGGATGCAGTTAAAAAGAACTCATAGCTGGGCACAGTGGCACACGCCTGTAATCCCAGCATTGGAGGCTGAGGCAGGAGGATCGCGAGTTCAAAGCCAGCCTCAGCAATGGCAAGGAACTTAGCAACTCAGTGAGACCCTGTCTCTAATAAAATACAAAAAAAAGGGGGGGGGGGTTGGGGATGTGGCCCAGTGGCCCAGTGGTTAAGTGCCCCTGAATTCAATCCCTGGTACCAAAAAAAAAAACAGAATTCACAGACCAATTTGTATCACCTTGGGAATTTCCAGGCAGCTTGGAGTGTTTTCTGCCATACTTCCAGCAGTAAACTCTGTGCCACTTGTCTTCCCAGTACCGTAAATGAGAAAATAAAAGAGGCCCAGACTAAAAACAGCACAGAAATTAATCATAAGCAAGTTCTTTATTAATTGACTCAGCAGTGCAGGGCTAGTGCCTATCAGTTTCAGATGGTGTCCTATCCCATCTACCTTCCCCTCTTTCAGGATAAAATCTCACTATCAGGCAAGGGCTTCCAGCCCACTTGAGTAGCCTTCCAGCCAGCTTGTGTTATTCATCAGCTATGGTTTTCTGAACCCAGTCCAGGATGGAAGGCACCTTCACGTACACACCATACTCGGCCACAGTGCAGCTCTTATCAAAGCTCAGGATCCCAGCCGCATACCAGGTGTCCTCCTCCAGGTCATGAATGGCAAAAGCGCTGCCAGCATCACCATAACAGGTGTCTTCCTGGTACTTGGACATGCCAGCACAGAATGTGTGCTCATTCAGGATGGGCTGAACCCCCACAGGGCTCTTTGGGGTCTTCTTTTCAGGCACTGTGCTGCCCTCATAGTGCTGCACACAGTTGAATTGGTCCGCCACGGGCAGCATGACATACTTGAGGTGCTCCGTAAAATTAAAGTTGGCATTTCGCCCCCAGCCAGACACATAACCCACACGCCCCACTTCCGCATAATCCTTGGAAGGTAGGCAAATGGGCATCACTCTCTCATTGACAGGCACCTTCTCTTTGAGTTTGATGAGCCCAATGTCTACCATGGAGTAGTTAGGGTGGAGAACCACCTTCTCAATTTCCACCAGCTGCCTTCTCCCCACAAAGAGTTTTAAAGTAGGAGCAATATCCTTGGCTGTTGCATTCTCTGTATGATTCAAGAAGAGATTTTTGGCCGTGGTCAAAAGCCATTGTTCATTGATCAGAGTGGCCCCTGTGGTGAGACCATGGCGCGAGACCATCTTAGCCTGCCAGGGAAAGCTGCCTTTGGCATCCATAGATCCACCTATGATGCGCTGCACCTGATCCACTGGATTCTTAGGCTTTCCACACACTGTCAAGGAGAGCAAGAAACCCGTGAGCAGGCATGTGAAAGTCTCCCAGTCTAGGAAAGCCAAGTAAAAGCACTGATGTTCCTACCGTCTGCACTACCATTCACTTTTTCAAAACTAGAAATGCTCAAATGCTTTGTTCTTACCATCTGCTCATCTCATTGCCAATGTTCACAGTTGAAAATAATGTTTTTTTCATTGTTTACATCACAGAGCAGAGCTCTAGTTCCTGTTTTTCCAACAGAAAAGAAGTAACACTGAAATTTTTAAACCCCGGCTGATAAACTATTTGTATATTTAAATAATTTTGTCACCACAAAGGAACTTCCACAATTCCCTGAAACTATTAAAAGGGCTGGATGAGGGCTGGGGATATAGCTCAGTTGGTAGAGTGCTTGCCTTGCATGCACAAGGCCCTGGATTCGATCCCCAGCACCACCAAAAAAAAAGAAGGGCTGGATGCTATATAATTCCTTCTTTCTGACTAGTGAGGGTTCTGTGTTAGACCTGGAAGGAATGCAGATTTTATAGACACTGCAGTTGATCCAGGGCAGATTTGCAGTTCCACAGCCCTGATAGCAGAAAGTGGACAAGATCCTCCGTTCCCAAAGGAAAAGGGGAGAGCAAGAATCAGGAGTCCCAGCCCATCTTCAGCCTCCTGTTTTATACCTCCATGGGTTAAGTTTTGCTCAACCTTCCTTGACTTGTTCTTTCTGTACCTCATTTTACCTTTGACCTAGGCTCTCTAGTTAGGCTGTCTTCATGCTTAGGGTCTCCTAATCCAGGGGCAGTAAAGACAATGCCTTTCAAGGCCAAAAGAAACAAGATGTCAGTGAGCTCCAGTAGAGGTCACCTCCTCACTGCCCAGGTCTTGGCCCCACTGGCTGTGGTTCTCCCTGATCCCTCACCTTGGCTCCTATATGCTTAGGGGAAGCCACACAGAGGGATGTGACTTTGCAACATGTCAGCCTAGCTGCCTACCCATGCACTAACACCAGCACCCACCTGCTTCACATTCAGGAAGTTTCTCTCCAATGTCCTTGTTGATCCACTGCTTCTCGCTGTTTAAGGTATACACTCCTGAAACAAAAGGAAAGAAATGAGCCCAGAGAGAGATCAATTCTGGACCTTGAGCAGGGTGAGAAGGATTTTAAAGAGAAGAATTTAGGGGCTGGAACTGAGGCTCAGCGATGGAGTGCTCATCTCGCATGTGTGAGGCCCTGGGTTCGATCCTCAGCACCACATAAATAAAATAAAGGTATTGTGTCCACCTACAACTAAAAAAAAAATTTTTTAAAGAGAAGAATGTAAAAGAAGAAGAAGAGAGAAAGAGGAAGGGAAGGAGCACCAAGCTTCAAGTCAAGCACTGGGGGCTCCAAGCATGCCCAAGCAGGACAGACTGGTCACAGCAAGATAGGACAAACAGAGATGGAGCTGCAGATCCTGACTCCAACTCTCAAAGGCCACCTGAACTTGAGCAAGATATTCATTTTCTCTATGCTTAAGTTTCCTCATCAGAAAAATAAGAATACAGTATCTTTTCAGAGCAGTGCTATGAGAACTAAGTACGTTTTAAATAGACAGGAAGGGGGCTCGGATTGTGGCTCAGCAATAGAGCCTAGCATGTGCGCGGCCTGGGTTCGATCTCAGAACCATGTAAGAATAAAGGCACTATGTGTACAACTAAAACAAATAAATAAATATTTTAAATAAATAAATAGATAGGAAGCACTTAGAATGTGCCAGGAATATAGAGCTACCTTGGGATGGGTTACCCATTGTCATTGTCATTTGTTCTTTTACCGCATCTCCTTTCATAGATGGAGAGCTTACTCTGAGATAGGTAGGCTACATGGCATGGCCTCCACTTAACAAAAGAGAAAAGTTTGGCCAGGCACGGTGGCGCACACTTCTGTAATCCCAGCACTTTGGGAGGCTGAGGCAGGAGGATCACGAGTTCAAAGCCAGCCTCAGCAATAGTGAGGCACTTAGCAACTCAGTGAGACCCTGTCTCTAAATAAAATACAAAAAAAGGGCTGGGGATGTGGCCCAGAGGTTGAGTGCCCCTGAGTTCAATCCCTGGTACCACAAAAAAAAAAAAAAAAAAAAAAAAAAAAGAGAAAAGTTTGCTCACAGAACCACCTACTGGTGACAAAAACTAACTCAGGATCTCAATCTTCTGGCTCCTAGAAGTGCAGGTGAACTTTTTGGCCACTATGGGGATGTCAGGGCCAGGGTGCGTGCTAGGCAGAGACTCTTGCCAGGTCTTACCGTCTCCTTCAGTGCGCAGTCTGTAATAGGTGTTACACCGGTATCGAACCATGTGATCCACATGGCCATTTGCAATCCCAGGGGGCTTTGGGCAGCTGTCATCTACGAAGAAAAGGAAACCAGTAAAGGAAGTTAATATTCAGAAATTGCTCCCGGAGACCTAAAACAATCAGAGAGGAAGCTGCGGCACCCATCAACCTCCTTCCAGCCTCTGGAAGACAATAAAGGGCATCTCCCCTCATTTCTAGGAGATAATATGATGAGAAGGTACAACTGGGTCTTCTCCAGGAGTGCAGATCCAGTGGGGTCAGTGTGGGCCACAGAGGAAGTGGGGATGCACAACTGCTGCCCAAACCCAAAGACCTACCTGCAAAATCCATGACATCATTGCCAAAGTCCGCAGCAAAAAGCTGTCCACAGACCAGGAGAGTGACAAGAGCTCCCAGGGTCCTGCAGGAAGGAATGCAAAGCTGATCTCCCTGCTTCACAGCATACGCATGCACGCATACACATACAGACACACAAAAAAAGGAAAAGGAAAAGAAAATAGATATGTGGAAGTGCCGGGACCAAGAAGTCATTCCCCACATATATGCTTTAGTAGCTCTTCTGAACACACCCAGGTTCCAGCAAGTTCTATGCTGCTAGGAATAACACATCCACTTCAGAGAGTAACCACCGAGATACAAAGGCACAGAGTTAAGGGGGCCTCAATTTCTGGCTACCTTCAGAAAACATTAAATTGGCAATAATATATGAGCTCTCGAGCCAAGAGGAACCTCCATCAGGTTCCCCTAAAGTCCTAGGCTACGAGGATGCTCCCAATACAGTGTGGGCTTAAAGAAAGGGAACATGGGGCTGACTATGCTAACCTCTCTACTTTCTGAAATTTTCTATAATAAAAGACTTTTTTTTTTTTTTTTTTTTTTTTGTACCGGGGATTGAACTCAGCAGCACTAGACCGCTGGGCCACATCCCCAGCCCATTTTTTTTTGTATTTTATTAGAGACAGGGTCTCACTGAATTGCTAAGTGCCTCGCCATGGCTGAGGCCGGCTTTGAACTCGCGATCCTCCTGACTCAGCCTCCCAAAGTGCTGGGATTACAGGCGTGCGCCACCGCGCCCGGCAAAGACTTTTTAAATATATAATTGCAGCCAGGCGCAGTGGTGCACGCCTCTAATCCCAGCACTTGGAAGGCTGAGGCAGGAGGATTGCAAGTTCAAAGCCAGCCTCAGCCATGGCGAGGCACTTAGCAAATCAGTGAGACCCTGTCTCTAAATAAAATACAAAAATGGGCTGGGGATGTGGCCCAGTGGTCGAGTGCCCCTGAGTTCATTCCCCGGTACAAAAAATGTGTGTGTATAGATAGATAGATAGATATAGATATATATATGATGTGTATATATATAATTACATATTTTATATAATTACATATATAAAATTGCTTTTTTCCTGAGATGGGGGTCAAACCAGGTTGGTCTCAAACTCCAGGGCTCAAGCAATCCCCCTGCCTCAGCCTCCTAAGTAACTGGGACTACAGGCCCTCCTCACTGGACCCAGACCAAATATGTAATTTAATATCCACATATGATTGTTTTAATTGTTTTATGATCATTTGTCTTTAAGAAATGGTATTTCATTAGCCAAGTGCACATCTGTTAATCCCAGTGAGTTGGGAGACTAAGGCAGGAGGATCATAAGTTCAAGGCCAGCCTCAGCAATTTAGCATAGACCCAGTCTCAAAGTAAAAAATAAAAAGGGCGGGGATGTAGCTCAGTGGTAAAGTGCTCCTGGGTTCTATTCCTAGCACCAACCACAACCACACACACACACACACACACACACACACACACACAAATAACACCTTAAAAAAGAAATGGTAGAATGACAGGAAGTTAACTGAAAGAGAACTGGCTTCCTGAAGACATGACCATGGCCATGGACATTAGCACACAGTCCATGCTTACCAGATAACCATGCTTATTCCAGATAACCATCTTGCCTGGCAGATGTCAGTCATTCAGTTATTACTTGGTAATGTTAAGTTTCTTGTCAGGTTATTTTAACATTTCAAAAAGTCTTATTTTGATAAAATCTAGTCCTTAATTGTATCACTCAAATGTGTTGCTATTGGTCTTATTTTTTAAAATTTTTTGCTAGTAAATATAGTTAAAATGCCAAGAAGCTGCTGCATCACTTGTGAAGAGGAAAACTGTAACCCCAAGAAAAATGATCTGGACTAGGGATAATGATCTGGACCCAGTGGTAGAGCACCCCTGGGTTCAAGCCTCAGTACTGCAAAAGAGAAAGAGAAGGAGGAGGAAGAAGAGGAGCAGGAAGATTCTCCTTAGAGGATCCTCCCTGTCTCCTGGGAAAGACAACACTGCCTTTTGTGCATACAAAAAAAAAAAAAAAAAAGGAGAGGCCTTAATACACTAAGCCCTTTAATCCACCACAGTTTAGCCCTTGGCCTTGTTTCTTTGTTATATTTTTGCATCTCCCCATGTAGGCTTCTTCTATACCAATACGCACAAAGAAGAACAAAATAAAGAAGGGGGCCAGGGAGCTATGAACTCACCTCATCTTGGCCTCTGGATGTGCAGTACTGTGGGGGCAACTACTGAGCCTTTTATGCCTCAAAATCTCACCCCACCTCTTTCTTAATTTGTAATTCCTGTGTTTACCCAAAGTCGTGTTTATATAACTGGACTTGTTAAGGTCACTGGCAGTTTCCAGTAACAAAACCACAAACAATATCCCTGTTAAGAGTTGAGCTCTTGCTTCATGCTTGGTTTTCCCGTGGAGTTGTTTTACAACCCTGAAGAAATCTGGCGACTTCATGACCCCATGTACCTGCCAAGTGTTTCCAGAAAACAGCAACGGAGCAGAATGCCTGGATGAGAGGACTGTTAATCTGCCTATTTATTTTGGAGATTTTCAACACAGAAAAAGACCTTTGAGTTATTTCAAACTCCTAACATACTCTCCTGCAACTTAGCTTAGATGGAGCAGTAAAGAAAAACATTTCCTTTTCACAATCAGTTTCCCCATCCTGTGTGAACATCTCCCTATTGCTAAAATCTCTCCAACCTGAAATCTGTAAACTGTTTGTTGTGTCTTATTCTCTGATTGCTTTTTGCTGGAAATCACACAAAATAGGTCAGCTGTCGTATTGACTGACACAGAACCACCAATCTGTGTCTATTCTGGAGGATTTTCAGCACTGAAAAAGGCCTTCTTTGAGTTGTTTCAAACCCTCTGTAGACATTTCTAGCATAGATGGTGGCTGTAAAGATAACATTTCCTTTCATAGTCATTTTGCCTCTTCCCTTTTTGAGCAGGGGAGGTACCCAAGATTGAATTCAGGGGCATTCAACCACTAAGCCACATCCCCAGCCCTATTTAGCATTTTATTTAGAGACAGGGTCTCACTGAGTTGCTTAGCGCCTCACTAAATTGCTGAGGCTGGCTTTGAACTCATGATCCTCCTGCCTTGGCCTCCAGAGCCACTGGGATTACAGGCATGTGCCACCTTGCCAGCCTCATTTTACCCATTCTTCGTGGGCATCTCTCTGTGGCTGATAAACCATCCAACCTAGAAGCAGTAAAATATATTTACTGTGTTCTCCAATTGCCCTTTGCAAGAAATCACATGCAGTGGTTAAAGCTATAGCATAGACTAACAGATCACACTCAATGACAGTGATACTCGTGGTTTTGTACTCCTTATTAGTTCAAATAGGCAGATGAGAATAGTCAATGTTACATTCAAATATCTGCACCTATGTATCCTAAGTACAATTTGGTTGAAAGTAGCAACTCGGAAGGTGCACAGCTGTAATCATGTGACTTAGGAGGTTGAAGCAGGAGGATTGCAAGTTTGAGGCCAGCCTGGGCAATTTAGCAAGACCCTGTCTCAGAAAAACAAAATAGGGTCAGGAGCAGTGGTGCACACAGCTCCAGAGGCTGAGGCAGGGGGATTGCAAGTTCAAAGCCAGCCTCAGCAATTTAGGAAGGCCCTAAGCAACTTATCAAGATCCTGTCTCAAAATAAAAAGGGCCGGGGATGTGGATCAGTGGCTAAGTGCCCCTGGGTTCAATCCCTAGTACAAAAAACAAAAACAAAAAAACCCCAGCAACTCAAAGGTTGTTTTATTCATTTAAAAAAAATTTAAAAGATTAGTGGTTCTTAAGTTAGACTGTCATAGTGTTACAAACATCTTATCAATAAGAGACTAGGTAAATAATGTATGGTACATTCATATAATGGAACATTATACATCTATGAAAATGCATAAAAAATAAAAGAACATGGATAATCTTATAAACACAATTTTGAAAGAAAACTGAAAGCTCCATGAGAATACATTAAATGATGCCACTCTTATAAAGCTCAATATCAGGCAAATTTTGGCAATGAATTCTTAGGTCTGACAGCAAAACTACAAATGAAAAAAAGTAGATAAATTTGGCTTCCCCAAAATTAATTTTTGTGCATCAAAAGACAATATCAAGAAAGTGAAAAGACAGAGCTAGGGCTATGGCTCAGTAGTAGAGTGCTTGCCTTGCACATGTGAGGCCCTGGGTTCAATCCTCAGCACCACATAAAAAAATAAATAAAGTTGTAAAAAAAGTGAAAAAACAGGGGCTGGAGTTGTAGCTCAGTGGTAGAGCACTTGCCTCGCAAGTGTGAGGCACTGGGTTCAATTCTAGTACCACATAAAAACAAATAAAGGCATTGAGTCCATACACAACTAAAAAAAAATTTTTTTTTTTTTGTGGTACCGGGGATTGAACTCAGGGGCACTCGTCCACTGGGCCGCATCCCCAGCCCTTTTTTTGTATTTTATCTAGAGACAGGGTCTCACTGAGTTGCTAAGTGCCTCGCCATTGCTGAGGCTGGCTTTGAACTCGCGATCTTCCTGCCTCAGCCTCCCAAAGTGCTGGGATTACAGGCGTGTGCCACCGCGCCCGGCCAATTAAAAAAATTTTTTAAGTGAAAAGATAATCTACAGAATAGGAGAAAATATTGGAAAATCATCTATCTGATGAAAGTTTAATATCCAAAATATTCTCTGGGCGCGGTGGCGCACGCCTGTAATCCCAGCACTTGGGAGGCTGAGGCAGGAGGATTGTGAGTTCAAAGCCAGCCTCAGCCATGGTGAGGCACTTAGCAACTCAGTGAGACCCTTTCTCTAATAAAATACAAAAAAGGCCTGGGGGGCTGGGGATATAGCTCAATGGGTAGAGTGCTTGCCTTGCATCACAAGGCCCTGGGTTCAATCCCCAGCACCACAAAAAATAAATAAATAAATAAGGGCTGGGGATGTGGCCCAGTGGTCGAGTGCCCCTGAGTTCAATCCCTGGTACCAAAAAATAAAAAAAGAAATATAATAAATATCCAGAATATTCAAAGAACTTCTACAACAGCAACAAAAAGACAACCTAATTAAAATATGGGCAAATAATATGAGCAGACTTTCTCCAAAAAAGATACATAAATGGTCAGAAGTCACATGAAAATGCTCAACATGATTGAAAAATGTCATTAGAGAAATGCCACAATGAGAAACTACTTCATATCTACCAGAATGGATCTAATTTAAGAAACAACAACAGTATAGCAAGTATTGACAAGAATGTGGAGAATTGAAACCCTCTTTTTTTTTAATATTTTTTAGTTTTTGATGGACCTTTATTTTATTCTTTTATTTATATTCAGTGCTGAGAATCAAACCAGTGCTTCACACATGCTAGGCAGATGCTCTAACGCTGAGCCACAACCAAACCCAAAATCCTCACATTTTGATGATGGGAATATAAAATGGTGCATACTCTGTGAATAACAACTCAAAAATCTAACAGAATTGCAGGGCTGGGGATATAGCTCAGTTGGTAAAGTGTTTGTCTTACATACACAAGGCCCTGGGTTCAATCCCCAGCACCAAAAAAAAAAAAAAAAAAAAAAAACCCTAATAGAATTGCAATAACTCTACATCTAGATGCATACCCAAAGAAACTGAAATCAGAGACTTTTATACCAGTATTCATTGCAGTGCTTTCACAACAGCCAAAAGGTGGAAACAGCAGGAGAATGCAGTAACAAAATGTGGTATATACATGCAATAAAATATTATTCACCTATAAAAAGAAATGAAGTTGATACATGCTACAACATGAATAAAACTTGAAAACAAGCTACATGAAAGAAGCCAGACACAAAAGAACAGACATTATATGATCCACTTATGTTAAATATCTAAAATAGGCAAATTCATGGAGGCAGAAAGTAGAGTAGAAGCTGCCAGAAGCTGGGGGAGGGAGGAATGTGGTTTTTTATTGCTCAATAGGTACAGAGTTTCTGTTTGAGATGATGAAAAAAAAATTTTGGAAACAGTGGTGATGGTGTGTGTAACATTGCTAATGTAATGAATGCTGCTGAATTATACACTTAAGAATGGTTAAAATCGGGCTGGGGTTGTGGCTTGGTGGTAGAGCGCTTCCCTAGCACAGTGAGGCACTGGGTTCAATCCTCAGCACCACATAAAAATAATAAAATAAAGGTATTGTGTCCATCTACAACTAAAAAAAAAATTTTTAAAAAAAGAATGGTTAAAATCAATGTATGTTAACAGTTACAATAAAAACGAATGGGTTTTTATTGTTAAAATTTCAAATTTTATGTTATATACAATTATCACAAGAAAAAATTTCAAGAAATAGTAAATAAACTTTTTATTTGAAGGAAAAAACAAAACTACAACATATTGTGTAGATACATATAGATACTAATAATAACAACTATTTTTTTTTTTTTTTGTACTGAGGATGATTGTTATCAGTTTTGGTTTTTTTTTTTTTTTTTTTTTTTTTTTTGGTACCAGGGATTTAATCCAGGGGCACTTTACCACTGAGCTATGTCCTTTTTATTTTGAGACAGGGTCTTACTAAATTGCTGAGAGCCTGGCTTTGAACTTGCAATCCTCCTGCCTCAGCCTCCTGAGTCACTGGAGTTACAGGTGTGTGTGCCCAGATTTCAATAATTAAATCTAATAGTTTGATTAATGTTCAAAAATCTTAGCCACAGTCATGTCTCCTGGAAATAACAACTCTTTCACATCTTTTTTTCCAATATTTTTATAATAATTATGTTTTGTTTCTTTTCTCACCTCATTATACTATCTAGAATTTCCATAGAAGTCAGGAGTGGACATCCTTGTTTTTTCTCAGACTTCTGAGAAAGCACTCAAAATCTCACTCTTAAGGATTATGTTAGCTGAAGTTTTTTTTAATATTTATTTATTTGCTTTAGTTGTACACAATGCCTTTATTTTTACGTGGTGCTGAGGATCGAACAGGGCTACACACATGCGAGGCCAGCGCTCTACCGCTGAGCCACAACCCCAGCCCCATGTTAGCTGAAGTTTTGTTTTCTTATTTTCTTTGGGTTATCATTTGTGTGTTTTGTTTTGTTTTGTTCTTATAGATGTCCTTTATTAGATTAAGTGAGTTCCTTACTATTCCTGACTTACCGATTTTTTTTTTTACCAAAAAGAGATGTTGAATACTTTTTCTTTATTCGTTAAGATCATCTATTTATTCTGTTTATGTGGTAAATTACATTCACTGACTTTTATTTTAATGTTACACTAACTTTGCATTTTGGGAATAAACCTGAGCTTCTCATGATGTAGTATGATTCTTATGTTTTCTGGTTTGATTTGCTGGGTTTTCTTTTACCATCTGAGTTTCTAAGAAATATTAGCTGATGACTTTCCTTTTTGTAACGTCTACACCAGGATTTCATGTTAAGGTTATATTGCTCTCTCTTTTTTTAAAAAAAATATTTATTTATTTGGTTTAGTTGTACACAATGCAATGCATTTATGTTTACGTGGTGCTGAGGCTTGAACCCAGGCCGTGCACGTGCTAGGTGAGCGCTTTACCACTGAGCCACAACCCCAGCCCTGTATATTGCTCTCTTAACACAAGTGAGCAGTGTCCCCTAATTCCATGAAGGACTTTGTGTAAGATTGATATTATTCTTTCTTAATTGTTTGAAAGAATTTTCCACTGAAGCCATGTAGTTATCTTGTGGGAAGATTTTAGCTTTCAGATTCAATTTCTTAATTAAAGTGTTCTTCAGATATTCTTTTTTCTAGTGACAGATGTTTTTCTAGAAATTTGCCATTTCAATGAAGTTGTCAAGGTTAGTGGCACAAAACTTCCCAACATTATTTATTTAATATCAGTAAGCTTAGTAGTGATAGCCTGTCTTTTATTTATAATAATCAGATAATGATTATAATAATTTATGTACTTGAACAGCTTTGCCAAGGGTTTATCAATTTTATTAATCTTTTAAAAATTCAAACTTTTCCCTTACTTAGTTTTTTATGTTGTTTATCTCTTTTCTGTCCCAGTGATTCCTTTTTTTTTTCTTGGTACTGGGAATTGACCACTGGGCCACATCCCCAGCCCTTTTTTGTATTTTATTTAGAGATAGGATCTCACTGAGTTGCTTAGCGCCTTGCTAAATTGCTGAAGCTGGCTTTGAACTCACAATCCTCCTGCCTCAGCCTGCTGAGCCAGGTGTGCCACCGTGTCTGGAAAATATATAGTTTTAAATGCATGTATTAGAAATTAAAAGTGAAATTTTATTGATGTGAGTTTCTACTTAAAGAAATACAGAAAAGAAAAACATAAATCTAAAGTAAATGGAAGAAAAAAAACAAACAAACAACAACAACCAGGGAGCCAAGAGAGAGAAACAAGAGAGAGAACACTAAGGATAATAATAATTAGAAGAAGAAGAAGGATAAATAGGGCTGGGGATGTAGCTCAGTGGTTGAGTGTTCCTGAGTTCAATACCCAGTACCAAAAAAAAAAAAAAAAAAACCCACTATATATTTTCCTCTACATGCTTCTTTACCTATATCCCATAAGTTTTACTGTATTGTATTTTTATAAATCATTTTAAGGGACTGGAGTTGTGGCTCAGGAGTAGAGTGCCCGCCTAATGCGGGTGAGGCACTGGGTTTGATCCTCAGCAACACATAATAATAAATAAATAAATAAAAATAAAGGCATTATGTCCACCTACAACTAAAAAAAATTTTAAATAAAAAAATCATTTTAAAATAGTTGCTAATTTCCATTTGTATCTTATTTGCCTTATATTTGTTTAAAAGGATGTTGCTAAACCTCCAAACATTTTGGAGATTATTTTTAATTTTTTTTTAGGTGTCGGTGGACACAATACCTTCATTTTATGTATGTGGTGCTGAGGATTAAACCCAGGGCCTCACACATGGAAGACGAGCGCTCTACTGCTGAGCCATAGCCCCAGCCCCCATTTTGGAGATTTTTAAGTAATTTTTCCATGATTGATTTCTAGTTTAATTCCACGGTGCTTAATGAACATATTCGTTTATTTTTAAAAATATTTATTTATTTGTTTTAGTTGTACACAATGTTTTTATTTTTTACGTGGTGCTGAGGATCGAACCCGGGCCGGGCACGTGCTAAGAGAGAGCTCTACTGCTGAGCCACAACCCCAGCCCCAATGAACATATTCCTTATGACTTTCATCCTTTGAAATTTTTGAGACTTATTTATCTAATGGCTCAGCATATGGCCTATTTGGATAAGTATTCTACATGCACTTAAGAAGACAGCAGTTCTAAAAAAGAAGAAGGAGAAGAAGATAGCAGTTCTTCAGTGTGGTGATTTATATATGTCAATTAAATCAAGTTTATTAATTGTTCAGTTCAAGTCATCTTACTGACTTTTTCTGCTCTTCTACTAAGAGAAGGCTCATAAATTTGTCTGTTCTTGCCGGGCATGGTGGCGCATGCCTGTAATCCCAGCACTTGGGAGGCTGAGGCAGGAGGATCGCGAGTTCAAAGCCAGCCTCAGCAATGGCAAGGCACTTAGCAACTCAGTGAGACCCTGTCTCTAATAAAATACAAAAAAGGGCTGGGGATGTGGCCCAGTGGTCAAGTGCCCCTGAGTTCAATCCCCAGTACAAAAAAAAAAAAAAATTGTCTATTCTTTAAAAATGCTATTATCAGGTGCATCCAAATTTAGGATTTTTATGTCTTCCTGTTAAATTGACCATTTATCATTATGACATATCCTTATCTATCTCTAATAATTCTTCTTTCCATAAAAATCTCTCAATATATACCAACTGTCTTTTAATATTTTGTTATATCTTTTTCCATATATTTACCTATATAACTGACACATCCATTCTGACAATCCTTGCCTTTTAATTGGAATATTTAGTTTATTTATATGTAATATTATTATAAGTAGAGTTGGTTTTAAGTGTACCACTTTTTCCCATATTACACATATAGAGCACAATTTTTCATATCTCTGGATGTATACAAAGTAGAGTCACCTCATTCATGTCTTCATACATGTATTTAGGGTAATAATAACCATCATATTCCACCATCTTTCCTACCCATATGTCCCCTCCCTTCCCTTTCCTTCCCTTTTCCCCTTTTCCCTATCTAGAGTTAATCTAATCCTTCCATACCCACCACCCTGCAGCATATTATGAATCAGCATCCTTAAATCAGATAAATCATTCAGCATTTGTTTTTTGGGGATTGGCTAATTTCACCTAGCATTATGTTCTCCAGCTCCATCCATTTACCTGCAAATGCCATGATTTTATTCTCTTTTAATGCTAAATAATATTTCCATTGTGTATATATACCACATTTTCTTTATCCATTAATCTACTGAAGGGCATCTAGGTTGGTTCCACAGTTTAGATATTGTGAATTGTTCTGCAATAAACATTGATGTGGCTGTGTCCCTGTAGTATGCTGTTTTTAAGTCCTTTGGGTATAGACCAAGGAATGGGATAGCTGGGTCAAATAGTGGTTCTATTCCCAGTTTTCTGAGGATTCTCCATACTGCTTTTCATATTAGCTGCACCTATTTGCGGTCCCACCAGCAATGTATGAGTGTGCCTTTTCCCCCACATCCTCGCCAACATTTATTAAGTGTACCATTGTACCAAACAATGCAAAAATTTATTACAGTTCTATCCTCCTTACCTTTTCCTCCCCTCCTCATGCTATCATTATCACATGCTTTACACCCACATATTAAAATCCCACCTAAACACTTTTTTTTTCTAGGGCTGGGGATGTGACTAAAGTCATAAAGTAAAATGGTAAAGTGTCTGCCTGGCATACACAAGACCCTGGATTCAGTCTCCAGCATCACACACACACACACACACACACACACACACACACACACACACAATTTCTGTCAGGTGTGAAATAACTTGAAATGCAAATAAATTAAGACAAATTCAGTGTTGGAGAAAGTAAAGAGGGAAAAATACAAAATAATTTTCAGAAAAAAATAATAAAATGGAATAACTAAATATGGACAGGACAAAAGAAAGACAAGTTTCAAAAATGAGAGAGAACAGATGCCTATGGATGGATTTGGGAAGGAAAAATTTTGAGCCAAATTTTGAGTGACTTTGGGACTCCAGGGCACTGATGTGACAGGAACATGGGCATTGGCTCCTAGCTGTACTTCCTGAGTGCCAGCAATTCTCTTTTTGAAAACTGGGCCACCAGAAGGCACACATACTGACATTTATACTAGATGTACCTAGATGTTAATCTTTTCTTAAATCTGCTCAAAAATAACACCAATTCAGACACTTTATAACTGAGGAATTTGCAAGATCCAAACTCACTCAAAATTTGGCTCAATATTTTCCCTTCCCAAATCTACTTTATTGGCAGATGACCATTGTAAATAAAGAACCAGACTTGGAAATTATCTAACTATAAAAACACTTACTGGAAATTGTGTAAGGAATGAGTTTATCAGGGAACTGAATATAAAAGAACTATTAAGGCATTCATCAGATAGTCATCAAGCATCTACATTATATCTAGGTGGGATTTGGGGAGGGGGATTGCTTATTTGTTTGTAGTACTGGGGATTGACCAAGGGTCACTCAACCACTGAGCCACATTCCCAGTTTTTTGGGTTTTGTTTTTAATTTTATTTGGAAGCAGGGCGTCACTAAGTTACCTAGCCTGGCCCAAAGTTGCCATCCTCCTGCCTCAGTCTCCCAAGTTCCTGGGATTATAGGTATATACACCACTGTACGGAGCTACCTAGCTGTTTCAGGTGGTGAGAATACAGCAGAGAATAAATCAAATGAAAGCCTTGCCCTCTGGGAGCTGATGTTCTAATAGGAATATAAAGGATAATTAATTGATAGAGTTGAAAAGACATGATTAATGGGACACAGGGGCTGCCCTGAACAGAAGCTGAGCACGCCCCCTTAGCTTTGAGTAATGGAGATGTGGAATGGGCATGGCACTCAGTGCCAGGCAGGTGGGCCTCACCTTCGCTCAGCAAGGAAGCGCAGCTCTGGGAGTGGGTGTCACCCAATGGGACTGGGCCACACCCCCATGTTTGCTGTAACACGATCCCTTGCCTTATTTGGGTGGAATTTTCTATCGAATGTCTTTCCCCTGAATAAAAACAGGGGTTCAGGGTGGGCTCGCTCTCTTGTCTCTTGCCTCCCTTACTCCCCTTGCCCTCCAGCATGGGAGCTGAGGTCTCAGAGCCATCCTTGACCCCCAAAAAAGGGTATTTCTGTGTTTGTGTGGTTTTTCGTTTCCAGCCCAGTTCACACAGTGACCCTGACTCCATCACCTGCACAGGACGTGGGCGATACAGAAGTATAAAATATATAATAAGCAGAATCTATAAGGGTGCTATTTATGAAACTTTCAGAGTTGAAAACAGTTTGAATAAAGCATAAATACTGTGTTTCAATAGTTTCCATGCTTTGTTATACTCTAGAATCACCTGAATAGTTTTTTTTTTTTTAAGTCCTGCTGCCCAGGATATATCCCATCCCTATCATATCAGAATGCATGGAGGCATTAGTAATTTTTAAAAATAGCTGGGTGATTCCAAGTGTAATAAAGTATGGGAACCATTGCCATATTTATTCAATTTGCTATGCTATAAATTATAAGAAAGAGAAAACCCTGTCAATTAAACTCTGACAAATGCTGGGTGTGGTGGTGCAGGTCTGTAATCTTAGCAACCAGGTGGCTGAGGCAGGAGGATTCCAAGTTTAAGGTCAGCCTGGGCAATTCAGTGAGACTCTAAACAATTTAACAAGAACCTGTCTCAAAAAAAACAAAAGGGCTGGGGATGTAGCTCAGTGGTAAAGTACCCCTGGGTTCAATCCCCAGAACCAAAATAAACAAATAAACAAACTCAATTTCTGAGGTGTTAAAAGTGAAAAAATAATTAGCCTCTCAGAATTGATGGAACAGTGTGGTCCCGAGTGCAGCATGAGGCTGAGACCCTTATGTTTCCACAAAAATGGACATGACCTTAAAGCAGAAGAGAGAAGTAGGTTGTAGATTCAGAACAGCACATGTTGTTCAAAATTGCAATTTATTTCCATAAGAAAATTAAACAAAGATGTTCCTATTACTGGGCCTCTTTCTAGAATATCACCCTTTTCCTGTCACCAGTGTCCAGGGACTCCAGGGCACTGATGTGACGGGAACACGGGCATTGGCTCCTAGCTGCACTTCCTGAGTGCCAGCAATTCTCTTTTTGAAAACTGGGCGACCAGCAGGCACACGTACTGATATTTATACTAGATGTACCTAGATGTTAATCCTTTCTTAAAGTTGCTCAAAAGTGACACCAATCCAGACACTTTATAACTGAGGAATTTGAAAGATCCAAGCTGCTAGATCATATTCTGCCCTAAAGCCAGCTGCCTACCAGCGAACACAGCCAACCAGAGCTGGGAAACCCACACGGTCTGTCACAATTTGGTCTGTCACAATTTCTAGTGAGATGTGCCTTTGCCAGTCAAAGGCCAAAGGTGATACTGGGCGTGGTGGCGCATGCCTGTAATCCCAGCAGCTCTGGAGGCTGAGGCAAGAGGGATCACGAGTTCAAAGCCAGCCTCAGCAATTTAGCAAGGCCCTAAGCAATTCAGCAAGACCCTGTCTCTAAATAAAATATAAAAAAGAGTTGGGAATGTGGTTCAGTGGTTAAGTGCCCCTGGATTCAATTTCTGGTACCAAAAAAAAAAAAAAAAAAAAAAAGGCCAAAGGCACAAGGATGTTAACATAAGTCTAAAAATGGACTATATTCAAAAGAATTTATGTCAACTTTCTTCAGTTTTTGCAAACTACATCTACAGGGCAGACATTCTCCTAGGTTCTAGGTGAAAGGTAGGGCCATGTTGGCAATTACTTATTTAAATCCTTCCCGCTATACCCAGCATGCAACAGACCCTCAGTTCAGTTTGCTGGATGATGAACACAACCTCTACCCTCAAAGCTTTTGGTGTGGGGATAAATACGATGCATGTTTCAGCTTCTGTCTTCAGTATAGAAGATTTAGGCCTCCGGAGCCTAAAATCTATCAGAAGGACCCGCCCTACAAGTACTGCAGCAGAAAAGGCAGTCTATAGCAGTGAGAACAGGTCACACTGTGAATCCTTTCTCTGAGCCAGGCACTATTCTGTGTGCTTCCTGTTTTTACTCATCTGATTCTCCAATGACCTTTTATCAATAGGTCTTTTTATACTCTAAAAACGCTATTTTTACAAATGGGGCACAGAGAGGGTAAGGAACTTGCTCAAGGTAAGACAATTAGTAAGTACAGGAGACAAGACTCAAACTCAGGTTAAGCCTTGGACCACCCTGGGGCAGGGGTTCCTCTCCTGACTTATGAACAATCCAAGGCCTTTATGGCCTTTTCACTTAATCAGCCTCAAGTTCTCAACACAAGAGCCACTGTTAAGAGTCATCTAGAGATGGTTATGGGTTAAGGCATTACTTATCTGGAAGGGAACAAACTTGTAGTTAACCACATTGGCCAGCTAAGGGCATCAGTTCTAAGTGGCTATGGAGGACCACTTGAAGGGTTATGGAAAATAATATTCCTACAAGACAGCCCTCCCTGGAAAAATGGAGGGAGAGTGTGGCTTAGGAAGAGGGAAGGAAACATTAAATCTCTCCCAGTACATCCCTTCCCAGTAACAGTGGGCCCCGAGGGAAAAAGCACATTTTCAATCATTCCTGGGTTCATCCCCAGCATCTTACCAAAAGCAAACATCTGCCCCTTCCCAACCTCAATGGGTCCTGAAGGAAGGAGGTAGATACTAAAACTCTGAACCCTGGACTTTTACTCTTTCCCATTTCCTGGAAGGAGAAAAGCAAAGAGTGAAGCTGTAGGTAACAATGGGTACCAGAGGAAGGAAGGTAAGCAGTGAACACCAAGTTCTGAGCTTTTCCCAGTGACAGTGAGTTTCAAACTTCTTACAACTGCTGTCCTGAGCCGGGTGTGTGGTGCACGCCTGTAATCCCAGCACTTGAGAGGCTGAGGCAGGAGGATCGCGAGTTCAAAGCCAGCCTCAGCAATGGCGAGGCACGTAGCAACTCAGTGAGACCCTGTCTCTAATAAAATACAAGGGGCTGGGGTTGTGGCTCAGCGGTAGAGCATTTGCCTAGCACGTGTGCGGCCCGGGTTCGATCCTCAGCACCACGTAAACACAAATGCATTGCATTGTGTACAACTAAAGCAAATAAATAAATAAATAAATATTTTTTAAAGAATAAAATAAAATACAAAAAAAGGGCTGGGGATGTGGCCCAGTGGTCAAGTGCCCCTTAGTTCAATCCCCAGTACCAAAAAACAACAACAACAAACAACTGCTGTCCTGAGTTTAACCTACACAACTAGGTCCCTGACTGTCCACACAGCACGTCCACAGTCTCTAATGATTAATTCACCCTCACTGTAAACAATAAAACTCAGACTCCTTCTGTAACCCCGGGGCCATTTCTGTACCCAGAAAATGAGCCCTCCTGTGCCCAACTGATTGACTCTGCTGCAGAATAAAGGAGAGTTTGCTGATCTGTTTGAGGTCTGCTTCCCTCCTGGTTATTTGTATTTTCATTATGGTGCCAAAACCATGCTGGTTATTTTTGCTCACACCATTAAGAACTTTGTGCATCAGATTAAAACCGTGGCTAAGATAGTGATGCCCAGCAATAAAAGGGAGGAAGACCCTAATTCACTGGCACCCACAGCCAGGGAAGCCTGATGCTTCAGAGGCAGTGAGGCTTTTCCCAAGCAAGAGTCTCTGCCCAGGCCCCAGAGGCACATTAGTAGGGAGGCTGTAAGGAGCTGACAAAGAAGCAGCTGGGAAACACCCAAAGAAACAGACCAGGAAAGTGCTTCACAGAGCATTTGGGCAACAGAGTCCCGACCCCATTCCCCCACCACCACCACCCCACCCCATGCCAGCCAGAGGCTGGGAGGAGTTGAATCATCCATCCTAGTCTCCTGACAGATCTCTCTAGAAGAAATGATATTGAAATAGGGCTCTGCTTTTAAGCAGTCAGTGCAAGAAATACAGGATTTATATAAACTTGCTAAACCCTACCGGGCACAGTGGCACACGCCTGTAATCTCAGCACTTGGGAGGCTGAGGCAGGAGGATCACGAGTTCAAAGCCAGCCTCAGCAATGGCAAGGCACTTAGCAACTCAGTGAGACCCTGTCTCTAAATAAAATACAAAAAAAGGGTTGGGGATGTGGCCCAGTGGTTGAGTGCCCCTGAGTTTAATCCCTGGTACCAAAAAAAAAAACCTTGCTAAACCCTAAAATGAATCCCCTCTTTACTCCCAAAGCACCAGGCTCCTTCCTCTGTTGTTGGGTGTGATCCACTGGATTCTGGCCAGTTGTGTTTGCATCTCTCTTCTGAGAGACTGAGAGATGCTAGAAAACTCAGTTTTCTTCATCCCCAACACAGAGCTCAGCCCCAGGCAAGAAGCAGGATCTCAATAAATGATTGATTGGAGGAATGAGTAAAAGAGCTGATGAAAATGGGTCAACAACGTGTGTGTGTGTGTGTGTGTGTGTGTGTGTGTTTATTTTTAATGGACGCATCAGAAACTCAGATATAGTTAAAATTCTAATCCAACCAGAATGATTTCTTTTGGATCCCCAACCCCAAAATCCACACTCCTTGCTCTGTTAAGGTAGGAGGATGTCACTAGATGAAGAACTGAAATATCAATATCCAAGAGAATAACCAAAGTCTTCTCAAGTAACCAAGGATGAAATGCCAGCACCAAGGTCACACTACTCAGGAGAAGGTCTTCTGTGTGCTGAGGACAGAAAGGAAATGTTCCCACCCCTGAACACAGCTCTGTTCTCCAACCACCAAGTCAAGCGATTACCCAGAGCAGCAGGTGGTCAGCCAGACTGCCCTCAAGCACTGTGACTCCTTTTGTGTCCTATGGGACACTTTCCAAATGGAGCTGTTCACACCCAGGAAACTGGCTCTTGGCTGGCAATTCAAGATGCCAATGTTTATTGAATTTCCTCACCTGAAGTCCCTGCCCTTTGTAAATTTGCCCTTGTGCTGCTTCCCAGGTACTTCACAAACCCACTATGTGCCAATTCCAGCTTGTTCCCACTCTGCTCTTGTACCAACACACCTCTCAGCCCTGGCCCCTGGTGTCCTTTCACATGTGGCATGCCACACCATCTTCATTTCCCACGTGTATGACCACAGGTTCTTACAGAAGATTTCCCCAACTGCCAAGACTAGAGGCTGGGGAATGTGACAGCTTCAGCACATTCTCATGGGATCTGACCCAGAGATCTGTACCTGGAGCAAGAAGAAGTCCTGAAACCCGTCAGCCAAGCAAAAAGCAAATGACATATTTTCCAGGCCAATACGAGACTGTAGTAGGCGTCAATCTGACCTCTTTACCAACTGGGATTAAATTTGGTTGAGTATAAAATCCCAGTTAACAATGACTTAAGCACACAGGGTTTTATGTTCACAAGGTAGAGGTGGGGGAGCAGGCAGACAGAGCTGACCTTGGCCATGCATGAAGCTCTGAGTTTGCAACTATGGACTCTGGTGGGTGTCCCTAATCCTGAAGTATAAAGCGACTGCCAGGGTTCCAGCCATCATACCCATGTTTCAGGCAGTTGAAGACTTTCCCAAAATTTCACACAATATTTCCATATATATCTCATTGACTAGAACTGGATCACATGACCACACCCAGATATAATGATGATAAGGAAATGTAGTGTTCATTCTGGGAATCTGCATCTACAAGACAACTGACTGATCTCTTCAGAACTTATTGTTCTAGATTAAAAGAAACTAGAGCTGGGCGCGGTGGCGCACGCCTGTAATCCCAGCACTTTGGGAGGCTGAGGCAGGAGGATCGCGAGTTCAAAGCCAGCCTCAGCAATGGCGAGGCACTTAGCAACTCAGTGAGACCCTCTCTCTAAATAAAATACAAAAAGGGCCGGGAATGTGGCCCAGTGGTCGAGTGCCCCTGAGTTCAATCCCTGGTACCAGAAAAAAGAAAAAAAAAAGAAACTAGAGACATGGATGAATCTTGATTGACTGTGGAAGATAACTGGGGGAAAACAGGAGAAATTTAAGGATGTTAGATATTAAAGAATCATAGTTAATTTTAGGTTGATTATGTAATTATAGTTGCATAGGAACATGTACCTGTTTTTAGATAATTAATACAGGCTATGAACTACTTAGGAGTGAGTCAAACTACAGTATGTAAATAATTTAAAAGATTGACAGGGTCACATGACCATATGGAAACATGGAAAAGATAGTAAGAATTATGTGTCTAGGTAGGACAATGGATGCTACACTATTCTTTCTAATTTTCTGTGTGTCTGAGATTTTTTATAATAAAAATTGAGGGAGAGGACTGGGGTTGTAGCTCAGTGGTAGAATGCTTGCCTAGCATGTGTGAGGCACTGGGTCCAATTCTCAGCACCACATATAAATAAATTAAATAAAAGTTCACCAACAACTTAAAAATATTGAGGGAGAGTAATTCTCTATTTAGTCTGGCTATCCCAGTCTTTCTCAGATGAGGCTGACTGCACGACATTCCTGGAGCACTCCAGGGCCAGTCAGTACAAAGGGCCTGTGAGTGATGGGTGGAATCCCCACAGCCCTGGCCGGGTTGCAATGCAGAGCCTGTGGGTGTAGGAGAGAAGACTGAACCCTGGTCCTCAGCTTTTCGGTCAGTCCTCCTTCCTCACCTGGGATGCAGCAAGGATCCATCCCATCACCTGTTGGAGATACCAGCACAGCAGTGGGTAGAAAGTGAGTGCAAGGCAGTCTTACACAAGGGAGGCCTAAAAGACCACCCCCATCCCCCCAGGCAGAGTAGAACAAATGCTGCAATTGAGATGAGGAGAAACTGTCCTCCCTCTACCACTTCTGCCTGTATCACCTAAGAGCAGGCACTTAACCTCATTTTCTTCATCTCTAAAAGTGGGAATCATAATCACCTGTCACAGAGAGCTGTCTGAAGATCAAATAAGATGTTATGTGGGATTTTCTGTAACTGTACAAGATAATTAGGAAGATGACCTTGCTCATTCCAGTACTACTTACTGCTTTATCCTCACAGACTCCCAGGCACAAATACACATCCCTATCCACATACATTAGGCCAAATGAACTTTTTCAAAATCCCCTGCTGTGGTGGCTTGGAAAAAATCTCCACATGCCCATGCAGTGGCACATGCCTGTGGTGGGAGGATTGCAAGTTTAAGGCCAGACTCAGCAATTTAGCAAGGCCCTAAGCAAATTAGCAAGGCCCTGTCTCAAAATAAAAAAATTTTTAAAAAGTTTTAATCTCCACAAATTCTTTGACATTCCTCCTGCCAAAAGTGAGAACTAAGGCTGGGGTTTGTGGCTCAGTGGTAGAGCGCTCGCCTAGCATGTGCGCGGCCGGTTTGATCCTCAGCACCACGTAAAAATAAAGGCATTGTGTACAACTAAAACAAATAAATAAATATTTTTTTTAAGTGAGAACTAATTCTCCCTCCCCTTGTGTTGTTGGCTGAACTACATGAGTTGTTTCTAACGAGGGTTGTCAGAAAACGTATGATGCCCAGTTTAATTTCAAATAAAGGATGAAAAATCTATTAGCATATTCTGTGCTTATTTGGAACAGACCTATACAAAATTTGTTGTTTATCTGAACAAGTTGGCTCCATTCCACATCTCAGTTTCCTGCTTGTCCTTGAGACCACCATTCTGATGGGATATTTTCCTGGTCAGTTCAACATGGATAACTGCACTAAAAAATATTGGCTACAGAACCTGCCCCAGCGCAGCCTATCAGAAAGTCAGGACACCTAGTGACATGATGTACCTACCCCTTTGAAAGAAAATGCTGAAGGAAGGAATCCAGTCCTTTCTGACCCAGAGCTGAGCCTCTTGTGTGCCCCACTAGCAGGAGGAAAAGTGGGCAGGGTTGCCTGAGACAAGCGAGAATGAGTGAACTCAGGGAAAGCTACACCCCTTCTATCCTGCCCTGTGGTCTGGTTTAGTGGAAGCATACACACACACACACACACACACACACACACACAGAGGGAAGGGAAAGAGAGGGAGGGGGGGGGGGAGAGAGAGAGAGAGAGAGGAGAGAGAAGACTAGATGTGGCCATCAGGCAGGCTGCAGCTGAAAGTAGCTTAGCTTACTAAACCCTTGGTTCCTTTTGTCTTTTCCCACAGTGGGAGAACCATAATGCAGTCTATTCCCAATGGGGAAGTGGAGAAGGAAGAATAGCTTATTACAACCCATTGCTTGGAAATTCTACTGCAGAGCAGTGTAAGAGGAAAGAGACTCTCTCGAACAAAGCTAGAAAGAAAGTCTAAATGGAACAGGGCTCTCTAATGGCAATCTAGCAGTAACATGAGCAGCTAAGTGCTTAGAACCTGAGCAACACCACTTCTGGGGCTATGCTCTCCAGCAGCGCTGAAGGAAGAGCACAAAACTACAACCAGTCACTGCAGTACTCTGTGATGCAGAGAATGGAACAAGCCAATGTGTTTATACCTAAGCACACATTGATATTTACACTATGGCAAACCAAGGCTGGATCTGCTAGAAAGACCAAGGTAGACCTAGGGGACAAATATGGAATTGCTCATTATAATGATATGTGAAACGAGCAAGTTACAGAATACAATTAAACTTACTGCATTTATACTGTGAAAATGACAAATGATGTCCACCAGGCACCCCACAAAAATACAAGAGCATATGATACAAAGAATATTAGGAATTCCATGCACCACCACACTCACTGTCCTAGGCCCCAAAGGAGGCAGATAAGATGCACTGAGACCTGATCAGATGGCATTTTTTCTATAAGGTTCCTGATGAATCTGCAGAACCAGAATCCAATAAGAAAACACCAGACGAGGGGCTGGGATTGTGGCTCAGCGGTAGAGCGCTCGCCTCGCACGTGCGCGGCCCGGGTTCGATCCTCAGCACCATTTACAAAATAAACCCATTTAAACCCATTGTGTACAACTAAAGCAAATAAATAAATATTTAAAAAAAAAAAAAAAAAAAAAGAAAACACCAGACGAATCCAAATGAGAGAGAGGCACTTACACAGTAATTGGCCTATCATCTTCAAAAGTGTCCAGGACAGAGAGAAACTCCTCCAGACACAAGGAGACTAAAGAGACAGGACCACCTGGATACCTTTACAATGAAGAACATTAGGGGGGGCTGGGGTTGTGGCTCAGCGGCAGAGCGCTCACCTAGCGCGTGCACGGCCTGGGTTCGATCCTCAGCACCACGTAAATAAACACATTATGTACAACTAAAGCAAATAAATAAATATCTAAAAAAAAAAAAAGAAGAAGAACATTATGGGGACAGTTGGCTACACAGGAAGCTGGCCTGTATTCGTTTTTTTCTTGTTGTAACAAATCACTACAAACTTAGTGGTTTGAAACAATACCCACTGATCAGCTCAAGCCCAGGAGGGCAGCTGAGGCTGCTCAGCTGAGCTCCATGCTCAGAGACCCACAGACTGACATCACGGACATCATCGGGCCAGCTGGGTCGGTTTACTACCCAGAGGCTGTGGAAAGAATCAGTGTTCAAGGTCATTCAGGGTGTTGGCAAAATTGTTCTTTGGGGCTGTAGGTGTATAGTAGGGTTTTCCAAAGATATATAGAGATAGATGATAGAGCCCAAATGACTTGAGTTTCCAACTTCTGCCTAAGAGCTAATCATTGGGTGTTGTTTCAAACCACTACTTATAGTGATTTTTTACAAAGTAGTAGAAAATACAGGCCAGCTTCCTGTCTAACCAATTGTCCAAATAACATTTTTTTAAAATATTTTAGCCATCAATGAACACAATATCGTTATTTTGTTCATTTATTTATTTTTATGCAGTGCTGAGGATTGAACCCAGTACCTCACATGTGCGAGGCAAAGCGCTCTGCCACTGAGCCACAACCCAGCCCCAAAATAACATTCTTTATTGTAAAGGTACCCAATTCAGAATCACAGGTTGCATCTGATTGTCCTCTTGGTCTCCTTGTGTCTGGGAAAGTTCCTCTGTCCCTTGACTTTGTGTGCCGAACACAAAGATGATGGTGTAAAAAGCATTACACATTCCGTAGAAACCATACCTAAAATTCTTAATTTTGACCTTCACCCAGTTCAGCAATTTGCAATGTGAGACTCTCTGTATCATGCCCAGCTCCCAGTCAGCCACACAATCATGAGGGCAAACAACCAATATCTCCAAGTGGTATATGTTGCCAGTGATTTTTGGATATTGTTTTGGGCTTATATTGTGTTGTGTTTAGAAAATGCATGTGTATGTGTTATTTAAAATTTAATGAGAGCCGGGTGCGGTGGCACACGCCTGTAATCCCAGCACTTGGGAGGCTGAGGCAGGAGGAGCACGAGTTTAAAGCCAGCCTCAGCAATGGCGAGACACTTAGCAAATCAGTGAGACCCTGTCTCTAAATAAAATACAGAAAAGGGCTGGGGATGTGGCCCAGTGGTTGAGTGCCCCTGAGTTCAATCCCTGGTACCAAAAATAAAAAAAAAAAAAAAAAAAAAAAAAAAAAAAAAAAAAAACCAACTTAATGATGGGCTATGACAGATGACTTTGCCCACCTATAGGCTAATATAAGCATTCTAAGCATGTTCCAGGTAAGCTAGGTATATTAAATGCATTTTTTACTTGTATTTTCAACTACAATGGGTTTGTTGGGATGTGGCCCCATCACACAGTGAGGGGCATCTTATATATCCAGGAACTTCTTTGAGTAGAGGCTGAGAAGTCTCATCTGCTATCTGCAAGTTGGAGAGCTGGGGAAGCAGGTGGTATAGTTCAGTCCAGACTCGAAGGCCTGAGAACCAGGGGAGTGGAGGATATAAATCCCAGTCATGGGGCAGGCAACAGTAAGTTGAGATGCTCCCCCTCAAGTTATGACAGGAAAGGGGAAAATAGGTGCCAAATTCCTCCTTCCTTGGCCTCTGCTATATTCAGGTCCTCCGGATTGAATGAGGCCCACACACAGAGGGGAGAGTGACCTACTTCACTGAGCCCACCAGTGTTAATGCCAGCCTCATCTGGAAACCCCCTCACAGATATGCCTGAAAGCCATGTCTCAAAATGCCTCAAGATTAGATGGACTCAGCATATCACGGCTATAATGCAGCTCTGATGGTCATACTGTGGTTACCCAGAATGCATTCATTTGCAGGAAGTCCACACTAAAATATTCAAGGCAATGAAATATCAGATCAGCTATTTATTTATTTATTTATTTATTTATTTATTTATTTATTTATTTATTTATTTATTTATTTATTTTGTGGTACCGGGGATTGAACTCAGGGGCACTCGACCACTGGGTCACATCCCCAGCCCTTTTTTGTATTTTATTAGAGACAGGGTTTCACTGAGTTGCTAAGTGCCTCGCCATTGCTGAGGCTGGCTTTGAACTCGCAATCCCCTTGCCTCAACCTCCCAAAGTGCTGGGATTACAGGCGTGCGCCACCGCACCCGGCCAGATCAGCAATTTATTACTCTCATATGATTCAGTATATAAAAAGTTGCATAAGCTGGGTGCGGTGGCGCATGCCTGTAATTCCAGAGACTTGGGAGGCTGAGGCAGGAAGATCGCAATTTCAAAACCAGCCTTGGCAATGGCAAGGCACTTAGCAACTCAGTGAAACCCTGTCTCTAAATAAAATACAAAAAAAGGGCTAGGGATGTGGCCTGGTGGTCAAGTGCCCCTGAGTTCAATCCCTGGTACCAAAAAAAAAAAAAAAAAAAAAAAAAAAGTTGCATGAACTTTTCTATTTATGTGTGCAGAGAAACAAAAAGGCAGAGAACTATGGATACAAGTGTGTGTGTAGCTACAAAGACAAATGTCTAGAAAAATCTAGACAATAGCAAAAGTTAGCTGTGGTTAGCTCTGGAAAGTGGAATTGTTTGGGGGGGTAGGACTTTTGTTTGGGGGTTCATAAAGTTCTGTATTATTTAAATTTGTTTATATTTTCAAAACTAAAAACCATGAAAAGATGTTTGAACACGTCAGTGGGAGATTGGCTATTGGCTTCTTCTTTTTTTTTTAATATTTTTATTTATTTGCTTTTAGTTGTACACAATGCGTTTTATTCAATGCGTTTTATTTGTATGTGGTGCTGAGGATCGAACCCGGGTAGCCACATGCCAGGCGAGCGCTCCACCGCTGAGCCACAATCCCAGCCCCTGGCTATTGGCTTCTTGACAGAGTGACTGAGTGGCAGGGGGAGGCACTAGCTGAGCCCAAGGTTAGGCAACATGACCTGTTATCTCCATTGAAGTCCCATGTCTCTCCACAAAGCTGCCAAGAACTCAAATTTAATATAAAAGCTGTAGAAGTGGGGATGTAGCTTAGTGGTAGAGCACCTGCATAGCATGCATGGGGCCCTGGTTTCAATCCCCAGTACTGTAAAAACAAACAAAATAACTTAAACTAAAAGCCATGCTCAGGTAACAAGAGCAGGAGAGTCTCTGTGGGCTGTGAGGGCTGGAAAGCCAGAGTCAATGGTGGTTCCCAACTTCATTCCACCATTCACTTTTTTTTTTTTTTTTTTTTTTTTTTTTTTTAGTATTTAGTTTTCAGTGGACCTTTATTTTTTATTTATTTGTAGGTGGTGCTGAGAACCCAGTGTTTCACATGTTAGACAAGTGTTCTACCACTGAGCCACAACCCCAGTCCCCACCATTCACTTTTTGATACCGAAAACATGGACATTATTGTAGTTACAACTAAAATATCTGTCAGTTCTGATGTGTTGATCACAGAGTTTATGGCCTTGGCTGACATGAAGCTGTTTTGTGAGCTTTGTTTAACGAATGACTTAGTGATCAAACTGTGCAATACTTGTGCATTCTGGATTTTTAAAGTTCTTTTTTATTATGTATTATATCAAATTACCACTATACAAGTAGAAATTAAGACTTTATGTTGTAAGATTTCTAAAACTGACATTGAGTTACAACTACACCACTTTAGTCTCTTGACTAATGTCGTCACACACCAAGTCACAGATACTATTAAAACGGGGAAAAGCAAGCACATTTCCTCTTATTGATTACACTGTGTCCCTTAAAATTAATATGTTGAAGTTAACCCCAGGTACCTCAAAATATGACCTTATTTGGAGACAGTGTCTTTGTTTATTTATTTATTTACTTACTTACTTATTTACTTATTGTACCAGGGATTGAACTCAGAGGCATTCAATCACTGAGCCACATCCCCAGCCCTTTTTTTTTTTTTCGTACAGGGGATTGAACGCAGGGGCACTCGACCACTGGGCCACATCCCCAGCCTTTTTTTGTATTTTATTAGAGACAGGGTCTCACTGAGTTGCTAAGTGCCTCGCCATGGCTTTGAACTCGTGATCCTCCTGTCTCAGCCTCCTGAGTCGCTGGTATTACAGGCATGCACCACCACACCCAGCATCACTACACCATTCTTGCAACATTTTTTTTTTGTGGTACCAGGGATTGAACTCAGGGGCACTTGACCACTGGGCCACATCCCCAGCCCTTTTTTGTGTTTTTATTAGAGACAGGGTCTCACTGAGTTGCTAAGTGCCTCGCCATTGCTGAGGCTGGCTTTGAACTCGCGATCCTCCTGCCTCAGCCTCCCAAAGTGCTGGGATTACAGGCATGCGCCACCGCGCCCGGCTTTTTTTTTTTTTTTTTTTAATGTAGTGCTGAGGATTGAACCCAGTGCCCAGTGCCTCACATGTGCTGGCAAGCACTCTACCACTAAGCCACAACCCCAGCCCCATTCTTGCAACTTTTGTCTATGTTTGAAATAGTTTCAAAATAAAGTTAAAAACAATTTTTAAAAAATATTTTTTAAAATATTTATTTGTTTTAGTTGTACACACAATGCCTTGTTTTTATGTGGTGCTGAGGATCGAACCCGGGCCACGCATGTGCTAGGCAAGCGCTCTACCGCTGAGCCACAACCCCAGCCCCTAAAAAATATTTTTTAGTTGTAAATGGATCTTTTAATTTATTTATTTATATGTGGTTCTGAGGATCAAACCCAGGGCCTTACACATGTCTACCACTGAGCCACAACTCCAGCCCCAAAGTTAAAAATTTTAAGATAAATAAAAACACAGATAAACTGAAAGTCATGTTCTGGGAAGCCCAGGTAAGATCCAGGGAGTGTGGCCTGGAAATACCTGCAGCACTAGACAAAGCTTTGGCCCTGCAGGAAGAGGATATGTTCAAAGCCAGGTTTTAAATGGCTTTATCTTTTCCATGATTTCTCCCCAAAATATTCAATGTCCTTACAAATTGAAGGATCCTGGGATTTGGGTCCAGAAAGCAGCACAACTCTACGTTTATGGTTTGAGCAAGCAATTGAAAAATGCCTCCATTGACTCTGGTGACCCCTAGCTATTATAGTCCTGCTAAGCTATGGTTTGGGGAAAATGGCTTTAGAGTCCTTCTTTGCATGATCCAGTCACGGACTTCTGTCAGACAACATCCTCACCTCCGATGATCTGCTCCAATGGCATCTGTGACTCTGCTAAAACCCTGTTCTCTGCAAAGTGAGAAAACAAAGCAGTTTCAGCAAATGTGAAGGACAGGCCCTGCTCTTGGAAGAAGCCCACGTTTCACCCATACACACACCTCTCTCCTGAACGCACCATCCCATCCCAGGCACATCTCATGCCCTCTTCACTGCCTTCACAACCAGGGACCTGGAAACATCTCCACCCAGGCCTTCAGAGCAGAAAGGGAATCAACTTCACATACCAGCAGCTCCCTGACATTGAGCCAAAGTAACTTAAAAAGCTGCTTAATTCTGCCAGGATTCCTCAGGCCTGTCCCTTGAATAATTGGCCGACCCTGCATTAGACTTACTCCTGGATTCCCTTGGTACTGTCCTGTGTCAAAAGAGTAACAACTAAGTCATTTTCCCCTGTGTTCAGTGTATCCCTCGAATCCTTTTTTTTTTTTTTGGCGAACAAATAGATGAATAACGTTCCTTTGATTTTTTTTTTTTTTTTTTTTTTTTTTTTTGTACCAGGGATCGAACCCAGGGGCACTTAACCACTGAGCCATATCCCCAGCCATTTTTTTATCTTTTATTTAGAGACAGGGTCTCAATGATTTGCTTAGGGCCTCACTAAGCTGCTGAAGCTGGCTTTGAATTCGTGATCCTTCTGCCTCAGCCCCTGAGCTGATGGGATTATAGGTATGCGCCACAGTGCCTGGCAATGACACCTCTTTGATTTGGGTCATTCTGAATTAACTTCTGAGTGACTTCTCATTTCCAGCCACACATGGCCTCACTCACTTCAAGAGGGCCTCCAGCTCCCGCTTGACTCTGCCCACCACGGGCGGCCCCTGGTAGGTGAGGGCCGTGTACAGCTGCACCAGGGAGGCACCAGCCTGGATCTTCTCCAGCGCATCCTGCCCACTGCTGACACCACCAACCCCAATTATGGGAATTCTGCCTGCAGAGAAGAACATGGCAACACTGTGAGGAAGGATGTGAGAGCCAGGACCTCAGTCTGGCTTCAGCCCCACAGTCCCCACCCAGCAAACACAGCAGATGAGGGAACAGTGATAGCAGTCACAACCAGGGGCCTAGCCACACACACAGCGGCACACAGACAGCAGAAGCCTTGCCTTGGGTAAGCGCATACATCTCCCGGATGGTCTGAGTTGATAAATCACGGAGGGGCCTCCCACTCAGCCCTCCTGTCTCAGCGCGCAGAGCACCCCGGAGGCCAGCAGGGCGACTCACTGTGGTGTTCGTGACAATCAACCCATCGATGCCCAACTGCAGTGAGAGACAGAGAAAGAGTCTTGAGTCATGGCTCTGAGGAACTCAGAGAAGCTTCTCTAGAGGTTTGAGGCAGCCACCAGCCGGGACCCACACTCACAGCCCTGGAAGCAAGAGCTACATGGGTCTCACTCCATTTCCTGTCGTGAACAAGGATCAACACAAGCCTCAGTGTGACACAGCAGCCATCGCATCTGATGACCCACAACATTCCCACTAGAACAGGGTTAATCCTCAAAACAACCTGCTTACAATGTGTTGCCTGAGGTCCTGGATAGTGGGGGGGTGGGACCAGGATTTGAACCCAGGATTGCTGGGCTCAGCTGCTTCCACTGCTCCTCTACACCACAGAGGCTTGGTGTTCAGACCCAATGGAGGGAATGAGGCAAACAATACTCCAGACCCAACTGACACTGGTCACAGATGCAAGCACGAGCCTTAAGGCCCTTGCTAGATAAAGACAAGCAAAGAGGAAGGAAGAGTCATGAGAAAAAGACATGTTCAAACAATTATTCGAACATACCCTTCTTTTTTTGGTACCAGGGATTGAACTCAGGGGGACTCGACCACCGGGCCACATCCCCAGCCCTTTTTTGTATTTTATTAGAGACAGGGTCTCACTGAGTTGCTAAGTGCCTCGCCATTGCCGAGGCTGGTTTTGAATTCGAGATCCTCCGTCTCAGCCTCCCAAGTGCTGGGATTACAGGCGTGTGCCACCATGCCCAGCATTCAAACATACCCTTTTTACCATAGGATGAGTTATATGATGACAAACACCCAACAAGCCTCCAATATCACAGAGAACTAGTCATAAATTGTGCCATTTTGGGATATCCCAGTGGACCAAAAGGCTTCTAATGACAATGAGAGGCACACCCAGGCCTAGCCCAACTCGAACCTCTCTCGCCACACTGGCAATGTCCTCCTTGTCCTGAGCTGTGAGGTCAGGGGCGATCTTCACCAGTACTGCCGGCTTCTGCACTCCCTGCAAGGCATCCCTCTCCTGCAGCACCTAGGGAGGCACAGGCCAGAGATAGGAACCACAGCCTGGAGTTGCACCCGCGACCTGCAGTGCAAGTCAGTGCTTTCGCACAAGCTTCAAACTAAAGCATGAGCAATTTCCCCTCTTCAGAAAACCCACAGTTTCCTGAAGGGACTTCACCAAGATGGATCTGGTTCAATTATTTTGAACCAAGAAATCACCATGGCATCAGCTAATATCTTCAGGGTTTTGACTTTAGTTCCAAAAATAAAATAATAAGGAAATACTGTCACAAGCATGTGTGATTAAAAGTCAATTCATGTACCATGCTAGGTGCTAGGGATAAAATGATGAACCAGATAGACATGTTCCTGCTCTTATGGACCATATGGTGTAACAGCAGGCACACACAACATTACTATTGCACACAATCGGTATTATGTTAAGGAATCAGAGGGTACTTTCAGGTGCACCAAGGGCTCTTAACTGGTCCAGGTGCGAAGGACAGCTTCTCACTGAGGATGCTAAAGCTTTGCCCAGGATAATGGACAGGAGTGAGGAGGACAGGTTAGTGGAATGGGACTTGGAGAAGAGGTGCAATGGCCCACCTTGGTCAGTAGGCAGCGCAGCTCGGCCTTTCCCTGAAGGCTCCGCAGCCCAGCTGTGTTGGGACTGGACACGTTCACTACCAGGTAGTCAGCCAAAGGGCCCAGGACCTGAACCCCCTCTGCATAGTCTGCAGCAGCATCCACCGACATTTTATTCTTCCCCAGGTTTATTCCCAGTGGCAGCCCATCTGTAAACATCACTGGTCAAGGTTCCGTCCCCATACACCATCTCCTGTGCAACATTCGGAGACCATCCTTGACCCCACAGCCTGTGAACAGCTTCCTACACCAGGTGACAAATGCCCTGAACTGCTACAGGGTGCTGCTGCCTGCTGAAAAAGAGCATGCATCTTTGTACAGGAAAGGTTGGGCAACTACAAGGATGTTTTACTGCATTCTACCCTTTTTACTTAAAAAATTTAACTGGAAAACACAGGAATTAGGAGTGCAAATACTAGTGCTAAAAAAATAGAGCTGAGGGTGTAGTTCAGGGGCAGAGCACGTGCTTAACATGCATGAGGCCCTGGGTTCAATCCCCAGCAACAAGAAAAAGAAAAAAAAAAGGAGACATCATAAATTTAATAAAACAGAAAGCAGATACGCATCAGCAAGCATGTCAGAGAGGCAACTTTAACCAAGAGATGCTCCTGGGTCTTGGGTCGAGTGATTGGCTGTGCAGTGGTGCAGCAAAAACAAAATTAAAGAAAAAGTGTAAAATACTAGAAAATATTTTCAATTATCATGTCTAAAATATAGAAGCATAATTATAATTTATAATCTTAGTTCTCTGAGGAAAAGGAACACACCCTTATGATTATGGCAACCATATATCACAGTGCTCCCAGGACAGCCCTGATTACCCTTGTGACCCGGGCTTAAATATTCATGCCTGTCCCCTCTTTCATTCTTAAAAGTATCTCAATTTCCACTTCAGTGACACAGCTACCATAATTAAAAATCAACAGTACTAGCCGGGGCGCGGTGGCGCACACCTGTAATCCCAGCACTTTGGGAGGCTGAGGCAGGAGGATCGCGAGTTCAAAGCCAGCCTCAGCAGTGGCGAGGCACTTAGCAACTCAGTGAAACCCTGTCTCTAAATAAAATATTAAAAAAAAAAAAGGGCTGGGAGCCGGCGTGGTGGCGCACGCCTGTAATCCCAGCACTTTGGGAGGCTGAGGCAGGAGGATCGCGAGTTCAAAGCCAGCCTCAGCAATGGCGAGGCACTTAGCAACTCAGTGAGACCCTGTCTCTAATAAAAATACAAAAAAGGGCTGGGGATGTGACCCAGTGGTCGAGTGCTGCTGAGTTCAACCCCCGGTACCAAAAAAAAAAAAAGGGCTGGGGATGTGGCCCAGTGGTCGAGTGCCCCTGAGTTCAATCCCTGGTACCAAAAAAAAAAAAAAAATCAACAGCACTATCAATTGACTTGCATTTTGGGCCTCCAGAAAAATACACTTTCAAAATCATGCTATGTGTGAAAGAAAGAGTTGTCTACACTTGGGCTGCTCCTAAGACACTATCCCATCTGCAAAGTCAAGGGTACAGCAATGGTACAGGTTGCTTCTTCCATCTGATTCCTGGGAAAAGATCTAGAACACCAAGTTAGTTCACAACATGTCCAGCCAGGGAGGATCAAAGGACAACACCCAATCATGCCAGCCACCTTCTCACACCCCAATCACATTTGTATCATTAGCTTGAAGAATGTAAGATTTGTGTAGTGAACTTCCTGAGTGGGCCGGGGGAGAGGATTGGAACCCAATTAAGACTAAAGGTATGTAAGCAGGTCTCCAAGCCTCCCACATCTAGCACCCACCAAGCCAGGATCATTTGTAAGCTTCAATGGTTTTCCACACAGGTAAACTGGCTTGAGAGTATGGCTCTTATGGAGTGACAGGAGCTTTCATTAGTAGTCATCTGCCCAGAGTGACAAGATTCTGGAGCTGGGAACTGCAGAACTACCCTTTGCCCAAAGGACCCATCACTTTTTATTCCTTGGAATGGTGTGAACAAGAAGCTGTCCTCAGGGCTCCTAGCTGCTGGTACACACAGATGCACAGAGCATGGGAATGCAAGCACAGCTGGGGTGACAGGGTGGGCAAGGGAGAGGAGATAAAGCTGGCACACAGAGCACTCTGGGTATAAATGAAGAAAAGGCAGACAAAAGGCAGAAGAGTGTCATAAACCATGAAAGTCAGATTACAACCTTCAAAGTTCCCCAATGAGATGAACTGTTGTGTAGCAAGGTCTGGTTCTGCCAAAGCTAGGGGTCTCTAAACACAATCATTTCCTGCTCCCACAGGTGAAATTGCCAAACGGTTTAGTATCTTCTTCTCACTTCCTGAAATGAATGCATGTTTCCCCATGTGCCACCAGGACATCCAATGAGATCAAGACCAAGGAAGTTCCAGAAGGACCTAAAGAGGAAGATTCTTCCTCCTGGCCTGCAGCCCACACAATCCCAGAGGGTGCCAGGGGAGCCATGGTCAGGATGACACAAAACAGGGCTATGATCCCCGAGTGCCCCCACCCTCAGAGACAGCAGAGCAGAGAGCCACAGGGAACAAGCATCTGGAGGGTGGCCTTCAGAAGCGCGTGTTGTTTCTGAGATCAGTCTTGAAGAATATTTCCCAAATGCTCACATTAGCTGTCCCTAAGTGGGAGGAGTAGGAGTAACTCACTTTTCCTTCTTTAGGCTGCTCTGTACCTACTAACTCTTCTAAAAATGTATATTATTACTTATACATGGACAAAAGGACAGCAGGCAAGATGAAGACAGTACTTAGTGCTGCTCACGCCCTGGCCATGCTGGTGGACACAGGGAAGCGTTCTGCCTGGCTCACTTCCAAGCTTCCCTAGATGATACAGCCAAGGTCATATGTGAGGCAGAACCAGTGAGGCTTTGCTAAATCAAACTGTGAGACTGAGCTAAAATCTTGGAGGCTGTACTAGAACCAGGAGAATGAAGAGGAGCCTGAGTTCCTCAGTGGTTTTTCCTATTGCTCAGTTGTGTTCGTTTCCCTAGGAATGTTCCCAACATTTCTTCCTCTAATGGGTGAAGAAAGCCCTCCCATGCACCTCCACTTTACCTTCTGTGAGCTTGGTCTGCTTCTGCTGTCTGGCCCGCAACCTGTGTTCCACCACTGAGAGCCCGTGGCTGTTAAATCCGTACCTGTAGCACACAGGCCAGTAGGGGAGGTGGCAAGGTTAGAAGGCAAGAATTTGGAAAAAGCACCACAGGCACTTCCACCATATACTAAATACTGACTTTACAAATCAAAAGAGAAAAAAGAAATCAGAATCAGTTCTTAAAGTTCCAAGGTCTAAATTCCCCTGGGACTCCTAGAGAACATGCCAGAACACTGAATCACAAAGGAAATAGGCATGGTGGCACATGCCTATAATCTAAGCAATTGGAGGCTGAGGTGGGAGGATGGCAAGTTCAAAGCCAGCCTCAAGCAATTTAGCAGGGCCCTAAGCAACTGAGTGAGACCCTGTCTCAAAAAGAAAAAAATAGGGAGCCGGGCACAGTGGTGCATGCCTATAATCCCAGCACTTGGGAGGCTGAGGCAGAAGGATCACAAGTTCAAAGCCAGCCTCAGCAATGGCGAAGCACTTAGCAACTCAGTGAGACCCTGTCTCTAATGAAATACAAAAAAGGGCTGGGGATGTGGCCCAGTGGTTGAGTGCCCCTGAGTTCAATCCCCAGTACCAAAAAGAAAAAAAGAAAAAGAAAAAAATAGGGCTGGGGATGTAGCTAAGAGGTAGAGTGCCCTGGGTTAAATCCCTAGAACCACAAAGCACACATGTGCACATGCACACACGCACACAAAGGCAAAGATTAAAATGTGTGAATAAGCTACTCAGTCAGCTAGCACTGGAAGCAGCCCAGCTCTGCCTGGACCCTACCTCCACTCCTACAGGGCTGAGCCCTCACCACTGTCCATATGGTGTGTCCATGTGGTCTTTTCATCGCCAGCTCAAACCACACAGACTGATCCCGATTCCATCGCCCGCATGGGATGTGGGCAGTACAGGGGCACTCTTCCACTGAGCTACAACTCAAACCTCTTTATTTTTTTGAGATGGGTCTAGCTAAGTTTTCCAATCTGGCCTTGAACTTGCCTGAGCCTCCTGGACCTCGATACTGGGATGCCCATCTTGCAAACAAGAAAGGAGTATCCCAAGAAATTGCATCAGAGTCTTGATATTGCCCTGCCACTCAATCAACCCAGAACTGCCCACTACACCTGTTATGAGAAGATAACAAATGCCCATTAGGCTACTCGATTACTTGTAACCAGAGCAGCATGACAGATACAGTGGCACATGTAGTTGATGACTTATAAATAAACTCACCTATTCCTTTAGTAAGCATTAATTGAGCACCCAGCATGTGCCACGCAGAGCAAGGAGGCTGAACACACAAATGCTAAGAGCACAGGATTCCAATCCCTTCCCACTCATCAATAGGATTCTGCCAAGTAACGTCATCCTGAGACCTGCAGTTACCTGTGGCAGGTGAATCAGAAACAGATATTTTCCCTGACCACTTCTAAAGATACTGATTCCAGCCTGCATTACAGCAGAAAAATCAATAACTTGATCTCTGATGCCAGATTTCCCTGAAACAAGCACCCAGCATGTGCCACTAATATGTGCCAGGCAGAGATCCTCACACCAGCCTTGGAAACTAGGTGTTATATCAATTATACTGTTATATCAATTAACTGGGTGCTCAATTAATGTTTACTGAAGGAACAGGTGAGTTTTTTCATAACTCATCAAGTACACGTGCCACTGTATCTCTCATGCTGCTCTGGCTAGATAAAGCAAGAAATACAGTGACTTAAACTTAGGATAGGTCAGTCTGCCAGAAGGCCATTAACAGCCCCAAAGATGCCTATCAAAATCTCCACAAGGGGGTTCTCCAAAACTCTTTTATCAAAAAGCAAGAACTTCCTTACTTTCTGGGTTTGTTGAAGTTTTAAAAAAAAATGATGCCAGGTGCGGTGGCGTACGCCTGTAATCCCAGCACTTTGGGAGACTGAGGCAGGAGGATAGCGAGTTCAAAGCCAGCCTCAGCAATGGCAAGGCACTTAGCAACTTAGTGAGACCCTGTCTCCTAAATAAAATACAAAAAAAGGGCTGGGGATGTGGCCCAGTGGTCGAGTGCCCCTGAGTTCAATCCTTGGTACCACAAAAAAAAAAAAAAAATGAGAAAGGCTTTGGATCATCTGGAAGGATTTCTTTTCCTAAAAGCAGCTGTGTGTACTAAATACTAAATACTCCTGTTTCCTGAAGGTGGGGCTGCTTAACACAAGAGCTGCTAGCCACTCGCGGCTCCTCAGCACTAGAATGTGGCTGGTCCAGTGAGAAGTGCTAGACACCAAAGGCACACTAGCTTTGGGAGTCTTGGTGCAAGTAAAAGAAGGCAAATAGCTAATTAATAATTTTTGTATTGACCACATATTTAAATGATGATATTTAGAATATATTATTTATAATGAAATCATAATTATAAATAATGTTATTAACTTCACTCATTTCTCTTTTATGTTTTAATGTAACCACTAGAATCTTTTTTTTTTTTTTTTGTGTGTGGTACCGGGGATTGAACTCAGGGGCACTCGACCACTGGGTCACATCCCCAGCCCTTTTTTTTTTTGTATTTTATTTAGAGACAGGGTCTCACTGAGTTGCTAAGTGCCTCGCCATTGCTGAGGCTGGCTTTTAACTCACGATCCTCCTGCCTCAGCCTCCCAAAGTGCTGGGATTACAGGCGTGCGCCACCGCGCCCGGCTCACTAGAATCTTTTAAATGACACATGGGGCTCACATTATTTCTATTGACCAGCATTGAACAAAAGCACTAGAGTAACAATATGAGAAAAGCACAAACTACAACAAGCCTAAGCCACACCCAAGCCCTCCTGCTACTGGGGATTGAACCCAGGGAAGTTGTACCACTGACCCACATCCCCAGTCCTCTTCTGATTATCATTTCTGTGACACTAGATAAGTTATTAGGTTCTCTGAGCCTCAGTGTATAGCCATGTTAAATTGATATAACACCTAGTTTCCAAGGCTGGTGTGAGGATCTCTGCCAGGCACACACTAGATGCTCAGCAGGATTGCTGAACAGTGACAGAAATGACAGAAAAATGTCCTATGAATAAGAGAAGACACTGAGGCAGCCTTTCCATCTCTGAGAGCCCAGCAGAGCAGAGGCACCCATCAACACAGGGCTGCAACTCACCTGTTAATGACAGCTTGGTCCTCAGGCAGGCGGAAGACTCTGGGCCTGGGGTTTCCTTCCTGAGGCTTGGGAGTCACACTTCCTACCTCAACAAAGCCAAAGCCCAGCTTATATAAGCCATCCACAGCTTCCCCGTGCTTGTCAAATCCTGCAGCAATTCCTACTGGATTTCGGAATTTATGGCCCAGGACTTTCACTTCCTGGGACAAGAGAGACAAAGTCAGAGGTACACAAGGTTATAGTGGTGTTTCTCAAAGTGTGTTCCCTGAAACACTCATATCAGAATTCCCTGGGGAGCCTATTAATCATCCCTAGAACCACAGAATCAGGCCTTCAGCAGGGGGCAGTGGGCAATGAAGCTGAGCAAATCTATCTGCAATAGCACTCTTCAGGTGATTCTGAGGCTGCTGGAGTTTGAAAACCACATGGCTTTCCCTCGTCAATCCGAGGGAGAAAACAGCATTTCTCCCACAGGTTGAACAGGACACAGGCACTGTCTTTTCCAGTTATGGTTAAGACTGGTATCTTCTTGTCTACCAACATGGGCAGGAGAGGGCGACGTGTGAGTCAGCCCCTAGGTTGTGCTACTCTAAACCCTTCAGGGAATGTTGGGCAGCAAAACCAGATATCAGTATAATAAATCAGCCCCAGCTGCATCCCTCTCTCCAGGCCAATAAGCAGCCCCAGCCGTTTCCCCAGTCTCCAGAGAGCTGGAGGAAGGATGGGGCTCAGGTAGGAGGAACTCAGTGCTGGCTCCAGCACCTTGAGAGGAAGAGCAAGCAATTCCCAAGGTGAGGCCACCTGATGCTGGAAGAGGGAGGTAAGAAAGGTCTCTGAGCAGGGAAAACAACAACAATGAAGGTGAAAATGTGTGTGCGGCACTTGGGGGCTGTGAGGCAAGGAGTGTGGCTGGACTCAGGGCCTTCCTCAGGGACAGTGGTGCTCAACCCTGGCTGCACCATAAACTCCCCTGGGCAACTTCCAGGCCAGCCTCAGAGATTATGGTTACACTTGTCTGACGGCCAGCATCTGAGTACTTCATAAAGCACTTCTGGAGATTCTAACACAGCCATGATTGAAAACCAAGAAGCCGGGTATAGTGGTGCACATCTATAATCCCAGCAGCTTGGGAAGCTGAGGAGGACTGCAAGTTCAAGGCAGCTTCAGCAACCTAGTGAGACACTGTCTCAAAATAAAAAAGGGCTGGGGGGGCTGGGATTGTGGCTCAGCGGTAAAGTGCTCGCCTAGCATGTGCGCGGCCCGGGTCCGATCCTCAGCACCACGTACAAATAAATGCATTGTGTGCAACTAAAGCAAATAAATAAATTTAAAAAAAAAAAAAAGGGCTGGGGATGCAGCTCAGTGGTAAACTGCCATTGTCCCTAAATTAAATCCTCAGTACCAAAAAATAAATAAATAAATAAATAAAGGGGGTGGGACAGAGAAAGACAACCAAGGACTTAAGGAAATGGTGAAGAACAGAAACTAGAAAGGTTGAGTGAGAAGATCAAGAAGCCCGACTGTCAGCTGAGGAATCATAAACTAGACATAATGCATGCCTGTAGTCCCAGCTACTTGAGACACTGAGGTAGGAGGATTGCTTGAACCCAGGAGTTTGAGACCAGCCTAGACAATGTAGTGAATCTCAATAGTTGGGAAACTCAATTCTACATGAGTTACTACAGGTGTAAACCACACAGCTGTGTGCAGCTGGACAGTGCATGGGCCATGCTGGCTCTGTAGGCTGTGCTTACTGGACATGGCTTTGTACCACTCCAGGGATAAGCTCACCTCCTTCCAATTTCCCCATCTCTGCATCACACTCTTTACTCCCACATTTCTGGTTCCTGGGCTTTCAAAACTAGCAGTTTAGAGTGAGGAAGGCTTAATGAAAGGAAGGCTCTTCCTGATCCTACAGTGCCTTAAAATGACTTGGCTGCTCAAATTATACACTGGGAAAATGAAAAGGGCCCTAAGGTAGCCAGGGGATATGACAAAGTGACCCTCCCCCAAAGAACTCTGAGTGCTTCCTGCTTGGGTTTTTATGTTCAAATCATTCTACTGTCACCTATTTGGTGGGGAAAATGTCTCAAAAGGAAACTTCCACGGCTTACATGAGGATACAGATTCTATGAGAACACACCTCCTTCTGTTTTGTTGCAGTAACCCCAGAACAGCCCAATAATAGTGCCCCATGCCACACTTGTGTGTGGCTGAAGGAGGCTAAAGCAGGTATTCCCACGCCTCCTCACAGACTTGACCAGACATACCTGTGTCACATTTCAGTTTAATGACTGGCACTGAATCTCAGCTACTCAAGGTCTCAGCAAGGCAGGATAGTAGACAGGGCTGGATGCCAGAGCCAGACTCTAGTTTTGAACTCTGGTTCTGCCATTTTCTAACTGTGTGGCTTTGGGCAAATCACTTAATTACTGTGAGCTCAGACTCCTGACCTGTGCGTTAAGATGACAGTAGAACCTGCCTCAGGAAGTAGCTGTGAGGATTAAAGGGGAACTGCCTTACACGATTAAGCCCCATATAAGTTATATAATGACCACTGTTATTATGAAATCATGATATATGATAAAAATGATTGCTTAGATGGAGTTCCAGATTTCCTCTGCTAACCTAGGGCTCTGATTTTTATAAGGTTCAATCCCAGCTGAGAACTATTAGGGGACTTCAACCTTCCCCTTTGCATCTAAGGTACAGGATGTTCCAAGAGTACCTACCAGCATGTCAGAGTCTTGAAATGTGGCTCGAGGAAGGAGCCCCAGGGAGATGAAGCGAACAGCCAGCCTGTGGGCTGACTCTGGGTCCAGCATCCCCTGCAGAGCCGGCATCAAGTATTCAGCATAAAAATGTTCATCCCCTGTGGCTGTCAGGTAGGAGGCACAGAGAAGTCCTCCACCCCCCAGAATGATTACAGCATCCAGGGCTCGCTTCTGGAAAAAAAAAAAAAAAAAAAGTCCATTAGAGGAACCCTAACTGCAGCATCCTCCCTGATCCCTTTACCCCTAGGCAGACGGACAAAATGATCTGTCACAAGAAGCAACATCCCTCACCAACTGTTGACACTAATCTTCATTTACAGTCCCACTTACACACCAGTCTCTATAGTTATATATACACTGTGCTTACAGACTCTTGCTGAAGACTTTCCTTAGGATGGTAGGTCAGGAGTCAAGAGTAGTAATATTGGGGCTGGGGTTGTGGCTCAGTGGTAGAGCACTTGCCTAGCACGTGCGCAGCCCGGGTTCAATCCTCAGCACCACGTAAAGATAAAGACATTGTGTACAACTAAAACAAATAAATATTAAAAAAAAAAAAAAAAAGAGTAGTAATACTGTCCTCTAGGGGACATATTGGGCCATTTTTACTGGTTACAGTGAAAGAGCAATGCTATTGACTTAGCATGCAGAAATCAGTAAAGTCAGACATTCTTCTTTGCTTGAGGCTGACACACTTTGTCCATATTCTATGACTTTTGAACACGCTACATTCATGTGGTCAAAAAAACTTCATGCCGTGTGCAGTGGCACACGTCTGTAATCCCAGCAGCTTGGGAGGCTGAAGCAGGAGGATCATGAGTTCAAAGCAAGGCACTAAACAACTCAATGAGACCTTGTCTCTAAATAAAATACAAAGTAGGGCTGAGTATGTGGATCAATGGCCTAGTGTTATGGGGCAGACCATTCAGAAAACATACCAAGTCCCAGTTTTGTCCAAATTGAAGAGTCTTTATTCCGACCTGCCAGGATTGCTTCCCACAAGACCAAGTTGTCTCTGTAGAAAACAGCCTTGACCTTCAACATTTTAGGGTATTTAAAGGCAAAAACTACAAAAAAACCACATTTGGGTTGACTAGCTTCAAGCAAGCAGGGGTACAGAAGCTGAACTGAGCAGTTAGTGAAACAATGCAATGGGTACACTGGTATTTCCCACTGGACTTTCCAGGTTGGCATAGCAGCAAGCAAGCAGAAGGGAAGTGGGTCAAAATGACCCTAGTTGAGTAAAAGTTAGAGAATGGTTACTAATGTCTAGACAGTCAATCTCTAACAGGGTACATTGCCCAAGAAAAATGGGAACCAAAGAGAGAACAATTTACATTGTATAAGAATTGCCATTTTGTGTTGCCAAGTATGCTATGCTAGATAACTATTAATGGGTACAGAGGTGGGGCTTTCCCATGGGAGAACATTTCTTACATGACATGGAGTCTCAGGGTAAAATGGAGTTTGTTTGGTCATTACCCATAACACTAGAGCCCCTGAGTTCAATCCCAAGTACCACACCCCACCCCCCGCAAAAAAAAAAAAAAAAAACCCTCCTATTATCTGAGCCAAGAGGCACATAAACTATTTCCCACATGAATTTCATATGCATTGACTTTTCCAGGAATAAAATTACCTTGTCAATTGAGGGACAACTGTACTATTTTGCACAAAACATTACCAAGAATCAGTCACCATTTCAGAAAAATGGTGTTTTGCTTGAGGTGTCTGACAATACAGCACCTCTGTGGAACCTGCCAGGCGTGGTGGTGCATGCCTGTAATCCTAGTGGCTGGGGAGACTGAGACAGGAGGATTGTGAGTTCAAAGCCAGCCTCAGCAATTTAGCGAGGTGCTAAGCAACTCAGTGAGACCCTGTCTCTAAATAAAATACAAAAACAGGACTGGGGATGTGGCTCAGTGGTTGGGTTGAGTGCCCCTGAGTTCAATTCCTGGTACAACCCCCCCCAAAAAAAAAGAAGTTTAAATACCCCACCAGACCTCTCACTTAACTGAGTCATGTCCTGATATTTACATATGTGGATTGTACATTATTGATGTTTTAAGCTTATAAATAGAAAGATTATTTCCCTGAAATAGAAAATTATAATTGCAATATAAAAGGAGCTTCAAAGGATGCTTCAAAAGGTCTAAGAGGGTGGAGGACCACTATCCTAGCTCAAAAGTGGTTCACAATGCTTTTCTCTCACTACTAGATGCCGAGTCACTCCATTCTTCATTAGTTAAATCGTTCACCAAATCTGAGGTCAAAGGTGGGCAAAACAGACCTGGTTCCAGCTCTGTGGCAAGTACAATCTCATGAAGAGATAGGTGAACTTAATGATCGTGCAAATATGTAGCTATGACAATTGCTATGAGGGAAAAAAGTACTTATATTATAATGGAAGGACCCAAAAAATCCCAAAGGTAAGTAGAGGCTTCTTAAGGAAGTGACTTAAAGCTGATCTTCAAAGAATGAATGAGTTAACCAGGAGACAGTAAGGGGAGGGAAAAGCATAAAGGGTCTCTTGGAGGCAGAAGGGAGAAACTCCCAAGAATGTGAGAGAAGAGAAAATCTCTTTGGAACTGAGGGAAACCATGACTTTAAACGAGACGGGACAATCAGGCCGGGACCAGAATAAACAAGGAAGTGATGTGATCAGATTTGCCTTTTGAGGATTCCTCCAAGATGTAGACCTCTCATCCAGAAGACTGTCAAAACGCCTCTCTAGTGAATCAGCAAATACTTGAGCACCTATCACATACGAGACCTTAGTGATACAACTAAGAAATCGTTACACAGATCCCCACAAAATTTTATGTAAAAGGGTTGGGGGACCATGTTTGACTCTACTTTCATTCCTCTTGGATCCTGCACAAAATGCTAGGCGGTTATAGGTTCACCGAAGCCCCTGTGCTGGCTCAACAGAAAAGTGGCCTACGTGCATTTAGTCAAATCAGCATCTGCTGGGTCGTGGCACGTGTCCTACACACACCGGGTAAATGTACACGCACAAGAATTTACAGGTGCCCCCAGAGACACACAAACGTTCCAAAAGGACCCGTGCTCTCACAGCCACCTTCCTTACACACCTCGCCTGGTATAACCAACGTCTTGCCGCCCCAGTCCCCACCCGGACTCTCCCTTGCCGAAACAAGTCTCATAGCCAGACTCACTTTCAGTTGTCTCCACGCCATGCTCTTTCTGCCATTGGGCCGGCCTCTGTCTCATCTTCATTGGCGGAAATGGAGGGGGCCCCGCCCACCCCCGTTCCTGGAGGGCCAACCCACCAATCCTGGAGTGGGAAAGAGGAGTAGGCGCCGCGGCCGCCCCGAGGTTCTGGTTGGACGCTCGCGCGCGTGCGCACTTCTAAAGGCCACGCCTCTTCCGCCACAGACTCTAAGCGTCATCTGGTTGCCTCGGGTAGCTGGGGTTCTGGCGGGACGCGGTGTTGCTTTCCCGGGCGTGTGTGCCGTCCTGCCGCCTCGAATCTCTGTTCCTGTGAGGACCCGCGTCTCGGGCGGAAGGAGAAAGCTCCCAGAAGTCTCTGAAGTGGGGAGTGGGCTTCTCCGCGGTCCGTAGAAGAGTCGAAGTCCTACCCACAGGGCTTCACCGGCTCCTGGTCTTTACCTTGCTGCCCTCGGGCTTCCACGTTCTTAGGACCAAAGAAAGGAAACCACAGCCCCAAGGTTGCGTTGTGATTCTCATGGGCCCTTTTCTAAAAATATTTTATTTTACAGAGTTGCACACATCAAAATACATTTACCGCACAAATGTAGCTTTTACTTGTCGATTTAAATAATAAGAAATTTTACTACGCCTGTAATCCCAGCACTTTGGGAGGCTGAGGCAGGAGGATCGCGAGTTCAAAGCCAGCCTCAGCAATGGCGAGGCACTTAGCAACTCAGTGAGACCCTGTCTCTAAATAAAAATACAAAAAAGGGCTGGGGATGTGGCCCAGTGTCGAGTGCCCCTGAGTTCAATCCCCGGTAACCACAAAAAAAAAAAAAAAAAAAAAAAAGAAATTTTACTATTGTGTAAATATAAAGATGAATACACTAATATGTATAAACTTTTCTCTCCTTAGAAGTAAATTTTTCTTAAGCTGTTGAACTGGAGATTGAACCGAGGGGCGGTCTACCATCCAGCCTTTGTTTTATGAGACCCTCTGGCCAACTTGCCCCGCAAAGTCGTTGAGCTTACAAACAAGTGCCACTGGTTTTGGTTTTATTATTATTATTATTATTTTAATTGAACTGGTTTTGGGTTTGCTGCTGGGGATGGAACCCAGGGCTTTTCCTATGCTAAGCTATACCCACAGCCTTAAGTACTATTTTTAATCAAGACCCTGAGTGTGTACCTTTGTTGTACAGTTGGGTATTGCAGTGATTTAGGCTGACCTAGTTTGGCACTTTATAGTCCTCTCGTGTCCCAATCAAGAGTTTTGTAATACTGTTCTGTAGGGACCTTATGTAGACTGTGCCTACAGCAACAATGGTACTTTATTTGGGGAGGCTCTACACATGACAGATCATTTTTGGCCAGTTGTATTGTTCATAGCTACCATTCTACTGGCCGAAGTAACTGCGGTATTCAGAGTGCTTAACCCCTGAGCCACATCCCCAATACTTTTTATTTATTATTTTGAAACAGGTTCTCACTAAGCTGCTGAGGCTGGTCCTGAACTTTTGTATGCCACCATTGCCCATCTACTTCAATAATGATTTTGAAAAGTAATGTGGGCAGTAGAATTGGGGATGTAGCTTAGTGGTTAAAGTGTTTGCCCAAAATGCATGAGGCCCTGGGTTCAATCCCCAGCACTGCCTAGAGAAAGAAAAAAAATGGTGGGGGAGGGGAATAAGTATTATTTGGGTCATTTGAATCATCTTAACTCTGAAACCTTTCAAGTAATTTCAATTATTATGTTTGTTTGCATTTATAATCACTTTCTAGAACCAAGAAAGAGAACTAGCTGTAACATAAATGATGGGTGTGCAATAGGTGAAGATCAAATGGCATGCTGTATGAACAAAGGTATTATTAATAAGTCAAACAAAGAAAATGAGAGAATTGAATCTTCCTTATATCGGGAAATACTGTGCATGCCAAATGCAAATAAACCTGTGTGGTTATAGACCAGAACCTTGTGTATCTGATATCTAGTTCAGCAAGTTTTGAATTTTATTCAATTTTAGTTATTCATATTTAATTTGTATTCATTCTTTCATCAAATATTTTTATGATTATGTAAGAGCTTTAAAATAGAGTATACCTGGTTTTGTTTGCATGTATTGAGAAAAAATACAATAATTTGAATCCTAGAGGTGGCAGATATGTAGAACAAGTCTAGAGATTTAATGTATAACATGAGAACTATCGGTAATAATATTATACTGGACATGGGACTCATACTACATGAGTAGTTTTTTAGCCGTTCTTACCACAAAACTTTATAAAAAGGTAACTGAAATGATATGTTAATTTGCTTCACCATAGTTATGTTACTATCTATATCCATAACATTATGCTGTATACTTTACGCAAATTTGTCATTTATTTTTTAGACATTTTTTTAGTTGTAGATGGATGCAATCCCTTTATTTTATTTATTTACTTTTATGTAGTGCTGAGGATCAAACCCAGTGCCCCACTCATGCTAGGTGAGTGCTCTACCACTGAGCCATAATTCCAGCCCCAAATTTATCTTTTCAAAATCTATCTTAGAGGGGCTGAAGATGTGGCTCAGCGGCAGAGCGCTCGCCTCGCGCGTGCGCGGCCCGGGTTCGATCCTCAGCACCATGTAAAAACATAAAATGCATTGCATTGTGTACAACTAAAGTAAATAAATAAATTAAAAAAAAAAAATCTATCTTAGAAGCCTGGCGTGGTGGTGCACGCCTGTAATCCCAGCACTTGGGAGGCTGAGACAGGAGGATCGCGAGTTCAAAGCCAGCCTCAGCAATAGCAAGGCACTTAGCAACTCAGTGAGACCCTGTCTCTAATAAAATACAAAAAAAAAAAAAAAAAGGGCTGGGATGTGGCCCAGTAGTCAAGTGTCCTCTGAGTTCAATCCCTGGTACCAAAAAAAAAAAAAAAAAAAAAAAAAAAAATCAATCTTAGAGCCTGGCACTGTGATATACATCTGTAATTCCAGCAACTCAGGGTCTGAGGCAGGAGGATAACAAGTTCAAGGCTAGCCTGGGCAATTTAGCAAGACCCTCTTTTAAAATAAGATAAAGGAGTGGGGGTCGGGGGATGTAGCTCAGTGGTAGTGTCGCTGGGGTTATCCACAGTACCACCAAGGGAAAAGAAAAAAATAAAACCCTGGGCTGGGGTTGTAGCTCAGTGGTAGAGTGCTTGCCTAGCCTGTGTGAGGCACTGGGTTCAATTTTCAGCACCACATAAAAATGAATGAATAAAATAAAGGTATTGTGTCCATCTACAACTAAAAATAAAAATAAAATTAAAAAAAGCTAAAGTTGTAGCTCTGTGGTAAAGTATGTGCTTAGTGTTTCAGAGGCTCTGGGATCTGTGGGCCCAGCACCAAAGAAAGGGGGTGGGCAGAACATTATGTTTAGCTGTAATTTTTTAAAAATATTTTGTTTTAGTTGGACACAATACCATTATTTTATTTTTATGTGGTGCTGAGGATCAAACCCAGCACCGCACACATGCTAGGCAAGCGCTCTAGCGCTGAGCCACAACCCCAGCCCCTGTTTAGCTGTAATTTGACCAAAAAAAAAATTAATTCTATTTTGTCAGTGTTGGCCCAATTGGTGGACCCAGGTGGACATGTTGGATGGTATAAAGTGCATGAATGTGATTCTGAGCAAAAGGACTACTTCAGAAGTCCTCTGTCATTGTTTTTGTTTTTTTTTTAACTGAATAGTAATCTTTGTGTTTTCCTGATTGTCATATATATGCATGTAATGATTGTTTTATAGACTTATGCCTAAAGCTATATCCTATAAATTAACTTTTGGTTGGCCTCCACTTGGATACCTTTTCAGACTAAGATACCAGTTATAAAAGAAATGAATCTCATTTTCATGAGAGAACCAAGAAGAAAAAAAGGGACAATATAAAGAAACAAAATGACCTCAGGTTAACAAGTTTCTCCTCTAAAATGTTCAATCCCACCCTGCCTGAAAAAGCACACAAGACTGTAGCAGCGTTCAAATGTGTGATCACTATATGCAGCCAATACGTACTCATTTCATTCTGTGTCTGATCTTTTTTAAAAAATATTTATTTGTTTTAGTTGTACACGATGCCTTTATTTTTATGTGGTACTGAGGATCGAACCCCGACCTGCACACATGTTAGGCGAGCACTCTACCACTGAGCCACAACCCCAGCCCCCGTGTCTGATCTTAATATTGTAATCTTTGCTTTCATTTTATGTACACTTATTTTTTTGATATGGGATCACGAATGCCCAAATGAAAGGCAAAGGTTCCCCCCCCATAAGATTTTCCATCACAAAAGCAAAACTCTTCTTAAAGTCCTTGCAAGTCTTTGAAATCTCTCTCCCTCACCCCCAACCCCTCTTTTTCTCACAATCTTGAAAGACAAATACTATTTGGGATGGGCTGGGATTGTGGCTCAGTGGTAGAGCGCTCGCCTAGCACGTGCGCGGCCCGGGTTCGATCCTCAGCACCACGTACAAATAAACGCATTGTGTACAACTAAAGCAAATAAATAAATATTAAAAAAAATACTATTTGGGAAAGATGTATTTGCCTGAAATTACCTCCATCAAAAATTAGTGTAGGAGGATTATAGAGGTCACATGACAAGTAGGATTTTAAAAGGAGACAGATTTAAAGTGTATCTCATGATTATGCCTATGATGATGACCTCACAACTGTCCTTTAAAATGAGTTAAAGGAACAATTTAGAAAGTGTTATTATTCAGACATGAATATATATCTAAAGAACAAATGTGGAAACAAACTTTCCTGAATGCCTTGTAAATGGATACTTGTGATTTGGCTCAAAAATATTTAGTGACACAATTGGATAGAAATAAAGATTATATGTTTTGAAAAACTTAAGTATTGATCCTTTGTTATCCAAGGGGGATTAACTCAAGGATACCTGATGGATAATAAGATCTAGAATACGCAAATCCTTTAAAGTGACTTAGTAAATGCTTGTCACGCACACACATTCTCCTATACCTCAAGTAGTGGGTAGCTTATTTATGATCCTTAATACTATGTAAATGCTATGTAAATCATTGTTATATCATTCATGGAATAATGGCCAAAAAATTCTGTACATGTTCAGTAGAGACAGATATTTTCTGAACATTCACCTTAGTTGGCAGAATATTTGGATGCAACTATAATTTGAAAATTTGTTCTGATTATAACTAGTACAATGGTGTCGAAGATGAATTTTTTTATTTTTATTTTTATTTTTTTTTTTTTTTTTTGTACCGGGGATTGAACTGAGGGACACCTGACTACTGGGCCACATCCCCAGCCCTTTTTTGTGTTTTATTAGAGACATGGTCTCACTGAGTTGCTAAGTACCTCGCCGTTGCTGAGTCTGGCTTTGAACTCATGATCCTCCTGCCTCAGCCTCCCAAGTGCTGGGATTACAGGCATGCGCCACCACACCTGGCTCTTGAAGGTGAATTTGAAGTTTGAATTAAGCTATGTCATGAAATGTTTTATGAGAGTAATGCTTAGTATATTACTTAATATAACGTGATTTTTTGTTTTTGGTACCAGATTTGAATTCGGGGGCACTTGGACACCGAGCCACATCCTCAGCCCTATTTTGTATTTTATTTAGAGATAGGGTCTCCCTTAGTTGCTTAGTGCCTCGCCATTGCTGAGGCTGGCTTTGAACCTTCGATCCTCCTGTCTCAGCCTCCTAAACCTCTGGGATTATAGGCATGCGCCACCACACCTGGCATTATAGCATGATTTTTATTTTTTAAATTTTTAAAAAATATGCCTTTGTAAAATGAAATTATTTGGAGATTTAGCTCAATGGTAGTATGCTTAGCCAAGTACCAGTCACTGGGTTCTATCCCCAGCATCACCAAAAAAAAAAAAAAAAAAAAAGGTAGTCTTTTAACTGTTTCACCTAATATCCTTCAAGTTTATTAGTTTATACAGCTACTGTGGAAGCTGAAGCAGGAGGATTGCAAGTTTGAGCCAGCCTGGGCAACTTAGCAAGAACTTGTCAAACTAAAAACTAAAAAAAGGGGGGCTGGAGTTGTGGCTCAGTGGTAAGAGCACTTGTTTAGCATGTGTGAGGCCCTGGGTTCAATTCTCAGCACCATATATAAATAAATGAATTAAATAAAGGACCATCAATATCTAAAAATATATTTTAAAAAAATAAAAAGGGTATCGACGTAGCTCAGTGGTACAGCACCCTGGGTTCAATAGCCAGTACCACAAAAAAAGGGGAAAAATTTTTATAGTCAAGTTTTCCCCAATAAATCTTAATATTAAGTCATTGGGGAAAGAGAAGTTTGCCTTACTTTTTTTATTTTTATTTTTTGTAGTTGTAGATGGACAGCTTCCATTTATTTTATTTTTATGTGGTGCTGAGGCTCAAATTCAGTGCCTCACACATGCTAGGCAAGCACTCTGCCACTGAGCTATAGCCCCAGCCCAAGACTGCCTTACTTTGAGGGTTGCCTTATGTTAAGATTTTTTATGGTATAGCTCAGTGGCAGACGACTTGCCTAACATGCTTGAGGCTCCAGGTTGGATCCCAGCACTGCAAAACAAACCACTACCAACAACAACAACAAAAGTCTACTAAGTGTATTACTTTTTTTTTTTTTTTTTTTTTTTTTTTTTTTTTTTTTTTTTTTACCGGGGATTGAACTCAGACGGCACTTGACCACTGGGCCACATCCCCAGCCCTTTTTTGTATTTTATTTAGTGACAGGGTCTCATTGAATTGCTAAGTGCCTCACCATTGCTGAGGCTGGCTTTGAACTTGCAATCCTCCTGCCTCAGCCTCCCAAGTGCTGGGATTACAGGCATGTGCCACCACACCCCGCACCGGTGTATTAAATTTTATATAGAGAGATTCAATTATTTTACTCCTTCTGACAATCTTTTTTTTTTTAGTTATTCACGGACATAATATCTTTATTTTATTTATTTATTTTTATGTGGTGCTGAGGCTCGAACCCATTGCCTCACAAATGCGAGGCAGGTGCTCTGCCACTGAGCCATAACCCTAGCCCCTGACAATCTTTATTTTTTAGTAGGCTTCTCACACTTCAGACGCTTTTCTGCAGCATTTTTCGTTTTCTTGAAATCTTTCATGTTGACTATTTCCTTTTTTTATTAATTTTTTTAGTTGTTAATGGACCTTTATTTTATTTATTTGTATGTGGTGCTGAGAATCCAACCAATGCCTCACACATGATAGGCAAATGTTTTTCCACTGAGCTACAACCCCAGCCCTATTTCTTTTTTAATCTACCCCATTCTGGTGTATTTTAGCTTCAGTTGGTTTATCCTTAAGATTTCCTGCTCCAGGGCTGGGGTTGTGGCTCAGCGGTAGAGCGCACTCAGCGGTAGAGCACTCGCCTAGCACGTGCGATCCTCAGCACTGTGTAAATAAACGCATTGTGTACAACCTAAAGCAAATAAATTAATTTAGAAAAAAAGATTTCCTGCTCCTATGAAGAATTTTAAACAGTTTTCTGAAATTTTTTTCTGGACTTTGCTGTTTGTATTCAAAGATATGCTTTCCTCTGAGTTCTTGGTTTTGAGTCCCCTATTCCAGACTGTTAGTTTTGTTTTTGTTTTAAGGCAAGATATATCTAAATGGCAGTAAAATGAGAACTTGCATTACCCTTAATTAAGTAACCTATCAGTTTATCTAGTGGTCCCCTTTTCAGATCTACAACTGAAGTGCAGGGTCAATTCCCTGTTACCAGCAAGTCACTGACTTAATGACCCAAATTGAAGGTAATGTTTTTCTCTAATTTCTGTGGTCTGGTTCTCTGGTGCTCTGTACCAATGCATTGTGAAAAACAACAGCTCCCAGGATTTGCTGTCACTAATCTTCTTCCTATCTCCCCATGATTCCACTCTCAATACCATCCCTTAAAGATTTATGTGTAGGGCCAGCACATTACAGAACTCGCCATGCCATCACCACTTCTTTTTGCCTGACAGGTTGAGGTCTATCATGACTCAGGGCTTCTGGATGTACCATGTGTTGGAGAAGCTACTGAAAGAAGTGACCATAGCACTGGATTCTCAGTAGAATCTGGGGCTGAAGGGGAAATACTGCCCTTGTTTTTAACTGGTAAAGGCCAGGGATACCTAAGCCAAGATACAAGTATCCAAGGGTACGGATTTCCTTCTTATCCCAGGAAAAGTTCAGAATCTATAACAAAATGAAACTGGGTTATTTCCTAGTAGAAGAAGAAGAATAACTTTTTTAAAAATATTTATTTTTTAGTTTTGGGTGGACACAATATCTTTATCTTTTGTGTGTGTGTGTGTGTGTGTGTGTGTGTGTGTGTGTGTGGTACCGAGGATTGAACTCAGGAGCACTTGACCACTGGGTCACATTCCCAGCCCTTTTTTGTATTTTATTTAGAGACAGGGACTCACTGAGTTGCTAAGTGCCTCACCATTGATGAGGCTGGCTTTGAACTCACAATCCTCCTGCCTCAGCCTCCCAAAGTGCTGGGATTACAGGCATGCGCCACCGCGCCCGGCAATATCTCAAATTTTTAATTATTAATTATGTCTCAAAAATTCTTGGGGCCAGGCGCAGTGGTGCACGCCTGTAATTAATCCCAGCACTTTGGGAGGCTGAGGCAGGAGGATCATGAGTTCAAAGCCAGCCTCAGCAATGGCGAGGCACTTAGCAACTCAGTGAGACCCTGTCTCTAATAAAATACAAAAAAAGGGCTGGGGATGTGGCCCAGTGGTTGAGTGCCCTGGAGTTCAATCCCTGGTACCAAAAAATAAATAAATAAATAAATAAATGAGAGAGAGAGAGAATTAATTGGTAGAATTAATTGGTCTCTTTTCAGTGGAAAACTTGGCGGGACCATCCCTGACCATGTCTAATTCTTGAGACAGTCCACGAGAGGGTGACTTTAGGTCTGCAGAGCAGACACCCAGAGTTGCCACCCCATACCCATGAACTGCAAAAGTAGAAGAGAAAAGGGCCTTCTGCTCTTCTTTACTCACCAAGCCTGGCCCTGGCCTCCACCTCCTGCGCTGGCTGTGCCTGGGAAGCACAGGCAGAACAGCATAAAGCACCAGTCAGTCAAGCCCACTGCAGAGAAAGAGGAAATCACTTGTGTAGATTCTTCCTGGTGAGATGAGGTAAAGGGGAATTGTAAGAAATGGGAGATATTAGCCGGGCGCGGTGGCGCACGCCTGTAATCCCAGCACTTTGGGAGGCTGAGGCAGGAGGATCGCGAGTTCAAAGCCAGCCTCAGCAATGGCGAGGCACTTAGCAACTCAGTGAGACCCTGTCTCTAATAAGATACAAAAAAGGGCTGGGGATGTGGCCCAGTGGACGAGTGCCCCTGAGTTCAATCCCTGGTACCACAAAAAAAAAAAAAAAAAAAAAAAAAAAAAGAAATGGGAGATATTTATTTCTACTAGGAGATACTTAAGGTCTTAGTTCTGAGATTCCAAGACTTTTTTTTTTTTTTTTTTTTTTTTTTGGGTACTTGCGATTTAACCCAGGGGCACTCGACCACTGGGCCACATCCCTAGCCCTTTTTTGTATTTTATTAGAGTTGCTCACTGAGTTACTAAGTGTCTCGCCATTGCTGAGGCTGGCTTTGAACTCACAATCCTCCTGCCTCAGCCTCCCAGGTGCTGGGATTACAGGTGTGCACCACCATGCCCAGCTAAGATTCCAAGACTTTTTTGGGCTAAATTGAGATTTAATCCTTGGAACTTCTAAAAGTCTAGGTTCACTGGTCTCTCTCTCTCGAAGGATTTCTTGAGGAGTGGGGGGCAGTTCTGGGGATTTAGCCCTGGAGTGCTTTACCACTGAGCTACACCCCGAGCCCTTTTTAATTTTTTTTTTTTTTTTTTTTTTTTTTTTTTGGTACCGGGGATTGAACTCAGGGGCACTCGACCACTGGGCCACATCCCCGGCCCTTTTTTTGTATTTTTATTAGAGACAGGGTCTCACTGAGTTACTAAGTGCCTCGCCATTGCTGAGGCTGGCTTTGAACTCGCGATCCTCCTGCCTCAGCCTCCCAAAGTGCTGGGATTACAGGCGTGCGCCACCGCGCCCGGCTCGCCCTTTTTAATTTTTGAGACAGGGTCTTGCTAATTTGCTTAGGGTCTCACTAAATTTCTGAGGTTGGCCTGGAACTTCCTGCCTCAACCTCCCAGTCACTTGGATTATAGGCATGCTCTGCAATACCTGGCTAGAAATCAAATTTAAGGATTTCTACCTAAAGGTCAATCATCTCCTTCCTAACCTGTAAAAGGATTACAGAGATAAGTGTATGGTCCTGGGGCCTATTCATTCAAATGGGAGATGCAATTCACTTTCCAAGCACTCCTACCATAATCAAGAGAAGCTGGAGAAATGTCAGCTGAGTTTGGCTGCACCAAAAAATGGCTGCACCTCTGGGCACCCCAAGAGCATATTCCCTGTACCCCCGTCTAAGCAGGTTTAGTTTATGACTGTTCACCCAGCATGATCAGGCTCAGGGAGGCCGAGTCCCACCAGTGTGTGTCACAAGAAACTGGAAAACAAAAATGAGGATTGATTCACTTATAGCATGAATGCAACCGTGGTTCAGTGACTCCTGGGACACGAAGGCTCTCCACATGAGATGATATTTTGGTCTTGTGTAATTTTCCCCAGCTCTGTGACTGTTTCTGTGCTGTTCTTGTGTGCTTATCCAGTCCAGTCCCACAAACAAGCATTGAATATGTATAGTATGCTGGGAACTGTCCTAGGAGTTAATGGCAAAAAGATGGAATCCACCAGTAAGAGGAGTTATGCTTTGCCTTGGACATGTTGAAGAAAGGCTAAAGGGATTAGGGATATAGCTCAGTGTTTGCCTAGCAAACATGTCCCTGGGTTTGATCCCCAGCACCACAGAAAAAAATATGCTCAAAAATTTATTTTTTCCCCTCGTGCTGGGGATCTAACCCAGGGCCCCACACATTCTAAGCAAGCGTGCTCCCTCTGAGCCACATCCCCCAGCCTCTGGGATGCTTCTTGTTCAGAATCTTTCATCAGTTACCAATGCTTTGTCATTATATAACTTTATAATCTCATTAAATAAGCTGAATTCTGGAAATGGTTGTATTTATCTCATGATTGGTGGTTACTCAATGAAATAAGAAACAACTCCTAGATTTCTAAAAGAACCTAAAAGATTCCAGGCATGGTTGTTCACACCTGTAATCCCAGCAAAGGGTTGGGGATGTGGCTCAGTGGTTAAGTGTCCCTGAGTTCAATCCTGGTACTTAAAAAAAATCTAAAAGACACCGTTTACCTTGGCAAACAAGCTGTGTTTTCTTAGAGGTGTACTTGGTATGAGGAGCATTCTTGCAGGTAGCAACTCCTGTTTGTTCCATGTTGATTATTTTTTAGTTCAGTTTTAGGTGAGGACAGTTTTTTGGCTGAGGGCACATTTTTTCAAAGTTATATTTCATTTTATTTATTTTGCAGTACTGGGGATCAAATTCAGGCCTTGTACATGCTAGGCAGGTGTTCTGCCACTGAACCACATCCCTAGCCCTTAGAGTACATTCTATTTATAGAAGGAACTTGATATGAATTAGATATTGAGTGGATCAAAGTTATTTGAACCCTGGGCAGCAAAAGTTTATGCCATCATGGTAGGCCTGATCTTCTTTTGGATTCCCTAGCTCCAGTAGTACAGTGTCATGCTCCAAAAGTACAGGGTGAGGGGGCTGGGAATGTGGCTCAGTGATAGAGCACTCACCTAGCATGCGTGAGGCACTGGGTTTGATCCTCAGCACCACATAAAAATAAAGAAATAAATGGGGGCTGGGATTGTGGCTCAGCGGTAGAGCACTTGCCTAGCACGTGCGCGGCCTGGGTTCAAGCCTCAGCACCACGTATAAATAAATGCATTGTGTACAACTAAAAGCAAATAAATACTTAAAAAAAAAAAAAAAAAAGAGCCGGGCGCGGTGGCGCACGCCTGTAATCCCAGCACTTTGGGAGGCTGAGGCAGGAGGATTGCAAGTTCAAAGCCAGCCTCATCATCAATGGTGAGGCACTTAGCAACTCAGTGAGACCCTGTCTCTAAATAAAATACAAAAAAGGGCTGGGGATGTGACCCAGTGGACGAGTGCCCCTGAGTTCAATCCCCAGTACCACAAAAAAAAAAAAAAAAAAAAGAGAGAGAGAGAGAGAGAAAAGAAATAAACGTATTGTGTCCATCTACAACTAAAATATATATATATATATATATATATATATATATATATATATATATATATTTAAAAAAATACAGGGGGCTTGGGTTGTGGCTCAGAGGTAGAGCGTTCGCCTAGCATGTGCATGGCCCGGGTTCGATCCTGATCCTCAGCACTTCGTAAAAACAAAGGCATTGTGTACAACTAAAACAAATAAATATTTTTTTAAAAATACAGACTAAAAGTCAGACTGCCCATGTTCAAATCCTGGCTCTTCACTTACCAGCAACGTGATCTTGGCTAAATTACTTGACCCTTTTGCCTCCATTTCTTTCTCTATACAATGGGAGTAATCTTAACACCTACCCTAAAAAAAATGATGTGAAGATTAAAAGGTTAATAAATCTAAGTACTTAGAACAGTGTCTGGCACATAGACTAGACTAGCATTGGCTGTTATTAACCATGGCTACTAGGGCTCCACTAACCTGCTAGAACTACATAGTTGAAACGAGCTACCTGCGCATGCTAAAGAACAGCAAGAGCAAATCTATAAATATAAAGAAATAGAATTCTGTAGGCACAGGATGAAAAGCAGTAAAAGTAGACACTGCTAACAGGGTTTCTCTCTTCAACTCCTGAAAATTTTTACTTTGGGGATTGATGTAGTCTAGCCTGCTAGTCCAACTTGGTTCAGGAACTGAACAAATGGCTGAAAGCCCAAGCCATTCATGGTGTCCAAAGCTTTGTACCCATGTTGTAAAAGCCAGCTGACTTTTCTCCAGTTTTGTCAGGGCAGGTTTGGGAAACTGGTAATACATGGTAGCATATTATAAATAGTGTCTTGCATTTTTCTTTTTCCCTTTACCTGGGTATGGTTTTATAAATATATATAAATGTTTTTTGTATAGTTTGGTGTGTATTTATGATATGGGGGTTCCTCGTCTTTTTTTTTTTTTTTTCCTGTGCTGGGGATCAAACCCAGGGCTTTATGAATGCTAGGCAAATGTCATGCCACTAAGCCATAATATCTAGCCTTCCTATCGTGTTTCATTCACTTACTGTATAGTATTCCATTGTATGGATGCCCATATTTTTCATAGCCAGCTCCCTATTGATAGACATTTAGATCATTTACAATCATTTACAGTTAATATTACCATTAATATCCTTGTCTGTACTTATTTTCACACATGTGCAAATGTACCCATAAGATAAATACCTTGAAAAAGCCTTATTAGGTCAAAATGTTTTTTTTCAATATTTATTTATTTGTTTTGGTTGTACACAATGCCTTTATTCTTTACGTGGTGCTGAGGATCGAACCCGGGCTGCACACGTGCTAGGTGAGCGCTCTAGACGTGCTAGGCGAGCACTCTAGACGTGCTAGGCGAGTGCTCTACCGCTAAGCCACAATCCCAGCCCCTCAAAATATGTTTTTTGGTTTTGTTTTGTTTTTGGTATCAGGGATTAAACCCAGGGGCACTTAACCACTGAGCCACATCCCCAGCCCTTTTTTGTATTTTATTTAGAGACAGGGTCTCACTGAGTTGCTAAGTGCCTCGCTAATTTGTTGAGGCTGGCTTTGAACTCGCAACCCTCCTGCCTCAGCCTCCTGAGTCACTGGGATTACAGTGCCACTGCATGTGCCACTGCCAGGTTGTACCAACACTCCTCTTAGTAAAGTGTAATTAGCAGAGCATAAAAGTCTGCCCGTATCCCCAACAGCCCAGTGAAATTTGATGTTTTCAAGCACTATAAGGGGCTCTGAAATGTATGAAAACCTTTGCAACTGCACTCATGATAGTAGTACTAAGGTACCATTTTTCATTTTCATACGAGCAAGACTTGCTTCTGCTCTTTGTCCATTTTCATTCTATCTTCACATAGTATGATTCTAAGAACACAAACCTGTGTTACTGTCCTGCTGTAGGAAAAATGAGTCCGGACCTGAAGAATTTTCAGGAAACAGGTTTATTTAAGCTGCAGCAGTCCAGAGGTGTGAATACCTAAAAATCTCTGGACCCCAGGTCTGGAAATTATTTTGGATTTATGTTCAGTGGGGGTTTACCTAACAGTGGGTAGGCTACATGACAGTTACTTTTTGTTTCATATTTTAGGTCAGACAGAGGTTTCACAAGTTTTTACCAAGGAAAACAGCGATAGTAACTTTTGCACAGCAAGCTTTTTTTTTTTTTTTTTTTTTTTTTTTTGTGGTACCGGGGATTGAACTCAGGGGCACTTGACCACTGGGCCACATCCCCAGCCCTTTTTTGTGTTTTTATTAGAGACAGGGTCTCACTGAGTTGCTAAGTGCCTCGCCATTGTTGAGGCTGGCTTTTGAACTCACGATCCTCCTGCCTCAACCTCCCAAAGTGCTGGGATTACAGGCGTGAGCCACCGCGCCCGGCTCAGCAAGCTCTCTTGAGACAGAGTCTGTCACACCATTTGTCTGCAAACCTGGCATCTACAAGAAAGAAGCTACAAACCACCCACAATGAGCTCTCTGCAGAAATCCTGATGACAATCTTTGTAAAAATCTTGCTGACAAGGAGAGAAGCTTATATGTTACAATTATGGTAGGGGTTGTCTCTTTTTGGGGTTCACATCAGTCCCACACAAAACCTCCCAATGGATTCCCATCATACTTGAAATGAAATGCCAAATCCTTTCCAAAGGGCCTGCCCCATCCAGTCCCTGGCTGCCTGTTATTCCATCTCTTCCTCCTCTAACCCTCTCTCTTCTCCTGCCACTCATCTTCTGTGCTTTCCTTATGCATTCCAAGCCTCTCAAGGAGGTTGAGGCAGGAGGATCCCAATTTAAGGCCAGCCTCAGATAATTAGTAAGGCCCTGAGTAACTTAGTGAGATCCTATTTTGAAATAAAAAAGGCTGGGATGTGGGTCAATAATAAAACACCCCTGTGTTCAAGTCCCAGTACTCAAAACAAACCAACCAACCTACTCATTTGTCTCTTCCTCTCTATAATGGGGGTAAAATTAGGACACAAGGTAATTCGAAGGCCAAATAAATTTAGATAAAGTACTATGTAATTATAAAGAAATTTTATGTATTTTTCAGGCACAGTAATTTGGCCACAAGAATCTCCATTTTGTTGGTTTTGTGTTGGCCCGAGCACCTCAAGACTGCATTTGGCTCCCAATGACTGGCCTCTCTCCTCCCATTCAGTTTAACCTGCTGTTTCAATGAAGTGTCTCTGACTACCAGACTCCTCAGTTCAACAGTGACTCTTATTGGTCCCCTGGAATTTCTCACCATAAGGAGGTTTAAAAAAATAAAAAATATCAGTTTTCTTGTAGAATTGTTTGACTTAAAAGATCTTTAAAAAGGGGGGTGCTGCTTATGAAAGCAATCCCCCACTGCACTGGAAAAGGGAGAATTTAGATCTTTTTCTATTTTCCAGTACTACCTACCTATGCATACAACTTTTTTTTTTTTTTTTTTTTTTTTTTTTTGGTACTGGGGATTGAACTCAGGGGCACTCGACCACTGGGCCACATCCCCAGCCCTTTTTTTGTATTTTATTAGAGACAGGGTCTCACTGAGTTGCTAAGTGCCTTGGCATTGCCGAGGCTGGCTTTGAACTCGCGATCCTCCTGCCTCAGCCTCCCAAAGTGCTGGGATTACAGGCGTGCGCCACCGCGCCCGGCTTGCATACAACTTTTGAGCAGTTATTGCCTTCAGAATTTGTGTGTGTGTGTGTGTGTGTGTGTGTGTGTGTGTGTGTGTTTTGTGTTTGTTTGTTTTTTTTTTTTTTGTGGTACTGGGGATTGAACTCAGGGGCACTTGACCACTGGGTCACATCCCCAGCCCTTTTTTGTATTTTATTTGGAGACAGGGTCTCACTGAGTTGCTAAGTGCCTCGCCATTGCTGAGGCTGGCTTTGAACTCACGATCCTCCTGCCTCAGCCTCCCAAAGTGCTGGGATAACAGGCGTGCACCACCACGCCCGGCTTGTGTGTGTGTTTTACTGGGGATAAAAACCACGGGCACTGAGCCATATTCCCAGTCCTTTTATTGGCACGAACCACCACACTCAACAATCTCTCCTAAACCCTTTGTTCCTGCTTCCTTACTTCCTGCACCCTGCAACGGTCAGTAGCATTCGTCTGAACTTGTGCTCACACCTGACCAGAATAACATGAATTGCTGCTGCTTTCTCAATAGTCCTTTGAAATCGTATAATACAAGTAACTAAGGAAAATATGATTTACCATGATTAGAAAATTATAGTATAGGCCAGGCATGGTGGTGAATGCCTGTAATCCCAACAGCTCAGAGATTGAAGCAAGAGGATTTTTTTTTATTATTTACTTTAGTTGTACACAATGCAATGCATTTATGTTTACGTGGTGCTGAGGCTCGAACCCCGGGCCACGCACGTGTGAGGCAAGCGCTCTGCCGCTGAGCCACAATCCCAGCCCGAGGCAAGAGGATTTTGAGCACAAAGCCAGCCTCAGCAACTTAGTGCAACCCTAAGTAACTCAGCGAGACCCTATCTCTAAATAAAATGTTAAAAAGGAGCTGGGCGCAGTGGCACACGCCTGTAATCCCAGCACTTGGGAGGCTGAGACAGGAGGATCACGAGTTCAAACCCAGCCTCAGCAATGGCGAGGCACTTAGCAACTCAGTGAGACCCTGTGTCTAATAAAATACAAAAAAGAAAGGACTGGGGATGTGGCCCAGTGGTCAAGTGCCCCTGAGTTCAATCCCCAGTACCAAAAAAAAAAAAAAAAAAAAAAAAACTTAAAAAGGGGTGGGGATGTGGCTCAGTGGTTAAGTGGCTCTGGGTTCAAACCCTGGTACAAAAAATACAGGGCTGTGATTGTGGCTCAGCGGTAGAGCGCTGGCCTAGCACGGGTGCGGCCCGGGTTCCATCCTCAGCACCACGTAAACACAAATGCATTGCATTGTGTACAACTAAAGCAAATAAATAAATATTTAAACACACACACACATAAATTAGAGTATATGCATATATTGAAATATCACATGGTACCCTACAAATATGTACAATTATTGTGTCAAGTAAATAAATATAGCAGGGAAAAGATAAAGTAGGAAACTCAGATAAGGAATGTACATTTGATCAGGGAAATTAACCACTCAAATTAATCAAACTGCTAAAATTTTCAGCCAGGCTGATCATTCTGATAACTTATAATTCAAAGGTTACTAATTAAGATGGGTAAATTAGCTATTTCCTTTTTTTTAATAATTTTTTTGCAAATAATTTTTATTTATTTTTTTATTTACATGTGGTGCTGAGGATCAAACCCAGTGCCTCCCACATGCCACACAAGCAGTCTGCCACTGAGCCACAACCCCAGCCCCAAATTAGCAATATCTAATGTGGAAAGTTACTACCTTTCAATAAAGAATGTTAACTGCTATTTTGGCTATATTATTTTGTTGTGGTTTTAGCTGCAATCACTAGGGGATGAAACCCTCACCCCGGAGCCTTTTGTATCTTTTAAAGCTATAAGGAAATTGAAAATCAGAATAATAAACTTTTGCTAATACCCACTAATTTAAAAACACTTTTAAAAAACAACACCTCTTCTGCTTACAATAATTATGCAATGTGAAGGGAAAATAGAGTAAACTTTTGGGGAAAAAAAAGTCTTGTATCACAAACTCAGATGTCCAAATATTTGGTCAACCTAGATTTGTTATAATTGAGCACATTTGAGTGGATGAAACTTTGGAGCTTGGAAATATCATCACATCTTTTCTTCAGAGTTCTGTTTAATCCCATGAGTTATTAAACAGTGCCCTAGAAACAATGGGCCAATTCCAAGGGAAAATAAACAATTGTTTAAAAGTACACCTAAAAGAATGCTGCTATAGGGCTGTGGCTGTGGCTGAGTGGTAGAGTGCTCGCCTGGCACGTGGGAGGCACTAGGTTCGATCCTCAGCGCCACATAAAAAAATAAAGGTAAAATGTCCATATACATATATATATGTGTGTGTGTGTGTGTGTGTATAGAGAGCGAGCGAGCGAGAGAGAGCAAGCTATAGAGCTGGGGTTGTGGCTCAGTGGCAGACTGCTTGCCTAGCATTCATGAGGTACTGGGTTCGATCCTCAGCACCACGTAAAAATATTGTGTCCACCTAAAACTAAAAAATAAATACTTAAAAAAATATATTGCTATAGACCACATCCTAGAAAGACCTGGAAAAAAGTCAAGGACAGAACTCAGTACTCAAACCTTTTTAAAAGCCAGTTTTTTAATTGGAATGTTCCTGTGTTCAGAGAAGCTTCTCAGAATGGCCATTTTCCTGATGCTTCTGGCACGCATTCTTTCCACACAAATTTGCAAACCTTGAGGGTTCCATGTTTAGATATAGAATTGCCAAAACTCACATGGGATTTGAATCATTTACAATTCCACTACAACTCACCTACTTTCTTCTCATAAAAGCTGTGAGGTCAAAAATCATTTTAATATCCTCAGAATCAGTCATACCTGCTCTTGTATGCACTACTTCTCCTTTTTTATCTTTTTGCCCCCTCACTGCTTTCCACCGGATACAAATGCTTACTTATGAACAGATCTCAGATGTGAGCCCCTGCTTGTGAAGTAAAAACTCAACTCTTAGTCACCCAAAATGTTATACTATTTTTTGTGGGGGCGGTGGAGTACTGAAGATTGAACCCAGGGGCACTTTATCACTGAGCCACATCTCCATTCCTCTGCCACACCACCATTTGTTGAGATAGGGCCTCATTAATTTTCAGAAGCTGGCTTCTGACTTGTGATTTTTCCTTCTCAGACTCCCAAGCCACCATACCTGGCTCCAAAGTGCCTTCCCAGGTCACTGCTTTTACACATAGTCCTGGGTTCCTTCCTGATTCACCAGTGTCATCTAGATGGTACTCATGATATTAATTTTTTTGTTTCTACCATTCTCAGAGCTTTTGGAAAAGAAAGTAAGTCCCTTAAGGTAAGTAACTCTGGCTCAGTAAGTGAAAAATAAAATATTTTACATCACCGAAATAGAATAACCGCCACTCCTGCCGGGCGCAGTGGCGCACGCCTGTAATCCCAGCACTTTGGGAGGCTGAGACAGGAGGATCACGAGTTCAAAGCCAGCCTCAGCAATGGCGAGGCACTTAGCAACTCAGTAAGACGCTGTCTCTAAATAAAATACAAAAAAGGGCTGGGGATGTGGCCCAGTGGTCGAGTGCCCCCGAGTTCAATCTCCGGTACAAAAAAAAAAAAAAAAAAAAAAAAAAAAAAAAAAGAATAACCGCCACTCCCTCCACCCTGCCCCCCCTTTTATTAAATATTTATTTGCTTTAGTTGTACACAATGCAATGCATTTATGTTTATGTGGTGCTGAGGATTGAACCCAGGCTGCACACGTGCGAGGCGAGCACTCTGCCGCTGAGTCACAACCCCAGCCCCCCACCCTGCCCTTTTAAAAAAATTTTTGGTAGTTGTAGATGGACAGAATGCCTTCAGTTTATTTTTATATGGTGCTAAGGATTGATACCAGTGCCTCACACATGCTAGGCAAGCGCTCTGCCACTGAGCTACAGCCCCAGCTCATCACTGCTTTTAAGATTAAAGACAGACAAGGCATAGGATCAGCATATTCCCTTTAACAGTCTCAACAGTTCTGCCTAGAAAACCCAATTTGCCAAAACATTATATTCTATAGCCACTGTCTCCTAAGCAGTCGGCCATCAACTTTTAAAGTAGTGGAAACACAACAGCACTTAGTAAATCATTGAAGAAATAGCACCTTTACTGTTCAATAAGTATTTTGGGGGGGAGAGTACCAGGGATTGAACCCGGGGGTATTCACCACATCCCCAGCCCTATTTTGTATTTTATTTAGAGACAGGGTCTCACTGTGTTGCTTAGCACCTCACTCTTGCTGAGGCTGCCTTTGAACTCTTGAGGCTGCCTTTGAACATCCTCCTGTCTCAGCCTCCTGGGATTATAGGGGTGCGCCACCACACTGGGCTGTTTACTATATACTTACTATTATGTTTTTTGTAGCTTTGGCATTTTTTTTTTTTTTTACTCTAACATTAGCAACAATGTCAATTTTCTCACTCTTCTTTAGCAGAGGGAGGACAGGTCACATAATCGGAAGAAGCTGCTGTTCAAGCCCTCAAATTTGCTCATTTGAGAAACAGTTATGACAATGGGCACTGGTATTTCTGAAGTCTTAAGGAGGTAACAGATGAAGACAGTTCATTTTGGTTTATTACCTTCTAGATTATTTGTATGAGTACAGATGTACATAAAACACTTGGTTCTTAATTCTGTAAATAAATGAGAAATCAAAATCACTTTGGCTCCAAGCTCTCTTGAGGATCTTGGCACTGTCAGGAAGGGAATAACTGTAAGAATAATACAAGATAAACCAGCTCTGTTGCCAAGCAGGAAGTAACAGAACACTTGCCACCTATGCCCCAGGATGGCTGTGAGAAATGAATGAGTCAGATGTGGGCTCACTGCAAATTACTAAATATAAAGATAAAAGTATGAGGAGTCCTGCCACAGAGGAGTAATCAAGAAAATTCACAAATCCTATCTGGGTTTAAATACAGAGATGGAAATGAGCCCTGCTGAACGGCTCTGGGGGTTCTGCATTACTAAGGGAACCAAAGACTGAGGGCCAGCTCTGGCTTATATACCAATGTGGGCTATCTGCTTAAATATTTTTCACTAAAACCCAAATTCATACTTCATTTAACCAACAATGGAGAAAGCAGGACACAAGATCTTCTAATTTTATTAGCAGCTACCAAGCTATGAAATACCAATCAAAAACATTAAAGAAAGTTGCTTGAAACAGGTTATGTACAGCTGTGCTACACAGAAGCAAAAATCCTATCTTTAATCTCAAAGCCAACCCTGTGTGGAAGGATGGCCTTAGGGGACAAAGGAGCGCATAAGTTACAATAAACGAGTCTTATCCACCCAGAAAAGCAGTGAAATACAGTCACATGAGCACTAAAAATTTGAGAACAGTTTTTAAAGATTCCCTTAATCATAAAGTTTTCAAATGAAAACAGGTACCCCTCTTCTCCTGTAGGCCTTCCAGCTCACTACCCAAGAGACTTGAGTACTTCTATTAAGGCAGCTGGAAGCCCAACCTAAGCTTGAACAACAACTTCTGCCCAATATGAGACCTGTCCTTCCTCTGCTAATAACATGCTATGGGGAACAACAAAATTTCTATAGTGCTGCCCTCTGGTAAAAAGGGGGAAACAGCACTCAAAATAAAGCAAAAGGCCACAGAGGGCTCCCTGAGAATCCAGTAGAACTAAGAGAGGCCTTCAACTTTTTTGAAATCCACTTTCCAACTGGATCCAGGTGGAACAGTGCCCTACAACAAGGAGTAGTGTACATGCCAAGGAGCAACCCCAGCTTCCAGGAACCATTACCATGGTTTCCTGAGCCATTTTCTCTCTCTCCTACTTATATGAGAGTGAGAAAACAAATAGTGGCCTTGATTCTCAGCACAATCCCCTGTACAGAGGGAAGTGTTTCCAAGTCTGGAAGCACAACAGAAGGCTGAGATACTTCGTGAGGAGCTCTCCTCCACAGTCCAGCCATCTCCAGTGGCTCTCCTCACAATGCTTCATCTTCTCACTCTCCTGGGGAAGGACTGTGGGAGAGAACCTGGGATCCCTCTGTTAGGAAACAGGCACAGCTGCCAAGAGCCAGTTTGCTGGCCTCAGTCTCCAGTTGTTAGTGTCTTAGGCTCAATAGAGAACTGGAAAGCAACAGAATTTGGTAGAGCAGGAAGACAGCCCCAAGGAAGAGTGTGCTCAGTGATGGTTAATAGATGAAACGGAATTTCATGGAGATTCTTTGTTACAAGGAGAAACTGCTCAGTCTCAACTTTTAGAACCTGGAGGTTGCCTGGTTTAAGAGACCTATGTCTTCTTTTTTAGCTCTTCAAATCTCCGGGAAAGATCATCAAAGTCAATGTCTTCAGATGCTGAGGTACTGGCACCGGCAGATGCAGTTGGCAGTGTGTCTGGCACAGATGGTAACTCTGGCAGTACGAAGTTGTCATAGTTATCCACAGGTCTGGAAGGGGGCTTTGCAGAGGCTTCCTGCTTGGGTCCAGGCCCTAATTAAATTAAGGTAAAGAGCACAATGTTACAAACACCAAAATAAAGGTTCAGATTCCCTTGGACAGAGGAAAAATAAGATCAAAACACTGGTTTAAAAAAACTAACATTTAGGCTGAGGCAGGAGGTTCGTGAGTTCAAAGCCAGCCTCAGCAATGGTGTGGCACTTAGCAACTCAGTGAAACCCTGTCTCTAATAAAATACAAAAAAGGGCTGGGGATGTGGCCCAGTGGTCGAGTGCCCCTGAGTTAAATCCCAGGTACAAAAAAACAAAAACAAAAAACTAACATTTAATTCTAAAGGTCAATTAAAAATCCTCACAATTAGCATCTACATTTTCTAATTATAGTTGAATTCTACCTGTTTTACTTTCCTAAAGTGAGAAGAACATTTTTTTTTTTTTTTTTTTTTTTTTTTTGTGGTACCGGGGATTGAACTCAGGGGCACTCGACCACTGGGCCACATCCCCAGCCCTTTTTTGTATTTTTTTTTTTTATTAGAGACAGGGTCTCACTGAGTTGCTAAGTGCCTCGCCATTGCTGAGGCTGGCTTTGAACTCGCAATCCTCCTGCCTCAGCCTCCCAAAGTGCTGGGATTACAGGCGTGCGCCACCACACCCGGCTAGAGAAGAACATTTAAGGGAAGTCAAAATGTTGTACATGAGGCCAGGTCCACAGATCATTCATCTAACAGACTCCCTTTTCACAAAGCTCAGCTGCTATGACAAGCCCAAGGACTGCTATTTGTATTATTGGACCAAATTCTGCTTCTGTAAGAACTACTTAAGGCCGGGCGTGGTGGCGCACACCTGTAATACTAGCACTTGGGAGGTTGAGGCACGAGGATCGCAAGTTCAAAGCCAGCCTCAGCAATGGTGAGGCACTTAGCAACTCAGTGAGACCCTGTCTCTAATAAAATACAAAAAAGGGCTGGGGATGTGGCCCAGTGGTCAAGTGCCCCTGAGTTCAATCCCTGGTACCAAAAAAAGAACTACTTAAGATTTAGGAAGAAAAAAATTTATAAAAGATGTTAACATCCATATTATTTTATGTAAGAGTGTATTCTGTTTTTCTAGTCTTCCACTTTGTATTTTATATTAAAACCATCCCCTTATCTGCCTACTGTATGATTTTCTTTATATCTTACGTTGTAGAACAGGCAAAACTATATCATAGTACCTTGGGAGCATGATTTTCTTTGGGAGGGGTGGAGTTAACTGGAAAGGAACGTAATGACTTACAGGAGGGGGATGGAAACACTTTCTACCTTATTTGGCATGGTGGGTGTATAGTATACACAAAAACTCATCAAACAACAAAGTCTATGTTTTCTAATGTAAATTATACCTCAATAAAATAAATGTCTCTAATTTTAACTATTCTAGGCTTCTGGTGACTTTTGCCCTCCTCTCTGCTCCCATATGTCATATGGGATTGAACCAAGGGCTTGACACATGGTAGGCAAGCACTCTAAAACCTTCATTTTCAGACAAGGTCTTGCTAAATTACAGGCATGTGCCACCTCACCCAACGATATATTTTTTTGAGTACATAGTTAAAAAAAAAAATGCCTGCTTAGTGAAAATTCACTGAGCTATACTTTGTGACTTGTACCTATTTTGCCCTCTCTAATGTCTCTTTAATACCGCACTTAAAAAAAAAATACATGGGCTAGGGTTGTGGCTCAGTGGCAGAGTACTTGCCTTGCACATGTGATGCACTGGGTTTGATCCTCAGCACCTCATTTAAAAAAAAAATAGATAAACAAAATAAAGATATTGTGTCCCTATATAACAAAAAAAATATATTTTTAAAAAATACATAATTATGGTATTTCCAAGAACAATGGAAATTGAATTAATAATAGCATAATAAAGAACATGAGGTTGGGCTGGGGTTGTGGCTCAGCGGTGGCACGCTCGCCTGGCACGTGCACGGCCCGGGTTCGATCCTCAGCACCACGTAAACATAAATGCATTGCATTGTGTACAACTAAAGTAAATAAATAAATATTTAAAAAAAAAAAAAAAAAAGAAGAACACGAGGTTAAGACAAAAATTAGAATGAGTGGAAAAGAATAGTGATACCATTGAGAGAAACAGGAAATAGGAGATTCTTTTGGGCTGGGGAAAATCATCTTATCTTTCAAAGTAAAAATCCTGAATTCTGTGTTAACCATACTACATTTGGGAAGAGGAGATGGTTTGTGGGTAGAATGCCATGGCATGCCAACAGTCTCTGAGGGAGGAAGAATGAACAAATAGCAGAGGGGTTAACACTGAGCCTTTGAAGGTTCTGATTCATACTCACCAATTATCTGTGTAGAAGAAACATTCTTATCAGCATTAATGTCATCAACCTGCAACACAAAGATTGTTACCAGAGGCAAAAGAGCTATGGAATCCCTGAAGACAGTACCAAGACTAGTGCCAGCCAGAGTTTTCCAGAAGCTCAGCTACTTACCAAAAAAAATAGAACCTGCTCCAAAGAAACTGCCCCTCTACTCCCTATACTTCTTCCAATCAGGTACACACCATGCTGAACTCTGAACTCCCAAGACAAAAAAGAAAAGTCTTACCATACCATGACCTCTTTTTTCACTTTCTAGGCAAAGAGAAAGCACTAAATCCCCCCAAATACCGACAAGAACAAAGTCCTCAAATAATGATGATGACCTTCTACTTCAATCTTAGAAATAACTGTAGTCCATGCTTCAACACATGCAAGACTGAAGCATGAGAAAAACTCAGACCCAAGGTAGAACATACCAGCTAGAGATAAAAACCAATGGAAAGAACATGCAAGCTCAGGAACACAGAGAGGTTCTAGATGAACAATTTACATAGCAAATGCCAAACCAATTTGTCTTCTCAGTCAAGTATCAGACACAAGCCTCAAATGGTATATACTAAGGAAACAAACCTAATTCTGAAGCAAAGCTGTTACAACCCGCAGTTCTAGGCATCATTACCACATTAGCTATTTGTTCAAGTTTTAACTATGAGACTAAAATGTGAAGTCAATGCTATAGTCTGAAATTTACTAACTGGACATCTCTGATTTAAAAAAAAACCCTAGTCAGGCTGGTATTGTGGCTCAGTGATAGAGTGAGAGTGCTTGCCTGGCATGTGTGAAGCACTGGATTCAATCCTCAGCACCACATATAAATAGATAGATAGATATAGATAGATAGATAAATTTTAAAAATATCCTAGCCACTGGGCACAGTGCCATATGCCTGTAATCCCACTGGCTTGGGAGGCTGAAGCAGGAGGATCGTGAGTTCAAAGCCAGCCTCAGTAATTTAGTGAGGTCCTAACAATTCAGTGGGACCTTGTCTCCAAATAAAACACAAAAAAGGGATGGGGATGTGGCTCAATGGATAATCACCCCTGAGTTCATTCCCTGGTAACCCCCGCTCTCGGTAAAAAAAAGTCCTGGTTGTTTTTTCTTTATATGAATGCTGAGAACTTATAAAACTAATAACCTAACACCAAGACTACAGCACTTGACATAATTCTCTGACTAGGGCACTACAACTTTCAAAGAGAACTGTAGCTCTTTCCAGATTCCTGGCTTCCACCAACAAAGCATTCCCACCAACAATGCCACCACCACTGCTCCCCAATCTCCAAGACAGTTTTAAAGCAACATGAATTCCAAAGCAAGAGCAATGCCAACATTAGGAGAGTTGATCAAAACTTTGCCTTCCCTGTGGTCATTACTCTGTTCTCTCCATGCGATTCACTCTCCTGTTGCTTATAAAAGAGGCTCAGGCACTTACAGATTCATATGATGGGGGAGTTGCTGGTATCTGAGGTGGATGAATATTGGGAAAGGCCTGATAAGTCCCCACTGGCAAGCCATTGAAATCCGACTGCAATAAGAGAAAGGCAACATCAGAGACAATGCCCTCAATTTTGGTATTTTTGTTGTTTGTGTATGAGAAGGGCAGAATACATATATAGATGCATGTACGCATACACATGTACATGTGTGTTTATGGATGCACTCACATTGAATGAAAGTGTATCAGATCCCCTTCCAGACAAAATGCTCAAAAGGACCACATGTGGTCAGAAAGATTCCAGCTTGCTGGGCACGGTGGCACACGCCTGTAATTCCAGCAGCTTGGGAGGGTGAGGCAGGACAATCACAAGTTCAAAGCCAGCCTCAGCAAAAGCAAGGCACTAAGCAACTCAGTGAGACCCTGTCTCTAAATAAAATATAAAATAGGGCTGGGGATGTAGCTCAGTGGTTGAGTGCCCTGAGTTCAATCCCCAGTACCGCCTCCCCTCCAAAAAAAGAAAGATTCCAGCTTTTTAAAGACCTATAGCCTATAGGTTTAGTTATTCTTCAAATAACTAAATCAAATGTTTCAATGTCTGTCTACAGGGAAAATTATAATTAGCCTTCACTATTAATTATCTATCTTCTTATCTACAACTGGAGGTTTTCTGCCTGGTAATAATTGTTATTCATTTTTGGAAAAACCTACTAACGCAACTGCAACTGGTCCCAAAGATACTCAGTAAGCCAACATGAAAAAGATTTTTAAGCACTACCTCTCTAGATTTTTTCACTTTGTTACCTATAGCTGAACCAAGACTTTCTCTGAATCCCAATATTGTTTCCACAGTGAGATCATTAAACCAATACCAAATGTCTAAGTGCTAAATGCTACAGACAACCAACAATTCTTGAGTGTATTTATAGATCTCATTTGTCATAAAGCTTATATTCACTTTATATGCATACTCACTGGTCCCTTAGGCAGTGGGTATGAGAAGGGAGCATTTGAAGATGGCATGGGCATAGGCATAGGCATGGGCATTGGCACTGTTCCATCAGTTCCACCAACAGGTGCTGTGAACCCACCGCCACCTCCTCCTCTTCCAGGGCCACCTTTCTTCACATCATCTGTGAATCCAACATCAATGAGATCTGTTTCTACTCCAGGAGGAGCTTCTGCCTAAGAAAAAGAAACCCATATTATTTGCAAGGGTAGTTTCACCAGGAAACTAATATGTAGATCAGCATGAAGGAAGGTTACTGCAGGGTGCTCTTGGGATCAAAGCACCTATGGGGAAACAAAGGCCTCAGCCAACTCCCAAGGGAGTTCTGGAGCTGAGAGGAACCCGAAAAGTCATGTCCCTGAATGGAGGAATAAGCCCCTACGCTGACCAATTATTGGATACAGGATACCCCCCAGGAAAGACTTTGGGTAAAAATGCTCTTTCCAGTGGAGGGCCATTTCTGAAGGGACACCTGGTTGTGTGAGAGCTACCACTCATCAATATTCTTGAAAGCTGGGGGAATAAAGGCTTCTATTGTATGTGGGAAGATGGAGATGGCCAAGCAGCACACCAGAGATTCTAACCTTAACTGCTGAATGATTATATTCAACGAAAAATGATGTATTTTATGTGAAAAAACTAAGGAGACATTTTGCCAAGAGACTGGTGTGGGAACTGAGTCACATTATCAGTGCTGAGGAAACAGAGCACCTATACCTACAGACTGAACCCCCACCACTAAGGGTCCTCTAGCCCTTGTGGCCCAGCTGAATGATTATTTGCTTACCTTCCTACACTGTAAGTCTTTCAGGACAAAGAACTTGTTTTTATACATCTTTGTATTCTTGGCTTTCTGTGTACTGTCTGACATATGATGGGCACAATAAATGAACTATTTGGGTGTTGGGTATTTCTCGCTATCTACGGGGGGGGGGGGGGGGGGGGCATTGCTCAATTCCTTCAAGACATTTTACATTTGTATCAAAGTTTGTACCTTTTCAAAGTGCTTTCAACATCAATCATCTAATCTGAACCTTAAGTACCCTGGGAACTAAGTAGGCATGCTAGCAGGCCAAAAGGCATCTAACAAAACAAAGGCTTAAATTCACACTAACTTAAGTTAATGCAAAGAACATTATTACTATTATTTTTGGTGGTGCTGGGGATTAAACTTTGTGCTTGTGAGGTAAGCACTCTACCACTTGAGCTATATTCCCAGCCCACATTATTATTTTTTTTCAAAGTCATATCTACAGACTCTTTTTTTACTGCACTCTGGGATAAACTTACCATGACCACAGAGTCAGGTTCATATGGTACATTGTAATTCTTGGCAATTTCAATAAGGTATCGCTCCACCAGGATCTTGGGTGGGGCCTCCACACTCAGTTTGTGCATTAGCTGTAAGTAGAAGACCCAGGGTTAAGAAGCATCTATGCCAAACCAGCCTAATCCTAACCTGTCACACTAAGACTCATTTTGTGGGTAATATTGAAAAAGAATCAGTAAATTATTTTTTTCAGACTCACAAGGCACACTACAGTACCCATGTCTTTCAATTCTGTTTATACACTACCCAAACACTGAAAAGTCTAACACTACTGCCTTTTACATTTCAATTCCTCCAACCTTCCTCCCCACCTCGTGCCCTACCTTCACAACTTACAAGAGGCACAAGGATGGGGAAGAAAAGGGCAGATCAGAAACAACAGAAAGCATCATAATCAGGGGCTGGGCCAGCCACATGGGCTTCCTTCTCATACTCAGTATGCAATGTGCAACCTCTACTAACTCAGCCATGCAGTGGTACCACCAGAGTCATTACAGGCAACAAAATAACTTGTTCCCACCACACACACAGTTTCACATTTACTAAGTATATTCATTACCCTGTCATTCACTGTTCCAATCTGGTTGGTCCTACATAACTTGCCATATTCCTTGCTATACTTGGCACAGAGCTGATCAGCAACCTATAGAGAAAAAAGATGATTAAATAACAACCAAAACCCCTTCTATGAACTACTTCAAGCTTCCCTCTATCAACAGTAAACATGCTTCTAAACAAGATTTCAAAAAAACTGAAGTCTGTAATGGCTTAAGGACTACACATGAATTAGTTTATCCATCCAATGAGCAGCAACCAAGTGCCAAACGCTATTGTGAAATGCACTACAAATACAGTGAACAAAAATAGACACTGTTCATACTTTTTATAGTCTTATAGTCAATCAAATAAGTACACAAAGGTACAGCTGCAGCTGTGGAAGTGCTACTGAGGGAAAGTACACTATGCAATGACTACCTTCTAATAGGAGATTCAGATCCAATCAGAAAAGTCAGGTGAGGCTACACAAAGACATGATGTTTTGCCAATATTTAAAACCCAAAGTTAAGAAGGGAAGAAAGAAGCTGGGTGCTGTGGCTCAGGAGGCTGAGACAGGAGGATCACGAGTTCAAAGCCAGCCTCAGCAAAAGTGAGGCGCGAAGCAACTCAGTGAGACCCTGTCTCTAAATAAAACATAAATAGGGCTGGGGATGTGGCTCAGTGGTTGAGTGCGTCTGAGTTCATTCCCCAGTACCCGCCCCCAAATAAATTAATAATGATAATAATAAAAAATAAAAATACAGTTAAAAAAAAAGGGAAGAGTATTTTAAGAAATGAAAAAAAAAATTATGTACAGAGTCCTCCTATTTTTTTTAAACATTTATTTACTTGCTTTAGTTGTACACAATGCCTTTTTTTTTTTTTTTTTTTTTTTTTTTTTTTGTGGTACCGGGGATTGAACTCAGGGGCACTTGACCACTGGGTCACATCCCCAGACCTTTTTTAGTATTTTATTTAGAGACAAGGTCTCACTGAGTTGCTAAGTGCCTCGCCATTGCTGAGGCTGGCTTTGAACTCGCAATCCTCCTGCCTTAGCCTCCCAAAGTGCTGGGATTACAGGCGTGCGCCACCACACCCAGCTCCACAATGCCTTTTATTTTTTTACGTGGTGCTGGGGATCGAACCCGGGCCGCACATGTGCTAGGCTAGGCGAGCGCTCTACAGCTGAGCCACAAACCCAGCCCCAGAGTCCTCCTATTGATATAACAGGGCTAATACTCAAGACTGAAATAAAGCTAGTGAGCTTTATTCCCTAAGAACAAGTAAGGTAAGAAATGGAGAGGGCTGAAGTTGTGGCTCAGTAGTACAGCGCTTGCCCATTGTGTATGAGGCACTGGGTACTATTCTCAGCATCGCAATAAATAAATGCAATGAAAAGGTCTGTTGACAACTAAAAAAATAATCAAAAAGAAAAGAAAGAAAGAAAGAAAGAAAGAAAGAAAGAAAGAGAAAGTCAGGTGGGATTGTCTGGAATACAGGGTCATATAGGTCAAAATTATGCAGTTTTGGGCTGAGGTTGTGGCTCAGTGGTACAGCGCTTGCCTAGCACATGAGGCACTGAATTTGATCCTCAGCACAACATAAAAAAAATAAACACAATGAAGTTATCTTTTTTTTTTTTCTTTTTTTTTTTTTTTGGTACCAGGGATTGAACTCAGGGGCACTCGACCACTGGGCCACATCCCCAGTCCTTTTTTGTATTTTATTAGAGACAGGGTCTCACTGAGTTGCTAAGGAAGTTATCTTTTAAAATGCAGTTTTGTTTCTATCACAGACAACAGAAAGCTACTAGGCTTTCATGTAACTTTTAAACAAAACACTTAGGTTGTTCAGATGAAATGGTGAATTGACTAAAGAAAGTCAAAGTAGGTATATGAAAAATATGTAAAAAGCATGCCAGGGGGCTGGGGTTGTGGCTCAGTGGTAGAGCGCTCGCCTAGCACGTGTGTGGCCCAGGTTCGATCCTCAGCACCATGTACAAATAAATGAATTATGTACAACTAAAGCAAATAAATATTAAAAAAAAAAAAAAAAAAAAAAAAAAAAAAAAAAAAAAAAACCATGCCAGGCATGGTGGTGCATCCTGTAACACCAGCTACTTTAGAGGTTAAGAAGATTTTTTACTTTAGAAGCAAGATCATCCCAACTTTAAGGCCAGCATGGGCAAATTAAACCCTGTTTCCAAAAATAGCAGGGCAGTGGGAGGTGGGGCAGGCTGGGGATGTAACTATCCAGCATGTTGTAATGTAATGAGTTCAATCCCCATTATATTTAGAAAAAATAAATATCCTCCAGCCAGGCACAGTGGGCACACCTGTAATCCAAGGAATTTGAGAGGCTAAGGCAGGGAGATCACAAGTCTGAGGCCAGCCTCAGAAATTTAGCAAGAACCTGTCTCGAAATAAAATTAAAGGAAACAATAAAGGGCTGGGGATGTAGGTCAGAGGTAGAATGTCCTAGGTTCAATCCCCAGTACCACCCATCCCCCCTCATAAAAAGCCTCAACTAAAAAGAGTAAATCAAAAAAAAACTTAAACTTGAAGGAAACAACATGAAAAAAAGAAGTTAAAGAAAATATAATCAATATCCTTAGGCCAGGCACAGTGGCACATGCGTACCAGTGGCTGGGGAGGCTGAGGCAGGAGGATCACAAGTTCAAAGCCAGCCTCAGCAAATTAGTGAGACACTAAGTAACTCAGTGAGACCCTGTCTCTACATAAAATACAAACAAGGATGGGGATGTGGCTCAGTGGTTAAGTGCCCCCAAGTTTGATTCACAGTACAAAAAGAAAGAAAGAAAGAAAGAAAGAAAGAAAGAAAGAATAATCTAAAGCAGGAGGATCACAATATGAGGCAAGTCTCTACAAGTCAGATGCTGTCTAAAAATATAAAAAAGTGATGGGGAGGTGTAGCTTGGTGGTAGAGCGCCCCTGGGCTCAATCCCCAGTACCAATGGTAGGGGGAGGGGATGGGGAATATATACATATGTCTTTAAAGAGATAGAAGACATTGTAGCTATGAAACAAAACAGACTACAAAAATATTCAGAGAATGAATTAAAAAGAAAATAAAAATATATAGAAAAATAAAAACATACAGAAGTCAGAGAAATCTCAACAGACAGATTGAGTGATAAGACTGAGATAATATCCTAGGAAATAAAACAAAAAGGCAAAAGTACAGAGAAAGAAAACAATTCAATTAAATTTGTATCCTAGCATTCAGTAGTTTCCCATATTTTGATAAAACAAATTTTTGGTTAATATCTGTCTCTTCCACTAGACTCTAAGCTACAAGAGTACAGCTTGTGGGCTTGGAATGTAGTTTAGTGGTAGAGTGCTTGCCCAGCATAAGACAGAGGCCCTGGGGTTTTTTTTTTTTAATTAATTAATTTATTTATTTATTTTTATTTTATTATTATTATTATTTTTTTCTTTGTGGTACCGGGGATTGAACTCAGGGGCACTCGTCCACTGGGTCACATCCCCAGCCCTTTTTTATATTTTTTATTTAGAGACAGGGTCTCACTGAGTTGCTAAGTGTCTTGCCATTGCTGAGGCTGGCTTTGAACTCGTGATCCTCCTGCCTCAGCCTCCCAAAGTGCTGGGATTACAGGCGTGCGCCACCGTGCCCAGCCTGGGTTTTTATTTTAACTTTACTGGTTTACAGGCATATAAGAACTTTTCTGGGGGTTGGGGATGTAGTTCAGTGATGCCTATTTCAAAAGCAGCAAGGGTAAAAAAAAAATGCCTGGTCAAATAAGCAGAAGTGACCTAAGTGACTTCTGGTAACCAACCTTTCTCCCTCTTTTTTGTAGTATTGGGGATTGAACACAGGACCTTGCACATTACTAGTCATGTACTCTACCATTGATCTACACCCCCAGCTCTTCTTTCTTTCTCTTTTTTCAAAAATTTAAGACAGGGTGTCTTACTAAGTTGCCCAGGCTGGCCTCACACTTGCAATCCTCCTACCTCGGCCTCCTGAGTAGCTGGGATTACTGGCATGCTAATCAACATTTCTAACAATATGAAAAACTACAGAAAACACAAACTGGTTGGACTCACTATTTTCAACTCAGCCACTTCTGATTGGAGTCGAGGAGCAGCCCAGATCAGTGTAGATACAGATTCAGCCAGACCAGAATCTAGCTCCCTAATCAAGGAAAAAGTTAATATGATTTAGTATATTATTAAGAGCAACAAAATCTTAGCCTTCATACGATACACTTGTTAGTCTCCAAGGCTATTTCATGAATCTCATTGAATTATCGTAATAACTAGACTTCTGGCCATTTCATTACATTGTTTTACTTTTGGGGAAACTCTTAAGTAATGTCACAAAGTCAGGAAATGGCTGAGTCAAAACTCAAACTTCTCAATTTCAGAATCTTTATTTTACAAGTTACCTAAATTGAAAATTATACCTTCAAGAGAATGATAGGAAAAAGATCCCTGGATATATGAAATAGCCCACTAGTGCTAGCTCTCTCCATGTACGTGTAGAAAGAGATCATCATTATAACTTCATTCTCAAATTCCAGAGTTGATTTAGTCTTTGAATGGAAGAATCTTACTTCATAGACTGGATGAGGCCAAACCGAGCCAGCAGCAGGTCACAGTATAGCTCCAAGATCTCCATGGCCTCCACAAGGTAGTCTTCCCGAATAATGTGCTCCACACGAATACGAGCTCTCTCATCTTTCCCAGCAGCCAAATAGTCAGCAATCTCCTTCCTTGCTTTCTGGGCCAGTTCCGCTAAGGCACAAATCCCACTGCAGTCACACAACAGTAGTGCACTGGGAACTGGGCTGTAATCAGACTTTTACCCCAACAGAGAGAACTGGGTATTTCTACTATATCCTAGGTCACACTCCCTTAGCAAATCTAATCCCACCTCATCTACTCCTACCTTAACTCCTCTTGAATTTGCTACTGTGTAGGTAAGAATACAGCACAGGAGCTAGAGTTATAGCTCAGCAGCAGAGCGCTTGCCTCACACATGTGAGGCACTGGATTCAATCCTCAGCACCACATAAAAATAAATAAAATAAATAAAGTAAAAAAAAAAAAAAAAAAGAATACAGCACAGCCCGACATTTCCAACTCAGTAGTCATGTTACCCATTCCATTCCCACAGAGTACAGTTGTCCCTCAGTATCCAAGGGGAATTGGTTTCAGGACACTCCATGGATACCAAAATCCAAGGGTGCTCAATCTTGTTATATAAAATTGTATAATATTTGCATATAACCAACCTATGCACATCTTCCTATACACTTTAAATTATCTCTAGATTATTTATAATCCCTAATACAATGTAAATGCTATGTTAATAGATGCTATAATATATTGTTTAGGGAATAATGACAGGAAAAAGAGTCTATGCATGTTTGGTACAAATATAATTTTTTCCTCTGAAAAATTCTGATCTGCAGTTGGTTGAATCCACAGATGTGGAATCCATGAACATGAAGGGTTAACTGTACATCCCCCTTCCCCTGCAACAAAGTGATTCAGTCTAACTAGTCACAAAAGGCAGAGATACATCTAAAGCTTAAAAGATGAGACACCTGAGATTTCACAGTACTCGACTGAAAGATCTAGTTATCAGGGTGCTGACACCTGGTAATGTATTTTGGGAAAGTAAAGGTAAGGCAATCATGCACTACTCACTTTTTTTTTTCTCCAATAGTTTAAGACGATTTATGACTAATCTCAAATTGACTCGTAAACGCTCAGCTTTAAATCCGGAGCCCAGCATGCTGTACTGTTTCTCCTGTAAAAAGAAGCATCACAGTGACTATTTTGAGTCAAAATTAGTTCTGGAACTAACACCACTGAAGTGGAATATTTGACACACTAGAGAGTTTCTTTTTCCTTTTTGGTTTTATGGGTTGAACCCAGGGCTTCACGTGTGCTAAGCATATGCTCTACCACTGAACTACATCTTGAGCCCCAAGTTTTTTTTAGATTAAATTATTTATTCTAATTTGTTATACATGCTTACAGAATGCAATTCATTTTATATTACATATATAGAGTACAATTTTTCAAGTCACTGGTCTACACAAAGTATTTTCACACCATTTGTCTTCTTACATGTACTTAGGGTAATGATATCTAACTCATTCCACTGTCATTCCAACTTCCTTGCCCCCTCCCTCCCCTTTGATCTATTTAAAGTTCCTTCAATCCTCCCATGCTCCTCCCCATAGCCATTATGAGTCAGCATCCTCATATCAAAGAAATCATTCAGCCTTTGGCTTTTGGGGATTGGATTACTTCACCTAGCATTATTTTCTCCAACTCCATCCATTTACCTGCAAATGCCATGATTTGATTTCTTTTTTTTTTTTTTTTTTTTTATTTGCTTTAGTTGTACACAATGCAATGCATTTTATGTTTACGTGGTGCTGAGGATAGAACCCGGACCACGCATGTGCTAGGCAAGCGCTCTACCACTGAGCCACAACCCCAGCCCAAATAAATATTTTTTTAAAAATTTTAAAAAAGGGCTGGGATTGTGGCTCAGCGGTGGAGCGCTCGCCTAGCACGTGCGCGCCCTTGTTCGATCCTCAGCACCACATAAACATAAATGCATTGCATTGTGTACAACTAAAGCAAATAAATAAATATTTTTAAAAAAAACAACTATCAATTAAAAAAAAATTATTTATTTGCTTTAGTTGTACACAATGCGTTTATTTTTACGTGGTGCTAAGGATCAAACCCGGGCCTCTCACGTGCAAGGCAAGCCCCAATTTGATTCTCTTTTAATGCTGAATAATATTCCATTGTGTATATATACCAAACTTTCTCTATCCATTCATCTACTGATCCACTTTGATTTGAGTTTTGTGCATTGTGACAGAGGTTTAATTTCATTTTGTTACACGTGGATTTCCAGTTTTCCCAGCACCATTTGTTGAAGAGGCTATCTTTTCTCCAATGTATGTTTTTGGTGCCTTTGTCCAATATAAGATAACTGTAGTTACGTGGGTTAGTCTCTGTGTCCTCTATTCTGTACCATTAATCTAGGTCTATTTTGGTGCCAATACCATGCTGTTGTTACTATTGCTTTGTAGTATAGTATAGTTTAAGGTCTGGAATAGTAATGCCACCAGCTTCACTCTTCTTACTAAGGATTGCTTTAGCTATTCTGGGGCTCTTTTCCAGATGAATTTCATGATTGCTTTTTCTATTTCTATGAGGAATGTTATTGGGATTTGATTGGGATTGCACTGAATCTGTATAGTGCTTTTGGTAGTATAGTCATTTTGACAATATTATTTCTACTTATCCAAGAACAAGGTAGGTCTTTCCATCTTCTAAGATTTTCTTTAATTTCTTTCTTTAGCGTGCTGTAGTTTTCATTGTAGGTCTTTCACCTCTTTCATTGAGTCCAATTTTTTTTTTTTTAAGGCTATTATAAATGGGGTGGTTTTCTTAGTTTCTCTTTCTGAGGATTTGTCACTGATGTACAGAAATGGCCTTTGATTTATGGGTGCTGATTTTATATACAGCTACTTCATTGAATTCATTTATTAGTTCTAGAAGATTTCTGAAGGAATTTTTTGGGCCCAGAGTGTTTTTCTAATACAGGAAGTGACATGACATGATCTAAATTATATATATATATTTTTTTTTGGGGGGGGGGGGGGGGTACTGGGGATTGAACTCAGGGGCACTCAACCACCGGGCCACATCCCCAGCCCTTTTTGTATTTTATTTAGAGACAGGGTCTCACTGAGTTGCTAAGTGCCTCACCATTGCTGAGGCTGGCTTTGAACTCTCGATCCTCCTGCCTCAGCCTCCCAAGTGCTGGAATTATAGGCATGTGCCACTGCGCCCAGCTCTAAATGATATTTTTTAAACATCACTTTGGCTGTTATGAAGAAAACTGATTAAAAGAGGATAATATTGAGAGCAGGGGACCGATGAAAAGGTTCATACCATAGTCCAGCAAGAGATAATAAAAGCTTGGAACCAAGTAGTCAGCAGTGGCAGTAATAGAAGCAATCGAATTTGAAATCTATGTTAAGGGCAGAACTGAAAGAACCAGTTGACAGATAAAAATGAGTATTTAGGCAGTGGCATGGGAGTAGGGTCTTAAAAAGACAAGGAAGAAGGAAGGCCCTTGGCTTTTCCCCAAAATACCAGCACCCAGGGATGGTGATCAGCAAAGATTATCAAAGTTAGAGCCAAATTGAAAGATATTCTCTTCCTAATTTCTCAAATCCTATTAAATCTCAGCCTTTGAGAAAAAGCTGTGCCCAATGTCACTGAAATGTCATTAATATCCACTAACACATAGTTATACAAAGGGGTGAAAAGTCCAAGACAAAAAAAATGTGCTCTTAGCCGGGCGCGGTGGCGCACACCTGTAATCCCAGCACTTTGGGAGGCTGAGGCAGGAGGATCGCGAGTTCAAAGCCAGCCTCAGCAATGGTGAGGCACTTAGCAACTCAGTGAGACCCTGTCTCCAAATAAAATACCAAAAAGGGCTGGGGATATGACCCAGTGGTCGAGTGCCCCTGAGTTCAATCCCCGGTACCACAAAAAAAAAAAAAAAAAAAAGTGCTCTTAGCGGGGCGCGGTGGCGCACACCTGTAATTCCAGCACTTGGGAGGCTGAGGCAGGAGTTCAAAGCCAGCCTCAGCAATGGCGAGGCACTTAGCAACTCAGTGAGACCCTGTCTCTAATAAAATACAAAAAAGGGGGGGGGGGGGCGGTGATAGATGGGCCATCCCCCCCCAGAGTTTTCCACATCCTGAGAGAAGCAACCTTGTTTCATTCTCGGCAGGATGTTTCTTTTTCCTGGGCAAGAGCCAATAGGCTTAAAGGTTGCCCTGTTCTAGGGGCAAAGAGCCAATGGCGTTGGGGTTGCTTTGGTGCACCTCCCACCAGAAATCCCTATATAGGGCCCTGTTCAGACACACACACACAGATGCACACATCAGCTCATAGCTGCTGAGAGGAGGAAGCACTCAGACACATCAGCTCGACCCTGCGGAGAGGAGGAAGCCACTGCAACAGCTCCAGACCCATCGCCTCCAGCCAACGGCAGCTGCCCCAGCCAGCAACTCCAGACCCATTGCCTCCAGCCGACAGCGGCCACTCCCAGCTGACAGCTCCAGCCTCCAGCCAGACAGCAGCTGCTTTAGCTGATAGCTCCAGAGATCCTAGCCAGTGCGACCAAGCACTCACCTTCTGTCCAGAGCTTGCACACTCCCCTCTCCCTGACTCCCCTCTCCCACCAGAGCTTGCACACTCCCTTCTCCCTGACTCCCCTCACCCAGCACCTCTTCAACCTTCGACCAGAGCACCTCTTCTCTGGTTTTGCTACCAGCCACGAAGGCTGTTGAATAAATCTCTTGGCTGCACGGCTGTCCCCGGGTGTGATGTTTTGCCCTTCACCAGGGATATGGCCCAGTGGTTGAGTGCCCCCAAGTTTAAACCCCAGTACCAAAAAAAAAAAAAGTGCTCTTTGAAATTCCACAACAGGGCTGGGGATATAGCGCAGTTGGTAGAATGCCTGCTTTGAATGCACAAGGCCCTGGGTTTAAAAAAAAAAAAAAAAAGAAAGAAAGGAAGAAAGAAAGATATTCCACAACAGAAGACTATTTACCAAGAATTTCATTAACCAGCAGAGTTACAGTCAATAAAACCTTTTCCCCCTCTACCCCTGTGCACTAAATGTTGGGCATTCCATTTCAAGACAACACAATTTCTATTTTTCTCACTTTTAATTCTAGACTCAAACTTCAAAACATGTAATCTCCAACCAAAAGCAAGGTCAAAAAAAGTAACTAAATAATAGACAAGTCAGAGATCAAATATAAGAATGCTAGGAATTTAGTATTTATCGATTTGTGCAAAAACCACTAATACAAGACAGATGCATTTCTCTTTGTAAAATTGTCTACAGAAATTAACTCAAGTCCCAGTTTAAAAGGGGGATTGTAAGGGGGGTGGGGCTGAGGCAGGAGGATCATGAGTTCAAAGCCAGCCTCAGCAATGACGAGGAGCTTAGCAACTCAGTGAGACCCTATCTCTAATAAAATACAAAAAAGGGCTGGGGATGTGGCCCAGTGGTTGAGTGCCGCTGAGTTCAATCCCTGGTACCAAAAAATAAATAAATAAAATAAAATAAAAGGGGGCTTGTAGCCGGGCGCGGTGGCGCACGCCTGTAATCCCAGCACTTTGGAGGCTGAGGCAGGAGGATCACGAGTTCAAAGCCAGCCTCAGCAACGGTGAGGCACTGAGCAACTCAGTGGGACCCTGTCTCTAAATAAAATACAAAAAAGGGCTGGGGATGTGGCCCAGTGGTTGAGTGCCCCTGAGTTTAATCCCCGGTACCACCAAAAAAAAAAAAAAGGGGGGGGGGTTGTATGTTGCAAAGTATCTCTAATCAATCATGCTGAATTATGTTCAATCCATTCAGCAAATATTTACTGATTATAATCAGATTCTTGCTAGGCGCTAAAGAAAAAAAGTAAAAATAAGGTATAGTCCCTGCCTTCAAAAAGAACTGGCATTCTATTGGGGGGGGGGAAGAGGAGGAGCTAAGAAAACCCAGCAATTACAATGCTGTTTCATAAGGACTATAATTTTAAAGTCTCTAAATTAGGAGCGATTTTGTGCCCTAAAGGACATCCGGCAACGACTAGAGACATTTTGGTTTGTCACAATTGAATTCTTTCCTGCTACTGGCAACTGGCAGGTAGAGGCCTGCAATGCTATTAAACAAATTACAATGAAGAGGACTGTGTCTCTACAACAAAAAAGTTATCTACCCAAAATGTGAACAGACCTATTCTAGAAAAATGACCTAACATGCTTAGATTATGAAAAGCTTTCCAGAAGGCAAAGCCGAAAACTGAGCCCTGAAAGACAAACAAGATATCTGTAAAGACACTGTGAAAATCCCAAGCAGAGGGAATGATGCATGTAAAATCCCAGGTACTAGAGAAGAACAACTCCATACATTCAATATAGCTGAAGCATGTGATAACTATGTTTATGCTGTATACCTCTCCCAATTATAACTTCAAAACCTAAATTTTAGCTACTATTTATGTCAAGCATTGTAGCAGTTTCTGGTGCTAGCTAGAGCCAAACAGTCTCCTAATTCTCAAGGTATTAATAACCAGAGATAGGGCTGGGGTTGTGCTCAGTGGTAGAGTACTTGCCTAGCATGTGTGGGGCACTAAGTTCGATCCTTAGCACCACATAAAAAATAAACAAGCCGGGCGCGGTGGCGCACGCCTGTAATCCCAGCACTTTGGGAGGCTGAGGCAGGAGGATCGCGAGTTCAAAGCCAGCCTCAGCAATGGCGAGGCACTTAGCAACTCAGTGAGACCCTGTCTCTAATAAAATACAAAAAAAGGGCTGGGGATGTGACCCAGTGGTCGAGTGCCCCTGAGTTCAATCCCCGGTACCACAAAAAAAATAAATAAAAATAAAATAAAATAAATAAATAAACAAATAAAATAAAGATACTGTGTCCATCTATAATTAATAAAACTATTTTTTAAAAAATAACCAGAGCCGGGCGCAGTGGCGCACGCCTGTAATCCCAGCACTTTGGGAGGCTGAGGCAGGAGGATCGCGAGTTCAAAGTCAGCCTCAGCAATGTCGAGGCACTTAGCAACTCAGTGAGACCCTGTCTCTAATAAATAAAATACAAAAAAGGGCTGGGGATGTGACCCAGTGGTCAAGTGCCCCTGAGTTCAATACCCGGTACCACAAAAAAAAAGAGAGAAAGAGTACTACTACTACTCACAGGCACTTGCCCAAGATCATCCAGCAACTAGTGGCAGAGCTAAGAATAAGACTAAGTGCATCTGACATTAAACCAAGTAAACCATCTTTATCATACACTATTATATCATTTGGGGACTAATAATATTTTACTGAACTCCCCCCCAAAAAAATTAGTCCCCAAATGATATAATAGTATATGCATCCGCCCTTTTCTTTATTTTTGAGAGAGTCTTGCTAAGTTACTGAGGCTGGCTTTAAACTTGTAATCCTTCTGCCTCAGCCTCCCCAGTTGCTGTGATTACAGTGGCACAGAGTTACAATGCACATTTTTAACCCCCTTAAACATTATTTACTGAATGCCTGTTATACTGTTAACAGGCACTGGATATGCTGGTAAGGAAAACTGCACAGGGATATGCCCTCAATAGTGTATACTCACAGAAATTACACATTGGTTAACTAAAATAATAACTGTAGTCAATGCCATAAAGAAATAAATGGTGTTCTGGAGCTTAGGGCCTCACTAAATTGTTGACTTCAGAGAAAGGAAAAACCAGGATACAGAAGTACATTACATAATGATAAAAAGGTGAATTCACCAAGAAAATATAACAATCTTAAATTGTAAATGCACCTGATGAGAGAGTATCAAAATACATGATGCAAGCCAGGTGCAGTGGTGCATGCCTGCAATCCCAGCAACTCAGGAGGCTAATGTAGGAAGATGACAAGTTCAAAGCCAACCTCAGCAATTTAGCAAGGTCCTAAGCAGCAGAGCAAGACCCTGGCTCAAAATAAAAAATAAAAAGGGCTGGGCATGTAGCTCAGTAGTAAAGTGCCCCAGGCTCTCCCGGTACCAAAAAAAAAAAAAAAAAAAGGGCGCGGTGGCGCACGCCTGTAATCCCAGCACTTTGGGAGGCTGAGGCAGGAGGATCGCGAGTTCAAAGTCAGCCTCAGCAATGTCGAGGCACTTAGCAACTCAGTGAGACCCTGTCTCTAATAAATAAAATACCAAAAAGGGCTGGGGATGTGACCCAGTGGTCAAGTGCCCCTGAGTTCAATCCCCGGTACCACAAAAAAAAAGAGTAACTACTACTCACAGGCACTTGCCCAAGATCATCCAGCAACTAGTGGCAGAGCTAAGAATAAGACTAAGTGCATCTGACATTAAACCAAGTAAACCATCTTTATCATACACTATTATATCATTTGGGGACTAATAATATTTTACTGAACTCCCCCCCCAAAAAAATTAGTCCCCCAAATGATATAATAGTGTATGCATCCGCCCTTTTCTTTATTTTTGAGAGAGTCTTGCTAAGTTACTGAGGCTGGCTTTAAACTTGTAATCCTTCTGCCTCAGCCTCCCCAGTTGCTGTGATTACAGTGGCACAGGGTTACAATGCACATTTTTAACCCCCTTAAACAATTATTTACTGAATGCCTGTTATACTGTTAACAGGCACTGGATATGCTGGTAAGGAAAACTGCACAGGGATATGCCCTCAATAGTGTATACTCACAGAAATTACACATTGGTTAACTAAAATAATAACTGTAGTCAATGCCATAAAGAAATAAATGGTGTTCTGGAGCTTAGGGCCTCACTAAATTGTTGACTTCAGAGAAAGGAAAACCAGGGATACAGAAGTACATTACATAATGATAAAAAGGTGAATTCACCAAGAAAATATAACAATCTTAAATTGTAAATGCACCTGATGAGAGAGTATCAAAATACATGATGCAAGCCAGGTGCAGTGGTGCATGCCTGCAATCCCAGCAACTCAGGAGGCTAATGTAGGAAGATGACAAGTTCAAAGCCAACCTCAGCAATTTAGCAAGGTCCTAAGCAGCAGAGCAAGACCCTGGCTCAAAATAAAAAATAAAAAGGGCTGGGCATGTAGCTCAGTAGTAAAGTGCCCCAGGCTCTCCCGGTACCAAAAAAAAAAAAAAAAAAAAAAGACAAAAAACAAAAAGCAAAAACCATGATGTAGAAAATAATAGAAAAAAAAGAAATATGGAAATCTAATTATAGCTGAATTCTTCAACATACCTCCCTCAGTAATCAATCCAGCAGACAGAATGTCAGCAAGGATACTGAATTGAACACTACCAGTTACATCTCACTGACATTTAAAAATTTTTTGGTACCAGGGATTGAACCCAGGGGCACTTAACCACTGAGCCACATCCACAGCCCCCTTTAAGTTTTTTTTTTTTTTTTTGAGACAGTGTCTTGCTAAGTTGCTTAGGGCCTCGCTAAATTGCTAAAGCTGGTTTTGAACTTGCAATCCTTCTACTGCAGCCTCCGAGCCGCTGGGATTACAGGTGTGCGTGATCATGCCTGGCCTCACTGACATTTATAAAACACTATTCAACACAGAAGTACAAAGAAACACTTGTGTTAGACAAGTTCAAAGTTAAACAAACCTTAACAAATTAAATAAAACTGAATTCACATCAAGAATGTGTGTTTTAACCAGTGTGTGGTGGCACGCACCTGTAATCCGTGACTCGGGAGGCGGAGGCAAGAGGATCACAAATTCCAGGACAATCTCAGCAATTTAGAGAGGCCTTGTCTCAAAACAAAACACGAAAAAGGCTGGGGATGTAGTTCAGTGGTAAAGCACTCCCTGGTACCAAAAAAAAAATAAATTATTTATTTATTTATTTATTTGCTTTAGTTGTACACAATGCATTTATTCTTATGTGGTGCTTGAGGATCGAACCCGGGCTGTGCACGTGCTAGGAGAACGCTCTACTGCTGAGCCACAACCCCAGCCCAACATTTTTTTAAAAAAATCATAATGGAATTACCAATAATAATTGTATAACAAGATAGAGTAATAGGCCGGGCGCGGTGGCGCATGCCTGTAATCCCAGCACTTTGGGAGGCTGAGGCAGGAGGATCGCGAGTTCAAAGCCAGCCTCAGCAATGGCGAGGCACTTAGCAACTCAGTGAAACCCTGTCTCTAATAAAATACAAAAAAGGGCTGGGGATGTGGCCCAGTGGTCGAGTGCCCCTGAGTTCAATCCCTGGTACCACAAAAAAAAAAAAAAAAGTAATAGAAAATCTCCTAACATCTGAAAATTACATACGCTTCTAAAGAATCTAAGGGTGAAAGAGTGGTCTCAATTGAAAAAAAAAAAAAAGAGAGAGAGAGTCTGAACTGAAAGAATATGAAAAGAAACATAAAATTTGTGTGATATAGGCAAAGCAGTACTTATAGGGAAATTTATAACAGTAAGGTTGATATTAAATTGGAAAAGAAAGAATTCATATTAGCAATCTAAGTATCTAGCTTAAGGAACCAGGAAATGAGCAAAACTAACCAACCACAAGCAGAAGGAAAGGTAAAAAGTCAATGAAACTGAAAAGGGAAAAACAAGAAAAATCAAATAAATCAAATGCTGGTTTTATATAATACACAAAGGAAAAACAATTGGAAATGAAAGGGGGATATCAATACAGATTGTACAGATATTAAAAGGTGATATTACTGCCTATTTAAAGCTGTGAATTTAACAAGGACACAAAATGGACAAATCCCTTGGAAACTCTACTTACCGAAATCAACACCAAGAAACAGAAAATATAACTACTGTAACTATGACAAAAACTGAATCTAAAATTAAAAACCATTCCAAAAGAAAATTCTTGGCCCAGAAAATCCTGGGTTTTTTTTTTGTTTGTTTGTTTATTTGTTTGTTTGTTTTGATACTGGGGATTGAACTCAGGGGCACTAGACCACTGGGCCACATCCCGACCCCTTTTTGTAGTTTTTATTAAAGACAGGGTCTCACTGAGTTGCTAAGTGCCTTGCTATTGCTGAGGCTAGCTCTGAACTAGTGATCCTCCTGTCTCAGCCTCCCAAATGCTGGGATTACAGGTGTGTACCACGTGCACCACCGCACATGGCTGAAAATCCTGGTTTTGCTGGTAAATTCTACGTAATATCTAAGAAAAGTTAGCATCAATTACATGAACCTTCCCACCTCACAGCAATAGTATGAAAATTTCTTAAAGAACTTAGCATATGCCAGGTGTGGTGGCACATGCCTGTAATCCCAGTGACTCCAGAGATTGAGGTGGAGGATACAAAGTTTGAGGCCGGCCTCAGCAATTCAACAGGGCCCTAGGCAATTTAGCAAGACCTTCTCTCAAAATAAGGATGTGACTCAGTTTTTAAGCACCCCTAGGTTCAATCCTAATAAAATAACAATTTAGCATATATTCACAATAAGCACTACACCAATAAATTCCAGCCAACAGAATCTTATTTAAAAAAAAAAAAAAATCTTAGCTCTTCATCTAAAGATTAAATGGTAGGGCTGGGGTTGTGGCTCAGCAGTGGAGCGCTCACCTAGTATGTGTGAGCCCCGGGGCTCGATCCTCAGCACCACATAAAAATAAAGGCATTGTGTATAACTAAAACAAATAAATATTTTTTTTTAAAAAAAAAGACTAAATGGTAAGTGACTTTGTGTTTTAGGTTAAAATAAAGTATGCTTTATATCCTTTAGCTCCTGCTTTAACTTTTTTTTTTTTTGTAGTACTAGGGATTGAACCCAGGGCACTTCAGCATACTGAGCCAGCACTGAGCTATAACCCCAACCCTTTTTAATTTTTGAGACAAAGTCTCACTAAATTGTCCAGGCTGGCCTCTCAAAAGGCTGGGTTTACAGGTGTGGCCAGCCTCTAATGTTTTTTTTTGGCACCGGGGATTTAACTCAGGGGCACTCAACCACTGGGCCACATCCCCAGCCCTTTTGTGTATTTTATTAGAGACAGGGTCTCACTGAGTTACTAAGTGCCTTGCCATTGCAGAGGCTGGCTTTGAACTCAGGATCCCCCTGCCTCAGCCTCCCAAGTGCTGGGATTACAGGCGCACGCCACCGCGCTCGGCTTAACATTTTTTATTAACCTGTTTTAGTCTCACTGGAAGACTTCAACTACTACTTAGGTGCCAGTGTTCTCGCACAAAGCTATAACTCATGTATTATGTTAGTATGTTAATTATTTGAAAGTTTAAATCTAACATTCTTTTAAATTCTACTAATTTAGTGAATCTACTTAGCTTGTTTTAGATTTAACGAAAGAAAAAGAATTTGCTAAACTATTTTGATAAGTATTACAGATTTTCAACTCCTATTTAATAGATCCCTATTCTACAAAGACTCTAATCACTAAAAACAATGACACTAAGTCACAAAAGAAATAACTAAGGATATGTTCTAAAGTATTTTCAGTATGTGAAATAAATCATTAGACTTAAAACTAGTTTAATACAAAAGACTGACAAGTCTGATTCCAGATTTTGGATTATGTTTCCAAAGCTAACATAAACTTTGTATCTTGTTTGAGAATGTTAACTTAGGGATAATAACCTAAAAGTTAATAAAATATTCAGGCCAACAGTTAGTATTTATATATATGTGTATACATACATATGCACAAATACTGAAGCAAATATATGTTCATGTGACTACATTACATACATACCACATACTAATATTGTCCAATATGTTTCCACAAGCTTGGTCCTTGTCCCTGATGCCAATCCAATAATAAGGACACAGTTTTGCCAGAAAGGAAAAGTTTTATTGCTTTGCTAGCAAAGAAAACACACAGGGTACTCCTGTCCCAGAGGCTGTTATTCTGCCCAAGAAGGGGAGCAGGGGGCTTTTAAAGAGGTGATTCCAAGGCTATATTCCACATGTTCTCAGTTGGAGTTGTAATTCACTTGTTAGCTTAGGAGACAGTCATTCTGAGATCTTCTGGTACCATCTCCAAAGTCTGAATTACTTCATTCCTGTGGTGGGGAATGTGCTCAAGGACAGATAATCCTGCCTAGGATGGGGAAGGTAATCCTGTTTCCCCTGAGATTAGGAAAGGGGAGAAATTAGGAAGGAGCAGGGAGAGAGGAAGAGAAAGAAACATGTCCATTTTTAAAAATGTCATAGTGGCAGAGCAGCAAGGGCTATATTCAAAACATAAAGTGGACCACTGTTACAGATAGCCAATTAAAAACTTTTTTTCTTATTTATTTATTTATTTTAAATATTTATTTATTTAATTGTACACAATGCCTTTACTTTTACATGGTGCTGAGGATTGAACCCGGGCCTCTAACACTAAGCCACAACCCCAGCCCCAATTTTTTTTTTCTTTGTCTTGTCTCACTCACTAGAGTAGTTGGGATTACAGGCATTCATCACCAAGTCCAGTTTATTTAAAATTCTTTTGTGATTTAAAAGTTATTCTAAAATCATTTTGTGCTTCAATATCTTCACTGTTATTCATTCACTGGCCTTTTTGTTTTGTTTTGGTCCTAAGAATTGAACCCAGGGACATTTAACCACTGAGCCACATCCCTAGCCCTTTACTGAGAAAAGGTCTCATTAAATTGCTCAGGGCCTTGCTAAATTGCAGAGGCTGACTGTGAACTCAAAATCCTCCCACCTCAGCTTTCTTCAGCCTCCTTAGCACCTGGGATTACAGGGGAGAGCCACCACACCCAGCTACTGGCCTAATATTTATTGAGTGGTGGTCTACAGGTACTGACTGCTAGGCCCCTTCAAAATGATACATTTAAATGAGAGCTGATCCCAGCCCTCAAGAAATTCACAATATAATGACACAAAACAACTATAAGACAAGTAAACAATTATAACATAAACCTTAAAAGTATTATGATCTTGTGACTGCAATCCCAATTTTCAGTATTTTACCTTACTTCTATACTGAAATACATCCCTAGTTCATTTTTAAAAATATTTTATTTTTAATTTATTTGTTCTTTTTAGATATACATGACAGTGGTGTGTATTTTGACACATTATACACACATGGAATATAACATTCTAATTAGGCTCCCATTCTTGCAGTTGTACATGATGTGGCATTTCACTGGTCATGTATTCATATATGAACATAGGAAAGTTATGTCTGATTCTTTATGGCTGAGTAATATTCCATTGTGTATATATACCATGTTTTCATAGTTCCATAGCTTAGCTATTGCGAATTGAGCTGCTATAAGCATTGATGTGGCTGTGTCACTATAGTATACTGATTTTAAGTCCTTTGGGTATATACCAAGGAGGGTATGATAACTGGTTAAAATTTTTTTGGTTTGAGACAGGGTCTCAAAAATTACCTACATAATCAATCTCTCCATTCTGAATAAGGAGAAGTATAAAGCCATGCATGAATTGAGTTCTTCTTATTCCCATCCCACTTCCCTTCACTTCATTCCCCTTAGTCCAATCCAATGAACTTCTATTCTTCCCTCCCGTCTTTATTGTATGTCAGCATCCACATACCAGAGAAAACATCTGGCCTTTGGTTTTGGGGGATTGGCTCATTTCACTTAGCATGACAGTTTCCAGTTCCATTCATTTACCAGCACATGCCATAATTTCATTCTTTATGGCTGAGTAATATTCCACTGTGTATATATACCATGTTTTCATGATTCCATAGCTTAGCTGTTGTGAATTAAGCTGCTATAAGTATTGATGTGGCTGCATCACTATAGTTTACTGATTTTAAGTCCTTTGGGTATTTACTGAGTAGGGGATAACTGGTTAAAATTTTTTTTTGTTTTGAGACAGGGTCTCACCAAATTGCCTAGATAATCAATCTCTCCATTCTGGATAAGGGGAAGTATAAAACCATGCATGGATTGAGTTCTTCAAATCTGATGATTTTTAGAAAGGAGAGAATGTTGTAGCTCAGAACTACTGCCCAAAATAGTGGAACTGCCCAGATAAGAGATATTGAAAGCTCTATTAAAAATAGCTAAAAATAAGATGGGTGTAGTGGTGCAGGCCTGTAATCCTAGTGGCTCAGGAGACTGAGGCAGAAGGATCACAAGTTCAAAGCCAGCCTCAACAAATTAGCAAGGCACTTAACAACTCTGTGAGACCCTGTCTCTAAATAAAATACAAAATAGGGCTGGGGATGTGGCTCAGTGGCTGAGTGCCCCTGAGTTCAAACTCCTGTACCAAAAAAAAAAAAAAAAAAAAAAAAGCTAAAAATAGCATAACAAATAAATAGCCAGGTTTAGTGTCCATGCCAGTAATCTTAACTACTTGAGAGGCTGAGGCAGAAGGATTCCAAGTTCAAAGCCAGACTTGGCAACTAAGCAAGATCCTGTCTCAAAACAAAAAGGGGCTGGGGATGTAGCTCAGTGGTAAAGCACCCCTGGGTTCAATAACCAATGCCACCAAAACAAGCAAACTAACAAACATTTGAGACCAGCTTTAGGGCTTGCAGAGCCAAAAGTATGAAGGAGTAAGAAGAAAGCAGTCTCAAAAGTGGCGGAGAGACATTTTGCATATATACAAAAACTGTTGTATTTGAACTGTATTGTTTTATTTATTCTGAACTTTTCTTATAAACTACATGTTATAAACAGACTTAGGGTTGACCACTGTATTGCAGTTATGATGATACAACATAGTGGCACAAACATACACAGTGTGGAGCTAGAATGCATTTTCAAGATAATATAATTCAATTTCCTTAAAAAGTATTCATGTTCAGCTTGCCAGGAATTTTACTGTATTTTCACACTACAAACTGTAATTGAATCTTTACCAACCAAACCAATCAAGATTGAAACGTCAATAAAATAAGGCAACTACAACACCTTCAGCAGCATACATAATTCACAAGTATAGGCTTCATAAATTTTCTGGCAGCAGTCTTTAATACTGGAATGCATATGCGTTACAAAATCTTGTTTCTCAATAAAATATAAACATACTGTAGAAAATTCATTGGGTAAAAAAAAAATTCATTGGGTATACTTTTTACCAAGAATATTTCTTATGGCATATTTTTACAAAGTTGTACTCATGAACTATGAGCACTAACCAATCCTTTTGTTATCATTTACAATCAGATCATGGTTCAAAAACTATTTTAATGGCTGCCTAATACCCCACTGCACGACAACTTTCTTAAAAATTCTCCAACCTTCCGACATTTATATCATATCAATAATGCTGAAATAAGCATTCATATGCATTTCACTTTTCCTGCATTTGAAATTAGACTACACTTTCTTTTCAAGTTTTATTTTTAAATCAGAATAGGCCACATGTGATTGGAACATGATTGTAAATATTTTAAAAGAATGAGAGCTTAAGTAGACTAGAGGGGCTGAGGGGATATTTTGGTCTGCTTTTTCACTGCTGTGACTAAAAGATCTGACAAGAACAATTTTAAGGAGGAAAAGTTTATTTGGGCGGCTCACAGTTTCAGAGGTCTCAGTCCATCCATAGACAGCTGACTCTGTTGCTCTGGGCTGCAAGTGAGGCAGAACATCATGGTGGAAGGGTGTGGAGGAGGAAAGCAGCTCAGAACAGGACAACCAGGAAGCGGAGAGACTCTCATTCACCAGGGACAAAATACATACCCCAAAGGCACGCCCCCCAATGACCCACCTCCTCTAGCCGCACCCCACCAGCCTTCAGTTGCCACCCCATTAATCCTGTCAGGGGATTAATTCACTGATTGGGCTAAGACTCTCATAACCCAATCATTTCTCCTCTAAACCTTGCATTGTCTCACACATGAGCTTTTGAGGGACACCTCACATACAAACCATAAAAGGGGGTACAGCTAAGTGGGACAGGGACTGACTGCTTGCCTAGCATGTTCGAGGCCCTGGATTCTACTCCCTAGCACTGCACCAAAAAGATTTTAAAAAGGAAAAAGTAGTCTAGAGTTGAGGATTCTCAATCTTTTAGAAGCCAGAGCCCCCAAACCAGACTTTAAAGTTTACGAGCACAGAGAGGGAAAGTGGCTGTCTTCTGGGATTATTCTACAGTCCTACTACCTAATTATTAAACTGACACTAGGATCGCGATCCTCGTTCAAGATTTTGTTGGCGAGTTCAAAGGAATCAGGAATCACCCCCGGCAACCCGGAAGAGGAGAGATGGCACAAAGAGCAGAGGGCAAGCACAGGGCCGCAGGCTCTTCACAAGGGCTCTCACCAAACGAGTCTGCGAAATGGGGCAGCGAGAGAAAAGGTAATTTTCTCCGGCTAAAGAGGACGCCCTGACGGAATCACCGAGCGTCGCCAAAAAGCCCAGACCGCGGCGCTGCCGCCCCAGAGACGAGACGCTTCGGGGCAGGGAAGACAACGGGAAAGTTTGGAGGCTCCGGTGTCTAGGGCCCGCGGTCTCCAGTCAGCTGGCAGTCCTGCCACACTCCCACCCCGGCCGGGGCCCGCCTCCCGCGCCGCGGCCCCTCGCCCGACCTCCGGCCTGACCCCCGCCTCCAAGACCCGTACCTTTCTCCTCTGCCATCCAGACGGCTGTTTGAACCAAGGGCCTTATAGTTGGGGACTACTAAGTTCAAGGCGCACAACCAAGAAAACAAAGACCCCTAACGCTGAGGATGCTACACTCACCTGGCCGAATCCAGGCGTAAAAACCGTAGAGACCCACTTCGCAAACGTCGCTCAGCATCCAAAATGGCGGCTCCCTCGGCCTCAGCACAGCAAGCTCGGGCGGAGGGATCCACGGGCCCAGATAGCCACGCCCCCCTCTCCAGGGATTGGCTGCGCGCCGGCCGCTGTCGAGACCCACACGCCGCGGACTTAGTGGCTTCCACCCTCGGATCCCATCGGAGCCGGCGCGGCCAGGAACTACTTCCCGCGGCGGAGTCCCTGGTCGTGACGTGTAACTCGTGACGCCGATTGAGTCACCTGCTGGGGTGTGCGCCACGGATTTTGCCCTGGGCTGGGTGATGTGGGCGGTGGCAGCTAGTCCTCCAACTCGGTGTTGGTTATTCTTATCCGGAATTGTTTCAGCCCCTGGAAAAACCTGCTGAAGAACGGCTTCTCAAACTCCCGGAGTTCCTCGTCGAGATTTGCTCGCGTCCTTCGCTCGCCTCTCCTTTTGCCCTCAGAGGGTTTCCCCTGCGCCTCGGTTTTTGTACCCTGGTGAAGCGGAGGGCGAGTTTCGACCCGGGTCTGACAGCACCCTCTCTCCACCATCTCTGCTCTTCTACCATTTTTTTAAATGAATTTTTTTTTTAATTTATTGTTGTTTTTACGTGGTGCTGAGAATCAAACCCGGGCCGCGCACATGCTACCAAGCGCTCTACCGCTGAGCCACAACCCCAGCCCAATCTTCTCCCATTTTTAAGCCAGATGTGATTACCCTTTCAACCAGACTCTTTTTTTAAAAAATATTTTATTTATTTACTTGTACATAATAAAATGCATTTATGTTTACGTGGTGCTGAGGATCGAACCCGGGCCGCGCACGTGTGAGGCGAGCGCTCTGCCGCTGAGCCACAACCCCCCTCCCTCAACCAGACTCTTTCTGGTCTCCATCTTTAGTAACGTTTCCTCAGCACCATGTTCTCTTGGTTTTTCCTTTGTATTCAGAGGAAACTTTTTCATTTGGTTTTAACCTGAAAAACATGTATCAGCTTAGTATTGGAAGGGAATTCCTAGACTCTGGATTTCCAGGTGGGAATCCTGCCCCCTGCTGTAAGAGGCTGCATCTATAGAGACCAAAACTGCTTAATTGTCTCGGGGCTGTCATAGGACAAGTACTGAGCTATGCGTTACCTTAAGAAGTTTACTTGAGGCTGGGCGCGGTGGCGCACGCCTGTAATCCCAGCACTTGGGAGGCTGAGGCAGGAGGATCGCGAGTTCAAAGCCAGTCTCAGCAATGGCGAGGCACTTAGCAACTCAGTGAGACCCTGTCTCTAATAAAATACAAAAAAGGGCTAGGGATGTGGCCCAGTGGACGAGTGCCCCTGAGTTCAATCCCCAGTACCAAAAAAAAAAAAAAAAAAAAAAAAAAAAGAAGTTTACTTGAATTTGGAAATCCTGTATTTATAACCATTCCGAAATAAAACCGGGTTTCAGGACCTCAAAGTACACAGTATTTGGTTCCTTTAAAGAATCTGGAAACAGCAACCAAATGTAACGTGTGGACCTTGTTTCTCTACGGCTTTAAATGAATCAGTTATAAAAGACGTTTTTAAGACAATTGGGGAAATTAGTTACTAGGTGACACCAAATAACCTAAGAATTATTATTTTGTTGTAATTTTGTAAGAAAATGACCTTTTTAAATTTTGAAATGTATACTGTATGTAGGGGTAAAAATATAGCAAAAATGTTGATAATTGACCCACTTAGGGATGTAGCTCAATGGCAGAGCATTTGTCTACCATGAGGCCTGTGTTCAATCCCAGTACCAAAAATAAGTAAATAAAATTTTTAAAATTAAAGTAATGCAGCCGGGGCGCGGTGGCGCACGCCTGTAATCCCAGCACTTTGGGAGGCTGAGGCAGGAGGATCGTGAGTTCAAAGCCAGCCTCAGCAATGGCGAGGCACTTAGCAACTCAGTGAGACCCTGTCTCTAATAAAATACAAAAAAAGGGCTGGGGATGTGGCCCAGTGGTCGAGTGCCGCTGAGTTCAATCCCCAGTACCAAAAAAAAAAAAAAAAAAAAAAAAAAAAAAAGTAATGCATAAACTTGGCACGGCAAACCATATACATACCTGAGAAAGATATACAGTGAAAATAAGCCTTTGGCCTGGCATGGTGGCACATGTCTATAATTCAAATGGCTCCAGAGGCTGAGGCAAGAGGATTCCAAGTTCAAGGCTAGCCTCAACAATTTAGCAAGACCCTGCCTCAGAATAAAAAATAAAAAGTTCTGGAGGTGTGGCTCAGTGGCCACACCCTGTGTTCAATCCCTGGTATCAAAAAAGGAAAAGAAGTCTTTGTCCTCTGACCCTTAGTCTTACAGTCCCTCTTTCTTAAAGTGGAGTAACTACTATTGCTGGTTTCTTGCACCTTTGTGCAAGTAACTTAATCTCTATGCCTTGGTTTCCTCATCTGTAAAATGAGAATAATATCACTTACCTTGATAAAGTTGTGACAGTTAAGTGTTTTAATTTATGAAAAGCTCTTTGAAAAATGTCCAGCAAATAATGCTGAACGCTATTAATATCTTTCCAAATATATTCTCAGCATATACAACCATCTGTTTACTTTTTTTTTTTTTTTTTTCCTTTTTCTGGTCTTGGAGATTGATCCCAGGGACACTTTACCACTGAGCTGAATCCCCAGCCCTTTTTATTTTTTGAGACAGAGTCTCAGTAAGTTACTGAGGCTGACTTCCAACTTGGTGATCCCCCTGCCTCATTCTCCAAGTCGCTGGGATTACAGGTATGCACCATCATGCCCAGTGGTGTGCCTTTCCCACCCCCCCCCCCCCCCAGTACCAGGGGTTTAACTCTGGGGCACTCAGCCACTGAGCCACATCCCCAGCCTTATTTTTTATTTATTTATTTATTTTTTTTTTTTGTGGTACCAGGGATTGAACCCAGGGGCACTCTACCACTGGGCCGCATCCCCAGCCCTTTTTTGTATTTTATTTAGAGACAGGGTCTCACTGAGTTGCTAAGTGCCTTGCCGTTGCTGAGGCTGGCTTTGAACTCGAGATCCTCCTGCCTCAGCCTCCCAAGTCCTGGGATTACAGGCGTGCGCCACCGCGCTCAGCTCCCCAGCCTTATTTTGAATTTTATTTAGAGACAGGGTCTCACTGAGCTGCTTACTGCCTTGCTGTTGCTGATGCTGGCTTTGAACTTGAGATCCTCCTGTCTCAGCCTCCCAAGCTGCCAGGATTACAAGCCTGCACCACTGTGCCTGCCCCCCCCCCCTTGTTTGTTAAACACATATAGTAGCATACCATACATACTATAATTTGCTTGTGTGTGTGTATGGCTGGCGGTGTAGCTCAGTGGCAAAGGGCTTGCTTGGGTTCAATCCCTAACACCACCTCAAAATATATATATATATATATATGTGCATATATATATATGTATACATATATATATATAACACACACACACATTTAGAGAGAGAGAGGTAGATAGATAATCTTGTCCCACATCAATAATTATCAGTAATTCTCATTCTTCTAAAGGACTACAGAATAGTCCATGGTATACATGTGCCATATATTTTAGGTGGAGCTCTAGTGATAGGCATTTAGGTTATTTCCAATATTTTGCTTCTCTGAACAATGCTGCAGTGAGTAGATATTTGCTAGCATGAATTGTACTTATTGAATAAATTCCCAGAAACAGAAGAACTGGGTCAAAGGGTAGGTATGTTTTTCATTTTAATAGACATTACCAAATTAGCTTTCAAAAAGGAAGTTTCAGTTTACCGCTAACACCAAAATATGAGAGTTTCTACTTCCCCATACCTTCAGTAGTACAGTGTACTAAGATAACCTTTGAAATTCTTGACATAGAAACCTTGTTCAACCATGAAAGTAAAGATGAGCTTAAAATGTCATTAAGCCCCAGTTTAGTGACATGATTCATTTAAAACAATTGCTTCCTACTCAGCAATTGTTTGGATTCAGCAATCATCCCCTGTGTCCTTGGGTTTTAGCAAAACCCACCTAATTATTCAGATACTATAACATATCAACTATGAATTGTACCTAAACCAGTTATTCAAACACTTTCTGGGAATGTGAGGCAAGGAGAGTATCTTTGTCCTTGGCTGAAGAGACAGGTTTCATTCAGAAGCTAAACATAAAACAATGACTCACGTGGTTTCACTTGAAAATCCTATTCTGTTGTTAAGACAAAAATTAAAGCATAATATCGTTAGCTAATTGATCATGTATTCTTTTTTATGTAAATCATTATAACTAGTGGCTATATCTAAAATCTGGTATAACATTTGAATCCTATAGAATAAAGAGTCTTTCAGTGATAGGCCTATAGGCCAAAATCAGTCAGGCCTGTTTTAATGCAGCTATTTTTTACATTGCTTTTACATTGCTAAAGGTTTGGGAAAAAGAGGTATGATGAGGAGAACATGACAGTGACCTATGTTGCCCACAATATTTACTGTCTGACCCTTTACAGAAAAAGTAAATAAAAAGTGCTACCCGTTGTTGTAAAAGAAAGAAGGGAAGAATGATGGCCATAGAGCTGTGCTTACTTTAACTACTAACATTTAAAATGGGGAAAGTCTCAGCTCTTAGACTAAAGAAGTTCACATGGAATAGGAGCCACTCTGGATGTCTTCCTAAGGCCTAGGACAAAAATAAAGATCACTTTTTTAGAGTACCTAAGGAACAAGTCTTCAGAGAACATTAATATCATTAATTAGGGCTGAATATAAATGGTAAACATTTCTGTGACAATTTTCAGTTTACAAAAGCACTTACCTCAATTTGAGGCTCATGACATGTCTATGAAGCATCAGTAGGTCAGAAATCTTTTTTATTGTTTGTTTGTTTTTTCCCCATCTGGGGATTGAACCCAGGGCCTCCCTCATACTCGGCAGTGCTCTACCACTGAGCTACACCCCACATACCTAGCCCTTTTATTTTTTATTTATTTATTTTGGTACCGGGGATTAAACTCGGGGGCACTTGGCCACTGGGCCACATCCCCAGCCCTTTTTTTTTTTGTATTTTATTAGAGACAGGGTCTCACTGAGTTGCTAAGTGCCTCGCCACTGCTGAGGCTGGCTTTGAACTCGCGATCCTCCTGCCTCAGCCTCCCAAGTGCTGGGATTACAGGCGTGTGCCACCACGCCCCCCTCTTTTATTTTTATTTATGTTTGTTGTTTCACTTTTTTTCCCCATATTTTTATTGGTATGTTATAATTGTACATAATAGTGGCAATTTGTTGTTAGATATTTGTATGTACACATAATTTTCTCCTTTCTCTCTGCTGCTCCCTTCCCCTGGCCCTTTTCCTCTAGTCTACTCTATCCATCCCATTTTTAATTAAAAAAAAAATGTAGCTGGGTATGGTGATGCATGCCTGTAATCCTAGCAGCTTGGGAGGGTGAGGCAGGAGGATGGCAAGTTCAAAGCCAGCTTCTATAATTTAGTGAGGTCTTAAGCACCTTATCAAGACCCATGTCTCAAAATAAAAAATAAAAAGGGCTAGGGATGTGGCTCAGTGGTTAAGCACCCCTGTGTTCAATCCCTGATACAAAAAAAAAATTTTTTTTGGAAACAGGATTTTTACTAAGTTGCCCAGGCTGGCCTTGAACTTGTGATCATCCTGCTCCAACCTCCCAAGTAGCTGGCATATGCCACCACACCTGGATTCTTTTTCAGTTTATAGAGGAGGAAAGTGAAGCTTAGATCTATGAAGTAACCAATCTAAGACCAGCAGCAATAAGCATTGAGATTAGATCTTTTTTTTTTTTTTTTTTTGGTGATGGTGCTGGGGATTGAACCCAGGGCCTTGTGCATACGAGGCAAACATACTACCAACTGAGCTATATCCCCAGCCCTAGATCTTTTTTTTAAAATATTTATTTATTTGTTTTAGTTGTACACAATGCCTTTATTCTTACATGGTGCTGAGGATCGAACCCAGGCCGCGCACGTGCTAGGCAAGTGCTCTACCACAGAGCCACAACCCCAGCCCACCTAGATCTTTCTTTTAATCAAAAAAAATGTATTTGTCCTTTTTAGATATACATGACAATAGAGTACATTTTGACATATTATACATACACAGAGTATAACTTATTCTAATTAGGATCCTATAGGTTGTACATGATGTGGAGTTTCACTGGTGTTATATTCATATATGAAAATAGGAAAGTTATGTCCAATTCATTCCACCATTTCCTATTCCCTTCCGCACTCTCTGCCCTTTATTCCCTTTGGCTAATCCACTGAACTTCTATTCTTCCCTTCATCCCCTTTATTATGTGTTAGCATCTGCATATCAGAGAGAAAAATTCGGCCTTTGGTTTTTTTGGGATTGGCTTTTTTCATTTAACATGATAGTCTCCAGATCCATCCTTTTATGGTCAAAAGTCATAAAGTCATTCTTTTTTATAGCTGAGTAATACAGAGTAGACCTTGAACCCAGATTTTGTGAATTGACATCATGTATAGTATATATATCCATATTCCCATAATAATTTACTTTCAGTTTGTTTATATTGAGTTTATTAAGAAATGAAAAGGAAATGCATTAAATCACAGTTACTACTTTATTTGGAGTTCATATATAAATTAAAAAGGAGTTCTCAAGTAAAATTGTATTCATGACATTTATCATCATTTTAATCATCCTAAAACCCTTAATTTTTCCTCAAGTGCATTCAAAGGAATAAACTGGTTGTTCTAAACTGGTACACACCTATAATCCCAGTGGTTTGGAAGCTGAGGGAGGAGGATTGCAAGTTCAAAGCCAGCCTCAGCAGCTTAGGGAAGCCCTGAGCAGCTTAGTGATACTCTTGTCTCAAAAAATGGGCTGGGGATGTTGCTCAGTGGTTAAGCGCTCCTGGATTCAACCCCTGGTACCAAAACAAAACAACACAAAACTGGTAGTTCTAGATTTTAAATAAAAACTCAAAAAAGTAGGGCTGGGGCTGTGGCTCAGCTGTAGCGCACCTGCCTGGCATGTGTGAGGCAGTGGGTTCGATTCTCAGCACCACATATAAATAAAATAAAATAAAGATCTATCAACAACTAAAAAAAATTTTAAAAATTAAAAAAAAACTCAAAAAAGTAAACTATGTCCTTTGAAATATGAGAGTCTTATCAAGATTGTATGATACTGGCATAAGAACAGATATAGGGATCAACAGAATATAATTGAGAGTCTAGAAATAAACCCACATATTATGGCAAATTGATTTTAAACAAGGCTATCAAGAGAATTCAATAGGGAAAACAGTCTTTTCAACAAATGGTGCTGGGAAAGCCAGACAACCACATGTGAAAGAATGAAAATGAACACCCCAGCCGGGTGCGGTGGTGCACGCCTGTAATCCCAGCACTTGGGAGGCTGAGGCAGGAGGATCGCGAGTTCAAAGCCAGCCTCAGCAGTGGCGAGGCACTTAGCAACTCAGTGAGACCCTGTCTCTAATAAAATACAAAAAAAGGGCTGGGGACGTGGCCCAGTGGTAGAGCGCCCCTGAGTTCAATCACCGGCACCACAAAAAAAAAAGAATGGAAAAAAATTTTGCAAACCTCATATCTGATGAGGATCAAGAATCTAAGGTAAGGTATTCAAAAAACATTATAACACAATAATAAAAAGATAAATGACCCAAGTTTTAAATGGGCAAAGTTTTGAATAGACATTCTCAAATGGTCAATAATAAACACTTGACATTATGTACAACATTCTCAGTCAGTAGGGAAATTCAGAAGTACAATTATATATGACTTTACATATACTTGAAAGACTGTAATGAAAAAAGAAAACAAAAAATTGAGAGCAGGATATGGAGAAATTGAAACTGTCATACATTGCTGGTAAACTATAAAATAGTACAGCCTCTTTGGAAAATAGTTTAGCAATTCCAAAAATACCCAAATATAAATTACCATGTGACCTCAATTCTACTCCTAAGTTTATGAATACACTCAACAGAACTGAAAACTTGTGTTCACACAAAAATCGTACACATATGTTCATAGTGGATTATTCATAATGGCCAAAATATGGAACCAAGCCAAATATCCATCAACTGAATAAGGATAAATAAAACATGGTATATCCACATGATGGAATATTATTCAGCCATAAAAGGAATAAAGTATTGATATATGCTACAGTGTGGATGAATCTTGAAAACATTATACTAAGTAAACTAAGAAACCAGACAAAAGTTTCCATATCATATTATCCCTTTTATATGAAATGTCCAGGATGAACAAATCTAGAAAGATAGAAAGCAGATTAGTGGTTACCAGGAGCTGGGAGGAAGGAAGAATGGGAACTTACTGCAAATGGTATGGGGTTTCTTTTGGGGATATAGAAATGTTCTTGAATTTGACAATGTCAGCTGTTATGGCTTGGATCTTAAGTGTCCCCCAAAGGTCAAATGTTGAAGTTTTGTTTCTCAACATGTGGAGCTATTGGGAGGTGGTAGAACCTTTATTAGGTGGGGCCTAGTGGAAAGAGGTTTATTGGGGTGTGTCATGGAAGGGGATATTGGGACCCTGGCCACTTTCCTTCTTTTTCTTTCCTGGCCACCATGAATGAGCATCTTTGCTCTACAATACATTTCTGCTATGATGTTTCTGCCTTACCACAATCCAAAGCAAGGAAGCCAGGCAACCATGAATTTACATCTATTTTACAACTCTGAAGCCATGAGCCAAAATAATCCTTTCCTAGTTTAGGTTATTTTTTTCCTCAGGTATTTTGTCAAAGTGACAGAAGGATGACTAATACAGTAACATTACACAATTCTGCAAATTCACTAAAAACTTCTGAATTGTATACTTTAAAAGGGTGAGTTTTGTGGCATATGACTTATGCCTTAATAATTTTTAAAAAAATATTTATTTATTTGCTTTAGTTGTACACAATGCCTTTATCTTCACGTGGTGCTGAGGATCAAACCCGGACCGCGCACGCGCTAGGCGAGTGCTCTACCGCTGAGCCACAACCCCAGCCCCCGTTAATAATTTTTTTAAATGAGGTTCTTGAGCCAGGTATGATGGTGCATGCCTGTAATCCCAGCAACTCAGGAGGCTTTGGCAGGAGGATCACAATTTTCAAGGCCAGTCTGGTCAATTAGTAAGACTCTGCCTCAAAATAAAAAAAGAAAAAGAAAAAGAGCTGGGGATGTAGCTCAGTGGTAAAGTGTTCTTCCAGCTCTGGGTTCAATCACCAGTACTACCAAAAAAATAAAAAAATTTCTTGAAAAATTTCCCACCATTACTGTTGTGATATAATACCCTAACAAAGTCATTGTAGGAGCCAATAAATATAAAATGGATTTCAGGGCTGGGGTGTAGCTCAATGGTAGAGCATGTGCTTCAGATGCTTCAATTTAGTAATAATCCTTTCTTCCTTTAGGTTAGTTTTTCTCAGGTATTTTGTCCAAAACAAAATAATGAAAAATAAATGGATTAGGGAGATATTTCAAGGGGGAAGTAACATAATTGAAGTGGTAAAATAATAGCACAACTCCATGAGTAGATTGGGAAAGTAGAGATAAAAGACACACTGAAAAAAAATCCATGATTAATTAAAAAGTCTTCTAGATCTAGAACAAGTTTAGGTGAGAGCAGAGGAAAAATAAACTAATTTCTTTTTTTTTTCATTACTTGATTACAACCCCGAATCATAACACCTCAGAGACACTTTTAGAGTACAGGAAAATTATAAGAATATTATTGTCATGATCTGATTTTATTAGAAGCTGGAACAAGCTGCCCAGCTTTCCTACCACCATCAGTTCTGGGCATTGAAACCAGGCCTCAAGTGTGCTAAGCAGGTGCTTAACCACTTTGCTGCATCCCCAGCCCATGCTGCCCACCCTTACACTATAACTTAATAATGAATACAGAATACTTCATTGGAAGTTAATTTTACCTGTCAAATACTTTCCTGTTGAAAATGTCAACTAAGTCAACTTCAAAGTGACATAATAAAGCCATGTTTGCATTTCTCCAATCTAAACTGATCAAGAATTACTCTGTAGTATAAAAGCTAATGTTTATTTCAGCTTGCATTCTTACATAAAACACACTAAAAAGCTTACTGGTTGGGTGAGAATATTTCCTTTTTCTGGCTATGTAGAAATTAGATTTTTTTTAAATATTTATTTATTTACTTCAGCTGTACACAATGCATTTATGTTTACGTGGTGCTGAGGATCGAACCCCGGGCCGCACACGTGCGAGGCGAGCGCTCTGCCGCTGAGCCACAATCCCAGCCCGAAATTAGATTTTTAAATGAAATTAAAATGTTTCCTTCACGGACATTAAACAACAATCCCTGTGTAAATATCCCAGTCACAATAAATAAATGACTGAATGAATGAGCTATTTACCACAAAACTGTGAAGGGCCAATATCCTTCAATACAGCCATTCTATCATAATAAATACAAGATTCAGACAATGATATCATCTTATTGGAGATCTGAGGGAAAGACATTTTGCAAGATCGCTTTATGCAAATACCAAGACTTGGCATTTTATCAGCAAGCATCAGCATCCTCATTAGTTCTGCCTTTATGTAGCCAGTAATCACAAGAAAGATTTGCAAAATACTTTCAGAAACTCATTTTTGCCTAAGTAGCACAACTCCCTGGGAGTAGAGGCCAGGAATTCCAATATTATTATCCATTTTACATCTTAGGAAACAGAGACTCAGAATAGGGAAGTGACTTGCCCAAAGTCATCAAACTGGTCAGTGGCAAAGCTGGGTCTCAAAACTGGATGTTCTGTCAGATCTCATCTTCTTTCCACCGCATTTCCTACTTCTCTAAGCAGGCGATGTCAGAGGCAGGCTAGAGCCATTCTACAGTAAGTCACAATGAGAGGAAGAAAGAAAAGGCAACGGGGAAATAATGGAGAAGGGAACTATGACAGGAGGAGGTGTTTTATTAGGAAGTGAGTTTGACAGCTCTCAATCGCCCCAAATGCCCCTTAAGCGGCACCAGTGATCACAAGTTACCCTGTCCCTGGGTCTACAACTTCTGCTATTTGATTAGTCCACTATCATGTTGCAGAAATAAATGTCCAAAAGAACTATGAACATTTTTCCAGTGTGAGGTTCTGACAGCTGAACTTAGCCCCGCCCACAGAGGCTGTGGCCCCTCTGTCTCGCTCACACTGAACGCCTTGGGGTTGAAGATACGGTGAGGTGTGAGGCAGTGAAGAGGTTTGTGAGGGGGGACGTTGTTAAGGTTGGTCTGAGGGGAGGGGTGGCCTGCGGTGGAGCTGTGGTTGGGGGATGTGGGTTTTGTGGCTGAACTCGATGGTGGGGTAGGAAACCAGGATCAGAGCAGATAGTCAGGGTGGAGTTCACATGCCCTGCTGAGAGCACCTGAGAAAGACCGAGGAGGGTGCGAAGCTGGGTGGTCTCGGATCTCGAGGATGCGGGGAGGCCCCTCTCGAACGTCAGTGATTGGATGCTTCCTTAAGTGCCGCCTCCCTGGACCCCCTATCCCTCAAGCCCCGCCCACAGCGCCAGGCACGCGCCGGGGGAGAGAGGGGAGGGGGACCAGGCTGGAGCAGGGGGGAGGGGGAGAGGTGAGCCTCGTGCACGCGCTCCACTCGCTGAGGGTGCGCGAGCAGCGCGCTCCCGCCACCCGCGTCGCCATCTTTTTCCCCCTCCGTCCGTCTGTCTGCCGTTGGCTTTGTCCGTCTGCAGCGCCGCCCCTCGGCTCCCCGTCACCGGCTCGGCCCGGAGCCGCCCTCGCCCCGCCGCGGCCGGGTCCCGGAGAGCCCGGGCCCAGCTGGCCGGAGCTGCGGCCCGGGGCCCATTGTCCGGCGGTCCGTCTGTCCGGAGGCGGGGCCCAGGGACCCGGAGCACAGCCGAGCGCCGACGCGCCGGGTAAAGAGGCTCCCGCGTCCTTCCTCGGGCCCGACCGAGGATGCTGGGGCTCCTTGCCCACTGTGGGTCGCTGGCTGTCGGTCCTTTTGTCTGTCTGCGTCTGGGGAGGGGGTCGGGGGCTCCTTGTGGCCTCGGGGGCGGGAGCAGCCCGGGCTCACCCCTCCCCGTGGTCCAGCCGCCCTCCCGGCGGCCCCACCCTGGCAGTTCCTCTTTCTGTCCCTCAGCGGTCCCCGGCGCGGGGTCGTCCGCGCCACCGCCCTCCCTGCAGAGGCCCCCGGTCAGCCTGCGGCGGGTGCCAGGCCTGGTCGCGTTCTGGCCGGGTACAACCGGGGCGGCCTCGGCGTCTGACAGGCTTGGGTGGAGCTGGGGGAGGGGAGGATAGGCGTGGGAGTGCCGACCCGGGGGTGTCAATCCCGGAGTCTCGGTCTGGCTGAGAGCTTCTAAATTTAGATTTTGGAGCCGAGTGTGTTGTCTGAGGGTTTGTCTGAGCCGCTTCGGAAGACCTCTGACTCTTGTTTGTAATTCCTGGAAATTTACCTGTGCTCGTGCTTGAGAAAGCCGTAGGGAATATCTCAGCTGATCATACACACGCTCCACATCCGACCCGTGGGGCACCTGGGAACAGTGAAGCAGCTGCGTGAACGGCTTTCTTGTCCTCTCCTTTTTGGCAGATACACGTCACTTGGATTCAGGCGAGTTTACTTTGCTCCGTGGGAACTGTACCAGAGCTGGAGGTGGGAGTGCACCCTCTTTTCTTAAGCCTGGCATTGCATCCGTACCCTGTCCCTTGCTATAAAGTCTGTGGTATGCCCTGGAAACTGCAACCTAACACCTGTGGGAGAGCAGAGACTGTGATAAGGGGAGGTGTTGCAACCTCCTGAAGACACAAAGTCTCTCTAAAGAGGAACAAAGCTGCCTTCCTTTTAAAATAGAATCCCTTGTAGTCCTGAACCTCATTTTATCTTTCTTCCCATTCCAGTTTCCTTGATGAAGATGTCCGGGCAGCTCTCCATTTATGTTTTGGGTTTAGTTTCAGATTTGGGCTTGGAAACTGAGGCATATCTGGATATAAAACGCAATGAATGACCTTTAGGGTAACCTGTCCGTGGGTTTTTATTAGCTTTTACCTCCTATAAAACACTGTCTAACCTTTGAGATCTTGCTGTGTGGTCAGGAGTGTCCTTTCAGTGCCATTTATTTATTTCCATATTTATTTTCAAGAGTCCATGACCCTACCGACCTTTTTTAGTGGATGTTTTTGTTATTGTAGCTTTGTTTTGCTTTGTGAGAGGGGAGGGAATTTGCTTATTTTCCCTCCGTCCCTCAGGTGTGAAGTCCCATGGGGTACCATCTGGTCAGTTCCCCCTTGGGCCACTAGGAGGACAGTGAGAGGCAGTGGACACTGACGATTTAAATATGCAGATGCTCATCTCTGTCTTCCACCTTGTAGCGTTGGTTCGTATTGAACTGTTGTCTTGCCAAGATGATCTGAATAGAGCCAGACTCAATTTATTTGGCATTCCTTGAGAAGGGACTTTATTACCTTTATTACACAGTTTCAATTTCTGATCTTGATGGTGAGAAAATGTAGATTAGTCAAGATTCCATTTTTTTCTTTATACAATACAGACATGTATTTTAGAAAAATTAACAGACAACCTGCATTTCATTTAACTCTCCACTTTGTGATTCCATAGACATAAAGGAAAATATCTGAAGTGATATCCATTCACTTCTTCCATTAATAACTACTTGATTAGAAATGATATACACAAAATTTAGAGAACACATACCATTAGTACTAGACATCAGCATACTACTCTCTCAATAATTATAATTGGTCTTTACTGTATACATTTGGAGTTTTCTTTCTTTTTTTTAATTAAAGGTCTGAAAAAGAACTGTGTTTGATATGCAGATATGATAGAAGACTGCCTGAAAGCTGCTTCCTTTGCCACTTCCTGTGGAGGCCTGTCTTTGCCATTTGCGGTTTCTTTCTTTTGGTAAGGGGAGGCAGGATCTGATTACAGGTTTGAGGTCCTTTCTCACTATGTAGAGGAGTTAGTTGGCATAACAGGAGGCGAGTCTTCATTAACTTGAGAGCTAAGGACAGCTAGTCGTAGCCTCATCATTTCTCCAAGGCCATAAAGTACAATTTTATATTTTTATGTATGAGTACAATTTGAGAAGGTAGGAACTAAAAGAAAACTTAAGTAACCAGATCCATGTTCGTGTCTTTGGTAGAAAAGATAATTTTTTAAAATATTTATTCATTCTGTCTTTCAAAGAAAATGTCATAGCTTCTGCTACTAATCCATTTCAGAGTCTCAAACAATGCTTATGCTGAGCCAGTCTTTCTTGCAGTTAACCAGGACCTTCCTGGCTTAAGTATCTGTCCCTTTCCATATAAGCAGGGCAGATGCATGTCTTTGCAGCACGTCTTATCAAGGGAGCTTTTCTGTGTTCCTCCCACTGGTCTCTGCTACACAGAGAGGGAATTGAAAAAAGGCTCTAAAGTTATTAGCTTTGCCCACCCCTCCAGAACATGTGAGCAGGGCCATGTTGGTGTTCCACATTCGGAAACTGAATCAGTACTCAGCAATGTGGGTGGCATTTGGCTCTTCCAGTGAGAGCCAGTCTTTAGCATTGGAAGTTTGATTTGCTTTAGTGTCCTGTCATCCATGGTACTCCACACTGTCCTATGTCACTAAATAGAGGCTCTATTTCTCATGTTTTCATTTACAGATGCCTTGGGTTTTGAGATGTTTCTGTCTCACAGGGATATGATGCCTTTGTTACCTCTAGGCAAGATAACGTCTTTTTTTTTTTTTTTTTTGGGGGGGGGGGGGGTGTGGGTACCAGGGATTGAACTCAGGGGCACTCAACCACTGACCTATATCCCCAGCCCTTTTTTGTATTTTATTTAGAGACAGGGTCTCATTGAGTTACTTAGTGCCTCGTCGTCATTGCTGAGGCTGGCTTTGAACTCTAGATTCTCCTGTCTCAGCCTCCCACACTACTGAGATTATAGGGGTGCACCACCACACCTGGCTTGCAAGATAACTTCTTTTAAAAAAAAGTCTAGAGGTTCCCATTCATGTACAGGACTTGACTTCCAGTGGACATGTGACATGTGAGCTGCCACACTCTGGCTTCTTTTTGCTTCCTTTCACATCCATAGGACTTATCCCTTTGAGCTTACAATACTTCTAACCTTTTTGCCTGAATTTTGCATCCTTTTCTGTCCTATGACCTTGATCACGATCACTTAACAGTATTTTGAATTCCATAGATGGATTTAGAGTAAAATTCTTTAAGTCATCTGAGGGAATCCCCTCTTAAACTTCTTGGACCTTGACATTATAGTAGATATTTATTCACTTCTCTCTTTCTTTCATTAGTTCAATTATTTATTGTGACTGGTGAGTTTTATATGCTTAGGAACTACTTTTAAAAGTCTTTTTGTCTTTTAATTTTGTATATTTTCTGAGAAAAAGATGACATGTGCTAACAATATCCTTTTTTATTATAGCTTAGCACCTGGCAAGAAAGAACTAATATATCCAGTTGTGAAACTGGGAAAGGCCTGAGCTCTTGGATTAGGGAAACATGTCCCGTCGGAAACAGACAAATCCAAATAAAGTTCACTGTGAGTATTGAGCTTTGTCTTGTAGAACCTGGGGATGTTGAAGGAGGGAATGAGAGAGTAACCTGAATTTAGGGTGAGCAGCTCACACTAATTAGTTAAGAAAGGGTTAGGGGTTGGGGTTGTGGCTCAGTGGTAGAGTGCTCACCTAGCACGTGCGTGGCCCGGGTTCAATCCTCGGCACCACGTAAAAATAAAATAAAAAACTGCATTGTGTGCAACTAAAGCAAATAAATATTTAAAAAAAAGAAAGGGTTAAACGTTTTGGATATGTGGATTTAAAATATGTCAGGGACTGGGGCTGTAGCTCAGTGGCAGGGTGCTTGCCTATCATATGTAAGGCACTGGGTTCGATCCTCAGCACCACATAAAAATAAACAAACAAAATAAAGGCATACTGTCCATCTACAACTACAAAAGAAATTTTTAAAAATATGTCAGGTTAGTGGGTGAAGTGTTAGAAACCTTATGTGGGGTATGTGTGTTTGATCCATCCTTAATATTAACATGAACAAATAGTTATAGGATATAGATGTTAGGACTGTACAAAATAAAACTGTAATATAGTCTCTGATACATACACACATAATATATAAAAATACAACATTAGTATAGGTTAAATACCAAATAGGGAAGCCGTAGACCATATGTACTACAAAAGTTAAGAGAAGGGATGTTAAGAGAATTCTGTTGACTAAAATAGCAAGGAGGCCCTAGACCATAAACTTAAACTGGGCCTTAGAGGGAGAAAATAGATTAGAAAAAGAGAAAGGGAAAGGGAAAATCAGGTAGGGAGAATGATGTGAGCAAAGATACAAGAAGGAAGCCGGGCGCGGTGGCACACGCCTGTAATCCCAGCACTTTGGGAGGCTGAGGCAGGAGGATCGCGAGTTCAAAGCTAGCCTCAGCAATGGTGAGGCACTTAACAACTCAGTGAGACCCTGTCTCTAATAAAAATACAAAAAAGGGCTGGGGATGTGGCCCAGCGGTCTAGTGCCACTGAGTTCAATCCCCGGTACCAAAAAAAAAAAAAAAAAAAAGATACAAGAAGGAATGCACATGATGTATTCAAAGGATGAGGAGACTTTGCATAAAGCAGAAGCTTCTTTTGTCCAGAAGTCAGAGGACATGAGGTTGGAGATGTTTACATTGTGGAGGTCTGAACATCAGACCAAGTTCAGACTTCATTCTGTGGACTGTCAGAAGCTACCAAGAGTTTTTAAACAGGGAGATTGTAGAGTGACATTTAGAATGCAATGTTTTGATAGTATGAAGTAGTGCGTGGGATGGATCATATGAGATAGAGGTTAGAAACAGGAAGACCAAGCATGTGCTATTGCTTTACATTGTTTCTCAATAGTTTCATATGTATATTTTATTTAACATTAGATTGTAAACTTTTGGAGGGCAGGAACTGTATGCCATATGTATCCCCTCTATTTCTAGCACTGCTCATAAAGAGTGTTCAGAAAGTGCCTTATTAACATTAATATCTGGGGCTGGGACTGGGGCTCAGTGGTAGCACACTTGCCCAGCATGTGTGAGGCACTGGGTTCGATTCTCAGCACTGCATATAAATAAATAAAGGTCTGTCAACAACTAAAAAAGTATTTGAAAAAAATTAATATCTATGTACATTTTTGGATAATTAGCCATTTTTCTGTAATGTAGGGGGATAAGCTTTCTCACCCAAATTATCATAAAAGAAACAGATAGCTCTCTATTAATAAGGAGGACTCATTGAGTAAAGTACAACAACATCTGAAGAGAATTCAGAGGTAAAACATGAAAAATTTTAAGGCAAAACAAAATAAGCAGGGCTAGGGTTGTGGCTCAGTGGTAGAGTGCTTGCCTAGCACATGCGTGGCCCTGGGTTCTATCCTCAGCACCACGTAAAAATAAATAAATAAAAGGGCTGGGCGCGGTGGCGCACGCCTGTAATCCCAGCACTTTGGGAGGCTGAGGTAGGAGGATCGCGAGTTCAAAGCCAGCTTCAGCAATGGCGAGGCACTTAGCAACTCAGTGAGACCCTGTCTCTAAATAAAATACAAAAAAGGGCTGGGGATGTGGCCCAGTGGACGAGTGCTCCTGAGTTCAATCCCCAGTACCACCAAAAAATAAATAAATAAACAAACAAATAAATAAATAAATAAATAAATGGTATTGTGTCCAACTACAATTAAAAAATAAATATTTAAAAAAAACACAAAAAGAGAATTAAAACTTATTAAAGACCTTATATGTCAGGCACTATCTTTCTGGGTAGTTTCAAGAGTAGGAGAGAAAATAGCTTGAACAGAGGAATTAAGATGGCTTTGACATATTAATGAGATTAGGGTAGCAAACCTTTCTATATGTTCATTCTTCTATTTAAGGCCTGGAAAAGTTGTATAAAATGGAATCAGTTGGATGCTTCCAGAAGTGCATTCTGGAATAGATATATGTGCACAGTTGCTAATGTGAAGGTGAGTGGTTTAGGAACAACATAGAATTTGCTGCTAAAATAGTAAGATACAGTGTACCTGAATGTGAGGATGGTCAAGGGAGATAACATGAAGTGTCTACAGGACAGGTCATCCAACATAGGCTCAGAAGGTTTTTCTTCTCTCAGGATGAAGATGAGTATTGATAAAAGACACATAGACCACAAGACAGGGAAGGAAGGTTACCCTTAGTGGAGATGATGGGTTTACAAGTAAGGCAATTATAGGAGTTGAATGTTCACCTATAAAACCTACCTGTTCGGCTGTGGATATAGCTCAGTTGGTAGAGTGCTTGCCTCACATGCGCAAGGCCTGGGTTCAATCCCCAGCACCATGAAAAAAGTAATAATAATAATAATAGGGGAAACTGCCAGTGGGGAAGATATATGGAAACGCTGAACTATCTGCTCAGTTCTACAAATCTACAACTGTGATAAAAATAATAAAGTTTAAGCCGGGCGCGGTGGCGCACGCCTGTAATCCCAGCACTTTGGGAGGCTGAGGCAGGAGGATCGCGAGTTCAAAGCCAGCCTCAGCAATGGCGAGGCACTTAGCAACTCAGTGAGACCCTGTCTCTAAATAAAATACAAAAAGGGCCAGGGATGTGGCCCAGTGGTCGAGTGCCCCTGAGTTCAATCCCTGGTACCACAAAAAAAAAAAAAAAAAAAAAAAAAAAAATAAAGTTTAGAAATTAACAAAACAAAAGAAAACCTACCTGTCCAAAGACACTGCTTACTTTTTTTTTTTTTAGGTACCTAGGGATTGAACCCAGGGCCTTTCACATGCTAAGTAAACACTCTACCAATAAGCTATACCCCAACCCTTTTCATTTTATTTATTTATTTATTTTTGTAGTGCTGGGGATCGAACTCAGGGCCTTATGCATGCGAAGCAAGCACTCTGCCAACTGAGCTATATCCCCAGCCCTTTTTATTTTGAGACAGGGTCTCATGAAGTTGCCCATGCTATCCTCAAACTTGTGATCCTCCTGCTTCAGCCTCTTAAGTAGCTGGAATTACAGACATGTGCCACTATGCCCAGCCTAAGCCAGAAAAACTTCTTAGATTTGAGGAAAAATAGCTGGTGGGATGATGGCATGATTACAGTAAGGCCAGGGGAGCTAGCAAAGACTTTTGTGGTTTATGCCTGTGTCCACATAGTATATATCCATCAGTTGCATCTCTTTCCCTAATAGTTAATTAAAGCTGAGATGAGCTAGTGCTCTTATTGGAGTTGAAAAACATATTGTCCAGCAAGCCAGGGAGGAGGGGAAAATATCACACATCCATAGGTGCAGAAACACAGCTACCAGAGTCAATCAAGAGAACATTATACTGTTTGTGGAATGGGGGGGACTTTGCAGGCTCTTCGATAGTGACCATTAAGAGGGCCTTTACTGTGGAGTTGTGAACACAAACATTCAGCTGCAATGAGAAAGCAAGCCCCCAGGAAAGGGCTGTTTTCAGTGATGCTTTTAGGTGAGGAGCTGGGAGGCCTTTTCAGGTGATTGACTAAGCTTTGACCAAAGAAGACAAGAAACTGTCTAGGGACTAAAGCTGTCCCTATTTCAATAGATCACCTTCTCATTGCCCATTATTTAGGGACTAAAGCTGTCCCTATTTCAATAGATCACCTTCTCATTGCCCATAACAATAATGGCAAACGGAAAATTGGAAATTTTAGTTTACTGATGACTTGAATTTCCTATCACCTTGTGAAATGGAACCAATCATATTTATCGAACTTAATGCTACTTGTCTATTTAAAGTAAATGGAATGGACTCAAGGTCTGGAAGGCAGGAAAGTCTGCAGAAGCTTTGCTTAAATGTCAAAGCCAATCAGCACTTGAGCAGAGTAATGGTTGAGCTTCATTACATCTGCCTTCTGGAAAGAAGATTATGTGGCATGAAGCTAAAACACGCCTAACGGGATATATTAAGAATCCCACTGCCGTAGCCCAGCAACGTTTGTCAGATCCACTTTAGAAGCCAATGGGCAGGCTGCTTTGGCACTCCTTTGGTTTTCCTCAGGACTGTTTTTATATCTAAATTACTGGCATGATCCTTCCCCAGAAACATCCAGACAGACTTGTGTTTAGCCTACTTGCTTCATTAATAGACATCAATGGAAAGCTTTTGGAATAAAAGCCCAGAATTGTTAGTTATGGAGAAACTGCTGCTGGCTTAAAAGATCTGTTTTAGATCTTCTCCCCTATTTCCTTCCCCATCTCACCTCCTTCTGAGAACAAATTTCTGTCCACTGTTTCTAGAGAGGTTGAAAATACAATCCCTTAACACTCAAATTTAGTGTTTTTGATCCAAGCAAACCACTAAATAAAGGAAATTTTCTTTTTAAGAGACTTTTGCTTTCAGACTACAAGATATATGAGAGACTAGAAACCTTTAACTTCAACTAAAAGCTTTTCACAGAGAAGGAAGAATAAAAGCCTTTAAGGTCTTTTCTCTTCTAAAAAGCACAGCTTGTTTTTTCTTCCTTCATTCTGTAAGCATTCTTGTGTGGTAATGGCTGTGTTCCCAACATGTGATAGCACCTGGGTTACAAAGACTGTCAGCTAGAAATGGACTCCTAAGCTCCTCACTCCTAGGACTAGCTCCTTTTTTCTGAACCTGACATCTGCTCGCTTAGAAAATATATTTTAGCTGCTTTAGTTAATTTCAGTCAGCCTGAAATTCCATTTTTAAAAATTGTACCAAGGGGGCTGGGGTTGTGGCTCAGTGGCAGAGTGCTTGCCTCGCACATGTGAGGCACTGGGTTCGATCCTCAGCACCACATAAAAATGAATAAACAAAATAAAGATATTGTGTCCATGTATAACTAAAAAATATTTTTAAAAAAATTTTGTACCAAGGACCCAAGAAAGAGAATTATAAAATCTTTCCCTTCCTAATGATTTCATCTCAGTCTTCTTGCCTATCTCCAGAGTGGCTTGCATGGCCTCATTCTTTTTTTTTTTTTTGTGGTACCGGGGATTGAACTCAGGGGCACTTGACCACTGGGCCACATCCCCAGCCCTTTTTTTGTATTTTATTAGAGACAGGGTCTCACTGAGTTGCTAAGTGCCTCGCCATTGCTGAGGCTGGCTTTGAACTCGCGATCCTCCTGCCTCAGCCTCCCAAAGTGCTGGGATTACAGGCGTGCGCCACCGCGCCCGGCAATGGCCTCATTCTTATTTGGTCTCAAGAACCTTAACCAAATCCAAAACAAACAGTATTTTGATTTCATACTAAAGAAAAAGGGAGATTTTTTTATTTGCTTTTTATTGTGGAACCCAAATATTAACAGGCAAATAAATACCTCCATTAAATAAGATGTTTGTTCTACATTAATATCTAGAAACCAGAGGATATTTTTTAACTTACTCTAACAGTTTCAAGAAAGAAATAATAATCCTATATTATAAAAAACACAACTCTTTAACACTTGTTAATCACTAGTATCTCAATAGGTCACATTATACTTGAGTTAACAGGACATAGTTTTAGCAAATCTCACTTTTTTTTTTTTTTAATGCAAGGATAATTCTAGGGAATCAGAGTCAGAGCCTAGATAAAAACTACCAGAAGATAATCTATTTATTTTTTCCAGTGATGTTTTTTATATATTTTACTTTATGGTGATATTTAAAGTAGGAATAACCTTGAGGAATAACATTAACCTTAGCTTTTTTCCCAAGTTGGTAATAGAACATAAGAGCAGTGTTTCTTTCCAAATTGCCAAAAAAAAAAAAAGGCAGAATTGAATTGATTTATCTCAATTATCCTAGGTAAGATTGCCAGCAGGAGTCTTAGATGGGGAAATTATACTGAATAGACTCCTCTCTGCTCTGTGAAGGCCAAAATATTTAGACAACATCAGTAGGCAAAAATAAATTTTAAGTTCATGTTGATAAAGAGTAGCTGAATTCATGACTCCTTCTGAAAAGTACACATCCTTTTAGATATCTTTCTACTGATCCAATGGTAATTCTCTCTATGAAAGGGAGCTTTTTTTTTTTCCCTTTGCTTTTTTTTTTAAGTCCTGGGAATTGAACCCAGGGTCTTATACATGCTAGGCAAGTGCTGTACCACTAAATTACATCCCTAGCTATTTTTAATTTTATTTTGAGATAAAAGTTGCCCAAGCTGGCCATGAACTTGTGATCCTCCTACCTCAACCTCTGGAGTAGCTGGGAATTACAGGCAAGTGCCACCATGCCTAGCCATTCTTAGCATTTTATAAACCTACTGATTTCTGGCTAGGTTTCTTTAGACACCAGAAGTATCACTGATGAGAAAGGTTTGCCCTTGAAAATTACATGCTTGTACATAACTTATTCCATAGTACCATATCTGCCCATGGTCCCTAGATCCAAAATCATGCCAAAATTCAGTAACTGCCAGTTGGTCAAGGTCTTGTGGTTAATTAAATATTTCACTTTTGCAGAGAGGGAAGAGGAAACACTCTAACACAGAATTCATTTTGTCTTTCTCTAGCAGTGAGTTATATCCAGTGTGTCACCTAGATTTGGTGAAGGTGAACTTAAATCAACTTATTTTTCCTTTACTTGAGCACTGTATAGCTACAAGTACACTTTAACACTATCCACCTCCATTCCCACCCACAGGATGAGTCATAATTGCCATAATGTCGGTTACTCTAATCCAGGCATGGTAAGTCAATGTGGTATCAGAACCATCGTTTTTCCTTTCTCATATACTGGTCCTGAGAACATTATTTTGACATTTGAGTTGTATGTATCAGTTTCTCATGGTATGAAGATAACATCAACACTAGGATCAGAGCCACACATAGACAAGTGTTTGTTTTCAGTAAAACCACTTTGATGAACCTTCTAACCTTGAACTTAATATCTCTAGTAGAAAGCATTAAAAATATGGACATTAGGGGATGAGGCGTAGCTCAGTCATGGAGCACGTGCTTAACATGTGCAAAGCCTTGGGTTCACTCCACCAAAAAAAGGGACATTAGAGTAGAACAGAGAAGGTTTTTTCCTATCACTGCCTTACTCCCTAACCCCTGCCCCATGCTGAAGAGAATATTGAACATAGGGCCTTGCACCATGCTAGGCACAGATCTGGATTTGAATACTTGATTCCACTATAGATCTTAGTTTTCTCCTTAGTAAAATATAGGTAGTAGTCATGGATGGGATGTGGCTTAGTGGTTAAGTGCCCCTAGGTTCAATCCCTGGTACAAAATATTAATAATAATATAAAAATATAACATATTATTAAAAATATGAATATACATGGTATGTATAATGTATGTAGTAATACCTACCACACAGCCTGTAACAGAGCTACCACAAAGCATGTAATATAGAGCCTGGTACTAACAAATGTCACATAGTCACTATCATTGATTTTCAGTTCTTATTCTTACTCAAGAATATTTACTGAATGAATGACAAAGTATATCACATGAAGCCTGCTCCACATTTTTTTAACCACCCAAGAATTAGTAGCACACATTAACTCACTAGTTTATTCTTCTCACATCATTGTTTTGTCTCAGAGCTGAGCCTATTTATTTTTCTTTCTCTCTTCAGTAAGAAAGAGCCTGGTCTATTGTCATACGTTTCACTAGGACTTTCTATTATTCCCTCTTGCTGGCTAAGGAGTAGGGACAGTAGTTTCCATCTGCAATAATGGAAACCTAGGGAAACCCAATGCTCTATTCTCCTTATGCCTGGTCTCCTGGAAATCAAAGAATGCTGAAATGTTACCTCTTCAGTAACTACATGGATCCCAGGCAGAGTTCATCAGAAGGAAATGCAAAGTCAAGAATAGGTCCAGGGATTGGGGGTACAAAACGAAAAACAAAAAACAAACAAAAAAAACCCCAGTCACATTGGCCCAAATTATGTCATAATTTGTCATAAATTAGTTGGCATGTTTCAGGAAGTTTTTCTTCAGCAGAAGTTAGTTCAAGCCGGGCGCCGTGGCGCACGCCTGTAATCCCAGCACTTTGGGAGGCTGAGGCAGGAGGATCGTGAGTTCAAAGCCAGCCTCAGCAATGGTGAGGCACTTAGCAACTCAGTGAGACCCTGTCTCTAATAAAATACAAAAAAGGGCTGGGGATGTGACCCAGTGGACGAGTGCCCCTGAGTTCAATCCCCAGTACACAAAAAAAAAAAAAAAAAAAAAAAAAAAAAAAAAAATTAGTTCATATGTTATTATTCTCCTTCTCCATTAGTCAGTCAATTGATTTTCTCATGGCAATTCTGATAGGCATTAGAAAGAAAGTCAAGAAAGAACTTACAGAACATGTTGGAAGGAGAGTGACTGAAAGATGTGATTAGTGAAATTTATTGAGAAGGATTATTCGAAGCACTTGATTATAGTCCAAGGTAGACACTGAGTCAGGACTATAATGCAAGTAATTTAAAGTATAGAGATTTTACCCAGATTTACTGCCCTGTTTTCTTCCCATCATTTCGCCTCTTTTGCTTCTATCTCCTAAATCTGATGGAAGATTGTAAATGGAGTTGAGATTCTGCAGTTAAATTTATAAAATACCAACTGATCACCTTTTGAAGAGTCAAGAATAGGAGGATTTAAGAAAAGTAAGCAATGCTTTCTAGAGCATCTGGCTTACTGCCCAGGAAGAACAGCTGTGCCCAGAAGCTGTTGGAGGCAGCAAGCTGACTTGGAGATGAATGACCCCACCACAGGGTACCTGCCTGTCTCCTATCTTTGAATGGTCTGACCTTCCAACCAGCTTGCCTGGGGATGTGCTGCCCAGCTGGTGGCCTGACTATTTTTCCTTGTGACCACCAGGGGATCAAGTATTTGCTGGGCTAGAAGAGCAAGCCCGCCAGGCGATGATGAAAACTGATTTTCCTGGAGACCTTGGCAGTCAGCGACAAGCTATCCAACAACTAAGAGATCAGGACTCCAGTAGCAGTGAGTTCTGCACCTTCTGGTAATGACTCAGGGCAATGGGAGAAGAATTATCAGAGTGTGTGTGCTCTGGGGACTATGCATGGGGGTTGGGAGGAAGATACTAAGAAGGAGATATGTGGATCCTCAGCGTCCCTAAAAGGATTCTAAAATGTATGAGCATATGCTTATTTAGAGAGGACAGATTTGGCATTGTGTTTAACTCTTTGACTATAGTACTTGGCACAGGCCATCGCCATACACAGATAGATTTGTGATGGTTGTGATAAAGACATAGGAATAACTAGTGTTCAGATAGTCCCTAGGTTAAGTCAAATGAAAAGAAAAAAAATCCCTGTCTCCTAAGATCTATTTATTCATAATTGATAAAACATAAGTGTGGCATTGATGAATTTTTGCTTGAGGTAACAGTTTTAATGTTATATAGGTTTTCTTAGTCATGGGATTATGCAGCACATAAAATGCTGAAGTCCAGATCTTCCTATACCAAAGCCCTTGGTAGATCTCTGTGATTAGGAGATGGAAAAGATAGGCTCTCACAAGTTGAGCCTCAGGGATTATCTGTTCATAGCTTGCCTGAACAGAAACATTTTGAGATGTGTTATTTCCTAGGAAGATTTCCACACTGTCCTGATCTTGTTCACTAGATATTGGTCATTATTAGTATCAATTCAGAGTAACATTTCTGATTTCTCTGCAATTTGAGGCTGGGAGAGAACAAAGAGGGAGAGAGTTCAGCAACTTATAGGAACTATGGTTTTTCCCAAACTAATCATTAAGCAACAACATCCACAAAGAATAATTTGGCAATTAATCACTTACGTATAGAAAAATTAGCCCCAAAATTTATAGAAAAATCTATGGACCCACCAGTTTTCCAAGTAACAGGTAAGAATAACAACATCTACCAGAGTCTAATAGGTCTCCACTGTGGAAAACTTGCACCATCCCTCTAGGCAACACACCTTTCCTTTCTCTTTCTTTTCTTTTTTTTTTTTTAGTCTTTCTAGTAGACTATTTAGATGATTGATAAATTACAAAAATGTATTTGATACAACATTGCCTTAGACTAAGCCTATAAGTATTCCAAGTACCAAGTAGGAAGCTGGTGAGAAAATATGGTATGATTTAAACTGTGCCTTTCCAGGGTCAGATCCAGTCCACCAACTGACTGGTATATCTAATACAACATATGCAACTACTAGCAGATGATCTGGTTAAATCTTCTCATGAAGAAAGGAAATGGAACTGGCATTGCCCAGACAATGGTAGATTTAGAAATTATGTAAGGGAAATTGGAGAGAAGACAAGCAGTACAAGTAGCAAGGAAATTTGAGTCTCACTGCAGATGCAGAGAGCCTCGTGTATTTCTCTCATCAGGCCCAGGAGTCTGGGATCTGTGGGGTTGGGTGAGGGCTGGAGTCTGATAGCTTTTCTAGGCTTGGCTTCCTCGTCCTTGTGATCTTTAAGGCACTTACCACTTTTTTTCCTTTTTGAAAAAATTCCATTTTTTTAAATCATCTTTTCCTATTTTATAAGTAATAGAGAAAGAAATTAGCTCATATAAATTTACAAATTACCCAGACATGGGTAGACCTCTCCACAGCCACATACTGCTACCAAAACTGAAATAGGCTCAATTCTTAATCAAGTCACAAGAAATGGTATTTCATTGTAAAGTAAAAAACAGCACATTCTTTCCACTAAGTGCATTTAGCTATCCATCAGATAATCCAAAAACAAACAAAAACAGAAACATATTATCCAGCTTAGAATGCCGTGTTACTAGTGGAGTAAGAACAGAAGTGAGTCAGGTACCACCACAAACTGCCTGAGGTTGGTTGTTGTGCTGATTTTTCCACTGTAACAAAGAGCCCTTTCCCTACAAAGTGACATCATTTTTAACTAATTTACTATGGCCCACGTACTGATATGAGAGAAGAAAAAAAAAAACTTGCTGGTGTTTCTGTAAGTGTGCCTTGGGGTTTGTTGGGGAAGAACAGATGAGTGGGGCTCACAGTAGAATAGTCAGTGACACCATGGAGAAACTGTGCAGAGGTTTTTGGAGAAAAGTAAGTAATCAAATCAGTGAAAAGTGTTGGTAAGTCAGAGGTGATGTGTTGTGGGAATGAGCTCAGTGTGAGGTGGTTGGGGAGGTGTGAATTGAAGTGTCAGATATTTGAGAACCATGTATATAAGAAGCATTATTTTTATGACCATTTTCCTATACAGTTTTACCTCAGGTTTTCTCTTTAGTGTATATGTGGCATAATAAATATCAGTGATAGCTGCTTTCCACTTAATCACAATTTTGTATGCAATAAACAATATTTGTTACTGATAACAAACTCTACTACAAAAGATCTGAAATTGTTTTCCATTATATTTGTAAACTCTAGGTGGACAGCAGCTCAGGATGTATGTCTGCAAAAAAAATCAGAACAAGTGACCAGTTTATGTGTTCCAGGTGACAGTGAGGGTGATGAAGAGGAGACCACACAAGATGAAGTCTCTTCCCACACATCAGAGGAAGATGGCGGGGTGGTCAAAGTGGAAAAAGAGTTAGAAAATGCAGAGCATCCTGTTGGTGGGAAAGAAGTAGTAGAGCATGAGGCAAGTGAAAAATGGCTCATAAGTCCAGGAAAGCCCTACCCTTATACTTTGCCCTGATGTTTCTCACCCACAGGTCACAGGCTTGCCTCTTCCAGTCTCCTGGGCTTTAATATGCCTCTTCCCTCCTGGCATGGGAGCCCACACCTCCTACACAGTCCTCCTGCACTGGCTTTCCTTTTCTACCCCCACATTCCTACACCCACATACAGCTCTCTTTTTAGACATAACAGCCACCTTTGCAAAATGGAAAGCTAACTTTCTGAGGTGTATTCTGGAGTATGCTTGCAAATTTAAGTCAAATTTAGTGAGGCATCACATTCTCCCTAAATTGTTTCCTGAAGATTCCTGGAGGGAAGCTAATCCTTTCCCTGCAGAGTTTATCTTAGGGGGGTAAAATAGATCAGCTCACAGCCAGGTGTTATGGTGCATGTCTGTAATCCCAGATTCAGGAGGCTGAGGCAAAAGGTCAGGGGGTAGGGAGAGCCCACTGGGAATGTGGCTCAGTTGTTAAGCACCCCTAGGTTCAATTCCTGGTACGTAAGTATAAATAAATAAATAAATAAATAAATAATCAGCTCTCTCTAGGGCAATCCTAGCCTTGTGACAGAAAAAAAATCTTTGCAAAAAAGGAAGATGCAAGCTTTATTTATTTATTTATTTGGCAGTAGTAGGGATTGAACCCTGGGTGCTCTACTTCTTAGCTATATTCTCCAGCCTTTTTTGGGTTTTTATTATGAGATATGACCTCACTAAATTGTGAAAGGCCTGCATCTATCATGCAATCCTCCTGCCTTAGCCTCTCAAATAGCTGGGATTACAGGCATGCTGCGCCACTGTCCCGGCTCAATGCAATCAAATTTAATTCCTATTCAAACATTATTACTCTTTCCTTTGGCCTACACCGGAAACCTAAGGTTGACACATGATATCAGATGCTGTTCCTTCTAATAGGATGCCTGTTTTAAAGAGGTGGGACAAGGAAGAAATTAGTGAAGAATCTTCAAGACTTGCTTCTTTGTTGAATTGCAGGTCACAGAGAATTTGAATTCTGACCCCTTGCTTGAGCTCTGCCAGTGTCCTCTCTGCCAGCTAGACTGTGGGAGTCGGGAACAACTGATTGCTCACGTGTACCAGGTATGGCATGGGGAGCTGTGAGCTCTGGAACCTGAACACTGGCAGCTTGATTATGACCCAGATCCTGCATTGGCCTTTGCCTCTGCTTCCTGAAGAACTTATAGGTTGTTGCTTCCATCAAGACTCCACTCTATTCCTCAGAATACCTTAGCAAATAAATGTGATTATGTTGGGTAAATAGGTTCTTGATTCCTAGACAGACACACAGAATTAAGTATCAACATTTTTTCTAAATTATTTAGTGCATATATTCAATAATGAAATAGAAGCTAATATCTACTAATTACAAGGGCTTTTAAAGAAAAAAAAAAGCGGCGCACGCCTGTAATCCCAGCACTTGGGAGGCTGAGGCAAGAGGATCGCGAGTTCAAAGCCAGCCTCAGCAATGGCGAGGCACTTAGCAACTCAGTGAGACCCTATCTCTAATAAAACACAAAAAAGGGCTGGGGATGTGGCCCAGTGGTCGAGTGTCCCTGAGTTCAATACCCAGTACCAAAAAAAAAAAAAAAAAAAAAAAAAGCCGGCACAGTGGCACATGCCTGTAATCCCAGCACTTGGGGGGCTGAGGCAGGAGGATCGCAAGTTCAAAGCCAGCCTCAGCAATGACGAGGTACTTAGCAATTCAGTGAGACCCTGTCTCTAAATAAAAATATAAAAAAGGGCTGGGGATGTGGCCCAGTGGTCGAGTGTCCCTGAGTTCAATCCCTGGTACAAAAAAAAAAAAAAAAAAAAAAAAAAAATCCAACATAAATGTTTCTGAAATACCAGTGAAAGTATAAACAAGGGGATAGGAATAATAGACTTGTTTATACCCTGATCAAATTTCAGGTCTCCTGTGCCTTGTGATCTCTGATGACAAGTAATCAGTACATAGGGCAGCTGGGAGCTGGGTTATATCATAAAGATAGTTGGTGTGTGAAAAGTATTTTTCCTAAAGACTGTCTTGAAAAGATTGAGAAGCCAGATGTGGTGGGGCACACCTGTAACCAGGAGGCTGAAGCAGGAGGATCACAAGTTCAAGACCAGCCTCAGCAACTTAGCAAGACTTTTAGCAACTTAGTAAGGTCCTATCTCAAGAAAATAAAGTGATCTGGGGATATAACAGTGGTAAAGTGCCCTTGGGTTCCATCCCCAGTACCAAAAAAAAAAACTTTTTTAAAGATTGAGGAAAGGCAGGATACAAATACCTGTTGTATGCCAATATTTCCAGCCAGCTCCTAGATTTGGCCTTTGATCATTCTCTTAAAATGTACATGTAGGTCAGGGGTTGTAGCACAGTGGTAGAGAACTTGCCTAACATGTGGGAGGCACTGGGTTCAATCCTCAGCACCACATAAAAAAATAAATAAAGTTAAAAAAAAAAAAAAAAAGTACATGCACAGTGTGAGCCAGGGAGACAGAAATTATCCCAAGTGTGAATTTCCTCTCCACCTCAGAAGAGGGCTCTGGAACTCTGCTGTTCTTCGAATCAGCTACATGTTTCAGAATATGGTCAGAACTCAAGCTAATGTGTATAGCCTGCTGTATCTTTTTTCTTGAAGTTCTTAGCATTGGTAAATGAGTAGATATTACAGAAAAGCTTCTATTCATGATTTTTATGTATAGAGCTGACTATAGTATATTATCATTGTCTGTTTAAAAAAAGGAAAAATTGGGGGGCTAGAGTTGTGGCTCAGTGGTAGAGTACTTGCCTAGCACATGTGAGGCACTGGATTTAATCTTCAGCACCACATAAAAATAAATAAAATAAAGGTATAATGTCCGTCTACAACTAAAAAAAATCAACAAAAAATAGAAAAATTGTAATTTATATTTCCTTTCAACCTTATTGTATTGAATTGGCACAGATTTGTTGTGTATGTTTTAGAATACAAACCAATTGGGGCTGGGGATATAGCTCAGATGGTAGAGTACTTACCTAGTATGCACAAGGCCCTGGGTTCAATCCCCAGCACCATCAAAAAAAGAAAACAAGAGCCGGGCGTGGTGGCGCACGCCTGTAATCCCAGCACTTGGGAGGCTGAGGCAGGAGGATCGCGAGTTCAAAGCCAGCCTCAACAATGGTGAGGCACTTAGCAACTCAGTGAGACCCTGTCTCTAAATAAAATACAAAAAAGGAGCCGGGCGTAGTGGCGCACGCCTGTAATCCTAGCACTTTGGGAGGCTGAGGCAGGAGGATCGCGAGTTCAAAGCCAGCCTCAGCAATGGCGAGGCACTTAGCAACTCAGTGAAACCCTGTCTTAAAGGGCTGGGGATGTGGCCCAGTGGTCGAGTGCCCCTGAGTTCAATCCCTGGTACCACACACACACAAAAAAAATACAAAAATACAAAAAAGGGCTGGGAATGTGGCCCAGTGGTTGAGTGCCCCTGAGTTCAATCCCCGGTACCACAAAAAAAAAAAAAAAAAAAAAATACAAAAAAGGGCTGGGGATGTGGCCCAGTGGTCGAGTGCCCCTGAGTTCAATCCCTGGTAACAAACAAACAAACAAACAAAAAAAACAAATTAATTGAGGAAAAAACAAAAACTCAAGCTAATTAATCTAAACAATGGTTTGAGTGGCCAAGACCTTCTGAAGGTCCACTAACACAATTGGCTGTGACTTTTCCTGGAGCTAAGCTAGAATAGTTCTAAGTCCCTTGTCCTAAGACTAAGGAAAGGGGATGTTTTCCAGAAGTTATGTGGATGCAGATTTTCCTGGAAGTAGTACATGATTGACAGATTAAGGCTCTGTTTTACAGCACACTGCAGCAGTGGTGAGCGCCAAGAGCTACATGTGTCCTGTCTGTGGACGGGCCCTTAGCTCCCCAGGGTCATTGGGTCGCCACCTCCTAATCCACTCGGAGGACCAACGGTCTAACTGTGCTGTGTGTGGAGCCCGTTTCACCAGCCATGCCACTTTTAACAGGTTAGCTGGGCACCTAACCTTGTTGTGCTGGGAGCAAGTTACTGGGTATGGGTTCTACTTTCCCCGAGTCAAAACAAAGGCTAGAGATAGGTAATGCAAAAGTGTCTGACACATGACATTATGTATTAGATGACCTCAAAGGGAAATGAATTCCCATTCTCCCCCCCCCCTTCTTAATAACATTTTCAACTAGAAAGAGAGGTAGGGAAGTGCAAGAACATTCATGATAGCTCATGGAGAAAGAGTTTCAGGATACTGAAAGGATTCTGGTGTGAGGACATAGTCCCCACTGGGTCCTAGGAAGGCTGGAACTCTGAACACCGCGGCTTCATCCTGTTTGCCTGGTATACAAGGCAGAGGCTGCCTTTCTTGCAGGCAGTGCCAGGTGGAAGCTGGAGAGGCGGTGGAATGACTGTACCTTGCCTTAAAGGAAGCCTCTACCTCCAGTCCCCTTCATTCACACAGTAGGCTTGATCCTACACAGCTCCTCCCAAACACTGACATTCCAGCTCCACTTGTAAGGATTCCTTTATTTCTCATGGGTTGCTGTGACTCTCCAACTTATGGTGGGCTTTAAGACTTGGGAGATACCCTAGCCCAAAGAGAAGTTATCTCTTAAGCATTCAAACCAACCTCCAGAATTGAACGTGGAGCAACTGGCCTGGAAGGAAAAGAGTAAGTCAGGGATAGATATCTGAGCCTTGCTAAGAGGAAACATTAATCATCCAAAATTTTTGCTTTCTAGCGAGAAACTTCCTGAAGTACTTAACATGGAATCCCTACCCCCAACCCACAGTGAGGGCCCCTCCAGTACTGAGGGGAAGGACATTACCTTTAGTCCTCCAGTGTACCCTGCTGGAATTCTGCTTGTGTGCAACAACTGTGCTGCCTACCGGAAGCTACTGGAAGCCCAGACCCCCAGTGTACGCAAGTGGGCCCTACGGCGACAGAACGAGCCTTTGGAAGTACGGCTGCAGCGGCTAGAACGAGAGCGCACAGCCAAAAAGAGTAGGCGCGACAATGAAACCCCGGAGGAGCGGGAGGTGAGGCGCATGAGGGACCGCGAAGCCAAGCGCCTACAGCGCATGCAGGAGACAGATGAGCAGCGGGCACGTAGGCTGCAGCGAGATCGGGAGGCCATGAGGCTGAAGAGGGCCAATGAAACACCAGAAAAGCGGCAGGCCCGGCTCATCCGAGAGCGGGAGGCTAAGCGGCTGAAGAGGAGGTTGGAGAAAATGGACATGATGTTGCGAGCTCAGTTTGGCCAGGACCCTTCCGCCATGGCAGCCTTAGCAGCTGAAATGAACTTCTTCCAGCTGCCTGTGAGTGGGGTGGAATTGGACAGCCAGCTTCTGGGCAAGATGGCCTTTGAAGAGCAGAATAGCAGCGCTCTGCACTGAACCACACCCTCCTGCCTGCCCTCTAATCCACCCAAGCCCACAGGGGGTCAGTGCCACAGCTACCCACAAGGCCAGCATTGCTTTCAGAGGCAGGCCCTGGTTTGTTGTAGGTGGATCTGTGCACCCTTGCATGTGGGAAAGGATGCTGGGGCCAGGAGGGACCCAGCTCAAGGCAGCTCTAGACAAAGGAGCAGGCACTCCAGAGAACTTGACTCCCCAGCCCACTGCAGCAGGCTGGGCTTATGGGACTTATGGCCCCAGTGCAGCCCATGAAGTTGTGAGGGCAAATAAATTAATTTTATCTTTACTGACCCTTTCCTGCTTTTGTCTGTTTCATTCTAGCCAGTGAAGTGAGATGGGTGAGAGCTAAATGGGAGTTCTCAGGCAGTGACTTCTGGTGGCTTGCCAGCAGGGTGCTCTTCAACCTGGGCTACCCAAACAGAGGTCCCTGAGTTGATGAGACTAAGTATGGCACTGAAGAAAGAACCACTGTTGCCTTTGTGAAAAGTCATTCCCACAGCCATAGTGAAGATAACTACAGTCTCAAGGGCTATTTAAACTTAACTTGCCTTTCCAAACTCAAAAGTAGTAGAAGCCTTTCCTAACAATTGGCATTTTCTAAAGACTATGTAGTACTTTTCTCAGTAATGCAGTTTGTTAGACACTTAAAAGTTCTATCTCGGACAGCTGTCAACTGCATCTAGGAATGTTTATGGTAGTGGCTGCAACATTAAGGTCCATAGCACCACAGAACTCATTTTTGAGAGTACAGTCATTCATCGTTTTATTTATTACTCAGTCAAGGTAGGCATAATATCCATTTAGGAAAAACCAGAATTTAGATGATAGAAGAGTTCAAGTCAACAGTGGCAAAAGATTAGAGCAGAATGACTACCCTGGCAGTTTGTGTGGTTTCCAAGCCATGGAGGAGACAAGTGCTGAGGTCATTTCTAAAGTTTCTGTGATGGTACAGAACAAGCATGGAACTTTCCTTAGTCTGCACCAAAGGTTGTGTACAGTTTAGATAATTATAGATCTGGAGGTCCAGAAGGAAGTGCCCTAGTTAATTTGTAGCCAGAAAAATAACTATGCCAGGAATGTGGACCTCTTCCAATATCAAAACAGGAAAACTTAAGACTCCTTTCTGACCTCCATAGGTTCAAGGCTAGTTAATAGTGTTAAATGACTGCCTGCCAAACTAGAGTTCATTCAAACCAGGCATGAAATATTTGTCTTGAAAATTACATTTAAAAGAAAGTATTTAATCCAAATGCCTTTCTCTCAGAGCTCCATGCTGAGGTTCTACTTGGGATGTTTCAAAATGGTTGAGCATTCACTATGTGCCAAGGATTACTTTGAGCACTTTACATGGATTATCTCATTTAATTTTCAAAACACTCAGTTAATACAAACTCAGGAGTTAGATGCCTGGGTTCAGAACGGCTTTGTAAGGCTGGGAAGGTAGCTCAGAGGTAGGGTGCTTACCTAGCCATGTGGGAGGTTCTGGGTTTAATCCCAGCACTGCAAAAATCAAAACTAAAAAATAAAAGGCTGCACTGACATTTTTTAGCTGTGTAACTCTGAACAGTGACTTACTTAACCCCAATGTCTTGGTTCCCCCAGCCACAAAATGGAAATAATAGCTATAAATGATTGTTAATATCAAGTACTTAGGATAGTTTCTGGCACAAAGTATGTGTTCAATAAATGAATCTGAGTGTTTTATCACTCACTAAGTGGCCAGCTTTCTAAGCTAGAAGTAGCTATGATGGGGCTGACTTACTCCCACAATTTCTGGGAGTATTCCTGAGTAAGGAAAAGAATAGAAGGGAAGACCAGCAGCGAGGATACCTACAGATCCTTGTGATTAGTGCTGATGGTATCTAAGTCTATTGTAGACCTCTGAGCTCTGAAATTCACACCAAAAGACAGCAGACCATGCTTTAGAGGTAGCCTCTACCATCTGCCCCAAGCTCACAACAAGATAGGCACCATTTATGTTCCACTCCAAGTACTCCCACAAAGCGTTTCTACCCCCCTCACCCCCAGTGGCCACCATCTAAGCTGGGACAGGAAGAAGGCGCAAACACCAAAAGGAAAAGCTAGTAGTTTATATAGATAGATATATAGATATATAGATATTGATATATATTGTTTACATAGTCCACAAGTTAAATGCAGGTATCCATAAGAAGAGCATTAACAATAAAAATACAATCTGTGTGTAGCCAAGTACAGAGACTTAAAATGGTAAAACAGCAAAAAGGATTTCACAAAAGTACAAATATACAGTACAAATTGATTTATTTAAAACAGTTACAAAAAAGCACAACAAAATAGAGATTATCCTTAGAATTATTAATGCTTTGTTAAAGATCAGGTAGGATTAGAGGGTAAGAAATGGTATTGGGCTGGGGGAGCACCTGACTAGTTCTAAGGCTTTAGATACAATGCAGTTGATTACATATTAATTCAGCCATTACATACTGGGGATAGTAGTTGGGGGATCAGTAATTTATCTACAGGGAACTCCTACACAAATCAGATCCATCCAGACCTCCCCAGTGCCGTTCTTATCTATTCCTTAGGACCCTAAAGCCACCGGGATGACAAAATTCCCATCCTTTCTCCACCCCATTCCCTATCCATGTACTCTTCCCTCCCCTAAGGTGCTGTGCAAGCCAAGAGCAGTCTGCTCTCTGTAGCTGGAACATATACTGTTTTGGCTACAGGGATCCTGTGTGACAAGGGGACAATCATTTTAATACTTAAAGTTAGCCATGAGTACAGTCAGTCTCTTCCAACACAATCTAGATTCTTTTGAATGCAAGTATGAAGCAAGTGAGGGATCAACCCTGCCTTCAGCAATACCAGCAGCTCACTAACCCTCACAGCTCGTAACTACATGCAAACTCCCTGTTTCGAGGTGGGTGTAAAACCACTGTCATCAGCTCTCTCTCTCTCTCTGAAGAACCTAAGTCCCCATGACAGTCAAAGACAGAATAAATGCTTGCAAGTTTGACAATAGGTAAAGGCACATGGGCTGCTGCCACATACACTGCAGACAGGAACCCAATTTGGGGCCATCTTTACTGCTGAGTATTTGCAGTGGAATGGCTTTGGGATTACACAGACTTTGAATTTGCAATCTACTAGGGGAGGATCTAGGTTTAATAGAACTAATAAAGAAAACTTTAGTGTGAAAAGTGCATTTATTACTACTGTTCCTGCTGGGGAGGTTCAGCAGGGCAAACTGCACCACCTCTCCTCCTTCTGCCCCAGGCACTGTGCATAGTCTGCAGGTAAGGAGAATGCAGCTGACTCTAGCATCGAGGGCCAGGCTTCTGGTCCAAAGATGTATCCTAGAGTTGAAAGAGCAACTGACAGCTGCAAAGATCCAGACACTGATTTTATTATTGCATAATGTGGGAGACCTTTCCTACCCCCAGGAAGCTGGAGTGTGAAGGGTTCCCAGCAAAGGGCTAATAGGCTCCTGATCAACATCCAACCTAGTAGGGTTCAGCTCTTCAACTGTAGTGTACACTTTCTCCCATCTGGAAAAGTATTGTAGCTTCAGTGTGGTTTAGTAAACTTAGCCCTAGGAGGTCAAGACATCTCCCTAAAACTTGGCCTCTGTCCTATTTACTTTGCTTCTAAGACTGTGGCCTAATCTCCCATGGCCAATTCAGTTAATCCGGTTATCTTTACTCCAATGGACCTGGGTCCTTTCCCAGTCACACCATGTCCACATTCAGCTCCAGTGTGATCACTCAACCCTTAAACATGCCTGCTTGTTGCAGGTTTAAATCATACTACCATCCTGTGCTTCCCTTAGATTGCCTCTGATGCCCACTGATAGAAATAGAACTAAACCCCAAATGGAGGGGCTATTTCAACCAAGCTTCCAACCCTTTCCCAGCCCCAGAATCCACATAACTGGAGCTAGATGAACCTTGCTGGGATGCTGGCACAGCCCCTAATGTGGTTCCCCTCTGCTCAGTTTTTAAAACAGGATACAAGATACCACAAAGGAAAGAATTAATACAACAGAAAACACCCACTAACAGGACCTGCTTGTTTCTCCCTCAAGACAGGCAGATCTTGGAGCCAAAGGGCTCCTGACAGCACTGAAGCATATCCCTTTGGATTCACCAGCCCGCCAGCAGCATTTCATATAATCCCTATTTAACATGACTGTGCTATATAACACTGGCAGAACAAAGGTAAGAATGCAGAGGATGCCTGGATTTAATCTATATGGCTGAAGACAGGGGAGCTACAGAGGGCAGCAGGCAGGAAAGTGAGCAGGCAGCAGCAGTGGCAAAGCAGCACATAGCAAAGTCCATGGTGTTATGACCAATAGGGACCAAGAAGGCAGAAGTGTCAGTCCAGATCTGCTGGGGCCCCTCCCCTCAGGTTCAAGTACTCAGTCTGAACTCCTAGACCCTCTCCCCAAAGAGTACTAATTCTAATAGAACTGATGATCCAAGACTTTACATTTTATCAGGTTCCCCTTCTGCCAAACTAGTGTAGGTATTTCTATACAGTGCCAGGGAGTTAACCGTCCTCTTCCTATCCCTAAACTCTGGAAATGTCCTACCACTGACTAGGGACTGGCTGGTCTTTGTCAACTGCTCATTCCCAAAGAGTCAACAACTTTCCACTAAAATGCTCTAAAAACCATTCTCATGTTTCTTGCAAATTTAGGCAATTCCTATAAGGAAGAACACACACACCATAGGTTATTCTTATTTCTCATGCCTGGAAAAGACTGAACCAGAGGGAAGATGCAAGGGGCAATGCCACAGCCCTGACCAAAAGATTTAGAGCAGAACTTTTCCTGGGGGACCATACTTTATGTGAAATACCTCTGCAGTGCAGCAAAATCAAGTATTAACAAATTAAATGGATGGCACAATTATTAGGGGAGCTGCTGATACTATTTCACAGCAAGAGACAGAACCACAGCAGAAAAGTCAGGGGCCAACATGCCAAGGTCCCAACGATTTTTCTTTCCAGAATTCAGTGGAAGTTACCTGGCTGGGAAGTCACAACTAGCCTGGGTGCAGAGTGTTTTGACTCAACTTCTTGGCCTGTATGTGGTTAGATCTAGGTTTCCTCCTTAAAGGACAAAGCTCAGTTGGTACCCTCGGTGGATATTTTTTGAGCATCTGCTGTGTGCATGTCACTATATTCAGTTGATGAGCCTTCCTATGAGGAAGGATGTTTATGAAAAACCCATGCATACAATAATCTCTAGGAATGAGTTGCTCATGAAACAGCCAGAGATGAGGCCTTCTCTTAAGGTTCTCATCTGATAGGATTCTTCAAGACTCAACCCCACAGGCCCCCACTGTAGGAAACAAGCCAGAAAAAGCAGCATTCAGAGAGAATGGGGGACAGAGAAAGGAAAGGACATGATCTCAAATGCAGTACAAGGTTGGTGTTTGGTTCTGATATGAACCAAAGTACTTGTGGTCAGGTCAGCAGCTTCCTTTGGATGGACCCCCAAAAGCTCACTGACCAGGTAACTGCTCCCAAGGAATGAAAAAGTGGAGGATAGGGCTTGTAGTAAACAAGCCAGTCTCAGTCACTCTGTTCCCCCAGGAGAACAACCTTTAGCACCTGAACACTAAGAATGACTCCATTCTCAGAACTTTCCCTCCCCCCCAGGAGGTAGGTAAGATTATTTATCCCCATTTGGCAGCTGGGGAGGAAGTGAAAGAGCAAGAGGTCATAAGACTTGCCTAAAGCCTCTGAGAGAACAGAGCTCAGACCTCAAAAGTTTGGGACTCCTGATGACAGGCCAGGCCTTGGCCAGTCCAGGTACATGTATAAAGGAAATGCCAGGATCACACCCTGGGAGAACTCTAACCAGAGAGCTGGGTGGACAATACCCTGAGTTGCCTTCAAGAGTCTAAAGACCCCCAAAAAACAAACAAAAAGATCACTCACCCACCTGAAAGCTGGTAGGGGAGCCTAAATCCCATTACCCAGTGGAATCCCACAGTCCAAGCTGATGCTAAAAGTTGTAGGGGAAAAAAAAAAAAAAAAAAGTGGGCTTAAGCAAATGCAACTAAGACTGAAAACATTCTTTGCAGAGGAATACACTACCACAAAATGAAACATACTTCAGGTAATGAAATGTTACTGAGACTACCCTAAACTCAGAGTTGGCAGTGGGAGGGGTCGGCTTGGAGATGAGTGAATGCTAGGAGAAGCAGTGGGAAAAGATAGGAGGGGACCACGTAAAAATATCAAAATGGGAATTGCCCAGCCAGGCACTTTTGCCCTGGGCCAAGGCATGGTTCCTACCACACTGTCTGGCAGTGGGAGAGGAAGGGACATGATTTTGAGTTTTTAAAAACAAAGATTATAGCTGATGGGGAAACCAGAGACCCCTACACACCAAAAACTAGAGGTTTTGTCAGACTGGACAAAGCTAATTTTGCAGAAGAGGAAAGGCAATGCAGCTACAAATGAGGTCCAGGTCAAGACACCATGCAGAGGTTAGGACAGCAGAAAGGTGGGGTCAGCGCAGGCACTTAGGCACAACATAGACAACAAAGGGGTGCCCAGGGAAAAGGGTTCACTGGTTCTTCCCAAAGTTACCATTACCAACTAGAGACTCAATGAAATCTCAAAGCAGGTCTGGTATATTGAATAAGGGGTGCTTTGTTAAATCAGCTACCTTTCCAGAAGCCCTGCCTAGAGCTAGGTCATCTGGTTGTCAGGTCTTTCTCCTGAAGTTCCCAGGGTGGGTCAAGGCAAGGCAGTACTTCACTCCAAACCCTGTAGGGTCCTCTCTCTCCTGGCCCCTAAGCTGCTAGAAGCCTTGTAGGAGGAATGGCGAGGAGAGATGGGAAAAGGGCTGAAGCAGAGGATCAAGCAGAGTCCTGTAGATGAGAGTGCTCCTCCCCCACAAACCCAGCCATAGACATCTGTAACAAAACCACCCTTTAAAGTGCACATCTCTCACAAGAAGGGTTCTGGGTGGGAACCCTCTTATTTCCAACCATGGGGCCTCCTGCCCTCCCACTAAAAAAGAAGAAAAAAAAAAAAAAAAAAAAACTTCAGACAGTTTTACTGCTACTATAAGCTGTGGATCATCATTTTTGGCTCTTTCTTTGCTCCCTCCCTCTGCCACCTGCTCCCAAAGCCTGTACTTTCCCTTGCAGGAGCTAGGAGTGGGGAGAAAAGAACAGGGAGGCCCTGATTTTGGAATGTTTCTTATCCTGTGTGCACCCCCTTCCTTCCTTGCCCCAGGCCTGCTGCTTCCCATCACAGCACCCCCTGGGGCTGTCCTGAAAGAATGCCAAGGGGTAACAAGCAACAGATCCTGCCTTGGGACGCTGCCTTCACACTTCCCATTACCCCCAAAATCTCACTGCCAAGAGAGCCATTCCCTGCTCGGCGTGTGCAAATCCTCTGGCTGCTCACTGTGAGGTTCACCTCTGGGGTTAAAGTCCCAGTCCTGGTCTGGGAAAGAGATTCATTTTCCTGCATTGGAACGCCCTTCGATGGACAGCTTTACCTCCTGTGGAATAAAAGAGGGACGGAGCAGAGCAGCCCGTGCCTCCTCCCCTTGCATGCTGTATCTTTGGAAGTTTGGGGCTGGCCAGCAGGTCTGAGCACCAGGCTCAGATTGGGAGGGCTCTACTGCACGGGAGCCCTCTCCTGTAGGCTGGTTCTTCCCCTCACTATCACATAGGTCTCTGGGTCCCAAGACTGTCCTCTCAGGCCTTTCTTGGGGTGGACCCAGCTGGCCTGGGGGAGCACAGCTGGCCTGAGAAACTGAGTTACTGTTCAAGCTCTGTAAACTGATAGAGATGCAGACATCTCCCACCTGTAGCCGATGACAGGGCAAAGAGAAGAGTTGTGCAGTCCGCCCAGGGCTGCAGGAGGACCAACCCTGGCCATACACAAAGAAGGGGTGTTCAGGGGGCACCTCGATGCTCACTTTGCTCTGCTGCTCGCCAACCACAAAATGTAGCATGACAAATCCAGGCCATTGGCTCTCCTGAATGTCCACAACCGTGCTAGAGTCAATCTTCAGCCCCCCACTCACTTCGGCACTGCGCACAAAATCTTGGGTCTGGAGGTCCTCCACCCGCTTCAGCTCCCCTGTAGCCAGCTGGATGATGGCGCCTTTCATGAAATGGGAGGGCAAGTGGGAGGAGGTAATAGGGGGTGGCGTTGGCTCCTTGTCTGGGAAGGTGGCTCTGGCCTGCACGTCCAGACTTGATGCCACCAGGATCTCCGAGCCCACAGGCAGCAGGCCTGGGTCAGTTCCAGTGGGCACCAGGTTGCCATTGGCTACAACCATTGCTTTGGGTAAAGGTCTATGTTTCACCGGTTCCTGATGGGACTGAGGGTAGAACCCACGGGACTGATTTTTCTCTGCCAGCTCTGCAGGGTTCCTGGCTGACCCTCGTCCCTCACCCTGATGGTCAGGGGTATGATGGGACAGGTTGAGGGGACTGGGTTCATCCTTCCTCTGAGCTGCCACCACACGATAGTCCTGAGAAGCTAAAGCGCCAACCACCCGCTGGACTTCGAGGTCCGTGTCTGGGGTCCCTCGGTGTGCCGGCACTGCAACCTCCACCCGCGGAGTCTGAGAACCTGAAAACAACTGTCCATCCACCACACATTCTACCACTGGCACCAATCCTTGGCCTTCACCCTTGCTGCTGGGAGAGTCAAGGGCTTCACTTTCCCGTCTTACTAAATTTCGCTCTCGCTGTCTCTGTCCTCCATTGGCAGCAGCTGCTTCCAGAGCAGACTGGCCCTCCTGAGGGGTAAGAACTGGGCTTGTGCCTGCTGGAGGGTTTTCATGCAAGGTATAGCCAGCAGGTAGCCTAGACATCTGGTAATAAATGGGCATCCGTCCTGGAGCGAGGTCCAGTGGCTGAGTACTCGAGTGATGTGGCAATTGCCCAGACGGAGAGGTTGCAGAGGGGGCTTTGTTAAATGAGTGGGCCGGGGATGAAGCCTGTGGGGGAGGAGTGGCTTCTTCTGCCAGGAGTGAGGCATATGGCACAAAGTGTGGAAGGTGAGAGGTGGTGAGACTGGCAGAAGGAGAAAGGAGGGGACTCGGTAGGAAATTAGGTGGCACAGCATAGGGAAGGCTATAAGGAGACCCGATAAACTGCAGTGAGGTGGATGGGAGCTGAGCATAGTGGATTGGGGGATAGTGGATTCCTGGATGCTGAATCAGTGAAGACGCTACATTAAACGTAGGGGGCAAGGGGCTCATGTTCACCACAGATGGGAGGCCAGTTGGTGAGAAGGTGGCAGGTGGCACAGCCACCTTATACAGCATGCCATACTGGTCCACCGTCAGACCAGTGATGGCCTCAGCTCCATCACCCCCCAGGCTGACTCTGGCTCCAGCCTGGCTCTGCCCAGCCACCACAACCCCTCGGGACCATTCAGAAGCATCACTGGATGGTGTGTGGTTTGTGGAGCAGCTGGTTGTTCTCCCCATATCCTCGCTGGTCACGGGGAGGTCTCGTTTCTTTGGTGGAAGGCATTCCTGACTCCTCTCATGAACAGGTTTCATATTGCTTTGTGGTGTTCCTGGAGTCTGGAAGGGGTTGGCTTGCTCCTTGGGGCATCAGAAGTGGCTTCTCTGTAGCTTCCCTGCACCCCTCTCTGATGCTGGCTGGGGCGCCCACATCTGCCAGGGAACAAATCAGAGGCAAAGAAAAGTAACCTATGGAACCAGTTCAAGGTAAATAGCAAAAACTGTCCAGAGAGGAAGATGTAACAAAGGGGACTGGTGGATAAAGGAGGTATTAAAAAAAGACAGACAAGAAGATTATCTCCCCATTCATCAGCCCAGGACAAAAAAGAAACAAACAGGGAAACCACAAAGCACAAAGGGCTACAAGGACTAGCATTCAATGATACATAAATAACCTGAAGGCTCCACAACCTTAGAGACCAACAGCTTGGAGATTAGTCCAGCCTCTCAAGAGGACCTTGACCCTTCTCAGCTTTCTGCCTTAAGGGGGCTTTGAACACAAGGTCTTTACAGCTGGTTCTTTTTCCTAAGTTTCTCTTTTTGCTACCAAAGATTAATGTGCCATTTTCTTTCCCTGAATATATGACCTCATCCTTGCTTCCTTTCCCCAGACTAATTTGGGTTATGATCTCACCTACCTACTCCCATCTCTTCTACCCCAAGCCTGGCTGAACTCCTGTCCTCCTTTGCCTCATATCACCAGTGCCTCAATAAGACCTGAGGTTTACCTTTTTTTTTTTTTTTTTTTTTAATAAATTGTGCTCCCTGAACATGTTAAAAAATATAATCCTTGTTTTTTGCCCCAAGAAACTACATTCTACCTTGGGCCCTGTAGGAAAAATGATTCTACTAACTTGCTTTAGAATTTGATTCCATAGTCTGGTAAGACTTTTTCTTTTCCTTGACCACCTTCAATGTGCTTTCTTCTTTCCCTTCTTTTTTTGTTTCTTTTGCCAATGGCTCATTTTTTCATTGTAGGTCTGATCTAGATACCACTTCATAAAATTCTGGTTCCATTTCTCCCAATATGCTTATTTATTTCTATCTTAGGTCTATATGATTCCTAGAAAAGTTCACTCTCCCCTGTCACCGTTCACAAATTCTTTTGTCCACTATCAAAAAAAGCACCTTTCTGGTTTGAACACTTCAATGCACATGAACTTTGTCACCTATTTCTTCCAATAAGGCTCCAATTCTTTGGATCTGAAAAAAAAAAGCCTTCTATGTTATATTGTGATGTTTTTCCACTGTTGCATCCCAGATGTTATTCTGCAACAAGGACTCCAAAATGCCTGTATAACCTGAGCTGCTGCTGCTGCTGCTGCTGCTTCTTTTTTTTAGTTGTAGGTGGACACAATACCTTTATTTTATTTATGTGGTGCTGAGGATTGAACCCAGAGCCCCACACATGTGAGACGAACGCTCTACTGCTGAGCCATAGCCCCAGCCCCTTACCTGAGCTTCTGTTGGTACTTCTGAGCAGCTGTATTAAGTGTCCTCCCGGCTGACTTGGAAGCCTAGAAGATAGAAACAGGTATAGAGTAAAAAGAAGCCTGACCTCTGATTTTACCCAGGGTCATCATGTAAGGTATTTCCAAACCAACAAAAAACCATTAAAGTCCACAATGAGTCCTCACCTCATCCTCTTCTCCAAAGGTAACAGCACATTTACCAATTGGTCAAGTAGTTGAAGAAAGAAAAAGTCATCTCTTAAGCTCTAATTTGTAAGTTTCTGCGTGCCAAATTTCAATTTTTTTACTTAACATCATATTCTTTTCTAAAAAAGATGGATTAATCAGTGTAATATATATATTTTTAATATCTTCATTTTATTCATTATTTTTATGTGGTGCTGAGGATAGAACCCAGTGCCTCACATGTGCTAGGCAAGTGCTCTACCAGAGCCACAACCCCAGCCCATCATACTCTTCATTCTCTGCCCTATTTTCCAAAAAGTTAAATTTATTTCCAATCTATATTTCAGTTTAAATGCACAAATAAATTTTTTGTTGTTTTTGTTACCAGGGATTGAACTCAGGGGCACTTGACCACTGGGCCACATCCCCAACCCTTTTTTTTTGTATTTTATTAGAGACAGGGTCTCACTGAGTTGCTAAGTGCCTCGCCATTGCTGAGGCTGGCTTTGAACTCTTTTTTTTTTTTTTTAAATATTTATTTATTTGCTTTAGCTGTACACAATGGGTTTATTTGTACGTGGTGCTGAGGATCGAACCCGGGCCAAGCACGTGCCAGGCGAGCGCTCTGCCGCTGAGCCACAACCCCAGCCCCTGGCTTTGAACTCTTGATCCTCCTGCCTCAGCCACCTAAGTGGTGGGATTACAGGCATGCTCCACTGCGCCGGCATAAAATGGAAGACTTAACACTTTTCCCATGTGAGCAATGGGAAGCAGGGAACTGCACCTTTATTCAGAGCCTATGAATGCACATATATGGAGGTTATTTAAATAAAAAGTTACCACTAGAGGAAAAAGAATAATTATTTATGTTTCTGGGGCAGAAAAAGAGGTCAAGGGGGAGTTACTCAAGGGGGAAGCCTTATTAACAGTTTTTCAGGGTTAAACAAAAAGTGTGTGTGTGTGTGCGTGTAAAGTTTTCTGAGGGACAACTTTACATCAAGCTGAATCAGGTATGATGGAAACTGAAAACATCACTTTGATCCTCATGTATTTAACAATGGGGAAACAAAACTACCAGAAAACTATCAATATCTGGATCCATATTTGCCAGAAGCTCAAGTGCTAAAGAACAGAGCCTTATTGCCTGAGCACACAGAAAGCAGTACTAATGAATACTCTGAGAAACTACTGACTGTCCTGTCCAAGTCCCATAGAACACTGCAAGCCTAATCCAAACTGAAGGCAACATTTTAAGATTGGCATGATGCAGGCATATGCAAAAGGTAGAAAGATAGGAAAACAAGGTGGAAAAGCAAATTCCCAATCCCACAAATTACACAGTGGGCACAAGACATGCATCCCTTTTTCGAGGATATTTCAGGGTCGAATCTTCACTCCCAGAATGATCCTTGTTCTCTGTAACTAAAACAGTGAAGAAAACCTGCCTGTAGGTCACTAAGGGGTTACCAAACATAAGCTAATGAAAAGACTGAAAGCGGCAAAAGTTCTGGGGGGAAAAACAACATAAAGACAAGCATCTGCACCAGGTTCTCATGAGGCAAAACACATTTCAGAATCTGAAATCTCAGCCTCTGGAGGGGCTTAAAGAGACTTTCTCAAGAGGAAGACACAGCTTGTGACCCCAGCTGAGCTAATCGGCAAGCGGAAACGATCCGGGCAGTTGCCAAAAGAGACCGGGATGAAGAACCTCATCACGTTTGGGTCGGAATCAAGAGATTGGACTCTGCAGGAGACCCGAATTCGCTGAGAGCAAGAAGTGAGAGGAACAGAAAGGGAAAAGCTTGGAAGAGACTAGGGGTTATGGCTTCCCGTGATCCCGCAATTCCTTCTCCAACAGGGTAGGGTCCGAAACCGGCAATTCTGCGTTTTTCAGAGTAGGGGGTCGGCCTTCGAGTCACGGGGCAGGAACGAGGCCCCGCAGGCTACGCTTCCTTGTTTGAAGGCCCCTTCCCAACCCAGGACTCGGACACCCCGGCCCCGTGGAGACACAGCAGCAGGGGTAGCAGGGACTGACGCCTCCTTCGGGGCGGGCAGGGGAGAAGCGTACGGGAGTCTAGGCGCAGCCTCTGTTGCTCCCCCTGTCCGCGGCTTTCAGGCCCTGGCCCGGTGGGGCAACGGGCTCCTAGGGGCCACTTCCCCGGGCGCTCCGAGTCCAGGCCTGTTTGGTCTCAGCCAGGCCGGTCAGGCGGCCACCACTCCTGGCGACACTCACCGGCCCATCTCACAGCGCTCCCCGGGCTCCTCCTGCTTGTCCGGGAGCCGCCGCAACCGCGGCCGCCGCCATCCCCGGCCCCGGAGCCGCCCCACACCCAGCACCCCCCAGCCGGGCGCCCGGAGATGGCGTCAAGCGCGTCCCGCCCCGGCGTGGAAAGATTGCGTCACGGCCCGAGCCGGGGAGCGACGCCCGGGACTACCCGGGCGGGGAGGGGACTGGCCGCCCGCCCCTAGCGTCCTGCGCCCCGACTGGTGGGAAAACGTACTCCTCTCACTGAGGATAGGTCACGTGGACAGGGCTGGGCCCAGCCCCCTCGCCCTGACCCTACAATGACCCCTCCTTTGCTCTCCAGTGAATTCTCGGGGGTTCCCAAACCGAACCTTGAGGTGTGACCGTCGGAGACCTCCAGTGCCCAGATTTCTGGTCCTGACCCGTGAAGGCGGATCTCTGGGAAACTCCGAGAATCCCTAGGTGACCCAGGCCAGGATTGTAAGGAGATTCTTCCTGGGGGCAGGATCAAGATAGGAACTCTAAAAACGTTGAGAAATGTTCCTGAGTCAGATAAGAGAGTGGACTGGAGCCAAGATCTAGGGGAAAATGAAGCAAGTAGTGATAGACCTGAAAGTTTACCGGGAACGAAAGGAAAGGGTTTAGTACAGTGGAAAGCAGGTTGGTTTAGTGGGACGACTGTTTGATTAGTGGGTGAATAGCAGATCACCCATTCATTCCAAATTAACTTGTCGACTTCACAGTCCCAGCAACATCTGATTAACTTAAAAACGAGCAGTTGAATTTGTCTTTTTGGGGGGGGCGGGGTACTAGGGATTGAACTCAGGGCCCCACCACATGCTAGGCAAGTGCTCCAGCACTGAGCTACATCTCCAGCCCTTTTAATTTTGAGACAGGTTCTTACTAAATTGCTCACGCTGGCTTAGAGCTTGTGATCCTCCTGCATCAGCATCCTGAGTCGCTGGGATTACTGGCATGTACCCAAACGCTACAGCTACATTTTTAAAAAGTAGTTAAACACATTTTGTAAAACAAATTAAACAGGAAAAAAAAAGTTTGCAGTATTGAAAATTGATTGGATTCTGCCGGGCGTGGTAGCGCACGCCTGTAATCCCAGCACTCTGGAGGCTGACGCAGGAGGATCTCAAGTCCAAAGCCAGCCTCAGCAATGGCGAGGCACTTAGCAACCCAGTGAGACCCTGTCTCTAATAAAATACAAAAAAAAAAAAAAAAAAAAAAAAAAAAAAAGGCTTGGGGATGTGGCCCAGTGGTCGAGTGCCCCTGAGTTCAATCCCCAGTACAAAAAAAAAAAAAAAAAAAAAAAAAAATTGGATTCTGTGTGTTTTTGCTTAATTTTTAAAAGTACTAGCTGAAGCTGTGTGTGGTAGCGCATGCCTGTAATCCCAGCGGATGCGGAGGCTGAGGCAGGAGAATCGCAACTTCAAAGCCAGTCTCAAGGGGCTGGGGTTGTGGCTCAGCGGTAGAGCACTCGCCTAGCACGTGCCGGCCCGGGTTCCATCCTCAGCACCACGTAAACATAAATGCATTGTTCAGCACCACGTAAACATAAATGCATTGTGTACAACTAAAGCAAAATAAATAAATATTAAAAAAAAAGTCAGCCTCAGCAACCGCGAGGCGTTAAGCAAATGTAGGTAGAAGAGCTCTTCAGACATTTTGCTACGTGAAAAAATAAGCAAGTATATACAGTATGATATTGTATTAGTGTTAAAAGATACAAAACTAGCCGGGCGCGGTGGTGCACGTCTGTAATCCCAGCACTTTGGGAGGCTGAGGCAGGAGGATCGCGAGTTCAAAGCCAGCCATCAGCAATGGCAAGGCACTTAGCAACTCAGTGAGACCCTGTCTCTAATAAAATACAAAAAAGGTCTGGGGATGTGACCCAGTGGTCGAGTGCCCCTGAGTTCAATCCCCAGTACCACAAAAAAAAAAAAAAAAAAAAAAAAAAAAAAAAGATACAAAATCTTAGTTGCATATATTTATGTACATATACAGAAAAAGAGTAGAAGGATACAAAGATACATAACTAGTTAACATTGGTTATCTTTGAAGAGAAAAGTAGAATTGGATGGCGGTCAAAAGGAACAAAAGCCACGGGCGGGCGTGGCGGAGCTCACCTGTAATCCCAGCGGCTAGGGAGGCTGAAGCAGGAGGATCCAGAGTTCAAAGCCAGCCTCAGCAAAAGCGATGTACTAAACAACTCAGTGAGACCCTGTCCCTAAATAAAATACAAAGTAGGGCTGGGGATGCGGCTCAGTGGTCGAGTGCTCCTGAGTTCAATCCCTGGTACCCACCCCCCCCCCCCCAAAAAAAAAAGTTAAAAAAAGGAACAAAAGTAACATTGTTTGAATTTTTATGAGAATGTTATCTTGGAATATAAAAATTGGGCTGAGGGTGTAGCTTATTGATACAATACATGACTAGCATGCACACAATTCCCATCACAACAAAAAATAATAAGTAAAAATGCAAATACAGTATGATTTGTAAGTTTCTTTCTGGGGAATCTTAGACCTCAATTTTGATATTTGCTCATATGGATGGGCACAAAGAATCATCAAATTTATGGAGCAACACACACACACACACACACACACACACACACAGAACCACTGGGTAAAACAGTGAGACTACCACTGTCATCTCAGCAGAGGGCTTCATTTTATGAATATTAGTATTATTTATGAACGTCTCTTTTTCTCTCAGTTTAGCCATGAAGGAAGTCCTGTGGTCACTCAGTGAATCCATTTTAGCTCTAACTGGCATCCTGGTTTCTAGTTCATTGCTTAGCTCACTAAAATTGGCATTAAAACTGCGAAGATAGAAACTCTCCAACAATTCAGGTGTATTCAAGGACAGCCACTTTGTCCTAGATCAAGATATACACTCAGAGAGCTTGTTTTTGTACAAATTGAAAGAGCAGGCACAGTTAGATTCAAACAAAAAAGTTTTTTGGCTACCAGCCATTAACACAATGATGTAATGCAAAGGCATGTCCGTTTTAAAAACAGGACATTCTGATTGGTGAAATACAGTTGATTTCCTGTTTTGGTGTGCCAGTCCCTAAAGGGTGGGTCTCATCTCTGCTGTCTGTATCCTATTCCAGAACTCTTCCAGCAATCCTCATTTCTTTGGTGGTACATCTTGATGGTAGAAACTTCTGTAGGAACAGTTTGACAGGAATATTAGTGATAAGTAAACAAAAAGTTTACAGTTTATTTTGTTTTTTATTTGGGTGGGGTACTAGGGATTGAATTCAGGGGCACTAACCACTGAGCTACATCCCCAGCCTTATTTTGTATTTTATTTAGAGACAGGGTCTTTCTGATTTGCTTAGCACCTTCTCCCTTTTTTAAAAAAATATTTATTTATTTATTTACTTTAGTTGTACACAATGCAATGCATTTATGTTTATGTGGTGCTGAGGATCGAACCCAGGCCACGCACGTGTGAGGCAAGTGCTCTGCCGCTGAGCCACAACCCCAGCCCAACCTTCTCCCTCTACTGAGGCTAGCTTTGAACTCATGATCCTCCTGCCTCAGCCTCCCAAGCCACTGAGATTATATAGGTGTGCCACTGTGCGGGGCTGAAAAAGGTGAACTTTAATTTGCCTTATCCACTTTCCATTCCCTGGATGCCTATCAAATTCCTTTGTTGTGTGCAGACAGAATTTTTGTGATGGGAGAGCTTGATCTTCTCTGGTAGAAGGAAAACAACAGCAATAGCAGAACCTTGCTATGCTGGTTATTCTTCCTAAGTAGGCAGGAGAGCTGCCTAATTCCTCACTGGTGATTTTTATAGAACTGTTATACAGTCAGATTAAGCTCAGACAACCATCCCAACTTGATCTGACATCAAATGAGAGAGGCGTGCTAGTAACTTGTGAAAATGTGTGTCAAAACAGGAGTAGATGGCTTAGGTCACCTTTCTCATACTGTCTTACTTTCCTGCATCTATGCTTCAGCATGTAAAGTGGTATTTAAGGAAAGGAACTTCCACCCTTTCATGCCAAAGGCAAAAACAACAACAACAACAACAACAACTAATCCCAAGCATACATTGAAATTATAGAAATATTTAGTGGGTTTAGCTGTCCCAAAAGAGTATTGGTGCCTGGTATTTGATTATGTTTCAAACCCTTTTCTAAATGTCCAAATGAAATGTGCAATTTTCAAGTTTCTGTCTTCTGCTTCTCTAATTCTGTGTCCTTGTTTCCACATGCTTTTAATGTTATGTGTCCTCTCCAATTCCATGAAGGAATTCCCTTACAAATTCATTAATATTTTATTTAGAAGGAGGCCTTATACTTTCTTCCTGAGTGGACTAATATGTCCTTTATAGGGAATGGGAAGTATCTCCCTCTCTGGTCTACTTTCCTCAGACACTTGCCAAAAACTTCCATTTTTGTTAGAAACTCCCTGCAGAACTCTAAAAGGTGGTTGTAAAAACAATTTGAATAAGTTGAAGGAAACTGGAGAATGGTCCACAGAGAAGCAAGTACATTCAGGCCATTGCTGAGCTACCAGAAATTTCTTACATAAGTGTTATTGAAGTGGGTGCCAGAAAACTGGAGTGAGTCCTTCATAATACTTATAACTTTCTCTTTCTTTGGGAAGCTTGCTCATCAAGGTGGCTCGTGAACTTCATCTTGTGGTGAAATAATGTTCAGCTCTACCTTCAAAGCTGATTGCCTCCGGGTTAACTTGCATCTGGTTATCAATCACTTAAAACTCCCGGAAAAAAAAAAGAATCGTGAGTAAACACTCCAGGCAACACCGCATGCAGCCTCTTAGATCTGGGTGAAATCCCCAAGGTGATGTATCTTCTAAGATCTCACTTAGCAATTTTGGGATTTAAAGGAGTGTTTCTGACTAGTAGAAATGTGATCATGATTACTATGGTGATCAATACATTTAAAAAGTTTCTAGGTAATCCCAGCACTTGGGAGGCTGAGGCAGGAGGATCGTGAGTTCAAAGCCAGCCTCAGCAATGGTGAGGCACTTAGAAACTCAGTGAGACCCTGTCTCTAATAAAATACAAAAAAGGGCTGGGGATGTGGCCCAGTGGTCCAGTGCCCCTGAGTTCATTCCCCTGTACCAAAAAAAAAAAAAAAAAAAAAAAAAAGTTTCTAGGGCTGGGGCTGGGGCTCAGTGACAGAGCATTTGCCTCGCACATGTGAGGCACTGGGTTCAATCCTCAGCACCACATAAAAATAAACATAAAACAAAATAAAGATATTGAAAATAGGTTTTTCAATAAGTTTTTCTGTAACTTGACCATATCAACGTCAATATCCAGGTTAGTAGTGTACTACACTTTTACAAGATGTTACCTTTGGAGAAACCTGGGTAAAGGTTTCTGTATTCTAGATGTCTCTGTATTATTTCTTACAATGTGCGGATTATTTTTAATTTTTAAAAGGTTCCAAAGGTTTAAAATGTAAAATTATTTCCAAATTTCTGGACTTCTTGCTACCAAGACAGAACTTTAATCAGTCTTTCTTATTTTTTAGTTGTTGATGGACCTTTATTTCATTTATTTGTTTTTATGTGTGGTGCTGAGAATTGAACCCAGTGCCTCACACAGGCTAGGTAAGCGCTTTACCACTGAGCCATATCCCAGCCCAACAATTTCAACTCCTTTTTTTTTTGTGGTGCTGGGCATTGAATCCGGGGCCTTATGCATGCGAGGCAAGCACTCTACCAACTAAGCTAAATCCCTAGCCCACTTTAATCAGTCTTTTAAAAAAAGATAAAGTAGCTTTTAAGTTTGAGCCCTTTGGGCAAATTTTTCTGTAAAGGCTTCTTTACTTTTTCCCAAACACACAAAAAATGCTGTTCCTTCTACTAGGTGACAGCCCCAAGTAGTGTTATACTCAGAAGCAGGGATGGTGCAAACAAGTGTTATCTTTTTTCTTTAAGTCTAACTGATTTTCTGTTTTCCCCCACCATTTCCTCATTCCAGTGGGTTGCATGAGCCATTACCCCTCAATTAACTGAAAAACTGATACTTGTCAATTATAAGGAAGGTTCACATGAAATAAGTATTGCACATAATACAGTTCTCTGAGTGCTTAGTAAATAGTTCTATTAAAATACCATTCATAGCCGGGCGCGGTGGCGCACGCCTGTAATCCCAGCACTTGGAGGCTGAGGCAGGAGGATCGTGAGTTCAAAGCCAGCCTCAGCAATGGCAAGGAGACAGGTTTTTTATTTAGAGACAGGGTTTCACTGAGTTGCTAAGTGCCTTGCCATTGCTGAGGCTGGCTTTGAACTCGCAATCCTCCTGCCTCAGCCTCCCAAGTAGGGGGATTACAGGCGTGTGCCACCGCGCCCAGCTTCTAAATTTATTCTTTCTTAAAATGAGACAAAAATCATGTCTCTCCACGGTTCTCTGTGAATCACAGAATATTGTCAAGGCACACAATAAATTTTTGCTGAGGGCTGGGGTTGTAGTTCAGTGGTAGAACACTTGCCTAACACATATGAGGCACTCAGCACCACAGAAAAACAAATAAATAAAAATAAAGGTATTATGTCCATCTACAACTAAAAAATTTTTTTTTGCTGATATTGGAGTTGGTGTAACATCAGTTTTAGCATTTATAGGAAACAAGACTAGTTCTATTATGATTTTTTTCCTGAGATGTCTAAAGAAAAGAACATTTGTCTACTTTGGACTTGGTTATTTCCTTTCTAAGCACTGAGCTTTGTGTTTATTTCAGATTCAAATGTGATTTCATGTCAACATGTTTTGCAGTGAGAGCAACTCTATTTAATCATGATTAGATGGTTAGCATCATCTTTAGGGTACCAGAGCAGAGTATATAATTCGGAGACTTGGAGATTTTCTTGGCTTGTGAAAATGCTTTCCCAAAACTCAGTTATCAATTGATAACACAAGATAGTGAGTGAGCCTTTACTTGCCCCAACAGATTGGCCTGGAACAGGTTACATTTATTATCTTTCCAAAACGACTTCTTGTTCATTCTATGGAATAATGTGAAAAGCATAGCAATTTGAACACTGAAGCTTTGGCCTTGAGTTCCAGTTCAACCAATTATTCCTAATCACATGACCACGGGCAAGCCATGTAACCCCTCAGAGTCTCAGTTCTCTCAACTTTAAAATTCAAATAACAATGCAAATCTCACACAGGTGTTACTGGGCTCAAATAGAACTGTATATATGAAAACATTTTCAAATGTAAAGAACTACGTGCATTTGGGGATGGGGGTAGAGTTAGGTAAGTGCTCTACCACTGAGCAACACTCCTAACCCCCATTCTCTTTTTAAAAATAACTAATATTTTTTATTTCAAAAGTCATAAATTTTCACTTTGGAATATTTTATAAAATAAAGGTAACCTAAAATGAGAAAATAAAGGCCACCTATCAAGTCACCTTATAAAGTGGGGTTCTCAGCCTTTTAACAGTTTTCAGAATCCCACGGAGCGCTTATTACAACTCTAATTCCAGAGTTTTGAGTCAGTATTTCTGGGGTGGGGCCCAATCATTTGCATTTCTGACAAGCTCCCAGGTGACACAAATGCTGTTGATCTGGGCATGGGATTTTGAAGACAACCCCCCCCCCATCTAGTTTGAAATACATAATTTACCATCTGCATTTGTTTTTATGAAATCATTGTTTCACTCTATTGTGTAAAATGCTTTTTTATTCAACAAAGACCTCTTTACAGATTCACTTTTTTTTTTCTTTGTGATGGCCACATCCCCAGCCCTATTTTGTATTTTATTTAGAGACAGAGTCTCACTGAGTTGCTGAGGCTGGCTTTGAACTGGAGATTCTCCCGTCTCAGCCTCCCGAGCCGCTAGGATTACAGGCCTGCGCCACCGCGCCCAGCACACATTCATTTTTTTTCTATATGTGCTTCACACTGCAGTTGAACAGACTCAGAAAGCAAGGAAGGAGGTTGCAGACCATATGACCACTGGGCAGGATGAGAGAGCCCGGATCCATGTGGAGCACAGTATCTGGGAAGACTACCTTGTGGAGGCCCTAGAGATTCTGGAACTGTACTGTGATCTGCTACTGGCTCAGTTTAGCTTGATTCAGGCCACAAAGTGAGTGCATCATTTCATAGACTCAAAAGAGTGACATGACAAGGCATTTCTTCTACTTGGTGTACTTGTGTGGATTCTAGCTTTTGGGACCATTGAAGAACTCTGTCTCGCTGTCTCTGTCTCTCTTTGGTACTGGGGATTGAACTCAGGGTGCTTAACCATTGAGCCACATCCCCAGCCCTTTTTATGTTTTATTTTGAGACAGAGTCTTGCTAAATTGTTGAGGCAGGCCTTGAACTTGTGATCCTTCTGCCTCAGCCTTCTGAGTCACTGGGATTATAGGTGTGTACCACTACACCTAGCTGTCTTAAACTTTCACAGGAAGAACTACCTCTGCTTGATGAGAATATTTTAGTTCAAAGAGCCATTAAAAAATAGTTATGTTTTCCCCCTGAGCTGTAAGGATAAAATATAAAGTTATGGTAGAAAAATCAGAAAATCCATAATCATTAAATCTGGAGATATGAATTTTAGTATGTCTCCTTTCAGTCTATATACATATCTCTGTGTAACTGTGTGTATAAACATATGTGTATATATGTGTATGTGTGTTATATTCCAATTTCAGTTTAAAAATTGTTTAGCATTTCCATGGACTACCTTTGTAATATTTTATATGTGCACACAAATTCTGCCATATTGTTCAGTACCACTCATGTACAATTCCTAAATCTTTCACTGAAAATGAAAAACCCATCTGTCTTCTGTTCACAGTAAAAACTGATTGTTTTCCAAAGTTGGCTGCTTTAGTTAGATAGGAAGTGAAGTTTGAAAGATGGTCTTTCCATTTCACAAATTCAATGAATAAAGACCACTCAATAAATACAGTAGGGGGCTGGGGTTGTGTCTCAGTGGTAGAGCGCTCACCTAGCACGTGTGCGGCCCAGGTTCAACCCTCAGCACCACGTACATATAAACGCATCATGTACAACTAAAGCAAATAAATGAATATTAAAAAAAAATACAGTAGGACCTAAAAAACCAAGATGGTCTAGAAGTTGAATTGTTACAAAAAAATGATAAACACTTCAAGGAATCTTGCTAAGGGATGTGCATGTGTCTTAAGGCAAAGTATATTTATATATATCTAGTTTTATGTCCTCCTACTGGTTGGTATCAAAGGTCTTTATTAAAAGGACTAGGGAGCCGGGTGCGGTGGTGCATGCCTGTAATCCCAGCACTTGGGAGGCTGAGGGAGGAGGATCGCGAGTTCAAAGCCAGCCTCAGCAATGGCAAGGCCCTAAGCAACTCAGTGAGACCCCAGCCCCAAAGATTTTTTTTCTTAGTTTTTTAAGTGAAAAGTAAATGCTTTTGGTTGGCAAAGGTAGAAGAAAATAATAAGCCTTAAATAAAATCAAAATGAGGGCTGGGGTTGTGGCTCAGCAGTAGAGCGCGCTCGCCTAGCACATGTGTGGCCAGAGTTCGATCCTCAGCACCCACATAAAAATAAAGGCATTGTGTACAACTAAAACAAATAAATAAATATTAAAAAAATAAAATAAAATAAAAATGAAACTTAAAAGTGGATTTCTTGCTGGGCACGTCGGCGCATACCTGTAATCCCAGCAGCTAGGGAGGCTGAGGCAGGAGAATCGCGAGTTCAAAGCCAGCCTCAGCCATGGTGAGGCACTTAGCAACTCAGTGAGACCCTGTCTCTAATAAAATACAAAAAAAAAAAAAAAAAAAAAAAAAAAGGCTGGGGATGTGGCCCTGAGTTCAATCCCTGGTACAAAGCAAAACAAAGCAAAAAACAACAACAAAAAAAACAGAGTTCAAAGCCAGCCTCAGCAAAAGTGAGGCACTAAGCAACTAAATGAGACCCTGTCTCTAAATAAAATACAAAATAGGGCTGGGGACGTGGCTCAGTGGCTGAGTACCCCTGAATTCAATCCCTGATACACACACACACACACACACACACACACACACACACAAAGTGGGTTTCTTTTGGGGAGGAGAGTCATACTTGATGACATGTTTAGAATTAGTGGTTTTAACTTTCACATTTATCAGCCTACTTAAAAGAAAGCATTTGTTATTGTTGTTTTGATGCTTAAAGAACATAATTCCAAGGCAGGTGTGGTGGTGCACGCCTATAATCCCAGCACTTTGGGAGGCTGAGGCAGGAGGATCGGGAGTTCAAAGCCAGCCTCAGCAATGGCGAGGCACTTAGCAACTCAGTGAGACCCTGTCTCTAAACAAAATACAAAAAAGGGCTGGGATGTGACACAGTGGTCAAGTGCCCCTGAGTTCAATCCCCGGTACCATTAAAAAAAAAAAAGAAAAAACATAATTTTAAAAGGGATGTTATGGAAGTGATTTTTGCTTTCTTAGTGTTGATCCAGGACACAGAGAAAAGACCACTAACTTTAATTTTAAATTAAAGTAAGCTTATATTTTATGTACATAAAGAGAGCTGGCCAGTGGCTGTCCCTCCCAAACAATGGGCTTGGGGTCAGCCCCGCTCTCAGGGAAGACAAGGTTTTTTTTTTTTTTTTTTGTGGTACCAGGGATTGAACTCAGGGGCACTCGACCACTGGGCCACATCCCCGGCCCTTTTTGTATTTTATTTAGAGACAGGGTCTCACTGAGTTGCTAAATGCCTCACCATTGCTGAGGCTGGCTTTGAACTCGCGATCCTCCTGCCTCAGCTTCCCAAAGTGCTGGGATTACAGGCGTGCGCCACCACGCCTGGCTAAGACAAGGTTTTTGTAGTTCAAAGAGTTACAAAAAATCTTGGGAACTTACAGCTAACAATGTCAGACATGTGTAATTCAAAAGCAAGTAGCAAACTAATAATCTACATGGCATTGCATTCCAGGAAGGGAGTGTAGTCAAACCCCACATCAAAAGTTTATGAGGCACCATTAGTTTTAGAGAGAGAGAGAGAGTTTGTTATCTGATCAAGGAAAGCCAGGCCTGAGTGAGCTCAAGGCCTGGGCATGAATGCCAAACAATTTTAAAACATCAAAATAAGCTCAGGCCAAATAGGAATCTTAGCATTTCATAGAAAACTTAAGTGGGCTTTTCATAACTTTTTGACAGGATGGTTCCCAGTCTTAAGATGGAATTAGGCTGGTTTATCATTCCCCCCCCTTTTTTTTTGGTCTTTTTTCAAATCTTTGAAAGGGAGTAATCATATAGGCTAATTTTATCGATGGTACATAATAGAATTAAATTGCAGCTTAATAAACCGGAGCATATAGTTAATGATGTATGGGACAATAACTAGTAGGAGAAGGATACAAATTATAGGACCTAAGAGAGAAGTTAACCATGGAAACCAATCTCCCAAGCCTAACCAATAATTACTTGTTTTAATTTTGTTAATCTCTTGTCTTATCTCATCTACCTATTGTTGGATAACTTTAGAATAATCTGTAATATTAAAACAGCACATGTCTGGGAATTGTTGGCAACCCAAGTGATGTTTTAATAAAAGAAAAGCAGGGCTGGGGTTGTGGCTCATCGGCAGAGCACTCGCCTCGCACGTGCGCTGCCTGGGTTCAATCCTCAGCACCACGTAAACATAAATGCATTGCATTGTGTACAACTAAGGTAAATAAATAAATATTTTTAAAAAAATAAAAAAGAAAAGAAAAGCAATAGCCGCTCTAATTTGTAACATTGAGGTTCGAAGTTTTTTTTTTTTTTTTTTTTTTTTTTTTTTTGGTACCGGGGATTGAACTCAGGGGCACTCAACCACTGGGCCTCATCCCCAGCCCTTTTTTTTGTATTTTATTAGAGACAGGGTCTCACTGAGTTGCTAAGTGCCTCGCCATGGCTGAGGCTGGCTTTGAACTCGCGATCCTCCTGCCTCAGCCTCCCAAGTGCTGGGATTACAGGCGTGCGCCACCGCGCCCGGCTTCAAAGTTTTTTTTATCTCTTGATTAACTTCTGTCAAAACTTGTGTAGTAAGGTTAGCTGTTTTGCTAAAACTATAGGCTAATTTTATAATTTCTCTTTGTATTTTTACAACTAGACCCGGTGTTGCCGCCTGAAGCGCTTGGAGCAACGGAGCCGCGGGAAAAACTTCAGAAGCAAACTGGAGACAAACAGCTTTTTATTCTGATAACTTTTCTCCCTGGTTCTAACAACAACTAACACACGCCAAACACATCCTAAAATGGCGCTGACCCGATCAGCAATTTCGGCCAAGTCACTCGAGATCCCGCAACAAGTCCCGTGAGACTACGGGAGGCGACAATGGCCAAATCTCCACGGCTCTTAGTCAACTGCAATTCAAGTCAATCCCCAAACAGGGCTCCTGCATTTTCCCCCTTTTTGTTTTAAAAGAGGTAATGCTCTAGGATGTCTATGTGCAACCAACATTCTTACCCGTCATCGGATAATCAAGGCTGTGCCCTTGACTCCTGTCTTAGGTTGATATGTCGGCCACATGAGACTGTCCCATGCGACTGTGCCTGTCTTAGGTTGTCCCCCTCTGGGGATCTTACCCGTCATTGGCTAACCAGCCATCCAATGGAGCCCTTCAGGATCGACTATATATGATGACTAACAGCCGTCCAATTGTGAGGAGACGTTGCGGCTTTAAGGCGACAAGCCTTTTGGTGATGAGCCAAATTGCATAGCATATCAAATTGTTTAAACAAATCAGCTGCCCTAAGTTCCATCAAGTAACACACTGAATTCTCTAGACAAATACCCGCAAGGCATTGTCCCATAAAGTCCCAAACAATGAAAGATCAAAATGTCCATTTGTTATAACATGTTGATGTAGGAGGCCCCATGCATGTAGAGCAGAGGCCACACTGTTGGTGAGGTTGTTTGATGTTTGAGCAGCAGGGATGCTTGCGGCGGCCGCGATCCCTGCAGCTGTAGCAGCAGACGTCTTTTTTATGTTTAGACAATGCCACCGGCAAATCTTCAGGGCCTGCTACCTAAAAACTCAAGCATCAATTATTAAAGGAAAGGCAGTGCTATTGCAGCACTGAGTCAAGAGGCGAGTTGTCAAACTACAAAATAGAATAATTAGATTAGAAAATTATAGTTGATTTTTGTTCACATACATTGCTGGTTGAGCTTCTACAATTGGAAAAATGTCATATTTAGAAAAAAACAAAGAAAGACTGAGGGTAATTACTGCATTAAAGATAGATTAAAGTTGATTTTTTGTTCACATACATCGCTGGTTGAGCTTCTACATTGGAAAAATGTCATATTTAGAACAAAACAAAGAAAGACTGAGGGTAATTACTGCATTAAAGATAGATTAAAGAAAAGGTAAAGGCACTTTAGAGAAATAATTTGTTAGCTGGAACCCTTGAGTCTCTGTATACAGAGCAATCTTTTACCTGTTGAGATAATTGAAATTAATGAGCTATTAAACAAATGAAGTTAATAACAAATAAACAATCTTATGTCAAAACACCAAAATATCAGGTTATATAGCACTAGTCATATTGTTTGCTAAAGAGAAGTCCCAGGGACACCTATAAATCAAAATTGAAAGTACCTTCATTTATAAAATTATTTACCTAAATTGAATACTCTTAACCTAAAATGAATTAAAGTTATTTGGATCCATATATATATATTTTTTTCTTTTTCATAAGCGCTTTGTTCTTTGTGACGTCACACTGGACAGACGAACAAACATACAAACATATATTTGTGACGTCACATTAACATGAAATGTAGACAAATGTACAGACATAAAGACATGTATAAAAAGAAAAAAAAAAAAGAGAAAAAAAAATACAATTGTGTGCACACTAAAGAGACATCTCCTCGTCCCGGCCGGGAGGAATGACACTTAAGTTGTGAAATATTTTGAAGGACTCTTTTGAGGGAATCATTCTATACCTTCATCTTGGTCCTCTTGATTTTGTACCTTTTTTATTAATCTTGATTCTTCAATAACTTCATCTTGATCATTTTGATGTGGTACCTGTTTTATTAATCTAGATGGTATCCATATTGGAGAGGATTCGTCTTTTGGAAAAACACAAACAGATCCTCTTCCCCAAATTAATACTGGATCTGGACCCTTCCATGTACCTGAAAGAACATCCTTCCAGTAAACCAAGGGTTTATGTTGTTGGTGTGGATTCCAATGTCTGTCTCCAGCAGAATAACCATTAGAGTCTAAAGTTAAAAAATTTAAGGTAAACAGGGCAACTGCCAATCTGTCCTTAGGACTTTTCCAATTTCCCTCTTTTTGTTTTAATAACATAATTTTCAGTGTTCGGTTTGCTCTTTCAATAATGCCCTGACCCTGAGGATTGTATGGGATGCCTGTTTTATGGGATATATTGAATTTTGCGCAAAACTGTTTGAAAGATGAGGACGTATATGCGGGGCCATGATCTGTTTTAAGCATTTTGGGGATGCCCAATGCAGCAAAAGCTTGCAAACAATGAGATGTAACATCTTTAACTTTTTCTCCAGAATGTAAGGAAGCAAAAATCATGCCTGAGCATGTATCTATGGTCACATGAATAAATCGCAATTTTCCAAAACTTGGCTCATGAGTAACATCCATCTGCCACAAATGATTGGGCATTAATCCTCTAGGGTTAACTCCGAAATGAGGATTGGGCAAATGTGTCATACAAGATTTACAATCTTTTTACAATTGTTCTGGCTTGCTCCTTTGTGATTTTAAACCTACGTTGCAAGGTGGTGCTGTTGACATGAAACTGGGAGTGAAATAAAGTAGCTTGTTGTAGCACTGAAAGTATAAATATTGTTTTTGTAAGTTCATCAGCCTTTTGATTACCTTCATGGAGGGGACCAGGCAAATTAGTATGTGCTCTAATATGGCCTACAAATAGAGGTTCTTTTCTTGCCCACAAAAGTTTTTGTATTTGATAAAACAATTTAAAGGCTGAAGTATGAGGTGCTATTGGTCCTGCTAAACTCTAATTTTGGGACGGCTTGTACAATATAGTGGCTATCTGAAAAAATGTTTACGGGCTGGTCCCTAAAATTTTCCAGAGCTCTTACCACAGCTTCCAATTCCACTAGTTGAGCTGATTTGTGTGCAGTTATGTAAGTCATATTTTCTTTTTTAGTGACTACTGTAGCAGTACCATTTGAGGACCCATCTGTAAATACATTAAATGCCTTAGGAATAGGTTGATTTTTTTTTATTACCTGTGGAAATATAATAGGATGATTAATACAAAAAGATAATATAGGGGACTTAGGAAGATGATTATCAAAATTTGCAGAAGTAGAGCATTTAACTATAGCCCAATCATTATCATTGAAGCATAAGTATTCAATCTGTGATGATGAATAGGGAGTAATAATAGTAGCAGGGTGAATGCCAAATATTTTAGTAGAAGTCTTAAGTCCTTGAAGAATAAGTTTAGCCACCATGGAGGTATAAGATTCAATTATACTTTTAGGAGAGACGGGCAAATGTATCCATAATAAAGGCCCTTGTTGCCAAAATACTCCTGTGGGTGTATATTGTGAAGAAATAATAATCAACATCAGCGGTTGAGTTAAATCAAATCTATCACAATGAGCTCCTTCGATGGCTTTTTCTACTAACTTTAAAGCTTTCCTAGCATCAGGAGTCAATGTTCGGGTGAAGATGGATCAGGATCTCCACGAAGGATGTCAAATAAAGGTTTTAGTTGGCCAGTAGTGAGATTTAGTGTAGGGCGAAGCCAATTAATGTCTCCCAGTAGTTTTTGGAAATCATTGAGGGTGGTCAAATGTTCTTTATTTATTAGAATTTTTTGGGGTCTAACAAAAGTATCCATGATTTTAAATCCTAAATATAATATGGGAGATCTGGTTTGAACTTTTTCTTCTGCTATATATAATCCATATTTTTTTAAATTTTCTACCACGTCACTGAATATATTAAATAAGATTTTTTGATTAGGGTGGGCCAATAAAATATCATCCATGTAATGTAGACACATGAGGTTTTGGATATTTATTTTTAATGGGTTGGATAGCCTTGTCCACATATATTTGGCATATGGTGGGGCTATTAGCCCATTCCCTGTGGTAAAACCTTCCATTGATATCTCTGATCAGGGCCATTATTGTTAATAGAAGGAAGTGAAAAAGCAAACCTGGGGGCATCCAGAGGATGTAGGGGAATAGAAAAGAAGCAATCCTTTATATCAAGAGTAATAAGATGGAAATTTTTTGGAATAGCTACGGGACTAGGAAGTCCAGGTTGGGTAGGGCCCATAACTTGCATGGTTTTATTAATTTGTCTAAGATCATGTAACAATCGCCATTTTCCTGACTTTTTCTTGATCACAAATATGGGGGAATTCCAGGGAGAGGTGGAAGGTTCTATATGACCTGCTTCTAATTGTTTCCTGAACTAGTAGGTGGGCCGCTTGTAATTTCTCTTTAGATAGGGGCCACTGAGGGACCCACACTGGCTTATCAGAAAGCCATGGTATTTTCAAAATTATTTTCTCAGTGGCCCCGAAAAAAAATATCTTTTTCCTTTATGACAATGATTACTTTTAGGGTTAAGATTACTCTGTACTTTTTGATAATGAGTTCTTTTATGGTTAAGATTACCCTGTAGGTTTTCACATTTAACATCTGCAGGCTTGGTTGCAAGGTGTACTCCCATTTGTTGCAAAATATCTCTTCCCCATAAAGTAACCGGTAGATTAGGTAAAACATAAGGCTGAAATGTTCCTTTATGGCCTTCATCATCCTCCCATTTTAAAATTACCGCACTTTTATCTGGGAGGTTATTATATCCCAAGCCTCTTAAACTGGTTGAAGCTTTTTGCAGAGGCCAGTGCTGGGGGGGGGGGGGGGGGGGGGGGGGGGGGGGGGGGGGGGGGGGGGGGGGGGGGGGGGGGGGGGGGGGGGGGGGGGGGGGGGGGGGGGGGGGGGGGGGGGGGGGGGGGGGGGGGGGGGGGGGGGGGGGGGGGGGGGGGGGGGGGGGGGGGGGGGGGGGGGGGGGGGGGGGGGGGGGGGGGGGGGGGGGGGGGGGGGGGGGGGGGGGGGGGGGGGGGGGGGGGGGGGGGGGGGGGGGGGGGGGGGGGGGGGGGGGGGGGGGGGGGGGGGGGGGGGGGGGGGGGGGGGGGGGGGGGGGGGGGGGGGGGGGGGGGGGGGGGGGGGGGGGGGGGGGGGGGGGGGGGGGGGGGGGGGGGGGGGGGGGGGGGGGGGGGGGGGGGGGGGGGGGGGGGGGGGGGGGGGGGGGGGGGGGGGGGGGGGGGGGGGGGGGGGGGGGGGGGGGGGGGGGGGGGGGGGGGGGGGGGGGGGGGGGGGGGGGGGGGGGGGGGGGGGGGGGGGGGGGGGGGGGGGGGGGGGGGGGGGGGGGGGGGGGGGGGGGGGGGGGGGGGGGGGGGGGGGGGGGGGGGGGGGGGGGGGGGGGGGGGGGGGGGGGGGGGGGGGGGGGGGGGGGGGGGGGGGGGGGGGGGGGGGGGGGGGGGGGGGGGGGGGGGGGGGGGGGGGGGGGGGGGGGGGGGGGGGGGGGGGGGGGGGGGGGGGGGGGGGGGGGGGGGGGGGGGGGGGGGGGGGGGGGGGGGGGGGGGGGGGGGGGGGGGGGGGGGGGGGGGGGGGGGGGGGGGGGGGGGGGGGGGGGGGGGGGGGGGGGGGGGGGGGGGGGGGGGGGGGGGGGGGGGGGGGGGGGGGGGGGGGGGGGGGGGGGGGGGGGGGGGGGGGGGGGGGGGGGGGGGGGGGGGGGGGGGGGGGGGGGGGGGGGGGGGGGGGGGGGGGGGGGGGGGGGGGGGGGGGGGGGGGGGGGGGGGGGGGGGGGGGGGGGGGGGGGGGGGGGGGGGGGGGGGGGGGGGGGGGGGGGGGGGGGGGGGGGGGGGGGGGGGGGGGGGGGGGGGGGGGGGGGGGGGGGGGGGGGGGGGGGGGGGGGGGGGGGGGGGGGGGGGGGGGGGGGGGGGGGGGGGGGGGGGGGGGGGGGGGGGGGGGGGGGGGGGGGGGGGGGGGGGGGGGGGGGGGGGGGGGGGGGGGGGGGGGGGGGGGGGGGGGGGGGGGGGGGGGGGGGGGGGGGGGGGGGGGGGGGGGGGGGGGGGGGGGGGGGGGGGGGGGGGGGGGGGGGGGGGGGGGGGGGGGGGGGGGGGGGGGGGGGGGGGGGGGGGGGGGGGGGGGGGGGGGGGGGGGGGGGGGGGGGGGGGGGGGGGGGGGGGGGGGGGGGGGGGGGGGGGGGGGGGGGGGGGGGGGGGGGGGGGGGGGGGGGGGGGGGGGGGGGGGGGGGGGGGGGGGGGGGGGGGGGGGGGGGGGGGGGGGGGGGGGGGGGGGGGGGGGGGGGGGGGGGGGGGGGGGGGGGGGGGGGGGGGGGGGGGGGGGGGGGGGGGGGGGGGGGGGGGGGGGGGGGGGGGGGGGGGGGGGGGGGGGGGGGGGGGGGGGGGGGGGGGGGGGGGGGGGGGGGGGGGGGGGGGGGGGGGGGGGGGGGGGGGGGGGGGGGGGGGGGGGGGGGGGGGGGGGGGGGGGGGGGGGGGGGGGGGGGGGGGGGGGGGGGGGGGGGGGGGGGGGGGGGGGGGGGGGGGGGGGGGGGGGGGGGGGGGGGGGGGGGGGGGGGGGGGGGGGGGGGGGGGGGGGGGGGGGGGGGGGGGGGGGGGGGGGGGGGGGGGGGGGGGGGGGGGGGGGGGGGGGGGGGGGGGGGGGGGGGGGGGGGGGGGGGGGGGGGGGGGGGGGGGGGGGGGGGGGGGGGGGGGGGGGGGGGGGGGGGGGGGGGGGGGGGGGGGGGGGGGGGGGGGGGGGGGGGGGGGGGGGGGGGGGGGGGGGGGGGGGGGGGGGGGGGGGGGGGGGGGGGGGGGGGGGGGGGGGGGGGGGGGGGGGGGGGGGGGGGGGGGGGGGGGGGGGGGGGGGGGGGGGGGGGGGGGGGGGGGGGGGGGGGGGGGGGGGGGGGGGGGGGGGGGGGGGGGGGGGGGGGGGGGGGGGGGGGGGGGGGGGGGGGGGGGGGGGGGGGGGGGGGGGGGGGGGGGGGGGGGGGGGGGGGGGGGGGGGGGGGGGGGGGGGGGGGGGGGGGGGGGGGGGGGGGGGGGGGGGGGGGGGGGGGGGGGGGGGGGGGGGGGGGGGGGGGGGGGGGGGGGGGGGGGGGGGGGGGGGGGAGGGGGGGGGGGGGGGGGGGGGGGGGGGGGGGGGGGGGGGGGGGGGGGGGGGGGGGGGGGGGGGGGGGGGGGGGGGGGGGGGGGGGGGGGGGGGGGGGGGGGGGGGGGGGGGGGGGGGGGGGGGGGGGGGGGGGGGGGGGGGGGGGGGGGGGGGGGGGGGGGGGGGGGGGGGGGGGGGGGGGGGGGGGGGGGGGGGGGGGGGGGGGGGGGGGGGGGGGGGGGGGGGGGGGGGGGGGGGGGGGGGGGGGGGGGGGGGGGGGGGGGGGGGGGGGGGGGGGGGGGGGGGGGGGGGGGGGGGGGGGGGGGGGGGGGGGGGGGGGGGGGGGGGGGGGGGGGGGGGGGGGGGGGGGGGGGGGGGGGGGGGGGGGGGGGGGGGGGGGGGGGGGGGGGGGGGGGGGGGGGGGGGGGGGGGGGGGGGGGGGGGGGGGGGGGGGGGGGGGGGGGGGGGGGGGGGGGGGGGGGGGGGGGGGGGGGGGGGGGGGGGGGGGGGGGGGGGGGGGGGGGGGGGGGGGGGGGGGGGGGGGGGGGGGGGGGGGGGGGGGGGGGGGGGGGGGGGGGGGGGGGGGGGGGGGGGGGGGGGGGGGGGGGGGGGGGGGGGGGGGGGGGGGGGGGGGGGGGGGGGGGGGGGGGGGGGGGGGGGGGGGGGGGGGGGGGGGGGGGGGGGGGGGGGGGGGGGGGGGGGGGGGGGGGGGGGGGGGGGGGGGGGGGGGGGGGGGGGGGGGGGGGGGGGGGGGGGGGGGGGGGGGGGGGGGGGGGGGGGGGGGGGGGGGGGGGGGGGGGGGGGGGGGGGGGGGGGGGGGGGGGGGGGGGGGGGGGGGGGGGGGGGGGGGGGGGGGGGGGGGGGGGGGGGGGGGGGGGGGGGGGGGGGGGGGGGGGGGGGGGGGGGGGGGGGGGGGGGGGGGGGGGGGGGGGGGGGGGGGGGGGGGGGGGGGGGGGGGGGGGGGGGGGGGGGGGGGGGGGGGGGGGGGGGGGGGGGGGGGGGGGGGGGGGGGGGGGGGGGGGGGGGGGGGGGGGGGGGGGGGGGGGGGGGGGGGGGGGGGGGGGGGGGGGGGGGGGGGGGGGGGGGGGGGGGGGGGGGGGGGGGGGGGGGGGGGGGGGGGGGGGGGGGGGGGGGGGGGGGGGGGGGGGGGGGGGGGGGGGGGGGGGGGGGGGGGGGGGGGGGGGGGGGGGGGGGGGGGGGGGGGGGGGGGGGGGGGGGGGGGGGGGGGGGGGGGGGGGGGGGGGGGGGGGGGGGGGGGGGGGGGGGGGGGGGGGGGGGGGGGGGGGGGGGGGGGGGGGGGGGGGGGGGGGGGGGGGGGGGGGGGGGGGGGGGGGGGGGGGGGGGGGGGGGGGGGGGGGGGGGGGGGGGGGGGGGGGGGGGGGGGGGGGGGGGGGGGGGGGGGGGGGGGGGGGGGGGGGGGGGGGGGGGGGGGGGGGGGGGGGGGGGGGGGGGGGGGGGGGGGGGGGGGGGGGGGGGGGGGGGGGGGGGGGGGGGGGGGGGGGGGGGGGGGGGGGGGGGGGGGGGGGGGGGGGGGGGGGGGGGGGGGGGGGGGGGGGGGGGGGGGGGGGGGGGGGGGGGGGGTGGGGGGGGGGGGGGGGGGGGGGGGGGGGGGGGGGGGGGGGGGGGGGGGGGGGGGGGGGGGGGGGGGGGGGGGGGGGGGGGGGGGGGGGGGGGGGGGGGGGGGGGGGGGGGGGGGGGGGGGGGGGGGGGGGGGGGGGGGGGGGGGGGGGGGGGGGGGGGGGGGGGGGGGGGGGGGGGGGGGGGGGGGGGGGGGGGGGGGGGGGGGGGGGGGGGGGGGGGGGGGGGGGGGGGGGGGGGGGGGGGGGGGGGGGGGGGGGGGGGGGGGGGGGGGGGGGGGGGGGGGGGGGGGGGGGGGGGGGGGGGGGGGGGGGGGGGGGGGGGGGGGGGGGGGGGGGGGGGGGGGGGGGGGGGGGGGGGGGGGGGGGGGGGGGGGGGGGGGGGGGGGGGGGGGGGGGGGGGGGGGGGGGGGGGGGGGGGGGGGGGGGGGGGGGGGGGGGGGGGGGGGGGGGGGGGGGGGGGGGGGGGGGGGGGGGGGGGGGGGGGGGGGGGGGGGGGGGGGGGGGGGGGGGGGGGGGGGGGGGGGGGGGGGGGGGGGGGGGGGGGGGGGGGGGGGGGGGGGGGGGGGGGGGGGGGGGGGGGGGGGGGGGGGGGGGGGGGGGGGGGGGGGGGGGGGGGGGGGGGGGGGGGGGGGGGGGGGGGGGGGGGGGGGGGGGGGGGGGGGGGGGGGGGGGGGGGGGGGGGGAGTGCTTGGGCACATTGGCGTAAATTAATAATAGGAAGAAGTCAGCTCCAGTAATCTATTAATCCCTCCATTTCTATTCCTTGGATTTTTATTTTACACATAGGCCTCCTTGAACAGTCTCGAACCCAGCAAAAGCCATGGGACTTGAGTCAGTGGAACAAAATCCTCTATTGTTCCCTTCTTGAGGCATACCCATTTTAAATGAATTATGTAAATTGGGAAGGAGAAGCAACTGAGCAATTCTATCTCCTTGAATTAACAGAAGTTATACTTTGGGGTGAGCTAAGCATTATTTTTTATTTCCCCCTTTGTAGTCTGAGTTTAATTACACCTGGGGGTCACTTGCAAACCTAATAAGCTTTAGGACTACGACCCGAATAATAAGTCCTACAGTCCCTGAGGGAAGAGGTCCCCTGACTCCTGTGGGAATCAGTTGAACCCCCATTTCAGGTGTTAACAAACTATTCAGGGCGGTGGAACAGAGGTCTAATCCTGCATTTCCTCTTGTTCCTCTGGCGCGAGGGAGTGGAATGGGTAGTAGGGATTGTGTCGGGGGAAGCATCTGAGTGGATGCTTGATGATACTCCTTCTGCAATGCCCCGTACATTTGTGGGCCCCCGGGGTACTGGGCCCCGTGCCCCGTTTTTTGAATTCCTGAACAAAGGATTTCCATGGATGTCAAATTTTGAATGGCATTTATTGGCCCAATGATTTCCCTTTTTACACCTGGGGGCAGCGCCTGGGGCACGATATGAGCTTGGTCTTTTATTTCTCTTTTGGGATTTTGCCTAGAATTGCCTGATTGAATTATGATAATTTTGCCTGGAAGATCCTGATTGATTATAATATCTACGTTTAGCCTTGTGAAATTTCGAGAGGGAAGCACCTCTCATTGAGGCTTGCAATCACATTTCCTGTGACAAAGGCGTCATTTATATCTTTTACATAGTTGTATAATATACGAAAGATCCTTTTTAGTTCTCCATGGCCTGATGGCTGCTTGGCACCATTTATTTGCATTTTCATAAGCTAATTGAACAACTAATGGCATAGCTTGGTCAACATCTGCAAACACACTACCTGCAGTTCTCAAAAGTCGATCAGCAAAGTCGGCATACAGGAACGGCTCATTAGGTCCTTGAATCACTTTTGACAAGCTACCTTGTTAGATCCCCAGGTCCTTGTACAGTTTTTCCATGCCTCTAAGGCAGCTGCATTTATCTGAGCATATACATCTGGGTCATAATCTGTTTGAGCCTGTAAGTCTGCGAATTGCCCTTCTCCTGTGAGCATGTCTATATTATAGTTTCAAACCCTGCAGCCGCGTTTCTTTTAGCCGTTTCTATACAAAGTTCTTGAAATTGCGATCGCCAAACCAAGAATTGCCCCCCGCTTAATGTTTGCTTTACATAGACTTTTCCAGTCTGAGGGGGTTAAGCTAAAGGTGTTAAGGGACTCCAGCATACTCAACGTGAAAGGAGCTTGGGGCCCATAAGTCATTACTGCCTCTTTGAGATTTTTTATTGTTTTGAAATCTACTGACTGATGGACACTCTGTCCATTTTTCTTTTCAATGCTGGCGGTTCCCAATGCATCTGTGAGTTTGTCCTCGAGAGCGCATAAGCGATCAGAAAGACTTTTTATTTCTGTTTCTAGGGTATTAAGTGCCTAGTAATACCCTTCATATTTTCTGTAATGGATTCCACCCATGGGGGAGTAGAGGACGCAAGTGGTTTCCTCTGCCTGACGGTCCTTTTTCTCGGTCTTTTTTAGTTTCTTTTTCCTCATTTTCTCAGGATCACTTTTACTAGATTCCTCACCACTGCTAATTTCACTGACAGCAATATCCTGAGGCCCAGGTTCCAGTGAGAGCAAGTATCCTTCAGCTTTCGCCAATAACTCCCGAATAGCTTTAATAGCTTGGATTTTGTCATTTTTGGGTCTCTTCTAATACTCTCTTTACTGGTCTCAGTTGGCCCAGTGGAATCTACACTTTTTTGATCACTTTCATTTTGTCTATATACTCCTCACTGAGAACAGAGTCAAGTATATCAAGGAGTCTTTGCATAGCCTCTATCACTTGGGATTCAGTTATATTCGAACCCATCTTTAGAGACCTTTCAGTTCTTACCTGTCCGCTCCGAAGTTCCCCGTACGGGCCGCCACCTGTTGCCCCGCCTGAAGCAATTGGAGCAATGGAGCCGCGGGAAAAACTTCAGAAGCAAACTGGAGACAAACAGCTTTTTATTCTGATAACTTTTCTCTCTGGTTCTAACAACGACTAACTCACGCCAAACCCACCACTAAAATGGCGCTGACCCGATCCGCAATTTCGGCCAAGTCACTCGAGATCCCGCAACAAGTCTCGTGAGACTACGGGATGGAGACAATGCCCAAATCTCCCCACGGCTCATAGTCAACTGCAATTCAAGCCAATCCCTAAAACAGGGCTCCTGCAGTATTATCCAGAGGTTGATAAAAGACAATAGCTTTCTTTTCTCATGAATTTAGCATAAAAACACATCAATGCTGGGTTGCGGTGGCGCACGCCTGTAATCCCAGCACTTGGGAGGCTGAGGCAGGAGGATCGCTAGTTCAAAGCCAGCCTCAGCAAAGGCGAGGCACTTAGCAACTCAGTGAGACCCTGTCTCTAATAAAATACAAAAAAAAAAAAAAAAAAAAACCATCAATATTGGGCTGGGGTTTATAGCTCAATTGGTAGAGTGCTTGCCTTGCATGCTCAAAGCCCTGGGTTCGATCCCAAACCCGAAAAAAAAAATATATATATATTTGTTATATTTTTATATATAATTATATATATATAAATATATATATATATATTTTATATATATATAAATATATATATATATATATATATATATATATCAACTAAATGATTGTAAATATCTCCCTGGCCTTAAGATCATTTTGTCCTTCGAAAGGACCAGGTTGAAGTATAGTTTAACACCACCTGCAGTCCCATTTCAGTTTCAGTTTTCCGATTCATGCTGACCCGTCTTTCAGGAGGAAAGGACAGGAAACAAGGGCCAGGAGATGGCACAGGTAAGGGCCCTGGTGCAGATATTGGCAATGCCCCAAGTGCATCACCTGTTCCCACTGCAGTGCAACCTCCTCTGCCAAGGGCATCTTTCTTGACATCCTCTGTAAATCTAATACAGACCAGGTCCACTGGGGCTTCAGCCGTAGACAAGAGGGCAAGAATCCCATCGAGTTTGTAATTTATTACACACTTATTTATTGCATACTTACTACATATTAAACACTCTTGGAAGTACTGGGAAGAAGTAACGAACAATGTGACAGTGTTCCAACCCTCATGAAGCTTATCATCTAGTCAGTGACAATGAAAGAAAACGTAAGTTTTTCTGGTCAACGGTCTTCTTCTTTTTTAACTTTTTAATTTTATTTTACTTATTCTAATTCGTCATATATGACAGCAGAATGCAATTAACTTGTCTTCTTCTTTCTCTCTCTTTCAATTACTTTGTTTTGAGTACCAAAGAGGTCAGGCACTGTGGTACCCAATGGTTTAAGAGTAATATGTAGGGCTGGGGCTGTAGCTCAGTGGCAGAGTGCTTGCCTAGCATGTGAGAGGCACTGGGTTGATCCTTAGCACCACCACATAAAAATAAACAAATAAAATAAAGGCATCCTGGGCTGGGGTTGTGGTTCAGTGGCAGAGCGCTCGCCTAGCACATGTGCTGCCCGGGCTCAATCCTCACCACGTAAAAATAAAAGCATGTGTACAACTAAAATAAATAAGTATTTAAAAAAAAACATTTTAAAAAGGCATTCTGTCCATTTACAACTACAAAAATAGTTTTAATAAGAGTAATATGTATGGGACTGGGGATTGTGGCTCAGCGGCAGAGCGCTTGCCTCGCACGTGCGCGGCCCGGGTTCGATCCTCAGAACCACGTACAAATAAACCCATTGTGTGTACAACTAAAGCAAAAATAAAAATAAATATTTAAAAAAAAAAGAGTAATATGTAGGGCTGGGGTTGTGGCTCAGTGATAGAGCACTTGCCTAGTACGTGTAAGGCACTGGTTTGATCCTCAGCACCACATAAAAATAAATAAACAAAATAAAGGTACTGTGTCCATCCACTACTAAAAATATTTTTAATGAAGAGTAATAAATAAATATGTATAGAAATGTCTACAATAAAGTTTATTGAACATAAGCAATGATAATTCTGAATTTATTAGTTCACTTGACAAAATCTCTTGACCACCTAATAGAAGCCAGGAATAGTTGCTGGGGATGCAACAGTGAACAAACAGATAAAAGTGCCCATCGTCATAGAGTTGACTTTTTAGTTGGGGAGACAGATAATAAATAAGATCACTAAGTGAGTTACACATTATGTCAGATAAGAAACAAGTACACTAGAGAAAAAAATATAGAAAACTACAGAGGGAAAAGGTTGAGATTTTAGAGAATGTAGCCAGGAAGGACCTCACAGAGAAGAGAACATTTAAATAGAGACTCAAGGCAAGTAGGGAGGGACCAGGTAGATATATAAAAAAATACAGAGTACTGGGAGAAGTACAAAGGTCCTGAGATGGGAATGTACCTTCTGTGGTTGAAGAAGTGTAAGGAAAGAGGCCAGTGTGGCTGAGCAGAGTAAACAAGGAAAGAGTAGAGGAAGGTTGGGGTTGTAGCTCAGTGGCAGAGCGCTTGCCTCACACTGTGCGCGGCCCAGGGTTCGATCCTCAGCCCACGTAAACATAAATGAACTAAAGTAAATAAATAAATAAATAAAGAGGAGAGGAAATGAGACAAGAGACAGAAGGTGTGTATAGCCTTCTCAGTCATGGGAAAGACATTTCATATTATTTTAAGTGAGGTAAAAATCCACTGGAGGGCTTCAAAGGCAAAGGAATGACCTGATCTGACTTAGATATAAAGATGTGTGATGCCATATTAAGTATCAGTTAATGGGGGATCAACGGTAGAACAGGAAACGCAGTGAGGAGATTATAATAATCCAAATTGGAGATGATTGCTGATTAGACTACTGGCAGTGAAATGGTGAGAAAGTGGTAGAATTCTGAATATTCCTTGGGGAGGGGTTAAAAAAGGAAGAGACAAGAAAAATATCAAGCTTTTTGTCCCCAGCATAGGATTAGCATTAACTGTAGAATGAGTAGGGTGATAGAAGGGATGAGAGTACTTTTGGACATGTTCAGTTTGAGATGCTTCTGAAACATCCAAGTAGTGATATTAAAACTGCAGGCTGGATGGATATATGAACTGGAATTCATATGAGCCTAGAAGTCTTGGCTAATGGTATGTAGAAATTCCCACCATAAAGAGATGCAGATTGAGGGGCTGGGGCTGTAACTTAGTGGTAGAGCACTTGCCTAGCTTATATGAGGCACTGGGTTCAATCCTTAGCACCACATAAAAATCAAAAACTTGGGGCTGGGATTGTGGCTCAGCGGTAGAGTGCTCACCTCATGCGTGTGAGGCCCGGGTTCGATCCTCAGCGCCACATAAACATAAATACAGTGCATTGTGTACGACTAAAGCAAATAAATAAGTACATATAAAAATCAAAAACTTTTACAGTCATGCTATCCATACACAACTACCAAAAAAAGATTTTTTAAAAAAGTGAAGCAGATTGAGCATCCCTAATCCAAAAAAACCCCAAACCAAAACTTTCTAAGTACCAACATGATACCATAAGTGGAAAATTCCACACCTTACTTCACATGATGGGTCACAGTCAAAACACAGGAAACACTAAAAATATTGTATAAAATCACATTCCAACACAGGCGCGGTTGCGCATGCCTGTATTCGCCACAATTGGGAGGCTGAGGCAGGAGGATCCGTAGTTCAAAGCCAGTCTCAGCAATGGCGAGGCACTTAGCAACTCAGTGAGACCCTGTCTCTAATAAAATACAAAAAAAAAAAAAAGAGCTGGAGATATGGCCCAGTGTCGAGTGCCCCTGAGTTCAATCCCCGGTGTCAAAAAAAATACATTCAAGCTATATGTATAAGGTTTACATAAAACATAAATGAATTTCATGTTAGACTTGGGCCCCATCCCTAAAATATCTTATTAGGGATATGAAAATATTCCAAAACCCAAAACATCTGAAATGTTAAATATTTCTGGTACCAGTGTTTCAAATAAAAGATATCCTCAACCTCTATTGAAAACCACAAGGCTGGATGAAATCCTCTCTAGTGATTTTTTTTTTTTTTTTTTTTGTGGAAGATACTAGGGATTGAACCCAGGATACTTAACCACTAAGCAATATCACCAGCTCTTTTTTATATTTTATTTTGAGACAGGGTTTCACTAAGTTGCTTAGGGCCTTGCTAAATTGCTGAGGCTGGCTTTGAACTTGTGATCCTCCTGCCATCAGCCTCCCATGATGCTGGGATTACAGGAGTCTAGACTGTAGTGATATTTCTTTTTTTTTTTTTTAACTATTTATTTATTTACTTTAGTTGTACACAATGCAATGCATTCATGTTTACGTGGTGCTGAGGATCGAACCTGGCCATGCACGTGCAAGGCGAGCGCTCTGCCGCTGAGCCACAATCCCAGCCCCTGTAGTGATATTTCATGTGGTTTTATTTCTTCAAAATCTCTCTCTTTGTTTAAAATTTTGCAACGTGTCATTTTTCAATAATAATTCTTGGGACAAGAAAGAGGAAAAATAAAGAAGAGTTAAAGAGTTCCTATCAGGACCAAAGCATCAGATAAGATAAATATGCCCCTTAGTCACAATGATGGCACATTCTGCATTAGCAATTTGAAGGCAGTCCAGTGGGTACACAGAGGATGGAACAGACCCCCTTGTTGCTTCATGTCCCCACTAGCGTAAGTTTGGCACCTGAGTAAGAGGCCATCTTTTTATAAACTCACAGGACACCACCTAACCAATCACTAGAGGCACTGGGAGGAGTCCCTCTTAAGACTGTTCATGACCATCTTAGGGAGGAGAGTCCACTCTCCATAACAGTGATGATTATACAAGGCAAAACTTGAAAATCAGATGGTATGGGGCATGCCTATAATCTCAGTACGTGGGAGGTCTCCTTGAGCCCAGGAGTGTGAGACCAGCCTGGATATCCCAGACTCCAACTCAAAAAAAAAAAAAAAAAAAAAAAGAACAAAAACAACTTGATTATATTTATTATGTGCTAGGTTTTTACATTCCATTTAACTTCTTTATTGTATTAGCCCATTTAATCACCTCAACAAATATATGAGATGGGAACTATTATTATCCTCCTTTCTATAGTCCAAAGAACTGAGTCTTTTTTAAGAGTTGCCTGAGGTTTCATGGTTAATATATGGTGGACTTAGGATGTGAAAATAGCACATCTCATTACTGAAATAATACTCTCAACTCTTAAGACTACATGATACTGCTGTGTTTCTTTGCATCTTGTAGCCTTTATTCCAGCACCATTCCACTTTACTAAAATGTAAAATATGAGCCCAGCACAGTGGAACTCGCCTGTAATTCTAGTGATCCAGGAGGCTGAGGCAGGAGGATTGCAAGTTGGAGGCCAGCCCAGGCAACTTAGTGAGACTCTGTCTCAAAATAAAGTTTGGAGCCGGGCGCGGTGGCGCACGCCTGTAATCCAAGCACTTTGGAGGCTGAGGCAGGAGGATCGCGAGTTCAAAGCCAGCCTCAGCAATGGCGAGGCACTTAGCAATTCAGTGAGACCCTGTCTCTAAATAAAATACAAAAAAGGTCTGGTGATGTGGCCCAGTGGTCGAGTGCCCCTGAGTTTCAATCCCCGGTCCAAAAAAAATAAATAAATAAAAATAAAGTTTGTTTGTTTGTTTGTTTTTTAAGAATTTCAAAATTTTGGGCTGGGTTTGTGGCTCAGCGGTAGAGCGCTTGCCTACCATGTGCGCGACCCGGGTTCGATCCTCAGCACAATAAAGGCATTGTGTACAACTAAAGCAAATAAATAAATATTAAAAAAAAAAAGAATTTCAAAAATTTTATTTTTAAAAATGCCTTCATCGCCGGGCGCGGTGGCGCACGCCTGTAATCCCAGCACTTTGGAGGCTGAGGCAGGAGAGAATCGCGAGTTCAAAGCCAGCCTCAGCAATGGCGAGGCACTTAGCAACTCAGTGAGACCCTGTCTCTAATAAAATACAAAAAAGGGCTGGGGATGTGGCCCAGTGGTCGAGTGCCGCTGAGTTCAATCCCCGGTACCAAAAAAAAAAAAAAAAAAAAAAATGCCTTCACTACAAATTGAAAATATAAGGAAGTTCCTTTGCTCTACCACAAGAAACAGTACTTAAATGTGGACTGCAGAGAAAGTTTATAATCTAAAAACAATAATTTTTAAATATCCATAGGCATTTAGTCCAGCCTCCAATAGGCAGTACAATTCTCAGGCAGCCAAAGTACCAGGATTATTAGTAAAGCAATCTCCCCATCCAGAATTTGTAGCTTCATTTCTATACTTAATGAGGAAGGATAAAATGTATATGATCCCAATAGTGATTTCCACCTGTCACACCTACATGTGTCCCTGAAATTTTCACATGATACAAAGTTGAGTTTTTCTTTCCCATTGATATTTTGGATTCATGACTATTACTCCTTTTTACTTTTTCCCCATAAGTGAATGTAAGCTTTCTTTGAATATAGTATGATATTGGTAATTGACCATTGATATCTGTATTTACTGGTTCATAAGTGATTGAACTTTCAATGAGAATACCCTGTGGCACACTTCAGTTTTGATCCCACGAGAAGAGAGAGGATAAAGGAATTCAAAGAAATTCAAGTCTTCCAGATACAGTACAACCAGTTCCTGGGTATAGTTCATATACCTAGAGTTGCTGGTGGTTCAAATAGGGCCTTTGTTTAATTCTGACTTGCAGCCAGTATTCACTACAGGCTATAGCCACATCCTCAAAACTATGAATGGGGGCTGGGGATATAGTTCAGTAGCAGAGCACTTGCCTAGCATCTGTGAGGCATTGGGTTCAATCCTTTTTTTGTTGTTGTTTTTTTGTTTTTTTTTTTTTGGTACCGGGGATTGAACTCAGGGGCACTCGACCACTGGGCCACATCCCCAGCCCTTTTTCGTATTTTAGTAGAGACAGGGTCTCACTGAGTTGCTAAGTGCCTCGCCACGGCTGAGGCTGGCTTTGAACTCGCGATCCTCTTGCCTCAGCCTCCCAAGTGCTGGGATTACAGGTGTGCGCCACCGCGCCCAGCTTGGGTTCAATCCTTAGTACCACATAAAAACAAATAGATAAGGCCGGTCGCGGTGGCACACACCTGTAATCCCAGCACTTGGGAGGCTGAGGCAGGAGGATCGCGAGTTCAAAGCCAGCCTCAGCAATGGTGAGGCACTTATCAACTCAGTGAGACCCTGTAAAATACAAAAAAGGGCTGGGGGACTGGGGTTGTGGCTCAGTGGTAGAGCGCTCGTCGCCTAGCACATGCGCGGCCCGGGTTCGATCCTCAGCACCACATACAAATAAGTGCATCGTGTACAACTAAAACAAATAAATAAATATTTTTTTAAAAAAGGGCTGGGATGTGGCCCAGTGGTTGAGTGCCCCTGAGTTCAATCCCTGGTACCAAAAAACAAAACAAAAAAACCAGATAAAGTCACTCTGTCCTTCTACAACTACCAAAATAATAATAATAATAATAAAAATTTAAAATTTAAAAAAAAAAGAATGAACACAAAAAGCAATGGGGGAGCCCCACTACCACATCAGCAATCTTGAGCATTTCAGATCTCACTTTGAGCTTACCAAAGAAATAGGAAATTCCAAATAAAAAGTTTTTTTTATAAAGGGCTAGAATGTAGCTTAGTGGTACTGCACCCCTGGGTTCAATCCCCAGTGCCACCAAAAACTAAAAACCACCACCAAAAAAATGCAAAATATGTCCAGGACAAAGTTGTGATCTAAGAAATGTTTGACATACTCCTTGATCTAACACCTTAAGTACCTTCATTTTTGTTTTCTCTTCTATTGTTAACAATTTATATGAGTCTGTTAGGAATGAAGTGTGGGCACATAAAAAGTTTAAATTTTACCTGCTTTACAATTCTTCCAGTAACTCTGGAAACCACATCCCTAAGTAGAAAAAAATCTTCTGGAGCACAATAAAAATCTCAACCTCAAATCTTTTCTCTGTCTGTCGGTCCCTGTCTCTGTCTCTGTCTCCTATGCTCAGGATTAAGCCCAGGGTCTTGTACACAGCAAGCAAGCACTATACCATTGAACTACAGCCCCAGCCCCCATTTTACATTCTTTTTTTTTTTTTTTTTGGTGTATGTGTGTGTGTGTGTATGTGTGTGTGTGTGTGTGTGTTTCTTTTCTGTACTGGGGATTGAACCCAGGGATGCTTTACTACTGAGCCACATCTCTAGCCCTTTCTATTTTTTATTTTGAGACAGGGTCTTGCTAAATTGCTTAGGTCCTTGCTAAGTTGCTGACACTGCCTTTGAACTTGCTGTCTTCCTGCCTCAGGCTCCCAATTCGCTGCTATTACAGGCATGCTCTACCATGCCCGGCTATTTTTCCCCTCTTGAAAATACTCACCATAATGGTTGTCTTGGGTGTATAGGGCACATTATAATTTTTAGCAATTTCTACCAGGTACTGTTCCACTAGAATCTGGGGTAGAGTGTTCACATTTAATTTACACATTAGCTGCAAAATAAAAAAAACACAACAAATTTGTTTACACACAAACTTATAAAATACAAACAAAGAGATTAGGTGGTCTTTCAACTCCAAATCACTGTTTTTGATCTTTCTATTCTATTGTCTAAGAGGTATAATTTTTAAGATGTTTAATTCAGCCACAAGAAGGGGCCCAACTTGTGAATGTATTATAGGACAGCCCTATCTTAGAGTTAAGGAATGTCAAACCAAACAAAGTTAAGAGGAAGAAAGTAAACATAAGAAAAAATATTTGAGTTGGGTGTCACCACGTAATCCCAGCAATTTGGGAGGCTGAGACAGGAGGATAAAGATCTGATTTTAATTTCCTAGTCTTAAGACTTGTCCAAATTACTCTGCCTCCAAAGCAAAATTTATTTGTCTACATCTTGTAGTCTGCACAAAACTACATGTTTTGAGTTTGCTCAGTTTTCTTAGATTCCTGGGTTTAGAAAAGTGTGTGTCTCTGACTGGGTGCAGTGGTACATGCTTGTAATCCCAGTGACTAAGGAGGCTAAGGCAGAAGGATTCCAAATTCGAGGCCAGCCTCCACAACTTGGTGAGACCCTGTCTCAAAATACAAATAAAAAGGGCTGGGGATGTAGTTCCATGGTTAAACACCTCTGGGTTCAATACCCAGTAGTTAAAAAAAAAATAGAAAAATGTGAATCTCTGGAAATGACACTACCACCTGAGAGTTGACAGTTCCAATTTCATTTGTTTGACAGAGCTGACCATACTTTTGGCTGTATTTTGCACACAGATTAGATACCTGCAAAAAAACCAACACCAAGAAAGAAAGGCAAAGTTCATGAAGTTATGGAAAATTTGCTTGAGAAAAAGAACAATCTAAGTGATAAACCAGCCTAATTCCATCTTAAGACTGGGAGCCATCCTGTCAAAAAGTTATGAAAAGCCCACTTCAGTTTTCTATGTAATGCTAAGATTTCTATTTGGCCTGAGCTTATTTTGATGTTTTAAAATTGTTTGGCATTCATGCCCAGGCCTTGAGCTCACTCAGGCCTGGCTTTCCTTGACCAGATAACAACTCTCTCTCTCTCTGAAACTAACGGTGCCTCATAAACTTTTGATGTGGGGTTTGACTACACTCCCTTCTTGGAATGCAATGCCATGTAGATTATTAGTTTGCTACTTGCTTTTGAATTATACATGTCTGAACTTGTTAGCTGTAAGTTCCCAAGATTTTTTGTAACTCTTTGAACTATAAAAACCTTGTCTTCCCTGAGAGCCGGGCTGACCCCAAGCCCAGTGTTTGGGAGGGGCAGCCACTGGCCAGCTTTCTTTGTGTGCATACAATATAAGCTTGCTTTAATTTAAAATTGGAGTTGGTAGTCTTTTCTTTGCATCCTGGATCAACATTTTTGGAGGCCCCAGCGAGATTCAGACCACTACAAATTCTGAAGCCAGACCTTCGCTCTGGGACTCCGGGGCAGAGTGCCATCCTAGGGGGTGCACACCTTGAAGACATTCCAAGGCCCCAGTGTGTGCCTTTGGTCCTTTGGACTACTGGAGTGAACTGCCGCATCAAAAGAATTAGCAAGCATCCAGTGGAAAAGAAACCTCCATAGGCAAGTGGCGCCCTAGTAACATCTGGTATCTGGTTTTGAGATCTCTTCTGGGGACAGTGAGGTGCCTGGCGAGGCACATACACTCCTGTCCAGGGCAGTAGCGAAAGGTCGCACTGCTTTCTGGTTCTGGTCTAGTCAGGAATTCCCACTGGGGACAGAGAGGTGCCTGACGAGGCACATATGCACTCCTGTCTGGAGCATTAGCAAGATGTTGCACTGCTCCCTGGTTGGTTTGGTGCCTGGTTCTTGTTCTTTTGTGTATTGTCCTGTGTTCTGTTTTTTGTTTTGTTTTGTTTTTGTTTTTCTGCCTTCTCATGTGTGTCTTCTCTGTTGTAAATGTAAAAAATTAAACAACAACATGGGTAATAAGACAAGTAAGCCTGATACTCCTTTGAACTGTGTTTTAAGGAATTTTGACAAACTTTATCCCCATTTTGTTAAGCAGGATTATGGTTATCCCATCACCAAAAAACACCTCCGAACATTCTGTGAGGTAGAATGGCCCACCTTTGGAGTCGGCTGGCCCCCTGAGGGCACCTTTGATCCCCAAGTGACATGGGCTATATCTAACATCACTCTTGGTAATCCTGGCCACCCAGATCAAATAGGATATACTCTACCCTGGGCGGAAGCAACAACTAATTCCCCAGGCTGGATGAAGGTTTGGATGGTCCAGAATGGACAGGGAGGGCAAGCCCTGGTTGTGGCTGGGAGAACTCCCCAGGGTCCCTCAAACACGAACCATAAATCCACTAAGAGCCCTGTCCTACAGGACTCTCCGGAGGATTCCCTCGTTCCCCCAGATGCTTTGGCTCCTCTTTATCCTCCTGCCGCGGGTGCAGTCGCAGCTGCTCCACTAACTACTCCACCATCTCCCTCTCCCTCCCCTCAACCGCTTCCTCAATCACCCCACTCAACCACTCCTCCAACTCTAGTCTTCCCAAAGGAGCCAGCCCCTGTTCTTTCTCCTCCCCATACCCGACAGGGCCACCCTTATGGAAGGCCTGGCTCAATTGCTTCCCCTGGCCGACCTGCCGGCTCCATTTCTATTAATATCCCTAAAGAGGAGCCAACTCCGTCCCCTGTTCTTCTCTCTCCGCCAGATTCCAGAAGGTCGCTACGTGTATGTTCCATTTTCCACAACAGACCTTTATAACTGGAAAAACCAGAATCCCCCTTTTAGCACGGATCCTAGTTCCTTGATTTCTCTGGTTGATTCCGTTTTCTTTAATCACCTCCCCACCTGGGATGACTGTCAACAGATTCTCCATACTCTCTTCACCACGGAGGAAAGGGAGCAAATCCTGGCAGAAGCGGCTAAAGCGCTGCCTGGGATAAGCGCTCTTACAAGCGACGAAAAAAACAGAAGTGATTGAACGAGCTTTACCTAGGAGAAGACCAAGCTGGGACTATGGGACAACTAAAGGTAGGAGAGCACTCGGTGAGTACCACCAGACTCTATTAAAGGGCCTTAAAAGGGCAGCTCGAAAACCCACAAATCTTTCTAAGGTAGCAGATATAAAAACAGGGGCCAAATGGGTTGCCTTCAGCGTTTCTTGAGCGCCTCCTGGAGGCATACCGTCTCTATACTCCTATAGACCCTGAGGACCCGACAAGCCTCAAGGCAATTAATCTGGCTTTTGTGACTCAGTCGGCCCCAGACATCCGTAAAAAGATTCAAAAGATAGATGGCTTTGCAGGAAAAACCAGGTCAGAATTATTGGAAATAGCCCCCAAAGTGTTTGAAAATAGAGAGAGCTGAGATGATCTACTGATAAGAAAAGTAAACCGGGCCACAGTGGCCGCATTACAGGCTTCTGAAACCTCCAATCCTAGACAAAGTCAGACCACATACAACAGAGACAAAAAGCGGTCTTCCCTGCTACAAATCCAGTGTGCTTATTGCAAAGAAATTGGACATTGAAAAAATGAATGCCCCCAACGTAATCCGAAGAGCTTGCCTCGACCACAGGCCGGAGCTCCTCAGCCAAAACCAGTTTTAACTTTAGAAGAATAGGGGGACCATGGCTCTTTCAAACTAGGCTCCTGAGAGCCCATGGTAACTTTCTCAATTGGGGGCCAACCTGCAAATTTCCTAGTAGATACAGGAGATTCACATTCAGTGTTACAGAAGCCCATAGGACCCCTCACTAATGAAACCATGAAACAAAAAAAAATTAAAAAGTATAAATGGACTATAGACCAGACTGTTAACATAGGATGAGGAACTGTAACTCACTCTTTCATTGTTATCCCTGAATGCCCTTTCCCATTGCTGGGACGGGACCTTTTAAACAAACTTCAGGCAACTATTTCATTCTCTAGAGATATGCCTACATTAAAATTGGGGAATCCTACAAAGGCCCTAACTATAACCTGCCCATTAAGTGAGGAGTATCTGCTTTTTCAAAATCCAATCCAACTTCAAAAGAAAAATGAGAGAAATTATTAATTCAAAAAATTCCTACCTGAGGATAACCCTCCAGGGCTAGCTGAGCATGTGCCATCAGTTGTAATACAACTAACATCTGGGGCTATGCCCATCCGGGTTAAACAATACCCCATCAGTTTTGAAGCTAGGAAAGAAATTAAAACCCACATCAAGCATCTCCTAGAAGTGGGGATACTAATTAGATGTCAATCGGCTTGGAACACCCCCTTGTTGCCTGTCCAAAAGCCTGGGACTCAAGATTACAGACCAGTACAAGATTTAAGGAAAGTGAACAAACGGGTAGAAACTATACACCCAACTGTCCCTAACCCCTACACTTTGCTCAGTTTGTTGCCACCAGAACATACAGTTTATACTGTATTAGATTTGAAAGACACATTTTTCTCCATCCCTTTGTCAAAACTGAGTCAGCCTATCTTTGCTTTCGAATGGACTGATTTAGAGATGGGGATGTCGGGACAACTGACCTAGACTCGACTACCTCAGGGATTAAAAATTCCCCCACTATCTTTGATGAAACTCTCAATCAAGATCTGAGACTGTTTCGCAATAAGTACCCTGAGGTAACCTTGCTCCAATATGTAGATGATCTTCTGTTAACAGCAAAAGACAAAGAGGACTGTTTAAGGGCCACCCAGGGTTTGCTAGGAACCTTGGCTCAATTGGGGTACTGAGTCTCCAAGAAAAAGGCAAAAATCTGTTCCTCTCGGGTTACTTATTTGAGATATGAACTGAGGGAAGGGAAAAGACTGTTATCCCAAACCCACATAGAAGCCATAATGAAGATCCCAACCCCAACCACTAAAAAGCAGGTTAGGAAATTTCTAGGGGCAGTTGGATACTACCACCTTTAGATACCTAGATTTGCTGAAATTGCCAAGCCGTTATATACTGCAACTGCAAGAGGCAAGTCACCTTTAATTTAGACTGAAAAAAATAAATTGGCCTTCAAAAATTTAAAAGAGGCTCTGGTTCAGGCCCCTGCCTTAACCCTCCCTGATGTATCTAAGCCCTTCCATCTTTATGTTCATGAGAGAAAGGGTATTGCTAAAGGAGTTCTTACCCAAAATTTAGGGCCATAGAAAAGACCAATTGCCTACATTTCAAAAAGGCTGGATCCTATAACATCAGGATGGCCCCCTTGTTTATGAGCCATAGCGGCTACTGCAATACTGGTAAAGAAAGCAGATAAACTTTCTCTGGGGCAGACTCTCACTGTGACTGCCCCTCACACAGTAAAAACCCCATTGAGAGATGCCACCAGTCGATGGATGTCAAATGCCCGTCTCACTCAGTACCAGGCTCTCCTCCTAGACAAGGACAGATTGACCTTCAGTAAATCCCTGACAATCAATCCTGCAACCCTGCTGCCTGATGATAACCCAGAAGAGCCAATTCATGACTGCTCAGAGATGCTGGATGTCATCCAAGGTACCCGACCAGACCTGACTGACATTCCTCTCACCAACAGAGACGCAGACCTTTACACCGATGGTAGCAGTTATGTCCGGGATGGAATAAGGTATGCGGGAGCGGCAGTAGTTACGGGCCAAAAAGAAATTATCTGGGCACAGGCTTTGCCCAGAAACTCATCAGCCCAAAAAGCAGAAATCATTGCAGTAACACAGGCATTGAGATGGGCAGAAGGAAAACGAGTAAACATTTACACGGACAGCCGTAATGCCTTTGCTACAGTACATGTGCATGGGCAGATATACAAACAAAGGGGATTTTTAACTTCAGATAGAAATACTATCAAAAATAAACAAGAAATCCTTCAATTACTGGAGGCTATCTGGTTGCCAGATAAACTGGCTATTATCCACTGGCCTGGACACCGTAAAGACAATAGCCCCCAGACCCAAGGTAATAACTTGGCCGATCAAACAGCCAGGGAAATAGCCCTTGAGAAGTCAAAATGCCAAACTATTCTTAAACTCTCAAATCGCCCAAAACTCCCAGTTAAAATTGAGAAAGAAACTCCTTTATACACTACTGAAGAGATAAACTTGTACTCTTCTATGGGAGCCCAACAAAACTGTCACGGCTGGTGGACTCTCCCAGATGAGAAAATTTGCATGCCTAAGCTTTTAGGGAAAAAATGGTTAACTGATCTTCATCAGGCGATGCATTTATCCCCCCAAAAAACTTCAGAACTAATTTCACCCCACGTTTGGTTCCCGGGACACCGAGAAATACTCCAAAACATCTCAAATCTCTACATGACATGTGCACAGGTAAATGCTAAAAAGAACCATCTTCCACAGGGAAACAAAAGTCAAGGTAATGTACCTGGTAAATTTTGAAAATTAGACTTTACTGAAATTAAACCAGGACTATGTGGATATAAATACTTGTTAGTCTTTGTTGAAACTGTCTCAGGCTGGGTAAAAACTTTTCCAACTTGAACAGAAACAGCACAAATAGTAGTTAAAAAATTAATAACTGAGATTGTTCCTAGATTTGGCCTTCCTCTAACTTTGGGGTCTGACAATGGCCCAGCCTTCACAGCCAAATTATCTCAATTAATTTCAAGAGCCCTTGATATAAACTGGAAATTACATTGTATGTACCATCCTCAAAGTTCAAAAAAGATAAACAAGATAAATAAAACATTAAAAAAACTTTGACTAAATTAATACTTGAGACTGGTGGTAACTGAGTTGATCTCCTGCCTTTTGCTCTCTTAAGGGCCCGTTGCACCCCTTACCGAGAAAAATTTACCCCTTATAAAATAATTTATGGGTGGCCACGGCCTTTAGTTCCCAGAGTACACCAAGATCTGGTGAGAGACATTCCAATCTCAAAAACACTCAAAGGGCTACAACTAATCATAGATAAGATCTTTCCCCAGGTCCAGGCTGCTCAGCCCTTTGGACACAGACTGCCCGATCATTCATTCCAACCAGGTGATGCTGTGCTGATATGACGTTTAAAAAAACTAACAGCCTTGAGCCCAGGTGGAAGGGCCCTTACATCGTGATTCTCCACACTCCTACTGCAGTCAAAGTTGCTGGTATTCCTGCCTAGACCCATCACTCACAGCTAAAAAAGACACCTACAGAAACCACAGAGGAAGAACCCACTGGAAGAGAATCCAGCAGCCAAAGGTGGAAAGTGACTGAGCGTGGGCCTTTTAAAGTTAAAATTACTAAGGTTTAATATTTTGTCACTAGCTTCTTATTGCTTTTCCTGTTATTATAAACATTATGCTAATAATTTTTGCCTGTTAGAGTATACATGTATGTTTAGGTTTTAGCTATGCTGGCCTCAACAAACCTTGTATCCCATCTGTAGCCCAAGAAGGACCTGCTATAGCAGGATCTTCACTAATACTAAATTGTACTTACTCTTGTCAAGATCCAGTAATTGGCCCTATCAAATTATATAAAGATAACCAAGAAATTTTTAGTCAGGTATTCAGGGAGGGACCATGGAAAAATCTTACAGACCAATCTCGAAGAGATAATATAAATTTTAAAATCTATAAATACTCTGCTCACCCTCAAGATTCAGGAAAGTATTCCTGTACTAAACTAAAAAAAAAGGGGCCCCAATAGATACTGTTTATTCGAAAGCTACTTTAAAGGTAGATGTTTCTGTAAGTCCCCTAAATTCTATAACTACTCAAAACTTTTGGTTACAATTGGCTGTTGGCACTATAGACAAAAGTTCCTTCTACATACAAAAAGAAAACTTCATCCATCAATTACTAGCTAACAATCTTATAGGTCTATCTGTAAAATATACTATGTTAAAGTCACTGGTGATAGAGCAACACAGCAAGACTGGCCAGTATACCATGAAGAGCCAGTTTTGCCAGCTTCACTGGTTATTCAAAAACATTGTTTATACATAGATTGTACCCTTCCCTGATCCCCCCCCCCAAATTGTTCTGTTGAGCAAAATATCTCCCTACCCAATGGCAAAACGACTGCCAAAAGGATGGGTTTTTCTCTGTAATAAAGCAAACTTCCAGGCTTTGCCTACAAACTTTTCTGAGATCTGTTCTATTAGGCGGATCTTTCCTTTACTGCCATCCCTGACAGCTCCCCACCAAATTACCCTCAGTCTGCCCTCCAACTGCGATGACAATTTAATCCTCCTGGACCCACTAGACACTGCAATTGCAGCAGCTTTTCTTATGCCACTTCCGGGTTGCAGGAGCCCTGTTTGGGGATTGACTTGAATTGCAGTTGACTAAGAGCCCTGGAGATTTGGCCATTGTCGCCTCCCGTAGTCTCACGGGACTTGTTGCGGGATCTCGAGTGACTTGGCCGAAATTGCTGATCGGGTCAGCGCCATTTTAGGGTGTGTTTGGCGTGTGTTAGTTGTTGTTAGAACCAGGGAGAAAAGTTACCAGAATAAAAAGCTGTTTGTCTCCAGTTTGCTTCTGAAGTTTTTCCCGCGGCTCCGTTGCTCCAAGCGCTTCAGGTGGCAACAGGTGGCGGCCCGTACGGGGAACTTCGGAGCGGACAGGTAAGAACTGAAAGGTCTCTAAAGATGGGTTCGAATATAACTGAATCCCAAGTGATAGAGGCTATGCAAAGACTCCTTGATATACCTGACTCTGTTCTCAGTGAGGAGTATATAGACAAAAGTGAAAGTGATCAAAAAAGTGTAGATTCCACTGGGCCAACTGAGACCAGTAAAGAGAGTATTAGAAGAGACCCAAAAATGACAAAAATCCAAGCTATTAAAGCTATTCGGGAGTTATTGGCGAAAGCTGAAGGATACTTGCTCTCACTGGAACCTGGGCCTCAGGATATTGCTGTCAGTGAAATTAGCAGTGGTGAGGAATCTAGTAAAAGTGATCCTGAGAAAATGAGGAAAAAGAAACTAAAAACGACCGAGAAAAAGGACCGTCAGGCAGAGGAACCACTTGCGTCCTCTACTCCCCCATGGGTGGAATCCATTACAGAAAATATGAAGGGTATTACTAGGCACTTACATACCCTAGAAACAGAAATAAAAAGTCTTTCTGATCGCTTATGCGCTCTCGAGGACAACTCACAGATGCATTGGGAACCGCCAGCATTTGAAAAGAAAAATGGACAGAGTGTCCATCAGTCAGTAGATTTCAAACACAATAAAAAATCTCAAAGAGGCAGTAATGACTTATGGGCCCCAAGCTCCTTTCACGTTGAGTATGCTGGAGTCCCTTAACACCTTTAGCTTAACCCCCTCAGACTGGAAAAGTCTATGTAAAGCAACATTAAGCGGGGGGCAATTCTTGGTTTGGCGATCGCAATTTCAAGAACTTTGTATAGAAACGGCTAAAAGAAACGCGGCTGCAGGGTTTGAAAACTATAATATAGACATGCTCACAGGAGAAGGGCAATTCGCAGACTTACAGGCTCAAACAGATTATGACCCAGATGTATATGCTCAGATAAATGCAGCTGCCTTAGAGGCATGGAAAACTGTACAAGGACCTGGGGATCTACAAGGTAGCTTGTCAAAAGTGATTCAAGGACCTAATGAGCCGTATGCCGACTTTGCTGATCGACTTTTGAGAACTGCAGGTAGTGTGTTTGCAGATGTTGACCAAGCTATGCCATTAGTTGTTCAATTAGCTTATGAAAATGCAAATAAATGGTGCCAAGCAGCCATCAGGCCATGGAGAACTAAAAAGGATCTTTCCGTATATATACAACTATGTAAAGATATAAATGACGCCTTTGTCACAGGAAATGTGATTGCAGCCTCAATGAGAGGTGCTTCCTCTCGAAATTTCACAAAGGCTAAACGTAGATATTATAATCAATCAGGATATTCCAGGCAAAATTATCATAATCAATCAGGCAATTCTAGGCAAAATCCCAAAAGAGAAATAAGACCAAGCTCATATCGTGCCCCAGGCCGCTGCCCCAGGTGTAAAAAGGGAAATCATTGGGCCAATAAATGCCATTCAAAATTTGACATCCATGGAAATCCTTTGTTCAGGAATTCAAAAAACGGGGCACGGGGCCCAGTACCCCGGGGCCCACAAATGTACGGGGCATTGCAGAAGGAGTATCCTCAAGCATCCACTCAGATGCTTCCCCGACACAATCCCTACTACCCATCCACTCCCTCGCCAGAGGAACAAGAGGAAATGCAGGATTAGACCTCTGTTCCACCGCCCGAATAGTGTTAACACCTGAAATGGGGGTTCAACTGATTCCCACAGGAGTCAGGGGACCTCTTCCCTCAGGGACTGTAGGACTTATTATCGGGCGTAGTCCTAAAAGCTTATTAGGTTTGCAAGTGACCCCAGGTGTAATAAACTCAGACTACAAAGGGGAAATAAAAAATAATGCTTAGCTCACCCCAAAGTATAACTTCTGTTAATCAAGGAGATAGAATTGCTCAGTTGCTTCTCCTTCCCAATTTACATAATTCATTTAAAATGGGTATGCCTCAAGAAGGGAACAATAGAGGATTTTGTTCCACTGACTCAAGTCCCATGGCTTGCTGGGTTCGAGACTGTTCAAGGAGGCCTATGTGTAAAATAAAAATCCAAGGAATAGAAATGGAGGGATTAATAGATACTGGAGCTGACTCTTCCATTATTAATTTACGCCAATGGCCCAAGCACTGGCCTCTGCAAAAAGCTTCAACCAGTTTAAGAGGCTTGGGATATAATAACCTCCCAGATAAAAGTGCGGTAATTTTAAAATGGGAGGATGATGAAGGCCATAAAGGAACATTTCAGCCTTATGTTTTACCTAATCTACCGGTTACTTTATGGGGAAGAGATATTTTGCAACAAATGGGAGTACACCTTGCAACCAAGCCTGCAGATGTTAAATGTGAAAACCTACAGGGTAATCTTAACCATAAAAGAACTCATTATCAAAAAGTACAGAGTAATCTTAACCCTAAAAGTAATCATTGTCATAAAGGAAAAAGATATTTTTTTTCGGGGCCACTGAGAAAATAATTTTGAAAATACCATGGCTTTCTGATAAGCCAGTGTGGGTCCCTCAGTGGCCCCTATCTAAAGAGAAATTACAAGCGGCCCACCTACTAGTTCAGGAACAATTAGAAGCAGGTCATATAGAACCTTCCACCTCTCCCTGGAATTCCCCCATATTTGTGATCAAGAAAAAGTCAGGAAAATGGCGATTGTTACATGATCTTAGACAAATTAATAAAACCATGCAAGTTATGGGCCCTACCCAACCTGGACTTCCTAGTCCCGTAGCTATTCCAAAAAATTTCCATCTTATTACTCTTGATATAAAGGATTGCTTCTTTTCTATTCCCTACATCCTCTGGATGCCCCAGGTTTGCTTTTTCACTTCCTTCTATTAACAATAATGGCCCTGATCAGAGATATCAATGGAAGGTTTTACCACAGGGAATGGCTAATAGCCCCACCATATGCCAAATATATGTGGACAAGGCTATCCAACCCATTAAAAATAAATATCCAAACCTCATGTGTCTACATTACATGGATGATATTTTATTGGCCCACCCTAATCAAAAAATCTTATTTAATATATTCAGTGACGTGGTAGAAAATTTAAAAAAATATGGATTATATATAGCAGAAGAAAAAGTTCAAACCAGATCTCCCATATTATATTTAGGATTTAAAATCATGGATACTTTTGTTAGACCCCAAAAAATTCTAATAAATAAAGAACATTTGACCACCCTCAATGATTTCCAAAAACTACTGGGAGACATTAATTGGCTTCGCCCTACACTAAATCTCACTACTGGCCAACTAAAACCTTTATTTGACATCCTTCGTGGAGATCCTGATCCATCTTCACCACGAACATTGACTCCTGATGCTAGGAAAGCTTTAAAGTTAGTAGAAAAAGCCATCGAAGGAGCTCATTGTGATAGATTTGATTTAACTCAACCGCTGATGTTGATTATTATTTCTTCACAATATACACCCACAGGAGTATTTTGGCAACAAGGGCCTTTATTATGGATACATTTGCCCGTCTCTCCTAAAAGTATAATTGAATCTTATACCTCCATGGTGGCTAAACTTATTCTTCAAGGACTTAAGACTTCTACTAAAATATTTGGCATTCACCCTGCTACTATTATTACTCCCTATTCATCATCACAGATTGAATACTTATGCTTCAATGATAATGATTGGGCTATAGTTAAATGCTCTACTTCTGCAAATTTTGATAATCATCTTCCTAAGTCCCCTATATTATCTTTTTGTATTAATCATCCTATTATATTTCCACAGGTAATAAAAAAAAAACCTCAACCTATTCCTAAGGCATTTAATGTATTTACAGATGGGTCCTCAAATGGTACTGCTACAGTAGTCACTAAAAAAGAAAATATGACTTACATAACTGCACACAAATCAGCTCAACTAGTGGAACTGGCAGCTGTGGTAAGAGCTCTGGAAAATTTTAGGGACCAGCCCGTAAACATTTTTTCAGATAGCCACTATATTGTACAAGCTGTCCCAAAATTAGAGTTAGCAGGACCAATAGCACCTCATACTCCAGCCTTTAAATTGTTTTATCAAATACAAAAACTTTTGTGGGCAAGAAAAGAACCTCTATTCGTAGGCCATATTAGAGCACATACTAATTTGCCTGGTCCCCTCCATGAAGGTAATCAAAAGGCTGACGAACTTACAAAAACAGTATTTATACTTTCAGCACTACAACAAGCTACTTTATTTCATTCCCAGTTTCATGTCAACAGCACCACCTTGCAACGTAGGTTTAAAATCACAAAGGAGCAAGCCAGAACAATTGTAAAAGATTGTAAATCTTGTATGACACATTTGCCCAATCCTCATTTCGGAGTTAACCCTAGAGGATTAATGCCCAATCATTTGTGGCAGATGGATGTTACTCATGAGCCAAGTTTTGGAAAATTGCGATTTATTCATGTGACCATAGATACATGCTCAGGCATGATTTTTGCTTCCTTACATTCTGGAGAAAAAGTTAAAGATGTTACATCTCATTGTTTGCAAGCTTTTGCTGCATTGGGCATCCCCAAAATGCTTAAAACAGATAATGGCCCCGCATATACGTCCTCATCTTTCAAACAGTTTTGCGCAAAATTCAATATATCCCATAAAACAGGCATCCCATACAATCCTCAGGGTCAGGGCATTATTGAAAGAGCAAACCGAACACTGAAAATTATGTTATTAAAACAAAAAGAGGGAAATTGGAAAAGTCCTAAGGACAGATTGGCAGTTGCCCTGTTTACCTTAAATTTTTTAACTTTAGACTCTAATGGTTATTCTGCTGGAGACAGACATTGGAATCCACACCAACAACATAAACCCTTGGTTTACTGGAAGGATGTTCTTTCAGGTACATGGAAGGGTCCAGATCCAGTATTAATTTGGGGAAGAGGATCTGTTTGTGTTTTTCCAAAAGACGAATCCTCTCCAATATGGATACCATCTAGATTAATAAAACAGGTACCACATCAAAATGATCAAGATGAAGTTATTGAAGAATCAAGATTAATAAAAAAGGTACAAAATCAAGAGGACCAAGATGAAGGTATAGAATGATTCCCTCAAAAGAGTCCTTCAAAATATTTCACAACTTAAGTGTCATTCCTCCCGGCCGGGACGAGGAGATCTCTCTTTAGTGTGCACACAATTGTATTTTTTCTTTTTTTTTCCTTTCTCTTTATATATGTCTTTATGTCTGTACATTTGTCTATATTTCATGTTAATGTGACGTCACAAATATATGTTTGTATGTTTGTTCGTCTGTCCAGTGTGACGTCACAAAGAACAAAGCGCTTATGAAAAAGTAAATATATATATATATATATGGATCCAAATAACTTTAATTTATTTTAGGTTAAGAGTATTCAATTTAGGTAAATAATTTTATAAATGAAGGTACTTTCAATTTTGATTTATAGGTGTCCCTGGGACTTCTCTTTAGCAAACAATATGACTAGTACTATATAACCTGATATTTTGGTGTTTTGACTTAAGTTTGTTTATTTGTTATTAACTTCATTTGTTTAATAGCTCATTAATTTCAATTATCTCAACAGGTAAAAGATTGCTCTGTATACAGAGATTCAAGGGTTCCAGCTAACAAATTATTTCTCTAAAGTGCCTTTACCTTTTCTTTAATCTATCTTTAATGCAGTAATTACCCTCAGTCTTTCTTTGTTTTGTTCTAAATATGATATTTTTCCAACTTATGTTTGTAGAAGCTCAACCAGCAATGTGTGTGAACAAAAATCAACTTTAATTTTCTAATCTAATTATTCTATTTTGTAGTTTGACAACTCGCCTCTTGACTCAGTGCTGCAATAGCACTGCCTTTCCTTTAATAATTGATGCTTGAGTTTCTAGGTAGCGGGCCCTGAAGATTTGCCGGTCGCATTGTCTAAACATAAAAAAGACGTCTGCTGCTACAGCTGCAGGGATCGCGGCCGCCGCAAGCATCCCTGCTGCTCAAACATCAAACAACCTCACCAACAGTGTGGCCTCTGCTCTACATGCATGGGGCCTCCTACATCAACATGTTACAACAAATGGACATTTTGATCTTTCATTGTTTGGGACTTTATGGGACAATGCCTTGCGGGTATTTGTCTAGAGAATTCAGTGTGTTACTTGATGGAACTTAGGGCAGCTGATTTGTTTAAACAATTTGATATGCTATGCAATTTGGCTCATCACCAAAAGGCTTGTCGCCTTAAAGCCGCAACATCTCCTCACAATTGGACGGCTGTTAGTCATCATATATAGTCGATCCTAAAGGGCTCCATTGGATGGCTGGTTAGCCAATGACGGGTAAGATCCCCAGAGGAGGACAACCTAAGACAGGCACAGTCGCACGGGACAGTCTCATGTGGCCGACATATCAACCTAAGACAGGAGTCAAGGGCACAGCCTTGATTATCCGATGACGGGTAAGAATGTTGGTTGCACATAGACGTCCTAGAGCATTACCTCTTTTAAAACAAAAAGGGGGAAATGCAGGAGCCCTGTTTAGGGATTGGCTTGAATTGCAGTTGACTATGAGCCGTGGAGATTTGGGCATTTTCTCCTCCCGTAGTCTCACGAGACTTGTTGCGGGATCTCGAGTGACTTGGCCGAAATTGCGGATCGGGTCAGCGCCATTTTAGTGGTGTGTTTGGCGTGAGTTAGTCGTTGTTAGAACCAGAGAGAAAAGTTATCAGAATAAAAAGCTGTTTGTCTCTAGTTTGCTTCTGAAGTTTTTCCCGCGGCTCCGTTGCTCCAAGCGCTTCAGGTGGCAACATAATACCACAATATACACTGAAAAGAACATTCTTTCTGTAGTTGTAGATGAGCAAAATGCCTATATTTTATTTGTTTATTTTTATGTGGTGCTGAGGATCGAACCCAGTGCCTCATGCATGCTAGACAAGCACTCTGCCACTGAGCTACAACTCCAGCCCAGAACATTCTTTTTATTTTTATTTATTTATTTATTTAAGTTGTAGATGGACACAATACCTTTATTTTATTTACTTATTTTTATGTGGTGCTGAGGCTCAAACCCAGCACCTCACATGTGCTAGACAAGTGCTGTACCACTGAGCTGCAACCCAGCCCCCCCTGAAAAGAACATTCTTATGAACTGAACACATTTGAAAATCCTTCATGTACAGTGATTTAAACTCGGGTTAGATTAGATATGTTCAATTTATATATATTGAAACCAATTTACTTTCATGTTGAAAACAGTAAAAAAAAAAAAACCTCACAACTTTGCATACATAAATCTAGAGAGGTCAAATAGGTAAAAACTAAATATTCATAGGCATTACTTTTCTTTGTTCTTTATTCCTTCAGCAGTATGTAAAGAAAAATGCTTTTATTCTTTTTCACCTTGTAGGCATTTTTTTTTTTTTGAGTGCTGGGAATTGAACTCAGGGACACTCAATCACTGAGCCATATCTCCAGCCCTATTTTGCATTTTATTTATAGACAGGTCTCAATGAGTTGCTTAGAACCTCACCATTGCTGAGGCTGGCTTTGAACCTGTGATACTCCTGCCTCATGATCCTCCTCCTGTTTCAGCCTCCTGAGCTGCTGGGATTACAGGTGTGCACCACTTCCCCTGGTGCTTGTAGGCATATTTTAATTTTTTTTTTTTTAGTTCTAGGCATACACAATACCTTTATTTTATTTATGTGGTGCTGAGGATGGAACTCAGGGCCTCACACATGTGAGACAAGTACTCTACCGCTGAGCCATAGCGCCAGCCCCTTGTAGGCATTTTTTACCCCAAAGTTCTTTCTCTAAGATTTTATATTTTTAGACATAAACTAACTCTGATTTTCCTTGTTGAAACTACACCTTGTGTATTGTTTAGCTTCTACTCTTGGAATATGTGTCCTCTGATTTAAAAATAAAACAAACTTTATTATGGACAATTTTAGGTATATATAAAATTTGAATAATAAGGGCAACTGCCATGTACCCATCATTCATTTTCAACTGCTCTCAACATTCTGTTTGTCTTGTTTTATCCCTTTGTCTTTTCCTGACATTGTTTGGGGAAGGGTGAGAGAAGAATTTAAAGCAAATCTCAGACATTATAAAATTTCAACTGTAGCTGTTTTGGTAAAGTCATATGTTGCTTAATGACAGGATGAATTCTGAAAAATGTCATTAGGCAATTTCATCTTTGTGCAAACATCGTGGAGTGTAGCTACACAAACCTAGGTGGTTTAAGGCCAATAACTTAACATGACCTCTTTTTTTAAAAATTTAAACAATGTTTTTTCCACATTTTTATTGGTGCATTATAGTTGTATATAATGATGGGATTTGTTGTTAAATATTCATATGTACACACAATATAGCAATGTAATTTGGCCAATATTACTCCCTGTCCCTTTGACATGGCCTTCTTTTTAAAAATAATTTTTAGTTGTAGATGGACACGATATCTTTACTTATGTACTTTTATGTGGTGCTGAGGATCCAACCCAGTGCCTCACATGTGTGAGGTAAGCACTCTACCACTAAGCTACAGTCACAGCCCTTGACATGGCCTTTTGGAGCAATTAAGAGACACAATAGATTCCTTGGGAAACTTGGAATGGTACCACCATTTGACCCAGTTTTCCCACTCCTCTGTTTATACCTAAAGGACTTAAAAACAGCATACTATAGTATCGCAGCCACATCAATGTTTATAGCAGCACAATTCACAATAGCTAAATTGTGGAACCAACCTAGATGCCCTTCAGTAGGAGAATGGATAAAGAAACTGTGGCATATATACCCAATGGAATATTACTCAGCATTAAAAGAGAATAAAATCATGGCATTCGCAGGTAAATGGATGCAGTTGGAGAATATTATGCTAAGTGAAGTAAGCCAACCCCCAAAAACCAAATGCTGAATGTTTTCTCTGATATGAGGGTGCTGATCCATGATGGGGATGGGAGGTGGAGCATGGGAGGAAGGGAGGAACTTTACATAGGGGAAAGGGGAGGGATGCAAGGGAGGGGGCAGGGGGTATAAAAATGGTGGAATGAGATGGACATCATTACCCCAAGTACGTGTATGAAGACATAAATGGTGTGACTCTACTTTGTGTACAACCAGATAAATGAAAAATTGTGCTGTATATGTGTACAATGAATTGAAATGCATTTTTCTGTCATATATAACAAATTAGAATAAATAAATAAATTTTAAAAAAGAGACACAAAGCCGGGCGCGGTGGCACACGCCTGTAATCCCAGCACTTTGGGAGGCTGAGGCAGGAGGATCGCGAGTTCAAAGCCAGCCTCAGCAATGGCGAGGCACTTAGCAACTCAGTGAGACCCTGTCTCTAAAAAAAAAAAAATACAAAAAAGGGCTGGGAATGTGGCCCAGTGGTCGATGCCCCTGAGTTCAATCCCCGGTACCAAAAAAAAAAAAAAAAAAAAAGAGACACAATATACTCAAGATATATGAGGCTGCTGCCAGCATAACATAGCATACTGTTTTATAGTGAACTTAAACAACAAAAATGTAGTATAGTAAATGCATAAATTAATAAGAGTCACTTATAATCATTATCAAGTATTATGTGCTGTACATAATTGTATGTGCTGTACTTTTGTATAACTGGTAGTGCCAGAGGTTTTGTTTATACCACAGACATGAGAGTAATACCTTGTACTACAACATTGTGGTCAGTTCTTGACTGAAGCACTGTCATGTGGCACGTGACTATATGTAGCTATAACACATATTATTTGTTTTTATAATATGAAACAGTGTCATTATGTTCAATACATTGAAAATAATTCCTTAATATCATATAGTGCACAATCCATATTAAATTTTCCTCACAAGTGCAGTTTGTGCAGTTATTTTATTGAAATTAAGATCCAAAAAGATCCACACATTGTATTTGGTTGATATATATTTTAAATATTTACTCTATAACCCTTCTTCCCATTCCTCCTTTTTTTCTCACCATTTATGTTTTGGAAGAATTCTCTGATTTTATTAAATTGAATAAATTTTTTTTTTTTTTTTTGGTACCGGGGATTGAACTCAGGAGCACTCGATCACTGGGCCACATCCTCAGCCCTTTTTTGTATTTTATTAGAGACAGGGTTTCACTGAGTTGCTAAGTGCCTTGCCATTGCTGAGGCTGGATTTGAACTTGCGATCCTCCTGCCTCAGCCTCCCAAGTGCTGGGATTACAGGTGTGCGCCACTGCCCCCAGCTAAACCGAATAATTTTTACAAATAGCATGTTTTTTTAAATTTTTACAAATAGCCCAGAGAGAAAAGATTTTCTAGGTTCCTATACAAGGTCACAGGTGACAGAAGAAGCAAAACTTGTAGTCACTGGTAAGACTTCATGCCCATAGGTATTAAAAAATTTTACCCTAAACAAGAAGGAAGCTTGATTGTAATAATGTTAATTTCAAGTTAATTTTAAGAAATACTTATTGAAGATTTGCTTTGTGCAAAATATATGTATTTGGAACTCAAACCATTCACTTCCTAGTAATCGTTTTTCTTTCAGAATGATGACTATAAGAAGAATGATTTGCTTCTCCCACTGGTTCCTAGTAAGTATAGAAAATGCTGGTAGAAGTTGGAGTTGCTTGCTATTCATTGAAGATATTTGAATTATTATTTTAAAAATAATTTTTTAGTTGTCAATGGACCTTTATTTTATTTATTTTTATGCAGTGCTAAGAATTGAACCTAGTGCCTCACATGTGAGGCAAGCGCTCTGCCACTGAGCCACAACCCTAGCCCTTATTTGAATTATTATAAGACTATTTCTACACTGGTAAGAGAAGTATATTAGTGATTTGCCAGGGGTACAGTGTGTTCCTTTATAGTAGGTAACAGTTTTCATCATGGATGTGGATAGTGTTTTGAAATCCATGATACAATTCAGAAGGTATGGACCTTCCAGTGTTCAGACTTTTAAAAATTAGTAGCTAAGCCAGGCGTGTTGCTGCATGACTGTAATCCCAGAGGCTCGGGAGGCTGAGACAGGAAGATTGTGAGTTCAAAGACAGCATCAGAAAGTTTGAGGCACTAAGCAGCTCAGTGAGACCCTGTCTCTGAGTAAAAATACAAAATGGGACTAGAAATGTGGCTCAGTGACCAAGTGACCCTGGGTTCAATCCCTGGTACCCACCCCCCAAAAAAAATTAGTAGCTAAAAGTTAGTAGAAAAATAAAACTACTCCCATTAGAGGCCTCACTTCTGGGAACTTGGTCTAATGCAAGTATACAGAGTTCCTGTGGCAAGGCCTCTAATGTGAATAACTTTGTTTGCATTAGACCAGGGGTTCTTAGCATAGAGTCCACTAAGTGATAGGTAAAATTTTGGATATGTAAGGGAAAAGATTTATTGCTTTCATCAGATTTCAGGAGTCTTTAACACAAAGAACCAATATCGTAAGAGATTATCCTGTCACATATTTTGAAAATTGTGCCTTTGTTAAAAGCTCCATGAACCTTAAAGAAGTTTGCCAGCAAATGATGAACAATACCACCTTTTGTATGAAGGAGGAATTGTTAAGTTTTCCAGTCATAGCATATGCTGCATTCTCAAAACATAATGTAGGGGAGAGAGAGATCCCCTCTCCCACCCCTAGGTTCTTAGGTGGGCTTTTGGGCTGGATCTAGAAACTGAATTAGCATAAGATCTGATACATAAGAGAAAAGCACACAAGATTTATTTATTTATAAATTTTTTTTAGTTGTATACGGACACAATGCCTTTATTTATTTTTAAGTGGTATGGAGGATTGAACCCAGAGCCTCACACATGCTAGGCAAGAGCTCTACCACTGAGCTATAACTTCAGCCCCAAGATTTATTAATTTTGCACATTTGTGGTTCTTTTTTTAAAAAAATATTTATTTATTTGCTTTTAGTTGTACACAATGCGTTTATTTTTACGTGGTGCTGAGGATCAAACCTGGGCCGTGCACGTGCAAGGTGAGCGCTCTACCGTTGAGCCACAACCCCAGCCCCATTTGTGGTTATTTATAAGAGAGTAAAGTTCAACGAAATGACCAAGGCATAATGCTTATATACTTTTTTAGACAAAGAACAATAAATTTGAGGAAATGACAGGACAAATGGATCTCTGGATGAGAGTAGTAAATTCTAGGGATATTACTAAGAGGTATATGGGGTGGGAAGTAAAAGCTAGTGGAAGGTAGGGGTTACTTAGAGGCATTTATTTAGGTTCATTAAGCCCCAGTTACCAGTGTCTAGTGGCCTGCAGTGGAAGGACACCCAAGAAAATCTTTATGGCTTGCTGCACGTAGGAAAAGACAGGCCAAATAGCCCTTTTTGAAGCTACACATGATTTCAACTTGAAATAATCAGTAGACCAATTCAGCATATTTTGAGAGGGTATGTTTTTAACTTCTTCACAATGCAATAGTAGCCTCTTTCTTTGAGGCTGAGATTTCTTTCTGGAGGACTGCCTTGTTATCACTTTTAATTACATATATTGAAATATATAGGTCCAGGACTCAACTCCCAAACTCCTTCAAAGCCAGAATCAAGAACCAAGATTGGTTTCCATAACTTTATGCCGTCTAATGTGCCTGATGTAAAACCTCAAACAAGCCTGCCCATTGACTCTTATGATTCTGAAGAGGTTGACTTGGAAGACCTTAACCGGAGACTTGAAATGCTGAAGAAAATGACCTAATTTCTTGGTCCTTGAATTGAGCATTTGCCTGGGAATTGTGACCCGCTGTGAATTTTAGCATAGCCTTTTCTGTGTGGGTCTGAAGCTTTCTCATTCACATTTCCTTGCATTTCTTAAATTCTATATTTTTCTGCCTACTGTTAATGTGTGAATGGGTGTGTGTGCACACACATGTAATTATTTCTGTCCCCCCAAATCTGGAATACTTAGATGAAGATTCTTGACCTACAGAATATTATTAATTGAGGTAAATAAACTTTCCTTTGGATCGTTAATTATTCCATAATTATCTCTTTTTTTTCAGGTAGGCAGAATGGTGTGAATTTAAATCCTACCTCATAACTACCTATACAACTTTTAGTAAATGGTACTTCCTGTCAAATGTGTATGAAAAAACTAAAAAGCTAGAAGAATGAGATCTTTTAATAAATGAGTTTGGGGGGCTGGGAAGATAGCTAAGTGGTAGAGTATTTGCTTATCATGTGTGAGGGCCTGGATTTGATTCCAGTACTGCAAAAACAAACAAACAAGAAAGAAAAAGAAAAAAAAAACCTAAACAAATCCAAAAAACCAACAAAACAAATAAGTATTTAGAAGAATGAATGTACAAATATTATAAAATAAAAGAGGTGTTTCCAGGAAATCAGTGGAATTCTGTATGTCTGGATTCAAATGTAGACTCTGCCATTTACTAGCTGCTCCTTTTCTCATCTGTAAAATGGGGACAATAATAAGGATTAAAAGAAATAATGCATATAAAACTATTACTTAGTAGGTGATCAATAAATATTAGGTTCCTTTCCAGTTTCTATTATTTGTCGTGGTCTAATAGACTAAATCTTGGTGATTCTATGAGACTAGATAAAGGAGAACCTGAGAAAACAAGTCCAGCTTAACTTTTCTTTTTGGTTGCGTTTTGTTTGCTTTTCTTTTTAATGAACTTTATTTTTATTTACTTTTTGCAGTGCTGAGGATCAAACCCAGGACCTAACACATGTGAGGCAAGTGCTGTCTTACTGAACTGTAGTGCCAGCCCAGTAGACTTTGATTTTAAGAGGAGTTTTAGATACACAGCAAAATGCCAAGTTAATTTTTAAATGTAATTATCAATTAGGCAAAATCTTTATTTCAGAATTTTTTTCTATGTCTTTGGGAGTTTACATTGCCCCTTTTGCACATGAGAAAGTGATATCTATTAACCATGTTGAAAAAATCTTTTCCCCTCATAAAAAAGAGTTCATATTGGAGTTGGTTGTATATGTCAGCAGCAGAGTGCTCATCTGGCATGTGCAAGAACTTGGGCTTGATCTCAGCACTGAATAAAAAAAAAGATGAAGAAGGGCACAGTGGCACATACCTGTTGTTATCCCAGCTACTCAGGAGGCTGGGGCAGAAGATGGCAGGTCAGGCCAGGCTCTGCAACTCAGTGAGACCTTATTTCAGAAGTGAAGTGTCTCATTGCTATCAGCTGGTTTCTGAGACTGTCCTCTGGCATGTGCACATGGCTTGGTGGAGGAGTTTGGCTTTCCCTGAGCTGGACATCAGAGGCTTGCTGTCCCAGGTACTGCAGATGACCCAACACTTCTCAGACTTCCTAGGCTAATTTTAAAGTAAAATTAGGAGGAGGCTGGGCACGGTGGAGCAGGCCTTAGTCCCAGTGGCTCTAGAGGTGGAGGCGGGAGGATTATGAATTCAAAGTCAGCCTCAGCAATTTAGTGAGGTGCTAAGCAACTCAGTGAAACCCTGTCTCTAATAAAATACAAAATAGGGCTGGGGATGTGGCTGCATTTTCTTAAATGATTTATTTTAAAAACATAAAAGACTTAATTTTTTTTTTTTAGTTATCAATGGATATTTTATTTATTTATATGTGGGGTTGAGGATTGAACTCAGGGCCTCACACATACCAGGCAAGCACTCTACCACTGAGCCACAACCCCAGCCCAAAATGTAAAAGACTCTTTTTCAAATAAAAGTACAACATGCTCATTGCAAAAATAAAACAAAATAAAAATCCCCTATAGTCCCATCATCCAAAGATAACATTTTAATATTTTAATTTTATTTTTCAAGTTTTTTCTGTATATATACACATTTTTTACAAGCTTTTTTTTTTTTTAGTTGTTGATAAATCTTTATTTTATTTATTTATATGTGGTTCTGAGAATTGAACCCAGTGCCTCACACATGCCAGGCAAGTGCGCTACTGCTGAGCCACAGTCCCAGCATCACAAGCTTATTTTAATAATATTGCTTAGAAAAATCTGTTATACCATGATAATAAAGTTATAGCTCTAACTTTATTTTTATTGGCAGCCTAGTAGTCCCCTTTATGAATGTGTATAATTCATCGAAATTAGAGATTATATCTGAGAAGTTGGGGAGTAAGCTTTCTAAATTTTAATCACAAGCCACAGAAACCAAAGATTCCAGGTTAATGATGATTATGCTATAAATTGGGGCAATTCCTTTTAATTTTTGGTTGCATGGGTGAGGGGTTTGATAATTATAAAGAAAATATAAAAAATGCAGGTAGGAGGTTTATGTCACAATTTTTTCTTTAATGGTATGGTACAAAAAAGCTCTTTTTTTGTGGGGGGGGGGGTATTGGGTATTAAACCTAGGGGAGCTTAGCCATGGAGCCACATCCCCAGCTCTTTACATTTTTCATTTTGAGACAGGGTCTAAGCTGCTTGGAACCTCACTAAATGGCTAAGGCTGGCTTTGAATTTATTTTCATAAAGTTCATTGCAAAGATATCTCAGCTTCCTGAGTGGCTGGGATTACAGGTCTGTGCTATTGAGCCTAGCAAAGGTCTTCTTAAGAAAACAGGTTTTCTTTTCTTTTTGGTTTGCAATAGTAAACATTTAATTTTAGCTTCTAAGCAATTTTTGTGATGTTCCAAATGGAATATTGCTAACTCTGTTTTGCAACCTCAATTCTTTTATGGAAATCTCAAACTGAATTTGGCATGAGTTCGATGCATAGCTACAGCTGAGAGGAATCCACATCATGCCATCCTTATACTTTAGTGTTATTCTATTTACTAACCATGTGATCTACGGCTACACTGTACTGATGTGCAGCAGAGGGGTAGGAGGGTCTGAATCTATAAGTATTCTTTCCAATCTATTTGCTCTAGGTTGATTGCACCCTTAGTGTTTGTGTTTGGGGTGTGGTGGGTACAATTTTCTAAATTGTAAGATGACAATATATAGCAGAAATCTAGTGGGGGAGGGAGACTTTCAGCAGTTTAGCTTTCACAGTTTCTTTGAGTCTCGATCTCATTTATAAAACTAAATTACTTACTGTCTCAGGAGGTTGTCCAAAGGGTCAACCTAGATTATACATATGAAGGTGTTTTATGAACAATGTGATATCAACATTTAATAATAAAAAATGATAAATTATGTTATACCCTTGGCTTCCTTTCTTTTCAGTCTCTTGGCATGCCCCGGAAATTCAAGGACAAAATTATACAGCCGAGCACACCCAGTTCAAATTTTTTTTTTGGTACCGGGGATTGAACTCAGCAGCACTAGACCTGGGCCACATCCCCAGCCCTTTTTTTGTATTTTTATTAGAGACAGGGTCTCACTGAGTTGTTAAGTGCCTCGCCATTGCTGAGGCTGGCTTTGAACTCGCGATCCTCCTGCCTCAGCCTCCCAAAATGCTGGGCTTACAGGTGTGCGCCACCGCGCCCGGCTTCCAGTTCAATTTTTTTTTTTTTTTTTTTTGTGGTTACCAGGGATTGAACTCAGGGGCATTCGACCACTGGGCCACATCCCCAGCCCTTTTTTGTATTTTATTTAGAGACAGGGTCCCACTGAGTTGCTAAGTGCCTCGCCATTGCTGAGGCTGGTTTTGAACTCGCGATCCTCCTGCCTCAGCCTCCCAAAGTGCTGGGATTACAGGCGTGCGCCACCGTCCAGTTCAATTTTTATAAAGTGTTTTGAAATTCCTGCATGAAAGCAATTGCCTAAGGAAGAAGGTGCAACTTCCTGTATATGACGCTCAGGTCTTAAATTTGGGATTTGAAGTTATATATATATATATATATATATATATATATATTTTTTTTTTTTTTTTGTACCAGGGATTGAACTCAGAGGCACTCGACCACTGGGCCACATCCCCAGCCCTTTTTTGTATTTTATTAGAGATAGGGTCTCCTCACTGAGTTGCTAAGTGCCTCACCATCGCTGAGGCTGGCTTTGAACTTGCGATCCTCCTGCCTCAGCCTCCCAACTGCTGGGATTACAGGCATGAGCCACCACACCCGGCTTAATATGGTTCTTTTTGGTATCCAGTGTGGTGCTTTGTTTCATTAACTTTGGGAGTACTTCGTTGCCAATCTACAGGATTTTACTCTAGGTCGGTCACTTTTAAATGCACGGAGATCTCAAAGACCTCACGTGGAAAAGACTGTCACGCTATTAATTATTTATCAAGCCAGGAACTGTCTGGTCAGATTTTCTTTGGCTCAGGTCATTTGTTCATGGAGTCACAGAAAGCCCATTCTAGGAGAGGTTTTAGCTATTATTGGTCCAAATCTTCTCTTTTTACATACTGGAAAATTGAGGGCTTGGAGAGTTTAAGTGTTTTTTCCAACGCAAGAGGGTCTTGGAATCCACTCTCCTGCTTCATCATCTAATTTTTTTTTTCATAAAATTCATTGCAAAGAAGCCATAAGACCATAGAATCCAAGACGACTTTAAGCATGTTTTTGAAGTTAAAGAGAAAGCTGAGGTCTTAAAGGTGACAGGAACGACTGACTTTGGGATTTTCTTGTATAAAGACCCGCTCGGCCAGGTTAAGCGTACGTTCCCCACCTGCTTCTCCCCAACTACCTCAGCTACTTCGCCTAGCTCCACCCCTTTCAGGTGGCACACCACTTCCTGGTTAGCTCAACACTCTCCTCGCCGGCCCGTCCGCCCGCCCGTCCGCCCGCCCGCAGCTAGCGGAACCAAAGTGCGTCGTCTCCGGGGTAATCCGGATTTTTCTTGCTCAGACTCATCGCAGCGGTGACTCGGCAGCCGCGTCTAGCGTCATCAGTGACAGCCCCGATCTTTGCTACGCTTTGCGTCGCTCTGCCAGGAGCAGTCGCCTCCTCGTTGGCAAATAGTCCTCGGCGGGGTCCGAGTTCTTGGGTAATCCGAGCGGGGAGGCCCAAGGAGTTGCAGTCAGGGGACGCAGAATCGAAAAGGAGAGAGAGATAGGGACCGAAGTTATTGAGATAGTGTGTGAAGTTAGTTAAAAACTCTCTTCCTCCTAAGAATCCCTCCGCCTGCAGTAGCGGTGGTGAGGCCGAGGGAGCCGCCATTTTGGATGTTCGGTTCCTGCTGCCACTGCTGCCGCCGCCCCCGAAGCTGCTGGTTTCATTCGAGGTTTCGGGCCGGTGAGTGTCACTTGCGGCGCTAAGAGCGTATTGTTTCTTTTGCCCTGCCGCTGCCGCGGGCCTATGGCCGGAAGCTTCCTGTCAGTCCCAGGGGGTCCGGTCCCAGCCTGTGGGGGGTGAGAAGAGAGGACAGAGGTTGGGCCAGGAGGGGCCGGGAGCTCCAGGGGTTGCTCCGACTTCCTGAGGGCCGACCCCGAGGCCTCACACCCGGAGGTTCCGTGCGCAGCAGCGTTCCTTGCTGTGGCGTTGCCGGGCCAGGGCTGGCCTCCTTGAACTCATTGACTTTCTCAGGCTGCGATCCTCCTCTGAAAGCTCATTCAGGGAGCCCAGGATTTAGCGGGGCGGGCCCCACCCCCGCGTGTCTTCTCGCAGCCACGTATCAGCGTTCTTGTAGCTTGTACTCAGGTCAGGTCTCCGAACTCTCAGCATTTCCACATGCCGAGTTAATCGCTGTCTGCCTGTGCAATGCCATCCTCTCAGAACCGGACCTCGGCTTTGCCTCTCTCTAACCTTTCAGCTAACTTCTTCCCCAGTTTACCGCCTTAAAACAAAACAAAAAACAAAAAACAACTCACCTGCGACTACGCTGTTTACCCTTCTCTCAAACTCCTCGTCCTGCGGACGTCAGTTTCTAATAATTATCCCGATCTTCCTGCTTGCCTGAAAGAGTCAGGTTGGTTACGCTTCCCTGTTAGGTCTCCGGGTAGGAGAGCCGTGGAACCCACTCGCTCGAGTGAACTTTGGCAGTAACTGTTTATAAAGCAGGTTACATGGCTTTTTGGGGAAAGGAGCTGTCAAATATTTTCTCCTTTGTGGATTTCCTTTCTGTGCCGAACACTAAGCTTTTTTGGTACTGATTGACAATTTTTATATATATTTTTTTGCTTGTATCCCCGAGTATGGAAGTTGTGAGGAATATTAATCTGACGTAAATAGAAAGGAGAGTAACTTTTTTTGGTTACTGTAGGGATTAGTTAATAGACGAGAAGATTGAGTAATTTCTTAGTGAGCTTAATTGTCAGATGTTTGTACAGGAATGATCTTGGCTGACCGATTCTAAAATATACTTGTATTGACTTCATATGTTGGTTTTTCTCGGGGTAGTTAAATTTTAAGTAATTAATTTCCACTATTCTCCATAGTACTTGTCAGATTATATACACCTTAACTTTTGGTTTGGAAAATATGAATCCTTAAGGTACCCATAATTTCATCACTTTTATTCTATTATTAAAGTATGTTTGCAGTCTAGCATGGTTGAATAAAAGCATTTCACAATAATCCACTGATTATTTCCTACATTTCAGGTTAGGTGAGTGTGATTGAATCACCTCTATTTCATCTCAGCCTGAGTTTTTACCGCTTATTAGAGATCACAGTGACGTGACTATTGTAATTTAAATTTGTAACGTAAAGTGAGTCAAATCTTCTAATATTTTTGCATTAATCTTATGAAATAATTGAGAGTATAGTTAATTCCTTTATAGGTCATAATGATGTCTCAGTAGACGGAATATATTCAGTATACATATTTCGTGTTCTTGGTATCTGTTTTAAGTCGATCCTTCAAACATGTATATTATTATTAGATATTAGTGAGTTTTGCCAGCATATTAACTTTGAAACTGGAGTTTTCTCTTTTGCTTTAAAAGAACTGTCAAATCCTGAGTACTTATGGACTACTCACTCATCTACTATTTCCTTGTAGTACTGATGAAATGTTCAGAATTACACTTTTCAAACAAAGTATTGGAAGAGCTATCAAATAGGTGGTTATTTAACTCAGTTCATGTTATAGTATAATGTACTGGTATTTAAAAGCCATTCGTAGGTGCTTTGCAGTTCACTTGGAGAAAGTATCTTTTTGCCTTAACAAATTACTAGCAAAGTTCTGCTTAGTGCACCATTGTTTGATCAGCTCATATGTATGTCTAAATTTGCCTAAATTTGTTGGGAATTGCACATACAATTAAAATTAGTGTTCAGGAGACTTCCATTCATTTTCTTTTGGGAGCTTTTACTTGTTCTTTGATCCTGTTTTACTGACAGCAGTTATAGATATGATGGTGAATTTCAGAGTGAAACTGTAAAGTACACAAATTGCCAGTGATGTGTTGGTGATATTTCATCGTAGTTTTTTTTTTTTTAAAAGGAGTTTTCAAAATCGAGGTTGGCAAACAAAACCAAACCCCAAGTTGAATGAATCATAAAAACTATACAATTTTAACAAGTTGAATGTTTTCAAAGGTTTTTTTTTTTTTTTTTTGTACCTGGGATTGAACTCAGGGGCATTGACCACTGAGCCACATCCCCAGGCCTATTTTGTATTTTATTTAGAGACAGTCTCACTGAATTGCTTAGTGCCTCACTTTTGCTGAGGCTGGGTTTGAACCTGTGATACTCCTGACTTAGCCTCCTGAGCTGCTGGGATTACATGCGACCGCAGCTGGCTCAAAGGATTATTATTATTATTACTTTAAAATATATATATTTTTAGTTGTTGATGGGCCTTTATTTATTTATATGTGGTGCTTAGAATTGAACCCAGTGCCTCACACATGCTAAGCAAGCGCTCTACCATTGAGCTGTGATCCCAGCCCCTCAAAGGATTATTTTTAATTAAGAAAATTGATTTGGGCCGGGCGTGGTGGCACATGCCTGTAATCCCAGCACTTGGGAAGCTGAGGCAGGAGGATCACAAGTTCAAAGCCAGCCTCAGCAATGGCAAGGCACTTAGCAACTCAGTGAGACCCTGTCTCTAAATAAAATACAAAAAAGGGCTGGGGATGTGGCCCAGTGGTCGAGAGCCCCTGAGGTTCAATCCCCGGTACAAAAAAAAAAAAAAAAAAAAAAAAAAAAAAAAAAAAAAAAACCCAAAAGAAAATTGATTTGGGAGTCCACATATCAAAACGGATTATCCCAATACTTAATCCCTTTATTTACATTTGATGGGGATTTTTAAATTTTGTGTATACAGCAGGATTTAATATAAAAACTTTACAACTAGTCTTTAGATTTAGCTTAGAAAAATCTAAAAATGCTAGCTTTCCTCAGATAGCAGAAACTTGTTTAGCTGTTTTAGGTGTTTGAAATTTAATTTTTCATTGGTTTATGAATTTTCAGTTCTTCATTTTGGTTTTCTTTTTTCTTTCTGTTTTTTTTTTTTTTTTGGTACCGGGGATTGAGCTCAGCGGCACTAGACCACTGGGCCACATCCCCAGCCCTTTTTCGTATTTTATTAGAGACAGGGTCTCACTGAGTTGCTAAGTGCCTCGCCATTGCTGATGGCTGGCTTTGAACTCGCGATCCTCCTGACTCAGCCTCCCAAAGTGCTGGGATTACAGGCGTGTGCCACCGCGCCCGGCTCATTTGGTTTTCTTTTATTATTATTTTCTTATGCAGGATAATATTTATAAAGTAGCAAGCAATTTTAAAATTAAAAGAAAATATTGACTTACATAATCTCATGTTTCATGGCTTATAAGTTTTGAAAATCATTATCTTTTTATATATGTATTAGGATTTTTCCAGGTATCTTTTTGTGTAAAAGTCTTATTTGAAGTCAGAAAAGGGAAAAGAGCCTTCATTTTTACTTCGAAAATGTGAATTTGTTTTCTTCACTGAAGGAGTAACACAAAACACTTAATTTGGCATGAGTTTTGGTTACTGGAACAAACCTGTCAAAGTTTGAAGGGTCCAGAAGTGGGGGTTGGTAGAATCAACTCAGACTTGTCAAACTTGTTGAGTCAGCATTAGCTGACATTTTAGTATACAAGGGCAAGATTTAGGTTAAGATGATTGAAATGAAAAATGCTTTTTCACTAAATACTTGGAAATTTTACCTTTTTTTTTTTTTTCCTATTCAGACCATTGGTATAGTGAAAAATAGATTTAGAAAGAAAAATATCATAGTATTTTAAAAGATGGGGAAAATGCATGTGATCCTTGTACTCTGTGAATAATTAAAGATATCTTAAAGAAAAGTAGTTTTTACCCCTTTTCTGTCTTGTTAATGGCAACAGTCTCAGTGCAACATGATAGGCATTTGCTTTGCTTTGTTATATCTTTTTGTACTCCCTGTTGTACTGGGCATCAGTACTGTGCTCAGGTTTTTCAGCTAGTCAGGATTCAAGGTTAATGTTGTGGGTTCCTGGGAGTAGCAAATTTGAGAAAGATGTGATCTGAGATCTTTGGAACTATGAAATCACTTTTTGCCCTCTTCTTTTTACAATGTTTGGGTTAAATTTTAGGAGTGTTATAGAATACGTTATATATATTAATTGGTTACAAGAGCTAATTTTTGTAAATGATTATACTATTGTACAATTAAAAGGAGTTCTATTAGTGCTTTTACAAATCAGGTTAGGGAAGCTATTTACTGAATCTCACTTGAAATTGTGCAGTTTCAAGATAAAGAAAAGAAAGAAGTTATTTTTTAAATTACTTTAAAAAATGCATGAAAGATTTGATTCCCTGTCTATATTTTCAAACATTATTGTTTTAAAATATAAAAATACTGGTTTGAGATGATTGGTTGGGGAAAAACTAACTAAAAATAATTAGGTACACTGAGTAGAGTTAATCGACTCTCAGGTTTTGATATGGTTGTTGAAAGGAAAAAAACTTTATTGTAAGAATTATCCCTTTTCTTGGGCTGGGATTGTGGTTCAGCGGTAGAGCTCTTGCTTAGCAAGTGCGCGCCCGGTTCGATCCTCAGCACCACGTTAAAAAAAAAAAAAATAATAAAGGCATTGTGTACAAGTCTAAAACAAATAAATAAATATTACAAAAAAAAAAAAAACTCAAAAGAATTATCCCTTTTCTACAAGTACCCAATATATATGATATTTTTAGGTGCATATTTTGCTGAATATGGGGGTGCACACACAAAATTTCAGTGTCTCGGAAGGCTGAAGCCACAAGGATGGAAAGTTCCAGGTCAATCTCAGTGAGACTCTCAAAATACAAAGGGGCAGGGATGTGGCTCAGTGGTTAGGTGCTCCTGGGTTCAATCCCCAATAACCCCCCCATCCCATGCCAAATGTTTTTTTTTTTTCCCCACTAGTGAGAGTTTGGGCTTTGAATTGTGCTTAGAAACCTTTTCCATGACAAAAGCTTAATACATGGTGGTGATTATTTAAGAAAGTAGAATGAGGAAGTAGCTTGCACTTTGATATTACTAACATTTGGTTGTATTATTTTTTTATTTACACACACTGAACTTTTTGTTCTTCCTGAATTATTCTTTCATTCTCATTGTTCATGTTCTGTCTATACCTGGAATGCTTATCTTTTTCTTTGCCTAGAGAACTCATTCTTCCTTCCTCTCTTCCCTCTGGGCACAGGACTGTAGCATTTATTTCCCCAGGCAACCCTGGCAGAGGGGTGGAGCAGATTTTTTAGTACTATTTGAATTGTCTGTCCTTTACCCCCCCCCCCCCCAAGCTTCTAAAAATCTAGAACTGTCAAAATTATGGTATTTCTATACACTGCACAGTGCCTGACACTTAGGGGTCACCTTGCAGAATAGATAAGTGAAAATAATGTGGAATAATTGTTTAGGTATTCTGACATATGGTAATTGGTCCATGCTAGAGTCAAAAGCAGTCAGGGGACTGGGGTTGTGGTTCAGCAGTAGGTAGAGCGGTTGCCTAGAGCACGTGGGCTGCCCTGGTTTGATTCTCAGCACCACCTAAAAATAAAATGCATTGTATACAACTAAAGCAAATAAATAAATATTTTTTAAAAAGCAGTAAGGGTCCTGATTGAGTTATTAGAATCAACTGCAGGTCATTTGCTTGTGGCTGGTAGAGTCGATGTCAGTGAAGTTTGTCTTCAGGTTTAGAAAAACAAAATCTTTTTTTTGGGGGGGGTGGGGCGCAGGTACCAGGGATTGAACTCAGGGGCACTTGACCACTGAGCCACATCCCCAGCCCTATTTTATTTAGAGACAGGGTCTCACTGAGTTGCTTAGTGCCTCACTTTTCTTTTTCTTTCTTTCTTTCTTTTTTTTTTTTTGGTACTGGGGATTTAACTCGGGGGCACTCGACCACTGGGCCACATCCCCAGCCCTTTTGTGTATTTTATTAGAGACAGGGTCTCACTGAGTTGTTAAGTGCCTCGCCATTGCTGAGGCTGGCTTTGAACTCTCGATCCCCCTGCCTCAGCCTCCCAAATGCTGGGATTACAGGCGCACGCCACCGCGCCCGGTTTAGTGCCTCACTTTTGCTGATGCTGATGCTGGCTTTGAACCTGTGATACTCCTGCCTCAGCCTCCCAAGCCATTGGGATTATAGGCATGTGCCACTGTATGCTTATCTTCTTATTTTTGAAAATTTGAGGGTATAAATAGACATTAATCTTTTCTGTTTATGATTCGCTGAGTGAAAGCTTCAGGTGGCTGCCAAGAAATCTGTTTTTTTTTTCCATCATCTTTGAATATCCATTATGTAATTCATTATGCTGAGGAAACTAATAGTAAGTTGGGAACTTACATCTTTTCCCCAACAATGGTACTTGACTGATTTGTTACTGATTCCCCTTCTTATGTTTGATTAATATACTTTTATCATTCTGAGATTTAAAACAATTTTTAAATTCATCTTTTATTTATTTTTTGGTATGGGGATTGAACCCAGAGGCGCTTAACCACTGAGCCACATCCCCAGCCCTTTTTTTTTTTTTTTGTGTGTGTGTGTGTGTGGTACCGGGGATTGAACTCAGGGGCGCTTGACCACTGGGTCACATCCCCAGCCCTTTTTTGTATTTTTATTTAGAGACAGGGTCTCACTGAGTTGCTAAGTGCCTTGCCATTGCTGAGGCTGGCTTTGAACTTGCGATCCTCCTGCCTCAGCCTCCCAAAGTGCTGGGATTACAGGCGTGCACCACTGTGCCCGGCTCCCCAGCCCTTTTTTTATGTTTAATTTAGAGACAGGGTCTCATCGAGTTGCTTAGCGCCTTGCTAAGTTGCTGAACCTGGCTTTGAACTTGTGATCTTGCTGCTTCAGCCTTCTGAGCTGCTGGGATTCACAGGTGTGCACCACTGTGCCAGGCTTCATTTTTTTTTTTTTTTTTAAAACTTTTATTAAATTTATGTGGTGCTGAGGATTGAACCCAGGGCCTCACAAATGCGAGAGGCGCGCTCTACTGCTGAGCCATAGCCCCAGCCCCCAGGCTTCATTTTTTAAATCTATTATAAAATAATATAATAATTGTAATTGTTCATTGTAATAAGTAAAAAAAAAAAAAACCTGAAGATTTTATTAATTTTCTTCATTTTCATTATTGCTCCTAAACCATTTTACCCAGATTATGGGCATCCTTCAGTTCTTTCCATGATACATTGCTGTATATTCTGTAGTAATATAAATATGCATATGTAGGAATTCTTTTTACAAAAGAGAGATCAAATTATATTACTCTATACTAAGCCTTTCTTGACATGTTATAGTCAGTAAATATAATTCTACCTTGATCTTTTAAGCTGTCCTAATACGATTTATAGCATGGATGTACCAAAACTTGTTCAACTATTTTCCTGTGGACATTTAGATTGTTTCCAGATTTATGTTACTACACTTAGTGCTTCAATAAATATACTCATGCATGTTACCTTATTTGTTGATACTTTCATTTCTACAGACTAGAATCTTCAAAGTGAGATTTCAGGATTAACAGAAATATATTTTAAATGTATTATTTTCAGATGATTCTCTAAATAGGTTGTCATAATTTCTACTTTCACTAGCAGTGAGTGCTCCATATCATCACACCACTACATGTAAATACTTAATTTAATTTTCACTAGTCTGCTAGATGACAAATATTGTCTCAGTTTTGTCTTAGTTTCATTTTTATGGGGGCTAGCCTCTTTTGATATGCTTATTGGCCATTTGGATTTCCTTTACTAAGAATTGTCTGTTCAGGTCCTTGGTTCATTTCTTTCTTTATTTTTTAAAAAAATTATTTATTTATTTAGTTGTACTCAATGTCATTTTTTAAAAATATTTATTTATTTACTTTAGTTGTACACAATGCAATGGATTTTATGTTTACGTGGTGCTGAGGATCGAACCTGGGCCGAGCACGTGCGAGGCGAGCGCTCTGCCGCTGAGCCACAACCCCAGCCCCTCAATGTCATTATTTTTATGTGGTGCTGGGGATCGAACCTGGGCCGCGCATGTGCTAGACAAGCGCTCTACCGCTAAGCCACAACCCCAGCCCAGTTCATTTCTTTTCTTTCTTTTTTTTTATTGTGGTACTGGGGATTGAACTCAGGGATACTCGACCACTGGGCCACACCCCCAGCCCTATTTTTTTTTTTTTTTTTTTTGTGGTACCAGGGATTGAACTCAGGGGCACTCGACCACTGGGTCACATCCCCAGCCCTTTTTTGTATTTTATTTAGAGACAGGGTCTCACTGAGTTGCTAAGTGCCTCACCATTGCTGAGGCTGGCTTTGAACTTGTGATCCTCCTGCCTCAGCCTCCCAAAGTGCTGGGATTACAGGCGTGCGCCACCGCGCCCGGCTCCTATTTTGTATTTTATTAGAGACAGGGTCTCACTGAGTTGCTAAGTGCCTCGCCATTGCTGAGGCTGGCTTTGAACTCGCGATCCTCCTGTCTCAGCCTCCCAAAGTGCTGGCATTACAGGCGTGCGCCACCGCGCCCGGCTTCATTTCTTTTTAAAGTTATTCTGTCTCTTCTTTTTGTGTAGATGTGGGGAGGGTACTGGGTGTTAAACCCAGGGGCCTTTAACAACTGAACTGTATCCCCAGGCCTTTTTATTTATTTTTAATTTGAGACAAGGTGTCCCTAAGTGCTTAGGGCCTCACTAAGTTGCTGAGGCTCTCCTTGAGCTTGCAGTCCTCCTGGCTCAGTCTCCCCATTGCATGCTCCACCACCACTGGCTTTTTTTTCCTTTTATCTCTTTGGAGCACCTTGTGGAATATTATTTGTCATATGGCGTACATATTATTGTCTTTTTAAAAAATATTTTTATTTATTTGCTTTTAGTTGTACACAATGTGTTTTATTCAATGCGTGTTTTTTGTTCGTGGTGCTGAGGATCGAACCCGGGTCGCCCACGTGCTAGGCAAGCGCTCCACTGCTAAGCCACAATCCCAGCCCTATTGTCTTTTTTTAATTTACTTTTTATGCATCTTAATACTATTGGATCATTCAGTAACATGTTTGTATTTACATGTATCTTTTTTTTTTAATCTGTTTTGGTAAATTTTGTTGATGAATAATTAAGCATAAAGGTAATTACTGTGGCAATTCAGGGAGAATTGAACTTAAGACCTTTTTGAGGGATGCCAGCTGGCTGCCTAGAGATGGTATGGTGGGAATCTCCATGTGGTCACACATCCTGAAGCCTATCCTGTAGTCTTGAAGATCCAGAAGCTCCATTTTAGTAGTTCACTTAGGGATGATTCAGACCACTGAAAACTTGCTGTTTTGTGAGTCAGAATAATAGTAATTTAATTCACAAGAGGGCTTCGCTTTTCTCTTGATTTACCTGTGCCTGCTTTCCATAGTACACTGTTCCTAGTACAGAGGTGTTGGAAGTTGAGGTTCTGGAGGTAGTGGTGAACAATCAGAAAGTTGTACTGTGAACCTGAAACTAAAGCGTATAAAGTTGGTTGATCTTGAGTGTTTCATCATTCTAGATAAGACTGTGGCGAAACCTGATGTAAGAACTATCCTTGTGCCACAATGGTGCTTACCTCTCCAGTGACCAAAATATTTATCCCCAGATTTAGGCTCTTGTTCAAACAATAATATACTAACAGTGATCTCTCTTTCTTGTTCTGTAGACCATTTCCCTTCTGTTAACAAATTTTTTCATGTTGAGGAAATATGTGTGCATCTTCCTCATTCCCCACTCCACTCTTTCTGAGCCCCCACAAAGACAGTGAAGGGGGGGGAACTATGTTAGTTTAATGATAACCATTATCTAAAAGCATAGTATTTTGTGAATTGTAAATGTGTTAAAGCAAATTAAGTATTCATGTGAATAAAAATCTGTCATAGGGGTTCTGCGTGGCTCATGATATAAAAATACAGGCTGTGTGGAGACTACAGGAAGGAATGTAGTAACTTCTTTGAAAGATTCTGCCTACCATTAACTTAGGTTGTCCCTTGAATTTTCTCAGTCATATTTATAAATCTATGACAGAATATTACAGAATAGTCAGTGGCAAAAATTCAAGTTTAGTTCCTTTAGTCCTTTTCTCATCGTTGTTAAGCAAGAAAGATTATTTTAATGTTGAAAATTACTTTTTGAATTTGTTTTTGAATTTAGAACTCAAATGCTTTTAGGTTTAGAGGAACAATAACCTCACAGCAGCAGGAACTCCTTTTTGGTTTTGTGTTCATGGCTGTTGGCTGTCAGGAGCTCAGAGCTCAGAGCATGTAGAGTTCTGAATTAGACAGTTATCTGGGCCAGGTACAATAGAGCACTGGGGTGAGTCCTGTCTGCTGTTTGCCATATCTGTTGGTGAGCAGCCAGTACAGCTTTACTTTTATTTTCTTTAGCTAGGACTCTTTTAGCATTTTGGATTAATAAATGCAGTATTTATTGAGTTTCTGCTTTTATAGGTAAGGAGGATACCAGAATGAAATGACAAGGTTCTATACTTGGGGAACTTATATTTGAGTGAGAAAATGAGTATTTCAAAGAAAAAAGCAGTTGTGGCCTGAGAATAGTATTGCTCTAATGAGGAATATCTTTTTAAAATTTTTGTGTGAGGAATTGAACTGAGTGGTACTTAATCACTGAGCCACATCCCAGCCCTTTTTTAATATTTTATTTTGAGACAGGGTCTTGCTAAATTGCTTGGGGCCTTGATAAGTTGCTGAGGCTGGCTTCGAACTCAATCCTCCTCCTGAGTCACTGGGATTACAAGCATGTGCCACTGTGCAAAATTTTTTTTTTTTTTTAGATGTTGATGGACCTTTATTTTATTCATTTATTTATATACGGTGCTGAGAATCGAACCCAGGGCCTTACACATGCTAGGCAAGTGCTCTACCACTGAGCCACAACTCCAGCTCCAATGTGGAAAATTTTCATCCTAAAGGTATTTGTATAGATTTAAAAAAAAAATTTTTTTTTTTAAGTTGTAGGTGGACACAGTACCTTTATTTATTTATATGTGGTGCTGAGGATTGAATCCAGTGCCTCACGGATGCAAGGCAAGCGCTCTACCACTGAGCCCCAGCCCCAGCCCCTCGTATAGATTTTGGAAAATAGCCATTTTGGGGATAAATTTAGGAGAATTGAAATATATGCAATGAGAGTTTTTATACTTTTTAATTTTTTTCTTAGTATTTGTAATTTGATTACTCTTTGAGCATTTAAAGTAATTTCGTTTAGTTGAAGCACTAAAACCTAATTAAAAATTTTTTTTTGTAGTTGTAGATGGACAGAATGCCTTTATTTTATTTATTTGTATGTGGTGCTAAGGATCGAACCCAGTGCCTCACACATGCTAGACAAGCACTTTGCCACTGAGATACAGCCCCAGCCCAAAACCTAATTTTATGTAACTATTTTGCTTAGAAATTTTTCTAAAATGAAAAAAAATTTTTTTTATTTTTTGGTACCGGGGATTGTACCCAGGGACGTTTAACCACTGAGCTACATCCCCAGCCCCGCTTTTTAAAATATAATTTATTTAGATGCAGGGCCTCGCTAAATTGCTTAGGGCCTTGCTAAGTTAAGGCTGGCTTTGAACTTGCTGTCTTCCTGCTTCAGCCTCCCAAGCTGCCAGGATTATAGGTGTGGGCTACTGTGCCAGGCTCTAAAATGAATTTTACGTTTCCTTTTTCCCTTTATAGTTTCTTTTCTTTTTTTCTTTGGTACTGGGGATTGAACCCAGGGGTACTTTACCCCAGAGTCACATCTCCAGCCCTTTTTATTTATTATTTTGCGACAGGGTCTTTGAGTTGCTTAGGGCCTTGCTAAACTGCCCAGACTGGTCTCAAATTGCTATCTTCCTGCTGCAGCCTCCTAAGTCACTGGAATTATAGATGTGCACCACTGTGCCCAGCAGATTCATCATTATTTATCATATACCAGTTAGTGAAAGTTGAAATAAGTTTATCTATAATCTCTTTGCTTTTAACAGGTCAGAGTTTTTAATTTTTCTATGTTCCGTTTTTGTCCTTATTCTGAGTATTTTTACTTTTTATTATTTGCTTTTAGAAATAAGACAAAGAAGATTACTATTGTTACAAATACTGTTATTTTATTATTATTATCATTATCATTGTGGTTCTGGGGATTGAACAAAAGACCTGACACATGCTAGGCAAGTGTTCTATCACTGAGCTGCATCAATACTTTTTAAAAAAATTTAATTTTGGGCTGGGGTTGTGGCTCAGCTGTAAAGTGCTCACCTAGCATGTGTGCGGCCTGGGTTCGATCTTCACCACCACGTAAAAATAAAGGCATTGTGTACAACTAAAATAAATATTAAAAAATTAATTTTGTTTTGATATAGATTTTTTTTAATATTTATTTATTTGCTTTTAGTTGTACACAACGCCCTTATTCTTATGTGGTGCTGAGGATCGAACCCAGGCTGTGCACGTGCTAGGCGAGTGCTCTACCGCTGAGCCACAACCCCAGCCCCTTGATATAGATTTTATTACGTAGCTGAGGAGTCTTAAACTTGTGACCCTTCTGTATTGGCCTCCTGAGTAATTTGGGATTATAGGTGTGTATCACTGCACCTGGCAAAAATATTTTTGATAAAATATACAAGCCATAATAAAAAATATGGATCAGTTAGACATTGACCATTGAAATACTAAATGAAAATGGTTAGATATAAATGGAGAAGTTGGCAGAAACACATGACACCTTTCTCAGTCTTTGGGTCATGTAGTTAAATTGTAAAGGCAGAAAGTATCTGAACTACACCTTTTTTTTTTTTTTTTGATACTAGGGATTGAATCCAGGGCACCACCAAGCTACATTTTCACCCTCTGTCTGTCTATCTATCTATTTATTTATTTTGAGGCAGGGTCACACTGAGTTGCTTAGGGCCTCATTGAGTTGCTGAGACTGGCCTTGAACTTGCAATCCTCCTATTTTAGCCTCCTAAACTGCTGGAATTACAGGTGTGGACCACTGTGCCCGGCTTGAATTGCACAATTTTTATAAATTGATTATTGTAGATACAATTGTGTGTTTGGGTTTTTCCCCTCTGCATTAAATGTTAATCTTATTTTAATTAAATTTTTTTTAAAAAGTCTATTTATTTACTTTAGTTGTACACAATGCAATGCATTTATGTTTACGTGGTGCTGAGGATCAAACCCGGGCCGCACACGTGCGAGGCGAGCGCTCTGCTGCTGAGCCACAACCCCAGCCCCTTAATTTAATTTTTTTTTTTTTTTTTTGTGGTACCAGGGATTGAACTCGGGGGCACTCGACCACTGGGCCACATCCCCAGCCCTTTTTTGTATTTTATTTAGAGACAGGGTCTCACTGAGTTGCTAAGTGCCTTGCCATTGCTGAGGCTGGCTTTGAACTCGCGATCCTCCTGCCTTAGCCTCCCAAAGTGCTGGGATTACAGGCGTGCGCCACCGCGCCCGACCCTTAATTTAATTTTAATTGAAGTCTTTTTCTAAAAATTACATTGTGGTTCTATTTGTGATTTGTTGGTGCTCTTTGAACCTTAGGAGGAATCGAATGCTTTTTGCTAACATACTAAATAGCCTTAGACTATCTATCTATAATATTTTTATTAGTGCATTATAGTTATACATAATAGGGGGCTTCATTTTGACTTATTCATACATGTATGTTCAGACTATATTTTTAAAATGCTTGTTTCTGCTATATAGGCTTTTATTTGTTTGTTTTTGCTGCTGTTTTTTGTTACTTCCTTAGCTATTGGGTGACATTTTTAATTATGCAAGTGTCCTTTCTGAAAGCAATATCTTTATTATGGCCCCACTCTCCTCCCCTCTTCCCTTTCCAGTTTTCTAATTTGTAGTTTCTATTCTAGAACAGACTGAAAGAGAACCTCTATTTGGAGTTAAATAGGTGTTTTAGTATGCTGATGTGAGTGATGATCTCTGTATTGGCTACTTGAGATCATAAAAATGTGTTTTTGAGTTCTTAGCTATGTTCTATATAGTTGAGTCATTACTATATATATGTAGCATATATATATGTAGTGTGTGTATATATACATATCCCATTTTTAAAAAAAAGGAATGTTAGTTATTTATGATAGGTGTCATATTTTAAGGAATCATTTGGTTTTTTATTTTTATATTTTTGGTTGTAGGGATTGAATCTAGAGCCTTGAGCATGCTAGGCACAATATCACTGATAAGCCAGCACCTCATGGTTTTTTTTTTGTATTTTGAAAAACAAGTAAAAACGTAAAAAAAAAAAAAAAAAAAAAAAAAAAAAATCCTCAAACTACCAGCAAAAGCCAAGTAGGTGATGTTTTCCAGATTATGTGGTCTATATCCATTTACATGGATTAGATATATTTGAATTTAACAAGATATTCAGATATAAACATATGGAAAATAATAATAAACATTTATTCATTTACTATCTGGTGTAAGAAATAAAACATTACCAGTGTCCTGTATCTTGCTCTGTCCCTGATCATATTCCCTTCCCTTCTAGATGTGCCACTGTGTTGGGTTTTGCCATGAATGTTTTTATTCCTTTCTGTTTCTTCTGTAAAGAATATTTTCTTTGGGTTTGAGGTTGTGGCTCAGCGGTAGAGAGCTTGCCTAGCACGTGTGAGGCACTGGGTTTGATCCTCAGCACCACATAGAAATAAATAACTTATCTGAGGATAGTTTAGCCAGCATAATCTGTTTAGTGCTTAACTATGTGTTAGGCACTGTGTTGAAATTTTATGTGTATTGTTGAATTATTTTTCTTTTTTTATATTTTGGTACTGGGAATTGAACTCCCAGGGGTTCTTTACCACTGAGCTACATCCCCAGACCATTTTATTTTGAGTTAGAGTCTCCCTAAATTGCTGAAGCTGGCCTTGAACTTGATGATCCTCCTGCCTCAATTTCCCGAGTTGCTGGGATTACAGATGTGAGCCATCACACCTGTTTTATTCTTTTTTTTTTTTTTTTTTAATATTTTTAGTTGTAGTTGGACATAATAACTTTATTTTATTTATTTTTCTATGTGGTGCTGAGGATTGAACCTAGTGCCTCACATGCTAGGCAAACACTCTACCATGGAGCCATAACTCCAGCCCCCTGATTTTTTATTTATTTATTTATTTATTTATTTATTTATTTTTGGTACCAGGGATTGAACTCAGGGGTACTCGACCACTGGGCCACATCCCCAGCTCTTTTTTTGTATTTTATTAGATACAGGGTCTCACTGAGTTGCTAAGTGCCTCGCCATTGCTGAGGCTGGCTTTGAACTCGCGATCCTCCTGCCTCAGCCTCCCAAGTGCTGGGATTACAGGTGTGTGCCACCGCCCCAGCTTCCTGTTTTAATCTTATTGAAATTCCTTTTTTTTTTTTAATGGTGCTGGGGATTGAACCCAGGGCCTTGTGCAGGCAAGGCAAGCGCTCCACCAACTGAGCTATATTCCCAGCCCTCTTATTGAATTCTTGTAACAACCCTTTGAGATAGGTACTCTTTCCATTTGACAGATGAGGAAACAGAAGGTCTGAGAATTTCAGTCACGTGGTGGAGCTGGGATTCAAGCCCAGTTGATTTTTACTAAAGGATTATCGTGTTTAGCTGTCAGTTCACGTCAGTTGTCTCAATTCTGAGTTTAAAAAACAAAATCAACAACACTGAAAATTAGGAGTTTTTTGTACTTGTTTTGGTTTAAAGTCTAACTTACAGGAATCTGTTTGTAAACAGGTACTGTGGCACATACCTGTAATCTAAGCCACTTGGGATGCTGAGGCAGAAGGATTGCAAGTTTGAGGCCAGCCTGTACAATTTCGTGAGACCTTGTCTCTAAATAATAAAAGTGCTGGTGTGTAGTTTAGTGGTAGAGTAGAGTGTCCCTGTGTCAAATTCATAGCACCAAAAAAGAAAAAAAAATCTATTTGTAGTATTTATTTTTTTCAGTTTTGACTATTTATATTGGTTCCTGCAGAAATATCATTTGATAATTAAAGTGCTGTCCTAGTGTTACCTTTATAAAATTTGAAAAATTCTGAATTCTGCCTTAAAGGTTTTTAGATGGGAGATTTTAGATTGTACTATTCTAGAGAGCACTTTCTAGAATTGGGATTTTGGAGTTGTTGGGTTGGTCCAAAAAGGAGTCAATTTCACAACAGAAAAAAGGTCTAAATATATTAAACTAGTTTGGCCAGGACAAAAGTTGACTTATCATAAATATAAGGTTGTTGTTTGTTTTTGGTCATTGATCAGCAGTTTCTGTTTCTTTTTATCATATGACTGGAATTGTCAGATCCTATTTTTTTCACTAGACTTTTGAGTTCTTAAGCCCTTGCCAGTTGCCAGTACCTAGAGGAATGTCTGGCATTGAGAAGAAAGCTCAGCAAACATTTGTTGAATGAGTGTTAGCTTTTTTCACTGTGACCAACAAACAACTTAGAGGAGAAAAGGTTTCAGTCAGTTCTTGGTCAGATGGCTTCAAGGCAGAAACATGGTGGAAGGGCAGAAGGGCATGGTAGAGAAAAATTGTTGTTTATGGCAGTCAGGAATCAGAGAGAAAGGCCGAAAGAGAGAGGGAAGGGGGCCCAGAACAAAATGTAGTCCCCCAGGGCACTGCTTAGTCTAACCATGCCTCACCTCCCTATAGTTTCCACCACCTCCCAGTAGTCCATTTGGATTATTATTTCATCAAATGAATTAATCCACTGATGAGGTTAGAACCCTCATGATCCAGTCATTTCTAAAAGTCTTACCTCTGGACATTGCTACATTGAGGACCAAACTTTCAGTATGTGAACATTTGGGGAATATTGCAGAATCAAACCATAACAGAGTCAACTACTCTGTTATGCCATAATTTGTTTCCTTAATACTTACTTCATCTGTGGGATAGGGGTACTAATGGGATTGAACAAGGATGGAAAAGGGAGCTCATGAAGCTGACTTTTGATTTCATGTTCTTTATATTCTCTTGTCCCATTTTGAAATGGATTTGAAAGATGCTTCTGTTTATCATTTTAATATTGTATTCTGTTTTCTTAAACTATGTGGTATTTTATGACATAGTCTAATGGGCCTTAAACTATTTAACTGCTTTTTTCATTTTCTTTCTTAATGATGTTGATCCTGCTGCTTCCTGTATTTAAGACTCTCAAATTTGGGCTGGGGAAGTGGCTCAGTGGCAAAGTGCTTGCCTAGCATGAGTGAGATCGTGGGTTCAATCCCTAGCACTGCCAAAACAAACAAACAAACAAACAACAATAACAACAACAAAAGATTTTCAAATTTAGTGGCTGTATTTCAGTTAAGTATGGTATATAATGTGTTTGTTCCTTATTGAAATTTAGTTGATTTTTGCTTATGCAGACCTGCTTGACAATATTGATGTATGAAAAGACCACATTTCATTTATAAAGAATGACACTTTTAACATTTTTATGTTAAGTGATATTATTAACATTTGTATATGTAATTCTGTCTTTATTTTTCAAGTGATAGAACAGAGATTTAGAGATATTATTGGATGGCTTGCTCTAGGTTGCTTGGCTGAAAGTGCTAGTTGATTAGGATTTTTCTTTTATTGTTTTGGCTGGACAATTTTAAATGTGTGTGTTTTTTCCTAAACGGACTATCCATATTTCTATGTTATAGAAACTATATCTGAGGAATCTTTAATGTTTTTAAAGGCATGGATTTGAAAGATTTAAGAACTTTGCTTTTTCATTTTCCTTGTCATTGAGAATCTTCCTTAAAAATACAAGACCGTAATCTCTAAGGTTTATTAATGGAAGAGGACTTGGAAAGGCAGGTAAAGAGGCTACCTGAGTAGCCCCAGTTGTGTACCCTGGTAGGTTTTCCTTCACTTGTAATTCTTTATTTGCTGTTACTTCTGATGCTTTCTTTTTGTGGTGTACCTCCCCCTTTTCAGTGCTTTGGTCAAAATGTGGACATGAATTTATTATTGTTTTCCTTTTCAGGGTTGGAAATGGCTAGAATATTTGCAGAGCAGTCATTTTTCCATACCTATGGTAGACATACAAATTCTGGAGATTTACTTTTGTCCTTGTCCACATACCTCAAATATTGTGTTCTTTTGTAGTCTCATTTTATCTTTTCAGATCCAAAAGGGTCATAGCTTAACAGGCAGCTTTTCTGACCTGAGTCTATTTGAGAGCACAGAAACCAGCTACTCAGAAACTCTTTTTGGACATCTTGATACCTTTGTGGTTCCCATCAGTGGACCCTTTAAAGGTCCTCTATCTCCCATAAGTCCATCTTTAGTTTATTGGCACAGAAAATTACTTTATTTTTCAGATGCGATCACCTGCAGCTATCTTTTTTTTTTTTGAGGGTTTAGTTTTTTTTTTTGTTTGTTTGTTTTGTTTTTTGTTTTTGAGATAGGCTCTCCCTAGTTGCCCAACTCCTAGACTCAAGTCATATTCCTGCCTTAGCTTCCCACGTGCCACCATACCTGGCTCTAGTGTTATCTTTTTTTTTTTTTTGGTACCAGTGATTGAACTCAGAGGCACTTGACCACTTAGCCACATCCCCAGCCCTATTTTGTGTTTTATTTAGAGAGGGTCTCAGTTCGCTTAGCACCTTGCTGTGGCTGAGGGGTGGGTTTGAATTTGCTCTTCTCCTGTCTCAGCCTCCTGAGCCGCTGGGATTACAGGTGTGAGCCACCATGCTTGGCCAGGTATATATTTTATAACTGATCAGATAGATCGTAATTGTTAGTTGAAGGGATTTTAATGTTTATTTTATATATATATATATATATATATATATATATATATATATATATAAAATAGATTTAACCAGGGGCATTCTACCATTGAACTTCACCCCAGTTCTTTTTAAATTTTTACTTTGAGAAAGGATCTTACTAAATTGCTGATACTGGCCTTGGATTTGTAATCCTCCTGCCTCAGCCTCCTAAATTATTGGGATTACAGGTGTGTGTCACTGAACCTGGTTTAATGTTTACTTTTTTTCTTTTTTTTTTTGTACCAGAGATTGAACTCAGGGGCACTCGACCACTGGGCCACATCCCCAGCATTTTTTTATATTTTATTAGAAACAGGGTCTCAGGGCTGGGGTTGTGGCTCAGCGGCAGAGCACTCGCCTCGCACGTGTGCGGCCCGGGTTCGATCCTCAGCACCACGTAAACATAAATGCATTGCATTGTGTACAACTAAAGCAAATAAATAAATATTTAAAAAAAAAAAAAAAAAAAAAAAAAGAAACAGGGTCTCACTGAGTTGCTAAGTGCCAAGCCATTGCTGAGGCTGGCTTTTTTTTTTTTTTTTTGTGGTACCGGGGATTGAACTCAGGGGCACTCGACCACTGGGTCACATCCCCAGCCCTTTTTTGTATTTTATTTAGAGACAGGGTCTCACTGAGTTGCTAAGTGCCTCGCCATTGCTGAGGCTGGCTTTGAACTCGCGATCCTCCTGCCTCAGCCTCCCAAGTGCTGGGATTACAGGTGTGCACCACCGCGCCCGGCTTGAGGCTGGCTTTGAACTCATGATCTTCCTGCTTCAGTCTCCCAAGTGCTGGTATTACAGGCATGCACCACTGAGCCCAGCTCAACAAAGATTTACCACATTTTGTTTTCAGGTTTTAGCAGTTATGAAGAGAGCTGCTCTAGACAGTTCATGCACATGTTGTTGTGTGAACATAAAAGTTTTCATTTCTCAGCCGGGCGCGGTGGCGCATGCCTGTAATCCCAGCACTTTGGGAGGCTGAGACAGGAGGATCGCAAGTTCAAAGCCAGCCTCAGCAATGGCGAGGCACTTAGCAACTCAGTGAGACCCTGTCTCTAAATAAAATACAAAAAAGGGCTGGGGATGTGGCCCAGTGGTCGAGTGCCCCTGAGTTCAATCCCCGGTACCACCAGAAAAAAAAAAAAGGTTTCATTTCTCCAGGATAAATTCCTGGATGTGGGTGATTTGTTAAGTATGTTTCAGTTTGTAAGAAGCTGCCAACTTTGTCTAGAGTGACAGTACCATTTTGCAATCCACCATCCATGTCTGAGAGTTCCATTTGCTCTGCATCCTCCTAACACTTGGTATTTAGCCATTGTAATAGTTATGTATAGGTATCGTATTATGATTTTTTTTTTTTTTTAATACCAGGGATTAAACTTGGGCACTTGACCGCTGAGCCGCATCCCCAGCCCTACTTTGTATTTTATTTAGACGGGGTCTCACTGAGTTGCTTAGCACCTTGCTTTTGCTGAGGCTGGCTTTGAACTCGCCATCCTCCTACGTCAGCCTCCCCTTATTGTGATTTTAACTTGCATTTCTCTAATGCCTCATATACTTGAACATTTTTTCAAATGTGGTTCTTCAATGAAATGTTTGAGTCTTTTGCCCATTTTTAAAAATTGGGTTGGTTTGTTTGAACCATGTTACACTTTTAGAATTCTTTTTATATTCTGGATTCAAATCCTTGGTCAAATATGAGCTTCATCCCAGCCCTCTTTTTCTTTTCTTTTTTCTTTTTTTTTAAATGTTTTTAGTTGTAGATGGAATACCTTTATTTTATTTATTTTCATGTGATGCTGAGGATTGAACCCAGTGCTTCACACATGCTAGGCAAGTGCTTCACCACTGAGCCACAATCCAGCCCTCTTTTTCTTAACAGTTTTTTTTTTTTTTTTTTTGGTACTAGGGATTGAACTCAGAGGCACTTGACCACTGGGCCACATCCCCAGCTCTTTTTTGTATTTTATTTAGAGACAGGGTCTCACTGAGTTGCTAAGTGCCTCACCATTGCTGAGGCTGGCTTTGAACTCGTGATCCTCCTGCCTCAGCCTTCCAAGTGCTGGGATTACAGGCGTGTGCCACCGCGCCTGACTAACAATGTTTTTCATGATGCAAAAGTCTATAATTTTGATGAAGTCTAGTTTTTCATGAAGTCTAGTTTTTCATTCCTTTTATATTGTCCCTTTGTTAGAACTCTGTCAGACCCTGGGGATTTTTTTTTTTTTTTCTGTCTTTTTAAAAGTTTTATAGTTCCGTGTTTTCCCTTTTGATTCTATGATCCATTTTCAGTTAATATTTGTATAAGGTTTAGGGTGAGGTTCTATTTATTGCAAATGAATGTTCAGTTGTGATATGAATTGAGTTGTTTGTAATATTACCTAATTACTGTTTACATCTATAGTGATATCCCTTTTTATTTCTGATACTGGGTGTTATGGTTTGGATGTGAGGTGTCCCCCAAAAGCTCTCATGTGAGACAATGCAAGAAGGTTTAGAGTAGAAATGATTGGGTTATAAAAGTTTTAACCTAATTAGTGAAGTAATTCCCTAATAGGGATTTACTGAGTAGTAATTGAAGTGGTAGCGTGTGGCTGGAGGAGGTGGGAATTGGGGCATGGTTTTGGGGTATGTATTTGTATCCTGCAAGTGGAGACCTCTCTTTCTGCTTTGTGATCATCATGTGAGCCACATCCCTCTGCCACACTCTTCTGCCATGATGTTCTGCCTCATCTCAAGCCCTGAGATATGGAGCTAGCCTTCTATGGGCTAAAACCTCTGAAATCGGGAGCCCTCAAATAAACATTTCCTCTTCTACAATTGTTCTGGATGGGTCTTTTAGCACAGCAGCAAAAAAGCTGACTAAAACACTGGGGATTTGTGTTTCTCTTTTTTAGTGTTGTCTGGCCAATGCTTGTAAATTTTTTTTCTTTCTTTTTTTTTTTTTTTTGGTACTGGGGATTGAACCCAGCGATGCTGAGCTACACCCCCAGCCTTTTTATTTTTCAATTTGGGACAGGGTTTCATTAAGTTACTTATTTAGGACCTTGCTAAATTGCTGAGACTGGCCTTGATCTTGGGATCCAGCTGCCTCAGCCTTCCGAGTTGCTGGGATTATAGGCATGCAACATTGCGCCTGCCTTGTTAGGTGTATTTTAACAGTTTTGTTATGTTTTTTGGTGAATTCACCCTTTTATCACACAATGGAAGACTAGAGAAAGAAAGAGGAAGATAAAGGAAAAGAAAGTGATTTACCCTATACTCTTGGGATCACAACTCCATTAGTCAGAAAAAGTTTTTCTCCCCTTTTTTTAGGTGCCTGGGGTGGCTGTTACTGTCTTTGCTTTCTGCTGTAGAATTGAGTAGGAGTGGCTGTGAAGAGAAGAGGAAAGGAAAAAACAAAAAGCCCAAAGAGAATTTATTCCATTGTTTTTGGTCTTCCTTTTCCTGCCCCTTGGGCCAGCCAGAGTGGGTTTTTCCTAGATCTCCTTCTTTCTGTAATGAGCATGGGTTTGGGTTGCTTTTAGATCCAGGCTGGTCAAAATTGGAGAAAAAGTGATGATTTCTTTTCAGTTAAGTGGAACTTAAAATTGTACTTTCTTCAATTGCTGTCATTTATTTACTTTTCAGAGTCCTCAAGTATTACAGCAAGCGTTTTATTCATGATTTACAGTTGCATTTAGAGGGGAAGACGGGGTGGAATTCATTGATTCCACCATCTCTGGATCCAGAACTTGTTCAGGATTTTTTTGGTACCATGGATTGAACTCAGGGGCACTTAACCACTGAGTCACATCTCTAGCCCTTTTTTGTGTTTTATTTAGAGACAGGGTCTAACTGAGTTGCCTAGTGCCTCGCTAATTTGCTAAGGCTGGCTTTGAACTCGTGTTCCTTCTGTCTCAGGCTCCTGAGGCACTGGGATTACAGGCATGCACAGAACTTGTTCATTTTTTTTTTTTTTTTTTTTTGTGGTACCAGGGATTGAACTCAGGGGCACTCAACCTCTGGGCCACATCCCCAGCCCTTTTTTGTATTTTATTTAGAGACAGGGTCTCACTGAGTTGCTAAGTGCCTCACTATTGCTGAGGCTGGCTTTGAACTCGTGATCCTCCTGCCTCAGCCTCCCAAAGTGCTGGGATTACAGGCGTGCGCCACCGCGCCCGGCTAACTTGTTCATTTTTGATGGTAGAATGTGTCTTTTCCCAAATTTTACCATATGAACTAACTTGTTTTTCGTCTTTGCCTATGATTTTTTTTGGCGATATGTAAAGATATCAAGTAGGAGTAGTGACTGCTAAAGTTAAAAAAATACTGCTTTTCTCTAAACTAGGAACAGACTAGTATTGGAGGAAGAGTGCTGTTGGGGAATTAAGAGGTGAGTCAGGCCAGTAACTAACTCTGTGACCTTGTACAAGGTAGTTAACAGAGTGGATCCTCAACTTCTTCCATAAACAGCTAGTGTCATCAACTGTACTTCTGTGATTCTTTTTTTTTTTTTTTTTTAATATTTATTTATTTGCTTTAGTTGTACACAATGCATTTATCTTTACGTTGCTGAGGATCGAACCGGGCCGCCCATGTGCTAGGCGAGCGCTCTACCACTGAGCTACAAACCCAGCCCCTCTGTGATTCTTTGATAGCTGAAAATTGTTTTTCTTATTTTTCTCTCAGCTAGCTTAAACTCTTATGATTCTTTTCCTGTTGGATTATATGTTCTAGGACTAGATTTAAGCTTTTTCTAATTTTATTTTTTGGTATAATCATTGAAGTCTTTGTAGAGAAGTAGAGAAATGTTATTTTCTAGCAGAGAAAACCTTTTTTTGTTTAGAATGGTGGTGCCTGAGAGCGAAGCCAGGTGCCTTGCTCATGCTAGGCAAGAGCTTTGCCAATGAGCAACACTACCATCTCTTCTTATTTTATGTTTGAGAAAGGGTCTTGTTAAGTTTGGCCAGGCTGTCCTCAATTTTGCATTTTTCCTGTCTCCCAAGTAGCTGGGATAACAAGGCATGTGTTTTAGTCACCTTTTCTGACCCAACAAAAACAATTTTTAGAAGCTGGGCGCAGTGGCGCATGCCTGTAATCCCAGCACTTGGGAAGCTGAGGCAGGAGGATCACGAGTTCAAAGCCAGCCTCAGCAATGGTGAGGCACTAGCAACTCAGTGAGACCCTGTATCTAATAAAATACAAAAAAGGGCTGGGGATGTGGCCCAGTGGTCAAGTGCCCCTGAGTTCAATCCCCAGTACAAAAAAAAAAAAAAAAAAAAAAAAAAAAAAATCAGAGGAAGAAAAGTTTATTTTGGGGTTCATGGTTTCAGAGGTCCTCAGTTCTTAGAGAGCAAATTCTATTCCTTGGGGTTCATGGTGAGGCTGAATGTCATGTCTGAAGAGTGGTAGAGGAAGCAGCTCAAGACATCACATAGGAAGTAGAGAGAGAAAGATAACTCTGTTGAACAAGGCAAAATATATACCTCAAAGGCATGACCCCAATGGCCCACCTTTTCTAGCTATACCCTACCGCATTTAGTTACCACCCAGTTAATCCCTATCAGTGAATTAGTTCACTGATTGGTCAAGGTTCTCATAACCCAATCATTTCACCTCTAAGCTTTCTTGCATTGTCTTACACGTGAGCTTTTTGGGGACCCCTCACATGCAAACCAAAACAGCATGCAACAACATGCTTGGTTCATTTTTCGTTTTTTGTTACTGGAGATTGAACACAGGGGTGCTTTACTACTGAGCTACATCCCCAGGTGTCTGTCCCCGGCTTTATTATTTGTTTTGAGACAGGGTCTAATGAAGTTGCCCAGGCTGGCCTAGAACTTGGGATCCTACTTCCTTTGCTTCCCAAGACACTTGGATTATTTTTGTGCACCACATTGCTGGCCATTTTTATTTTCTTAATCAACATTAATGAGGTATAAAATACATACAATGAAATATGCCCATTTAAATGTGAATTTTAGTTTAGTGCATTTTGAAAAGTGCATATATGCATCACATTTATGTCACTGCAAAAGTTTTCTACCATCCCTTCGAATCAGTCCCCATCCCTGCCTGCCCTAAGTCAGGTCATCATTGATCTCTTCTCCATTAGTATAGATCAGATTTGTGTTTCTTAGAGTTTCATATAAATGAAACCATACAGTAGGTACTCTCTTGTGCTTTCTTCTTTTGCTCAGCAGCATGTTTTTATTGTGTATGGTTTATTCTGAGAATCCTTGTATTGTATGGACACACCTGTTTATAGACATTTGGCTTGTTTCCAGTTCTTGGAAATTATAAATGAAGCTTCTGTGAACATTCATATATGAGTTTTGGTGAGGATATAATTTTCATTACTCACATGTAAATTCTTCTCTTAGGTAAATACTGAGCAGATTTGCTGAATCATATACTAAATGTATGTTTAACTTCATAAGAAATTATCAAACTATTTCCCAAAGTAGTTGAACCATTTTTATTCCTGTGAACAACTTCATTAATACTTGGTATGTCTAGTCTTAATTTTAGCCATTCTAATGGTATAGAGTGGTATATCATTATGGTTTTAATTTGAATTTCCCTGCTAACTAATGATACTAATCATCTTTTTATGTGCTTATGGTCATTTGTGTATCTTTTTTGGAAAAGTGTTTATTCAAATCTTTTATCCATTTAAAAATAAGATTGGCTTATTGAGTTGTATAATTTATATATTCTGAAAACAAATACTTTATCCGAAATGTACTGTGATTGTTTTGTTCCCTGTGGCTTGCCTTACGTTTGTAATAGTGTCTTTTCAAGAGTGAAAGTTTTATTTAATTCATCGTTTTTTTTTTTTTTTGTTGTTGTTGTTTTTTATTCCACATTGTGTGTGAACTCTGATTAAATTTTTTTTGGGGGCTGGGGTTGTGGCTCAGCGGTACAGCACTTGCCTAGCATGTGCGCGGCCCGGGTTCGATCCTCAGCACCACGTAAATAAACGCATTGTGTACAACCTAAAGCAAATAAATAAATTAAAAAAAAATTTTTTTTAGTTATTGGTGGAATATTTATTTATTTATTTATATGTGGGGCTGAGATTCAAACCTAGTGCTTCACACATGTGAAGCAAGCGCTCTACCACTGAGCCACAACCCCAGCCCATATCATCTATTTTGAGTTAATTTTTGTGTATTGTGTGAGGGTGGGATTGAGGTTAATTTTTACCCGAAATAGATATGGAATACTATTTGTTAAAAGACTATTCTTTCTTCTGTTGAATAACTTTGACTGCTTTGTTCAAAATTAGTTGAGCATAATTGTGTGATAGGTCTATTCTTTTTTTTTTAAGTGTTTTTTAAATTTTTTTTTAATTGTCGATGGACCTTTATTTTATTTATTTTATATGCAGTGCTGAGAATTGAACCCAGTGCCTCGCACATGCTAGGCAAGCACTCTATCACTGAGCTACAATTCCAGCCCTCTGTGGATCTATTCTTTTGTTTTAATATTTATTTATTTGCTTTATTTGTACACAATGTTTTAATTTTACGTGGTGCTGAGGATTGAACCCGGGCTGCGCATGTGCTAGGCGAGCGCTCTATCGCTGAGCCACAATCCCAGCCCTGGGTCTATTCTTTTTTTTTTTTTTTTAATATTTATTTGTTTTGTTTTTTTTAGTGGTACACAGTGCCTTTTTATTTTTACGCGGTGCTGAGGATCGAACCCGGGCAGCACATGTGCTAGACGAGTGCTCTACCGCTGAGCCACAACTCCTCCCTGCCCCCACCGTCTATTCTTAAACTTTCCATTTTGCTCCATTATTCTTTGTTTGTCCTTATGTTTAGTTCCACACTGTCTTGATTACTGTAGCTTTGTAATAATTCTTTAAGTTAAGTAATGTGCATGGTAGTGTGCATTCTCCATCTTTACCCCCCCCCCCCAATAATTATTGGGCTGTTATGGGTCTATTATTATTTTTAAAGCTATTTATGACACTCAATCATATCCTCTGAGGTTGGTCTATTATTATTTTCCTCATCTTGTTTTCCTAACATATTCAGTATTCTGAGGTGATTACTGTTGGACAGATGATTACAGTTTAATCTGACAACTGGGTTCTCTCCTAATTTCTCATATTTTGTTGAGTTGAACTATCACTGTGATTATATTCATCTGATATTGTTGAGCTATGTTGAACAGCAGTTGAATAGAAAATTTCTCTTTTATTAAGGTTAGGCATAGTATGTGTTTTCTTATTGCTTTAAAGATTGAGTAAAAATTTGTGTTGAATTAGTTCCTGAGGTATTAGTATACTAGTGATGGACTTTACATGTTGATGTTTTTAAGTCTTATTTTGCTTAATTTAACACTTTAACATTTTTGTTTGTAGCCTTTCCAGAAATGCACTGTTAATATCTTTGCTGAAGTTTATAGCAAACTTTGCTTTTGTTAGCTAAACTAGATTGAGCAAATGTTGAATTCTTAAAAATCATTTAGAATATATCAAATATCACCTTCCAAGGTGATATATGAGAAGTTGTACAGATTGTTTTGGTAGCAAAAAATGTGAACATCTCTGTTTAATGTCTTTCCAAATCCAGAGGATGCCAGCCCCCATCAGATTACGGGAGCTGATCCGGACCATCCGGACAGCCCGAACCCAAGCTGAGGAACGAGAAATGATCCAGAAAGAATGTGCTGCAATCCGGTCATCATTTAGAGAAGAAGACAATACATACCGGTGTCGAAATGTGGCAAAATTACTATATATGCACATGCTGGGCTACCCTGCTCACTTTGGACAGGTAGGATGGGTTGGGTCACATCTAGCAAGAATGCACTTTTTTGAATGACACTGTAGCTCAGGGAGTGTCAATCTTATCCTGGCAGGGAGGTACTTTTGATAACCTTATAGTTTCTACTGCAGTCATTTTGGCACTGAGGGTAAGATTGAAAGAACAAGCTGCAGACCTGAAAAGTCTTGATAAAGCCATTAATTATCATTTCCAGTGGGAATTGTTCTTTATGTGGATCCTAGAGTCTTTTGCTAGCTTGCATAAAAATTGACTAGGATTAACCAGTGATTTGTGATTATTCTGCCAGAGGACCTGGACTATGAGGAGTATGTAAGAAACATTTGTTAAATCTTTTCTTATTTTCTCTGTGCATGATATTATATATAAAAACTCATGACAGTGCTTTTAAATAAAGAAATTAAGTAGTTGCCAAGTAGTAGCATCCATTTTTGTTCTAATTATCTCATGCCTGGATTGCTACAACTTCTGTGTGGGTCTGCCTGCTGATTCTCTCCCACACACAAATACATGTTATTTATTGTGTCCATTCTGGGCTTCCAAGGTGATATTCTCAGTGATAAAGAGCTTTCTTCTCTTCATGTTTATATTGCAATAAGCATGATGGTCACAGAGAATGGAATAGTGAGTTGTTTTTTAAATGTCTTATTAGCGCTGCTAAATTTTATTTAAGACTTATATGCTATAGAGTCTTGTTAAAGAACAAATGAAAAATTAAAAGAATGTATGATACTAGGAAGAAGGAGTATATAACTACTTATGTTTCCTTTTCCAAAGATAACTTGTATTTAATTATCAGGAAAGATGGTCATCATCTTATCTTCCATTTAGCTCAAGAGCTTCAATTAAAGAAGATCTCCTACCCACAAGTTAAAACGAAAAATTCCTGGGATTGAATCTTATTAGACTGGCTTTGGTTAGTGTTATGTTCATCTTAGGGGTTGGTCAGCCTTTTTAGAAATAAATGATTGAGGGGTTGGGGTTGTAGCTCATTGGTGGAGCACTCGCATCACACATAAAAGGTACTGGGTTCAATCCTCAGCACCACATAAAAAAATAAAAGTATTGTGTCCATCTACAACTAAAAATATTAAAAAAAAAAAAAAAGGAAATAAATGATTGTGTGTGGGAGAGCATTAGTTCCAGAAAGAAAAATTGAGTTGTTAATATAAGAAGAAAGGATGACTGAATCAGAAGAAAGGAAGCAGAAAAAAAGAACGGCTATCTCCTATAAATAATATTCATTTATATGTTTGATTTTGGACAGAATTAGTATTATAGTAGCATTCTTCTCCTTCACACCTATCAAACAGTTTTAAAAAATGTAATTAATACCTTCTTTGATATAGATTTCATATTTCATTCTTACAGAGAGAGGAGTGAAATTAAAGTTCCAGGCTTTAATGTTTCAAGTTACAAGCTTTTACCACATCCGAATTTGATCCAGGTGGTTATCCATACATATAGTGCATGACATTTTGTAAAGCAAATGGTTGCCTGTATATTCTTTTATTTTTAAACATTAATGTCTTTTTAAAAAATATTTATTTATTTGCTTTTAGTTGTATCCAATGCGTTTTTTTTTTTAATGTGGTGCTGAGGATCGAAACCGGGCCGCGCATGTGCTAGGCGAGCACTCTACCGCTGAGCCACAACCCCAGCGCGCCTATATATTCTTGATGATTTTTATTTATATATATTTTTTGTAGAAACATTTGGTTAGATTTATAGAAATCTTATATATTAGGAATTGGACTATAAAAATCAAAGGTAGGGCTGGGATTGTGGCTCAGCGGCAGAGCGCTTGCCTCGTACGTGCGCGGCCTGGGTTCGATCCTCAGCACCACGTAAACAAATGCATTACATTGTGTACAACTAAAGTAAATAAATAAATATTTAAAAAAATCAAAGGTAATCTAGTGGGGGAAGATATTCTTCCACTCAGAGATAACCACTATTAATATCTTGGAAACAGTATATTTATATATTCTCTGTGGAGTTCTTTAAAGATAAACTCTTGAATCTTCAAATCATAGAGTAGGTGTAAGACTTTGGGGAAGATTTCATTTTGTATAACATGTATATGTATATTTTTAAAGATTCGTTTCCATAACAGTGAAATAAAATATGCTTTCCAGGTCTGTCTAGGTTGCATTTTGGGGTATTTTGAAACTTTAATTGCTTGATAAAATACTTAATTTTTAGTTGGAAAGTGAATATTCAAGGAAGCTGTTCTAAAATTTTGGTACAAAAATGAAGATTTTTCTGAGTAGGGATAGGAATCATGTTAAGTCTCTTTCATCTGTTTGAATAAGTTATTGCCCTATTCATATGAGTAATTTGGTACCTAATCCATCAAGAATTTCCTTTATAATATGTCTGTAAAAAGGTTCATGTCAAGATTATCTTGCTTGCATATATGAATAGCAATGCCATTTTTGTTTAATTATGTGTTACAGCCACCCTTTAATTGCATTTTATTTGTTAGACGGACTATTCTTTATGGTAGCCAGTAGCTGTATGTTGCTATTGATCTCTTGAAATGTGGCCAGTTCAACTGAGGCGAATATTGAAGGAAAATAAATTCTGTGTATTTGATTCAGTTTTGGAAAACTTTTAACTATGTTTTAAACAATATGGATATGTGATTATACTTAATCAAATTATAAGTTTTATGAAATCTAAATATAGTTCAAGTATTTCTGACAAAAAATGTACAAATTGAGATGTGCTGTAAGTGTAAAAGTACATGCTATATTTAGAAGCCTTAGTATAAAAAAAGTGTAAAAAATCTACTTTTGTGTTGATTATATGTTGAAGTGATATTTTAGATTGTTGGTTAAATAAAATATATTACTAAAAACTAATTTCATCTGTTTCTTTTTACTTTTTACTGCAGTATCTGGTATGCTGCTGTCAGTAGGAATAAAATATGAACCACGCATAAATTTTTAAATTTCTAGTAGCCATATTTAAGAAATCTCACTTAAGTTTTATAGTAAAACCCATGGTTGAAATTGAAATTCAGAGTTTAAACTCATGCAGCTAGTAAATATTAGGGGATTAGAACTAGCCTCACATGACACTAAAATGCAGTCTTTGGCTTTAGTTCAGATCTAGAAATAGCTATTTCTATTATTATTTATTTTAGCCCTGCCTTGCTATACAAAAGATGTGAGATAACATAAATTACTGGTGTCTATGTAAAAAAAGAAAAAGAACAGTAGAAGGTTAAGAGTTGGGAGTAGAAAGAATTCAAAACATAAGGCCAGTGTAGTTTCTATTGGTAGGGAATTCAAGGCAAGAAAAGAAACAATCAGTTATGTGGTTATTGTCAGAATTGAAGAGCAAGACTATAGGAACCAGACTGCGTGGATATGAATTCTGGCTCTGTTATTTTTCTGTCTGTGTGACTTTGAGCAAGATCTTTTAACCTGACAGTCCTAATACCTACTTAACAGGGTTGTTATGAAGATTTAAGAGTTACTCAATGTTTGCTGGCTGCCGTGGCGCATGCCTGTAATCCCAGCACTTGGGAGGCTGACACAGGAAGATCGTGAGTTCAAAGCCAGCCTCAGCAATGGCGAGGCACTTAGCAACTCAGTGAGACCCTGTCTCTAATAAAATAGGAAAAAAGGGCTGGGGATGTGGCCCACTGGTCGAGTGCCCCTGAGTTCAATTCCTAGTACCAAAAAAAAAAAAAAAAAAAAAGAGTTACTCAATGTTTGACAGTTACTTTTTATACATAAAAAGCCATTAAATGTTACCCATGTTATGATTTTTTTTTTTTTTATTCCAAGGACAACAAAGCTTTTCAAAGCACTGAAATCCAAAAGATTTTCTTACAAAGGTCTTTTATTTTAGTAATCTCTTTGTAATATCAGAGGTAGTATGCTTATAGGGCTTGGTGGTGTATACCTATAATCCCAGCTGCTCCAGAGGCTGAGGCAGGAGGACTGTGAGTTTGAGGGCAGCCTGGGCAGTTCAGTGAGATCCTATCTAAAAAATAAATAAATAAAAATTATAAAAAAGGGCTGGTGATGTAGTTCAGTAGTAGAGCACTTGTCTAGCATGTGCAAGATCCTGGGTTCAATCCCCATTATTGGCTGAAAGTTGGGGGAGAAGGAGTTAGTATCCTCAACATCTTATCAGAGGCAGTAATAGATTTCTAATAGGATGTGTACATTTTGATTTGTCTGGACCAAACGCAATCCAGAAATTTAGTTGAGCTAGATAGATTGTAGGAGTAGAAAACTGGTGGCACAGGGGCTGAATTGTTCCACACATGTGTTTTGTTTGTCTTGCATAGTCTTTAAAATTGTTTTGAATTTACTAATATGTAAACAAAATTAAGGAAATTCTCATAGAATCTGGGTTTGTTTGTAGTATCTCTTAGAAAAATGAGAAGATTGTCTGGATCCACATTTCCACATGGCAGTAGTAGGCTGCTTCTAGGCTGGGCAGCATTCTGTTCTTCCCGGTTCCAACCTGGCCTGCTGTCCTCTATTACCCATGTATAAGAGTTATCCCTTCCATCAATGTAGTATAGCACTCCACTTCTTTAGGTTCTCTGAAACTTTATACAATGTTCTCCATAAAGTCTTATATGTCTTCGGAGAAATTTATTCATAGGTTCTCCAGAGCTCAAGTTACCATTGCCATGAGTATTCTTAAAATTTTTAGTGATTATGTTCTAGATATATAACTGAGTTTTATATATTGGGTACTTGGTTCTAAGAGTCTTTGTAGATTTCATTTTTTTCCATTTTGCCAATACTATTATTTGTAAGCAATGGCAGTTGTCTTTCTTCCTTGTCTATTTTTAGTTGTCTATTTTCAGTTGTAGATGGACACAATAACTTTATCTTATTTATTTATTTTTATGTGGTGCTGAGGATCAAACTCAGTGCCTCACACATGCTAGTGAAATGCTCTGCCACTGAGCTACAACCCCAACCCCTTATACATTTTCTTAATTCCTTACTATGCTATATAGGTATTATAGTATTGAAAAGAAGCACTGATAGTATTCATCCTTGTTTTGTTAAAACCTTAAAACAAATATCTATGTATTATGGTTAAATCACACAAAGGAATTTGATGTTGAATTTTATCAAATGCTTTTTTATTATCGTTGAAATAATTTTTCATGGGTTTTCTCCTTTTAACCTGTTAGTGTAGTGAATCATATTAATATTACATTAATAGATACTAATTGTGTAGTCTCCTTTGTATGTCTGAAATAATCCTTACTTGGCCATGATGGTTTCTTCTACATTGCTAGATTTATCTTACTAATATTTTATGTTATCTTAAGAAAAGTACTTAAGTCAGCGCGGTGGCACACGCCTGTAATCCCAGCACTTGGGAGGCTGAGGCAGGAGGATCGCAAGTTCAAAGCCAGCCTCAGCAATGGCAAGGCACTTAGCAACTCAGTGAGACCCTGTCTCTTAATAAAATACAAAAAAGGGCTGGGGATGTACCCGAGTACCCGAGAGTTCAATCCCCAGTACCAAAAAAAGAAAGTAAAGTACTTAAGACCATTCTTAAGACCATTCTGTCCTTTACAAAGGCCTAGAAACAATGACCAAGCCTGGGGCCGTGGAGCACACCTGGAATCCCAGCAGCTTATTAGGCTGAGACAGGAGGATTGCGAGTTCAAGGTTAGCTTCAGCAACTTGGTGATGCTCTAAGGAACTCAGCGAGACCCTGTCTCTAAATAAAATATAATAAAGGGCTAAAAATGTGGCTGGGGTTGTGGCTCAGCGGCAGAGCACTCGCCTCGCACGTGCGCGGCCCGGGTTCGATCCTCAGTACCATGTAAACATAAATTCATTGCATTGTGTACAACTAAAGTAAATAAATAAATATTAAAAAAAAATAAAAGGGCTAAAAATGTGACTTGGTGGTTAAGTGCCCCTGGGTTCAATCCCTGATACCAAAGAAAAGAATAAAGAAATGATGACCAAACCAGTAGTAATGGGCATTCGTAAGCCTATATTATTATGTTCTCTAAATACCATTTCATTTTAAAAGAGTCAGGGCCCATTAGAACAATGTCAGATCCCAAAATCAGTGTAGGGAATATTTAAAATAAGTGTGAACCATTTGAGTATGCCAGGAAGCAAGAAAGATTACAAAGGTAGTGCCAAAATGCCAGAAGGTTCCAGTTGTTACCAGAGGATGCTGTCATGCCCTGGAATGAGATAATTTGACCATTACTAAGAATAATAATGTAATTGATTAAAACATACTAAGCAGGTTTTTTTTTTCTTTTTTTTTTTTTTTTTGTGGTACTAGGAATTGAAATCAGGGGGTACTTTACCACTGAGCTATATCCCTAGCATTTTGTATTTTTCAATTTGAGACAGTTTCACTAAGTTTCCCCAGGTTGGCCTCAAACTTGGAATCTTTCTGCTTCAGCCTGCCTAGTAGCTAGGATTGCAGGTGTGTGTCTCCACACATTTGTCCTTTCCCCTCCCCTCCCCTCCTTCCTTCCTTCCTTCCTTCCTACCTTCCTTCTCTCTCTCTCTCTCTCTCTCTCTCTCTCTCTCCCCCTCCCTCCCTCCCCATCCCTCACCTATTCCCCTTTATTTCTTTCTTCCTTTCTTTTCTTTCTTGTGCCTGAGCATCAAATCCAGGGTCTCTTGCATGCTGAGCATATGCTGTAGGGTTGAGCTATATCTCCAGCCCTAAGCAAGTTCATATCCATGATATGAGATCATAATAATATTTAAACAAATATAAAAAAATTGGTTATCTTTGAAGGGTATGGTGGAACTCATTATTTTGAAAACTTATCAACAGAAGGAAAGAAACATTTATCTACTTTCCTCACCAATGTTTCTTCTGAAGGAAGTATTGGTAACTCAGTGGTATACATAGAGGAGTAGTAGTTCAGCTAATAAAGGAAGAAGTGAAAGAATTAAAATATTATTTTGCAACATCTAGTCATCATTGGTACTGCTATATTTGAGAGAGAGCACTACCAGATGTAATTATATTCTTGCCACCTCCTGTAAAGAGGTACATATTTATACAATCAAATAAAAAACAAAATCGAAAAGCCTGTGTCTGATCAAGCTTCTTAGGTTTATAACTGTAAGAAATTCTTTTTTTTTTTTTTTTTTTTTGTACCAGGGATTGAACTCAGGGGCACTCGACCACTGGTCCACATCCCCAGCCCCTTTTTTTTTGTATTTTATTTAGAGACAGGGTCTCACTGAGTTGCTAAGTACCTCGCCATTGCTGAGGCTGGCTTTGAACTCGCGATCCTCCTGCCTCAGCCTCCCAAAGTGCTGGGATTACAGGTGTTCGCCATCGCGCCCGGCTTGTAAGAAATTCTTGTCCGTTGTGCAGAGAGATAGGTATTTGGCAGCTTTCGTTATTTCTTTCTTTCTTTTCTTTTTTTGTTTTTTTCGTCAGGAATTGAACTCAGGGGCACTTAAACACTGAGCCACATCCCCAGCCCTTTTTTGTATTTTATTAGAGACAGGGTCTCACTGAGTTGCTAAGTGCCTCGCCATTGCTGAGGCCGGCTTTGAACTTGCGATCCTCCTGCCTCAGCCTCCTGAGTGCTGGGATTACAGGCATGCACCATGGAGTTTTTGTATTTAATTTAGAGACAGGGTCTCACTGAGTGGCTTAAGGCCTCGCTTTTGAACTCCTGATCCTCTTGTCTCAGCCTCCCAAATTGCTGGGATTACAGGTGTGTGCCACTGCACCTGGCTAACATTGTTTCTTTCTTTTTTTCTTTTTTTTGGTACCTGAGATTGAACTCAGGGGCACTCTCAACCACTGGGCCACATCCCCAGCCCTTTTTTGTATTTATTAGAGACAGGGTCTCACTGAGTTGCTAAGTGCCTCGCCATTGCTGAGGCTGGCTTTGAACTCGCGATTCTCCTGCCTCAGCCTCCCAAGTGCTGGGATTACAGGCCTGCACCACCACACCCAGCAACATTGTTTCTTAATAGTAAAGAATTGAAAACCATCTATTTGTCCTAAAAATAAATAGTTTATATTCATAAGTGGGATACTTGCTCTGTATGTCAAGGAATATAGCTGAATTAGAGCTTCTTGTATTGATGCAATACTCAAAAAAGTTGACTAAAAAGAGCAGGAATACAATACGATAGTTATGTGCAGTTTAAAACATCCAAAACTGATTTTCTCTACATGTATAGTAAGAACACAAGGCATTAGCAGTCATGAACAGCAGTAGGGGGATTTGGTTACTTCTGGGTTAGAAAGGAAGTGGGTCTAAGGCATAGTCTGCAAAGGATTTCAATTGAATTTGTAATATTAAAATTTTTTAAATACATTGGGTAAAATTTTAAGCCTTGATAAGGCTGGTAGGTGAGTCAATGGGTGTTATGTGATTTTGGTATAGAATATTTTATAAATTTTCTCAGGAGGAAAAAAATGGGATCCAGTTAAGGGTGTTAGGCTGGGGATTTTTATTTTTTTTCCTTGCCAGAAGAATGAAACAGCAGGCTGTAATCCACATAGAATTTACATTGCCAGGCTGTACAGTGGTAAAGCAGTTACAACAAACTTGTTTTTCAAAAGTGTGTGTATATCTGTATAAACTAGAAAGTTATTTATGAATATTAAAAATGAAGTAAAAGTAGCTTTTGAAAAGATCTAACCAGTCACTTGTAGATTGTTCACATCATAAAGCTCCATTGTTAAATTTAAAAGCAAATGCAGATATGCATTTGACCTTGTGTGAAATATCTAATAGCTAACAGAATGGGTATAACCCCCCTTCTCAATAGGATTAAACATTGATAAAAGGCAACATTTGTACTTTGGGAAAATTTAACAAGGCCAGAAACCTTTTAAAGTTCTCTTTCTAAAAATTGATTTGAGATTAAAACAAAATTGGAACATGCAAAGTCATCTAGAAAAAAAATGTAAAATGTAAAAATTAAATTGTTCAGTCTCTATCTTAAATATACCCCATTAGAATTTCCTGGGAGAGACATATTTTTCAAAACTCTCTCAGGTGATTCTGACCAGTCTGGTTTGGGAACGACTTCTAAGGCCCTGTATTTGTTCCAAAAGGGTCTGACAGCTTAAGTCTCTTAAGCTTATTGCTAGTGGCTGACTAGCTTGCTTCTGCTGAATAGGATTCTGAGACCACTTCAAGGTTTGCCTGCAAAAAATTAGTGACTTTTTTTTCTTTGAAGGAAAGGCAGGGTGTGGAAGTACAACTTTTAATGCTGTCCTTCTGTTGTGGTTCAGTTACTTTAGTGATGCAGAAACCTAGTGCAGGGTTGTTAAACAGCTTTAATGTTTCTAGGCAGAACCAGGAAGAGAGAGGTCCTGCTCCTAACTTAGATTAAATTTCTTTCTACTCCATGATGTGTTATGTAAAGAGATAGGAACCTTTCTCTGATTTTTTTTTTTTTTTTCCCCTGACCTGAGTTGGGTCTCTTCCTAATTGTTTTCATAGCTTGTGTATAACTGTGTCACGTGTATTTTATTTCTAGTAAATGTTGGTTTTCTTATCTACAGCTTTTAAACTGTGTATCAGTGACTGTTGAACATATTGGTTGGTACATGGAATTTACCAAATTAAAGCAAAATGCCTATATAGAGGTCAACCTGGTGGTAACCATAGCACCTCAAAACAGCCTCACAATTGGAAGAAAATGTTAAAAAAAAAAAAAAAAAATCCGAGTAGAAAATACATCACCAACCGTTCATTTGGATGGAAGGTAGGGGAGAGGTGGACGGTTCTTATGAAAAGGCAAGTATAGTAAGGCAGAAGTTAAGAGTGGTGTTGACAAAGGAGAAATTGATAAAAGAAGAAGAATATAAGATAACTAGCAGCAGGAGAAAACAGCCATTGTGGGGAACCGGTTAGAGATTAAAAACAAATATAGTTTTCAAGAAGCTCCTAAAAGGTCCACAAAAATTATAGCATAGCACAATTATTATTCTTTATGAGTATAAGTTATCAAAAAAGGGCTGATATTTCCCCATTTACTGGATTTTTTTTTGGTGGTGGGGAGGGTACCAGGGATTGAACTCAGGGCACTGGGCCACTGAACCCTATCCCCAGGCCTATTTTGTATTTTATTTAGAGACAGGGTCTCATTGAGTTGCTTAGTGCCTTGCTATTGCTGAGGCTGGCTTTGAACACACAATCCTCCTGTCTCAGCCTCCCATGCCTTTGGGATTACAGGCATGTGCCACTGTGCCTGGATTCTAGTGTTCAATTTTAAAAGTCTTTTCCATGAAACTAATAAGACTCAAATACTTTTTTATGGTTATTTTTTTGAAATACATTATGTTCAACTTTGGAGTTGGAAACAGTTTCCCTAAGTTATTGTTTATAATTATATTACTTCATCCTGTAGTTTGTATTTCAATTTTTTCTCCTAGTCCATTATTATGTTTCTTTGGAAAAGATAATGATAGTTAGTTGATTTAAAATTGAAAAGATAACAAAATGATTTATGATGAAGACTATCCTTTCTGTTCTTTTTTATTCCATCTCTTAATTTCTTTATGAATAACTGGTGGTATCAGTTTTGTGAATATTCTTTCAGAGATAATTTGTACATCTATAATTCTGTTAATCTCCTTTGGAGACTTTGATATGCTCATGGTGGTATAGTCAGTCAACTAACTTAATTGTTGGTTTTTTTTTTTTTTTTTTTTTTTTTTTTTTAATGCAGGCACATTTTAAATGGAGCAGTTTTAAAATAGCTCAAAATAATTCTATTTGTGGAACTGTTTTACTTCCCTCAATTTCACTTTTGAACTTATTAGATAATGGAAAGTAATCTTACATGATCTTAGCTTCCTGTGTACCTCAGTCTCCCTTGGAGTCCCTTTCCTTAGAATGCATGTTTCTAAAGGGGAGCATAGTTTTGAAAACTTGGCTTGGCGAGTCTGACTTGCCCATGCCCTTTGAAAACCACTACTCCAGAGGGAATGTTTTGACCTTTCCCATTTTGTCAAGATGGCATGATAAAGTATATCAAAGTGATTGTGACTTTCAAGAAAGTCCAAGTTTAACTACAAGGAGTTTTAAGGTTAACATTTTAGGTTAATGTTAGTACTGAGTTTTCCTCTGGATTTTTTTTTTTTTTCTATATTTGATTCCTAAACCCTCACCTCTCTCATAATACTTTGTTTAAGCTCTAAATGAGGCACTTTCCACATTATATTAAGTTTAGTTATTGTCTTTCTTCAATTAATTGCACATTCTTGAAGTTTCAGGTACTGTTTGGTACTTTGATGTATTTTCAGTTATTGAGTGTTTTGATTCTCAAAATAGACCAAGCCTTAAATATATGAATTAGGTGTTCATTTAATGTAAGCTAGAGATTAGGTTAGAAATATGATTTATTAATACAATACTTGAGTAGTTTGAATGTGTAGAACTAAGTTAAAACTCACAGATTATGTTGTGAGACTTTGACAATATAATCTGTTCTAGAACTTAATACTTTTATTAAGATATCCAAAGGTTTTAACTCTTTGCCTTTTTATTTAGGCATCCTTGATGAATCAGGTTTATACTTCTGTGTCATCTATGGCTATGGGTTAAACACATTGCTTTTTTAGATTTTTAGATTGTGACAGCAGACAGCAAGTTCTTAATTTCATTTTCTTTTCTTTCTTTCTTTCTTTTCTTTTCTTTTTTTTTGCAGTTGGAGTGCCTAAAGCTTATTGCCTCTCAGAAATTTACAGACAAACGCATTGGCTATTTAGGAGCAATGCTGCTACTAGATGAAAGACAAGATGTCCATCTTCTTATGACCAACTGTATCAAAAAGTAAGCCTTATCTTCCCTCCTTCTTAAAATTGCTTTGCCTTTTTAAGGGATTTCTTACAGTAAAACATCAAGAGCTTTTATTTACTTATTTTGTATTTAGTTTCCAGAAAGTATTTGAATTGCTGTTGGTTCAGTAGCTTATAATAAAAAAGAGGCTAATGAGCAGAGGAAATTGAAGGTGTTATACATCTTCAGGTATAAGACATATGTTGCAATGAAATAAACATTTGGGCTTTTATAGAAAAAGAAAAAGCATTGGTGATATCTGGGTCATTTTTAAATTTCTTGAACTTAAAATACCATAAATAATGAAATTTTATATATATTAAAAATTACTGGGTGGGGTTGTGGCTCAGTGGTAGAGCGCTCGTCTAGCACGTGCGCGGCCTGGGTTCGATCCTCAGCACCACATACAAATAAACCCATTGTGTACAGCTAAAGTAAATAAATAAATATTAAAAAAAAATTACTAGTGAAAAATATTACTAGCATATATTCTGAGTAAATACATTTTAAAGGTTAAAAAAAAAAGAGTGGTCTAATTCACCTGAGATCATTTGCATGGGATTGTATTTATCCCTATGAATTTTTAGTATGTAGCTTTTTATTTATTTATTTATTTTTTTGTACCAGGGATTGATTCCATAGGTACTTAACCACTGAGCCATGTTTCCAGCCTGTTTTATGTAGCAAATCTATAAACTCAACTTTCATTAATAATGCAAATACTAAGTTGATTCATTTATTCGACTTTATTGTATGCCTGCTATTGCAAGCACTGGAATAGAGAGTGAAAAAAATGGTCAGAAATCCTTGATGTCATGGAGGGTACATTTTAGATGTTCAGCATGATTCCTTTATACATTTACTTTATTTTAATTTTTTTTGGTACTGGGGATTGAACTCAGGGGCACTTGACCACTGGGCCACATCCCCAGCCCTTTTTTGTATTTATTATTAGAGACAGGGTCTCACTGAGTTGCTAAAAAGTGCCTCGCCATTGCTGAGGCTGGCTTTGAACTCTCGATCCTCCTGCTTCAGCCTCCCAAGTGCTGGGATTAAAGGCGTGCGCCACTGCTCCCAGACATATACATTTACTTTAGATAGCCCTCTAAGAGAGTTGCTTTAATTTTTTTGCATGCTCTGTTGCCCTTATAACTCACACTTTCAGTCACATGCTGATAATTTGGCAGTTCTGGCTGGCAGCAAGTTCATATTAGAGTTAATACCAAACCTAAGTGTAGGTTTGCAGCTTGATAAAAATTGAATGAGGCACATAAGTAAAGAATGTATCTGTGTTTAGTTTTAATAAGGACTAGCCAAGCCTTAAGTGAATTTTATTACTTTTTCAAATAATTGAGAATTCATCAAGCACTTTATTCTATGGTTTAGATCATCCTCTTTCCTTCCTTCCTTCCTTCCTTCCTTCCTTCCTTCCTTCCTTCCTTCCTTCCTTCCTTCCTTCCTTCCTTCCTTCCTTCTTCCTCTTCTCCTTCTCCTTCTCCTCCTTCTCCTCCTCCTCCTTCTTCTTCTTCTCCTCCTCTCCTCCTCCTCCTCCTCCTCCTCCTTCTTCTCCTTCTCCTTCTCCCCCTCCTCCTTCGTCTTCTTCTCCTTCATCATCTTCATCGTCTTCGTCTTCTTCGTCATTGTCTTCTTCTTCGTCATCATCTTCTTCTTCCTCTTCTTCGTCATCGTCTTCTTCTTTATCATCTTCTTCGTCTTCGTCGTCTTCTTCTTCTTCTTCATCTTCTTCTTCTTCTTTGTCGTCGTCGTCTTCTTCTTCTTCTTTGTCTTCTTCGTCTTCTTCTTCGTCGTTGTTGTTGTCGTCGTCATCCTGGGGATTGAACCCAGAGGTGCTTTACCACTGAGCTATATCTCCAGTTCTTTTTATTTTTTATTTTGATACAAGATCTCATTAGGGCTGGGTGTGGTGGTTTACGCCTGTAATCCCAGGGAGGCTGAGGCAGGAGGATCTCAGGTTCAAAGCCAGTCTCAGCAAGAGCTAGGTGCTAAGCAACTTAGTGAGACCCTGTCTCTAAATAAAATACAAAACAGGGCTGAGGATGTGGCTCAATGGTTGATTGTCCCTGAGTTAAATCCCCAGTATAAAACAAACAAACAAAAAATATCTCATAGGTTGCTTAGGGCTTGGATAAGTTGCTGAGACTGGCCTTGAACTTGTTATTTCTTTTAATCTGCTAATGAATGTGTGATTTTTGTTTTTGGTGAGTTTGTTTGTATTTTAGGGCATCATAGTGCTTAGCAGTTTTTATTGCTTAATAATGAATGTTTGCTTTGAATATGGTGACTATTAGTATAGTTTAGTGCCCTTCTTTTGATTCGTTCTAATGGACACAATTCTTTTTGCATCATTAGTGCAATGTCAACATAGTAATAATAATAAGATAGGATTACAGAATAATTATGTGTTACGATTATGAAAATAGTTTGAATCATATGTACTTTCTCTGAAAGTCTTAAGATCTTCCAGAGACCCTTTAACCATGCTGGGTTAAAGGATACTGAAATACTCTGAAAGCTTGTAGCATAACCCAGAGGATAATTCAGCTTCTAGATAACAAGAATTGATTATACTATACAGACAAATTTACCAGCTCAAGCTTTTAGTACTTTAGCTTTCTTTCTTTGGCACTGGGGATTGGACACAGGGACACTTTAGCAATGAGCTAGCTGTATTTTTAGCTGTTTTTTTTTTTTTTTTTTTTTTTTAATAGGGCCTCGCCAAGTTGCAGAGGTTGGTCTTGAATTTGTGGTCCTTCTGCCTCAGCCTCATGAGTCATTGGGATCACAAGCATGTGCCACTGTGCCTGGCAATACTTTAGCTTTATATATATATATTATATATATATATATATATATATATATATATATATATACACATATACATATGTGTGTGTGTGTGTATATATGTGTGTATATATACATATGTATGTATATATATATATATGTATATACATATAAAGTTGCTGATGGGCCCATTACCTTTATTTTGTGTATTTAGTTTTTTTTTTAAAAATATTTTATTTATTTGTTTTAGTTGTACACAATGCAATGCATTTTATGTTTACGTGGTGCTGAGGATTGAACCCGGGCCGCGCACGTGCTAGGCGAGCGCTCTCCCGCTGAGCCACAACCCCAGCCCCACAATGCCTTTATTTTTACGTGGTGTTGAGGATCGAACCCGGGCTGTGTACGTGCTAGGTGAGCGCTCTCCCGCTGAGCCACAACCCCAGCCCTACTTTAGCTTTTGTGAATGTATACTTCTTGACTGGGTTTGCCAATAATTTATACAGTAACATGTTAGTCAGTTTTCTTTTGCTGTAATGAAATAACCAAGGCTGCTTAATGTGTAAAGAAAAGGGGTTTATTTAGCTCACAGTTTTGTAGTCTGAAAGTCCAAGGTAAGGCCAGCTCTATTTGTTTGGTCTCTGGTGAGGTCCAAGGTAAGGCCAGCTCTATTTGTTTGGTCTTTGGTTTCATGGTGAGCTGACATCACCACGATGGTGGTAACACATACGTGGGAGAGAGAACATGATGAGAAAGGAAGCCAGAGAGAGGGAAGGGCAAGTCTTGCTCTTTTATAACAACTCACTGTCATGGAAACTAGTAACTTACTCTTCAAGACCGGTGTCTGTCTCTTTTGAGGGCAGTGTTCCCAATGACTTCTCACTAAGTTGTTTTTCTAGAAACTTTTACTATCTCTCACATCAACATACTGGGGAGCAAGTTTTTAACACATGAACCTTGGAGGGACACACTGAAACAAAGTAATCAGCATCCATATGTGTACCATAGGGGCTTACTGTAAATATGTGGCTTAGTTTATTTATTTATTTTTAAAAATATTTATTTATTTTAGTTGTACACAATGCCTTTATTTTTATGTGGTGCTGAGGATTGAACCCAGGCTGCATACATGCTAGGTGAATGCTCTACTGCTGAGCCACAACCCCAGCCCTGTGGCTTAGTTTATTAAAAGTGGCCTTATTAGCTTATTTTTTTTAATCATGGTACTGATAATTATTATTTTTTTGAAAGAATAAAACATAAAAATGATTTAATATAACATCAAAGTTAATACTAAAGCATAAAAGTTGTTAGAGACTCACAATTTCTGTTGTATATGCTCTTATGGTAGAGATTTTTTTTTTTAAAGTATTTTGATTATTGTGCATCTTACCTTTTCTTATGGTTAGTAGTAGATCATTTAAACATCTCTTAAAATGCACATTTGTTCCATATTATTGTTGTTGCCAGTTTTTATTTTCAGTGGTTTGCTAAGTTTTCTAATGTGTGTGTCTTTCACATCTGTCAGATAAATAACATGTTGTCCAATTTCTACTACTTAGGTATTTGGAAACTTTGAGTGTAAACCCATAAGAGGGACTGTCATTCACCTCACTGTACTACTAATTTATAATAAAGTTGGATGAAACATTTTCTTTCTAGTTATTCCTGTTAGTCCTTTTCATTATTGGAGAAATCTTGAGTCATTCCATAATAGTATACTGAATTGTGAAGCTTCTTCATGGGAGCACCAGGTAAAGTGTGTTTGTTTCTCCCTCCTTTCTCTCTTTTACAGTGATCTTAATCATAGCACTCAGTTTGTACAGGGGCTAGCACTTTGTACCCTTGGCTGCATGGGCTCCTCAGAGATGTGCAGAGATCTTGCAGGAGAGGTAGAGAAGCTCCTGAAAACCTCCAACTCTTATTTAAGGAAAAAGGTAACTTTTAATGAAACTAATATATGTTTGGATTATGAAGCAGATTACTATTTTGAAAGCTTAGATGATATAAAGTATTTCTCTCTGCAGTAAATATATTTTAAATGGTTACATATGAATCTTAATTCCACATTTTTCTAGGAAATTATTTATAAACAAGCAACTGTTCTGGATATCCTAGGTAGCCTATCACTTCCTAAATAATTTAAACAGTATTAAAACAAATTGATAATAGGAAGATCTTTATGAATTAATTTTTTTTGACTTGTGCTGGGGATTGAACCTGGGCCTTGTGCATGCTAGGCTAACACTCTGCCACTTAGCCACACCCCCAGCCATCATACTATTAGTGCTCATGTCTTTGAGTACCTTTATCTCTGGAATGGGAGTTTCCTTGAGGGAATGAGGTAGAGCCCACTTTCTAAAATTGGTATATCTGATGAGAATAGAAGAGACTTATTCTTGTTTTCTTAATTTATCTGCTCTCATTTGTTGATGTAAACATTTTGTTGAGTTTTTTTTTAATATTTAGTTTTTAGTTTTAGGTGTACACAATATCTATTGTATTTTTATGTGGTGCTAAGGATCGAACCCAGTGCCTCATGCATGCTAGGCGAGCACTCTACCACTGAGCCACAACCCAAGTCCCCCATTTTGTGGAATTTTTAAATTGTACTTCAATCCTAAAGCTTTTGCAAACAAAATGTATGTTTTTTTTTTTTTTTTTTTTTTTTTTTTTTTTTTTTGGTACCAGGGATTGAACTCAGGGGCACTCAACCACTGGGCCACATCCCCAGCTCCTTTTTGTATTTTATTAGAGACAGGGTCTCACTGAGTTGCTAAGTGCCTCGCCATTGCTGAGGCTGACTTTGAACTCACGATCCTCCTGCCTCAGCCTCCCATGTGCTGGGATTACAGGCGTGCGCCACCGCGCCTGGCTGTATGGGATTTAAAAGTCCATGAAATGTACACCTATCATCATCTGGTTGGCATTTACTGTGACCCCCCCCCCCCCCCTTTTTTTTTGCTTTTCCTTTCTTTGCTTTATTTATTTATTTAGTACTGGAGAGTTAACCCAGGGTACTTTACCACTGAGTTACATCCCTAGTCTTTTTTTTTTTTTTTTTTTTTTGAGACAGTGTCTCACCAAGTTGCTTAGGGCCTCACTAAGTTGTTGAGGTGGGGCTTGAACTTGCAATGCTCCTCTCTCAGTCTCTCAAAGTCCTTGGATTACATGCACGTGCCACTGTGCCTGGCAGGGTGTGCCTTTTTTTTTTTTTTTTTTTGTGGTGGTGGGGATTGAACCCAGAGTCTTGTGCATGTGAGGCAAGCACTCTACCAACTGAGCTATGTCCCCAGCCCCCAGAGGCATTGAAAGGGCTAAGCCATTTCAGTGATATACCTTTAATGATGGCTGAAAACAAAATTAATTTCCTTCCTTCCTTCCTTCCTTCTTGAGGGGACTTCTATCTTGGGACAAAATGAGGAAAAATTAAACAATGATTGCAATTGATTTTAATCCCTGGTCTGACCAAGGGATTAAGGTTTAGCCTCCTGCCCTTTGTAAACAACTCTCTAGGATATATAAAGAACTCAGAAATCTTTAATACAAAACAAACAAACAAAAAACCCCACAAATAACCCAAGTAAAAAAGAACTCCATGAGCCTATACTGATTAAATAAATACATGAATAAATAAATGAACAGGTGCAAATTGAAAACCTCCTACTTAAAGTGAAATATCATTTAATAAAAGTAGAAAGAATTACAGAGTTACAAGTTTGCCATTTGGCATTTACAAAAGAGAAAAGGAAATGCTCGTGCATTACTGTGCCTTTCTCAGCCATTCTGGGAAGCAGTGCAGCAGTTTTGCACATGGCAGGCAGGTGCTGTACCACTGAGATGCATCCCCATTCCTCTCCTTTTGAAAGGACAGTTTTGCTGGAAATTGAATTCTTGATGCACAGTTTTTATTTCAGTACTTTAAATATGCCATTCCACTGTCTTTTGTCCTCTTTAGTTTCTAATGATAAACCAGCTATTAATTGAGTATCTTATTGAGAATACTTCCGATGTGATGTTTCTTCTCTTGCTATTTCCAAAATGCAGAGTTCAATTCTTTCCTTAATTTGTAAGCCAGTACTCTTTCTTGAACCATGTGGGAACTACTCTTGTTTAAAAGGCACATTGTTGCATTAAATAAAACAGTCCTTTGGATTGGATGCCCCTCCCCCACAATTTAACATGGGGGGAATGAATGAACAGACATCTTGTTAATCTGTCTAAACTTTTATGGTATTTGACTCAAATAGTAGCTGTGGTTACTTTGGGGGCGATTAATAAATTTTCTTTTTTTTGGGGGGGTGGTACTGGGGTTGAACTCAGGGTCACTCAACTACTGAGCCACATCCCAAGCTCTATTTTGTGTTTTATTTAGAGACAGGGTCTCACTGAGTTGTTTAGCACCTCACTGTTGGAGAGGCTGGCTTTGAACTTGCAATCCTTCTGTCTCAGCCTCCTGAGCAGCTAGAATTACAGGTGTGTGCCACTGTGCCCGGCACAAAATTGATCTTTAAATGTAACTTTCTTTCTAATAAGACCATCTTTTCTTTAGTGAAGGTAGTAAAGGCTAGTTAATTATATTTCAAATTATTTTCTCTTTCTTTCTTCCTCCCTTCTCCCTTTTTCCTTTCTTGTACTGGGGATTCAATTCAGGCTCTTGTACCTGTGTGCTCTTCACTGAGCTATGTCCCTATCCCACTCAGGTGATTTTAATGTTGGCAGGGTTGGTTGTAGTCAGTATAGATACTGTTAAAATTAATAGATTTATAGCATTTGCAGTTTATGTCTTTCAGTTTCATGATGTATTTGTATCTCTTGGTCCTTTTATTCAGAGGAATGATTATGAGAAATGGAAATCCTTATCTAATTTTTTGCTTCGCCAGAACTCTGCATAAGTTCTGTTTAACTTTTGATAAATTCATATTAACCATGGTCTGATTTAGAAAATTTTTATCCAGTTGTCTAGCAATAGATGAACAGAGGAACAGGTGAGCTAGAAGTTCCTCATTAACGTAATAGTATGAACTAGAAAGCTCCAACCAGTTAATAAATAAAGAATAAACTATCTTCTTTCTTCTTTATTATTCTAGCAGATGAACTAGTTGGTGAAGTTTTTTGTTGTTGTTTTTATAAGATTGGTTGCCCCGGGCTTACCTGAAATAAATTTTTTGTCCTTTTATTTTTTTATAGGCAGCACTGTGTGCTGTTCATGTCATCAGGAAGGTTCCTGAACTTATGGAGATGTTCTTACCAGCAACAAAAAATTTATTGAATGAGAAGAACCATGGTAATGTGATTTGGATGAACTCATGAAGTACTAAGGGAGAGAGGGAAAGAGAAAAAACTTAAGGCTATGTCCGCCTGTGTCTCAGGATGGTGGAGTTGCCTTGCTACAGTGCTTAGATAGTTTCTAGCAAGGTCTTTTCTACTCAGTTATCCTAGTTTCATAACTAGATTGATTCTTCATAGCAAACTTGTCTTTCATCTCTGGTCCTCTCTTAAGTTGTTAATATTCAGTATAATGTATGACTAATTCTACCCTTTGTTTTCATGTGTAAGACCCTTTGATTTCTTGGCTATTTTATAATAAAAAGTAAAACATTTTTCTTCATTGTCATTTGGTAGGAGCAGGAGATAGGTGGAAAATCTTTTGGGTTATGTTACTTCTAACAGGAATTTGTAATGGATATTCAGATATCTTTATGTAAATCTCATGAGGAATTAAGCATTTTATTCTCATTTTGAAGTCAGTGAAACTAAATTCTCTCTTTTTATTTTTGGTACCAGGGATTGAACTCAGGGGCACTCGACCACTGGGTGACATCCCCAGCCCTTTTTTTGTATTTTGTTAGAGACAGGGTCTCACTGAGTTGCTAAGTGCCTTGCCATTGCTGATGCTGGCTTTGAACTCGTGATCCTCCTGCTTCAGCCTCCCAAGTGCTGGGATTACAGGCATGCGCCACCACGCCCGGCAGTAAAACTAAATTCTAAGAAGAGAAAATTTATGTGTCTTAAATTCTAAGAGAAAAAATCTACAGTGTGTTTAATTTAATTAATTTAGTGCTTTGCCCAGAATGCTCAAAATATACTTGTATAACAAATGAATATTTTGGTCCCTTATTTATCTCTTAGTGAAAAGTATTGTGAGATTCTTTTTACTGATTTTGGAAGAAGCAAATTTACCTTGTCATTCATTATTATCTTGGAGTTTTGATATTTTTTCAGAAAATTTAAAATATTACTAAGATTTTTGTGTTTTAACCCTTGAGAACGCAGCTAATGGTTTTTTGAGTAAGTATGAAATAGAAGAGATCTAGAACACATTGACCGTGAACACATCCTTGTGGATATTCTTAGACTTCTTAGATGGAAAGGTATATTGTTGTCATTTTTAAATGATTACTTTGGTCACATAAGTGTTAAAAATACTCTGATTTGACTGACTCCACCAGTATTCAAATCAGCGGGCTCCTAGTAAGTACCTCCTTTGTATTCACCACAATGCTTAGATTCTTTAGGGGATTAAAAAGGAGAAGTAGCAACTATCCATTTGGAATTGATCTTCAGGAACGAAACCGAAGCCCTACTCTACGAAGTTGGGTAGTAGAGGCTTACTTTTAGTTTTCCTTTGCTCTTTTCTTTCAGGTGTCCTTCACACATCTGTAGTCCTCCTCACAGAAATGTGTGAGCGAAGCCCAGACATGCTTGCACATTTCAGAAAGGTAGGTTCCATTCTGTATGCCTAAGCCTTTCTTGATTGGAAAGTGATTTTCCTGAAAAGTACGTGATTTTATCACTTATGATTTTCTTTTGAAAGCAAGCTATGGAGCTGAATAAAGGATTTAACTAGCCCTGCTGTGTTGTAGGGCTGGAAGCCAGATTTAGGTATATAAGAACTGGCACTAATTCGGTGTTTTCCTTTTCTGAAGAGAATTCTTTTCTTGTTGGCAGACATACCAATCTCTCAAGTGTTTTATTTGCTGTTTTCACATTGAGTTAGAAAAAGTAACCTGAGGTCACATTACAAATAGGATGTTTTTTTTAAAGGCAGATAATTCTCTTTCTTTTTAAGGTGAAAACTACAAACCAAAATTTGATTTTTTAATTACCATTACCCGCTGTTCACTTTAAGCCATTGACTCCTGTGATAGAAGTCCTAGCTTTTCTTTTTTTCTTTTTCTTTTTTTTTTGTGGTACTGGGGATTGAACTCAGGGGCACTTGACCACTGGGTCACATCCCCAGCCCTTTTTTGTATTTTATTTAGAGACAGGGTCTTACTGAGTTGCTATAAGTGCCTTGCCATTGCTGAGGCTGGCTTTGAACTCACAATCCTCCTGCCTCAGCCTCCCAAAGTGCTGGGATTACAGGCGTGCACCACCGCGCCCGGCTTTTTTTTTGTTACTTGGGATTGAACTCAGGGGCACTTGACCACTGGGCTACATCCCCAGCCCCTTTTTTGTATTTTATTAGAGACAGGGTCTCACTTGAGTTGCTAAGTGCCTCGCCATTGCTGAGGCTGGCTTTGAACTCGTGATCCTCCTGCCTCAGCCTCCCAAGTGCTGGGATTACAGGCGTGCATCTCTACGCCCGGCCCTAGCTTTTCTTTCTTTCTTTTTTTTTAAATTTTCTTGATAGATGGACACAATACCTTTATTTTATTTACGTGTCTGTCTGTCTATCTATCTATCTATCTATCTATTTATGTGGTGCTGAAGATGAACGCAGTGCCTCACATGTGCTAGGCAAGCGCTCTACCTCTGAGCTACAACCCCAACCCTGAAGTCCTAGCTTTCTTAAGTTCCCCCCTCCCTTCTTTACTAGCATTTTAAAGTGGACGCTTTTATTTTTCTACTTTTTTGAGACTGCAGTACAAAGCAAGACTCAAAGAAAGTTTGTTCTTTGAGTAGTTACATGTATTTAATTTCTTTTATAGGATGCTGATCCCTCCATAAATGGGACTCATTTTGTATTTCAGATGTAATAGCAGATTTTTTTTTTTTTTTTTTGCTTTTCCTCCCCTTTAGATGTTCATGTCTTGATAAAATTATTGTAAAATAGTATGAGACCCGTATCTGTCCCTAATGCTTGCTTTGTATGTTTTGTTCCTGTTGTCTGTTTGGAATCCTGCTGTATGTTAGAATGAAAAGGTAAGAATTAACACTCTTTTAGATGGTGCATGCTGGCATTAGATCCTTAGTAGCTTTTGTGTATCCATCCACAAATGTGGCTTTTAAATTATACTAATGCTGAAGTTGTGCTTAATACTGTGGATTATTTGTTCTAGCATTTTTTGCTAACTCCCTAGTCCAGTTTTCGTCTTGTCATTTAAACTCCTGATTCCAGAGTCAGCCTTGGATTTCAGTTGCAGCCTTTCTTGAATTGTATGCCCCTCCTCTGCCTTTCCTTGATCTTTACTTGAGAAACTTTGAAACAGTTTCCTGATCACTTTGGTCATGGCAATTCCAGATCAGTTTGGAGCCTGGACACAAAACAGTGCTTCTCTTTGCATTAGATATTTTAGAGCATGTGTGGGTAACCTCATACTTTAAAAAGTTCTGTGAATGCTACTGAGCTTTCAGTTCAGACTTAGAGCTTTTATGTTCTTCTTACCTGTACATAATCTTACCTAGATGTTTGGAATATTAAAAGGATTTAGAGGTAGAGTAGGTGGGCACCAACTGATTTTCATGGCTGCAGCCTTATCCTTTGTCATTTTATTTGTTTGTCCTGTCATCAGTTTTATTAACTTGTATTTTTGTCTGAAAATAAGTCTGGATTACAAGAATTTATATGCTGAACATCTGGATATTTGTATGCTTTCTGTCCCAGGGTAATCTTATGTGATGTGCTGGTCTTATGTTAATAAAACAGTTTAGTAGTCCAAGGAAAAAGGACTTCTCCAAGAACTAAACCAGATTTGAAAAGTAATTAGGGTTATGTATAGTACCAAAAAAAAAAAAAAAAAAAAAAAAAAAAGCAGACCTTTGGGAAGTATGCAAGGTGAGCTGCTTATCTCTACACAAGTTTTCCCACAGTTGACAGATTTAAGGAGAATTTGTTTAGAATTTACACATCTCCATTGTTTAATCTTGTCTTATTCTTGGAGTTGTCCAAATTAGATTTTTGATTAGGTGACTCACTAAATTCTGAGTTATTATGGTCAAACGTACTTAAATTCACAGAGATTGTGTTCTCTTGCATTTAGAAGTGGCCTTAATGTTTTGAGTGCATGCCTTGAGTATAGTTTGGATTTTTATTTTAATTTCAACCCTCTTTGAAGCTTGATGAGTAGTGAGGGAACAGAGTCTAATTACAATGAGAAAAACATAAAATTGAGTTATAGCAGAGTTAGAACTATTTAGATGGGCTACAAAAAGATGTAGTATAGTTCACTTTGGACACTTCTTTACTTAATTTTAGGCCTTTAGAGTTGTTTATTATAACTTGAGGTTTTAGTTGGAGATAGGGAAGTTGATTGTGGTGAACATTTTGGAGGGTTTTAACATCAAGTAATTATCAACAGAAATGAAATGCGTGTCAATATATAAAGAAAGCATCTATTAAGTTCAGTGTGGCAATAACATTGCCTCTTCTGTGTGTTATGACTCTTATGGACAAGGGAATACCTCACCATTAGGAATGTGTAGTCTCTGATAAGATAAACAAAAAAGAGGCCACAAAGCAGTATGTATAGTTAAGTGCTGATATTAAATTGCAACAAAGTTATGTTGTGTGAATTAAGAATAGGGATGGGAAATTATTCATAACTTGGTGTTTTCTTAAGATGAAAGGTATATTTTCTTCATGTGTTATTTCATTTAGTTAATGTTGATGGCTTTGGTATTTCCTGTTTATTGCAAGAGGACATAGCTAGCCCTATCTTAAGAAGAGAGAAAACTTTTCTCTTTTTTAGGTGGTAGGCTTTAAGGCTATAATTTTAATAAGATAACCAGTTATATTTTGTTGTGATAGCATTTTATATTCAAATGTTTGAATGGATAAAAACTGAACATTTTTTGCCATTCATGTGTGTCAAGTTCTACAGAAGTAAAAATGCAGTGTACAGGCATCTGTTTTACTTGATTCCCATAGGCTTTCAGATCCACCATTATTTGTAATATCTTTGCGTATTTAACTCTGGAGTAAAAAAAGTCTGGTTTGTTTTATCTTGACAAAATACATATTATTTCTTGAGTTTTCGGCCTAAGTACTCCTCTAAGTTATATTTTTCAAACATCAGTAAGGCACTATATTTGTATCAATAGAATTTCCTGGACTCAAACCCTTGCATCCTTTTTCTGAACCAAAGGACTTGCTTATTCAAGAGAAATTCTTAAGTATTCACTGTTTTTTTGTTTGTTTTTGATGCATCTTTCTTTTCTGCAGCTTGTGCCCCAATTAGTTCGTATTCTAAAGAACCTCATCATGTCCGGATATTCCCCAGAACATGATGTTTCTGGTATCAGTGACCCCTTTTTGCAGGTGAGGTTGAAAAAACATTTTGAATAAATATCATGTGAACTTAATATGTTTTGAATAGGCTATTTTCTTCCCCATAAATTTGTATTGGGTAGAAATTGGATAATTGATAAAGCTAACTATTAATGGACAGGGTCATAGTGCTTTATTTTATTAGATTAATAGAATAAAACTACAATTTTAATAGTCAGAATTATTCGCTACTTAGATACTTGAATTATCAACATAATATATCTGCAATTGGTACCCTTTAACTATGGAGCAGTGAAGGATGGGTTGTCTAAGAACTTCATTAGACAGAGGCATATGCATAGTTTCTCTAAAAATAGTGTTTAAAATTCTTCTGACTTCTTAATATTTTTGATGGGATCTAAGACTTCATTTAAACTATTTGAATTTTATACCAAGTAAGATTTCTTTGTGCCAGACATAATTTATTGATCCTTGCCATATTTTGCACATTAGGTACGAATTTTGCGGTTATTAAGAATTTTAGGACGAAATGATGATGACTCAAGTGAAGCTATGAATGATATATTAGCACAGGTGAGTAGACCCAACTTGAATTGTATGAAAAACTCATTTTCATCTAGCAGGGAGTAGAATGATTGTGATTAGTATATGGGGGCAATTTTGTTTTCTCATTGGTGACCATAATCACAGAATAACTCATTGCCTCTGGATAGTTTCTGGAAATGTTGTTTTCTCATTTTTGTACGGTTCTCTGTCTTTTCAGGTTGCCACTAACACAGAGACTAGTAAAAATGTAGGAAACGCTATTCTCTATGAAACGGTTTTGACTATCATGGATATTAAATCAGAGAGTGGACTGCGAGTAAGTCTTAAAATATTTTTTGCCCTAAACATTTTATTTAGATTGATAGTCTAGGAACTGGATTCCATTTGGAACTAGACTTAAGGAAGACATGATGTAAAAATGCATAATGCTCTGTTTTTGGTATGTGAAGTATCATTCCCATTGAAGGCTTACCATTGATAATAGTCTGGAACACTTAGGTATAGTTAGATATTTTGAGATTGTGAAGACAAGGAAACATTTCAGATAATAAACTTTTACTAGAACCACAATCTAAGTTATACTCATTATTTCAAATAAGACATATTTGAATAGATTCATTTTTATTTTTAAGGAATGGACACATAGAATAAGCAGTACCAAAGGTACACAGGGAGGAAAATGTTTGTCTTGTAGCTTTCACGTATGTAGGCTGTCAATTCTTCCAGAGGGTAGTATTTTCTATTGTGTATTTGAGACATTTTATCCATATTTAAATGTGTCTATACATGCATTTTTTCTCTTTCCACTTTAAAATGAACTTTTTTTTTTTTTTTTTTTGGTACCAGAGATTGAACTCAGGGGCACTTGACCACTGGGCCACATCCCCAGCCCTTTTTTGTATTTTATTTAGAGACAGGGTCTCACTGAGTTGCTAAGTACCTCGCCATTGCTGAGGCTGGCTTTGAACTCGCGATCCTCCTGCCTCAGCCTCCCAAAGTGCTGGGATTACAGGCGTGCGCCACCGCGCCCGGCTTTAATGAACTTTTTATTTCAAGTAATTTTTAGACTTACAGTTGCAAAAATAGTTTGCAGTTCTAATATACACTATATCCTTCACCCAGGATCTTTCAAGTTAAGATCTTGCAAAATTATAGCATAATTATCAAGACTGAGAAACTAATACTAATGCTATACTACTAATTAAATTATAATATTTATTAACATTTTACTAATTTTTCTACTGGTGTTTATTTTCTGTTCCAGGAGCCAGTCCCTGTCCAATCTGTGATAGTTTTCTCAGTTTTTTCTTTTTTTCATGAATTTGACACTTTTGAAAAATACTGAAGAAATAGAATATGCCTCAATTTGAATCTTTTTGATATTTTCTTGTGATTTTATAGAATAAGGCTATTTATTTATTTATTTATTTATTTTGCAAAACTATTGCAAAAATTATGTCCTCTTCTCATTTGATTGTATCAGGAAGTGCATACATATAGTGTACTACATATGTATATGTTTGTAAGGTTAACAATGATCATTTGGTTAAAGTGGTGATTGCTGGGTATCCTCATTGTAAAGTTACTGTTTTTTTCCTTATAATTAAGAATATTTGGGCTGGGGTTGTGGCTCAGTGGTAGAGTGCTTGCCTGGCATGTACATGGCCCGGGTTCAATCCTCAGCACCACGTAAAAGTAAAGGCATCACGTACAACTAAAACAAATAAATAAATATTAAAAAAAAAAAAAAAAAGGAATATTTGGGGGAAACACTTGGAGACTATGTAAATTTTCTGTTTACAGACTTTTGCCCATCAGTTTTGATACCCACCATAGGCTCTTGCTGGCAGTAATATGAGGATAGTGTTTTAATGGTAGTTTTCTATATCCTTTATTTTTTCCTTTATTAAATAATTGGAGTTCTGTACAGGGAAGTTGTCCCTTCTCCCAAATGAATTTATTAATTCAATCATTTATTAATACTAGAGATGATAACCCAAAGCCTCAAAAGAAAGAAATTTACTAACCAGAGCATAGTATCTTTACAATAGCCAGTCATATCACCAAAGCAACTTGGGTTAAGTTCTTTTCTTCTTCCTTCCTTTCAGACCAGATAGTAACATATCTTGGGTATTGCTCTGTCTTACTTTGTTCAGCTCACATTATTTTGTAATTCATTCCATATTGATGTCTGGAGACCAGTCTCATTTTCTTAATTGTGATAAAATATATGTAACATAAAATTTACCATTTTCATTTTTAAATTTTATTTATTTATTTATTTATTTATTGGTACCAGGGATTGAACTCAGGGGGTACTCGACCACTGGGCCACATCCCCAGCCCTTTTTTTGTATTTTATTAGAGACAGGGTCTCACTGAGTTGCTAAGTGCCTCACCATTGCTGAGGCTTCCTTTGAACTTGTGATCCTCCTGCCTCAGCCTCCCAAGTGCTGGGATTACAGGCGTGCGCCACCGCGCCCGGCTGAATTTACCATTTTTAAATGTACAGTTTATTGGCATTAATATATTTGTCATTGTGTAACTTGTACCACCATTTTTCTCCAGAACTTCTTATAATTTTCCCAAACTCTGTCTCCATTAAACGATAACTGTTTATTCCATACTACCTTAAACGCCTTGCATCTGCCTTTCTGTTTTCTGCTCTGTGAATTTGATTACTCCAGTTACCTCTGAAAAGATACAGGGGGAAAAAAAGTGTTTTTCCTAACTCCTCTTCTCACTTATCTCTCAACACTTTTTTTTTTTTTTTTTTTTTGTACTGTGGATTGAACTCAGGGGCACTTGACCACTGGGCCCCATCCCCAGCCCTATTGTATTTTATTTAGAGACAGGGTCTCACTGAGTTGCTTAGTCTCTCACCATTGCTGAGGCTGGCTTTGAACTCGAAATCCTTCTTCTCCGCCTCTTGTGCCTCTGGGATTACAGGCATGTGTCACCACACCTGGCTCAATACTTAATTTTTGACACCAGATGTGTAGGGATATTACCCACACAACAAGTGATTTTCCAGCAGACCCCACTTGAATGTCTTCTACTTAATTCACTTCTGACATTTATCACTTGGAGATAGAGTCAAATCCCACAGAAAAGGGTAAAATCTCACAAGACTATGTCCTACTTCATGTGCCATTCGCAAGTGTGGATTACCTATGCTTTGACCAACTATCTGTAAACCTAGGTTCTCATATCACTCCCCTACATTTTGATTAATTTACTAGGGTATCTCAGAACTGAGAGAAATATTTAGGTATATCAATTTGCTATAAAGGATATTAAAGGCTACAGATGGGAGAGATGTATAAGGCAAGGTATGTGGGAAGGGCTGGAGGCTTCTGTGCTTTGCCCAGGTATGATGCTCTTCAGGAAATTCTTATGTGTTTTGCTGTCCAGAAACTCCTAGGAACCCTGTCCTTTTGAGATTTTATGAAGGCCTCATTATGTAGACACAGTTGATTAAATCACTGCTAGTTGGTGATCAGAATAACCTTTAGCACCTCTCCCGTCCCTAGAGTGTGGGCATGAGACTGAATACTCCAGCCCTCCAATCTCTTGCTCAGTTTCTCTGGCAAACCAGCCCTAGTTTGAGGTTATCTAGGAACCCATTAAAAATCTCTTCACTAGAACTAAAGGTGCTACCATGACCCAATAAATTGCAAGGGATTTAGGAATTGTGTTCCACACAATGGGGAAAAAGACCAAAGGTACTTCACAATGTCATAATATTTCATGTAAGTACAATCATAATAGTATTTGTCCTTTTCTGTTTATTTCATTTAATTTGATGTCTCCTTGTGTCTGAATTTATTCTTTTTAATGACTGCATAGGTTTCTGTTGTATAGCTGTGTTAGGTAGTGTATTTTGCAAATTTGTTATCAATGCACATTTAGAATGTCTCCCATCATTTGTGATATGCGGGTAGTGCTGCGATAGACTTTTGTGTGTATATATAGTTGCTTGTCAGATAAAATTCCTAGAATCAAATTTTTAATTTTTCTGATATTGGTAATAATTGAACCCAGGGGTATGTTCTACATCCCCAGCCCTTTTTATTTTGAGACTGGATTTCACTAAGTTGAGGGCTTTGAACTTGAGTCCCTCCTGCCTAAGCCTCTGGAGTAACTGGGATTATAGGTGTACATCACTGCACTTGCCTTAGAATTGAAATTGTTGAAGCAGAGGACTTTGATTTTCCTGTTTTTTTTTTTTTTTTTTTTTTTTTTTTTTAAGATCTCAATTGGTTTTGGTTTTATTTTCATTCTAGAATTTGGAAACATTTCATGAAACAGAATAAGTATTTCCTAGATTTTTATTTTAAATATTTATAGTTATTGCCAGGTTGTTCTCCAAAGGGGCCATACCAATGATATTTTTCTACTAACAGTCTTAAAACTGAATCTTCCAGCAGGTACAAGCTATCACTTTTAAATAATTTGCTTCTATCAGGGACCAAGAAGTGATCCTAAAAGTATTAGGAAACATTGTAAATGTTTCATTTTTCTAGATTTTTAACTTTTGCTTTTTTTTTTTTAGGTTCTAGCCATAAATATCCTGGGTCGTTTCTTATTGAACAATGACAAAAATATTAGGTAAGTCTACTGAAAAATAGCTTGTGTTGTGGGTATTACAACTCAGTATTTTTAAGAGTGCCTTTGCTGAAGATTATATAGGTATTATTCAATATATGTAGAATTTCAACTCAGGCTCTTTAGTTTGATCTTAAAACTAACATTTTGTAAATAATTTGAAGATATTCTTTATGGTTTTAATTTTTACTCCTATTTAAAAAAAATATTTATTTTTTTTAGTTGTATACAGTGCTTTTTATTTTTATGTGGTGCTGAGGATTGAACCCGGGCCGCACATGTGCTAGGCGAGCGCTCTACCACTGAGCCACAACCCCAGCCCCATTACTCCTATTCGTAAGTCAGTAGTCAGCAAACTTTTTCTGTAAAGGGTCATATGGATGTATTTTGGACTTTTTGGGCTGCAGGGTCTCTGTAGCAATTGCTCAACTCTGTTCTTTAGCATGAAATTAATCATAGATAATAAATGAATGGTGAGTATGGCTGTGTTCTATAAAAATTGATTTACAAGAATAGCAGATGACTGGATTTTTGCAGGTGGGCTATAGTTTGTTGACCCCTGCTCTAAATTAGTAAGAAAAATACGTTTCAGATTCGCAAATCTGGAACATCTTTGAGAATCTAGCTAGTTTTTAAATTGATCAGCATTATCTTTTATTTCGTTATTTTCACATATATAGTTATTGTTTGCTATTTTTCCAATCAGGAAAGATTTTTCTTTCTAATAATCTTAAGCAGAAGAAGATGTAGAAATAAACATGGTGGCACCTGAATTGTCTTCTTCTAAGAGAATATTTTTAAATCAATCCTTTTTATTTTTTTATTCTTAATTATTTTTATGTGGTGCTGAGGATTGAACCCAGGGCCTTGCAAGTACTAGGCGAGCATTCTACCGCTGAGCCACAACCCCAGCCCTTTCTAAAAGAATTTTTAAGCACTTGCATCTTAAACTCAAGTTTCTATAGTCAATTTGGGTACCGCCATTAAATAAAAGGAGAGAAAACCCAAAGGGTAAGATTAAAATAACTTCCTCTAGCATTTGAGGGGTAAGGCAGCCTTTAAAGGTATATGTGCTTATTTTGTTGTACTGTTTTGGAAGATTTTCAAAGAGTTGAGTTGATTACTTTTAGAAATTTAGATGGACTTGACTGTGAAAGCAAATCTAAATCCAAAGCTTTTACTGTTTGCCACTATCGATTATGCTTTTAAAATGTTGTCTTTATACTCATTAACTCTGTCTTTATTTTTAAATGTTTTACAATGTGTGCTTTCCCTTATCCATTAAGACATCTTTGTCCTCATTTGGGCAGAGGAAAATTTTGCATTTTTACTGTTATTCTGCAACTTTGTTTCATCCAGATATGTAGCTCTGACATCTTTGTTGAAGACTGTGCAGACAGATCATAATGCAGTACAGAGGCACAGAAGCACAATTGTGGACTGTCTAAAAGATTTGGATGTCTCAATAAAACGGTAACAAACTGAGACTCTCAGTTTAGTGTTTTTGTTAAGTAAAATGAGAGAAACTGATTATTAATAGTTCTATGCCCCCCTACATACAATAGTTCTGATAGAGTGTTGACATTTTATGTATCTAGTCATTGTGTTCAGAAATGAACTCTCTGTAGAGTGAATCCTTTTTTTAGGCATTTAGGTCAATTAAGGAGACCAATGGGAAATACTTAAGTGCACACTGAAAGTTGTCCTTGATTCTTTGATAAATATAACAGTATAGATAAGTTGAGCAAAAGTTTACTTAATAGAGATACTGTGTTTTGTGTGTTGGAGGATGAAAATAAGGAGTGATCCATCGGCTAAGTGTTTTACCACGATGCTGAAACTCAAATTGCTGACAACACACATTTTTCACAGTATTTATGACCTGGGATACTGGAGACAGCTGTGTTTCTTACATCTAGGAATGACTGTTAGGCAGTCAGTAGCACTGTAAAAAGGCATAAATCTCTTCTCTCAATGGTCTAGTTTTGCTGGTTCTCCTCTCATAAAACCTAGCCATAGTTAGCATTGAAGAAATTTTGGTTATATGCTCAAATACAGAATAAAGTAGATGTAAAACAATCTTTGAAACCATTCAGTTAACAAAATGTTTGATACTGAGTTCCTTTTATTTCTACAGATCAGGTTCTAAGTGTTTGGGCAATCTAAAGATAAGACCTAAACTGAACACACTAACTTTTATGTAATGCTTTGCAAAGGATTTTATTTATTTTTTGGTACTGGGCCTGAACCCAGAGGTACCTTACACTGAGCTACATCCCTAGCCCTTTTTTGTATTTTGAGATAGGGCCTTGCTAAATTGCTGAGGCTGGCCTCAAACTTGTAATCCTTTTGCCCCTAGCTGCCGAAGTCACTGAGATTACAGGCATGTACCACCATGTTCGGCCTGTATAGGGTTTTTTTTTGGTGGTGCTGGGGTTTGAACCCAGGGCCTTGTGCATGCGAGGCAGGCACTCTACTAACTGAGCTATATCCCCACCCCTTGTATAGGATTTTTTTAAAAAAAATTTATTTATTTGCTTTAGTTGTACACAATGTGTTTATTTACGTGGTGCTGAGGAGTGAACCCGGGTCGCGCACGCGCTAGGCGAGCACTCTACCGCTGAGCCACAACCCCAGCCCCCTTGTATAGGATTTTATAAGCACCTTGTCAAGTAGTTCTCAGAGAAGGTCAGTGAGAGAGACTAGACAATTACTTTTTACCCCCAGTTAGTTAAAATACATTAGTTAAAATATAGTCCTGAATGGATCAAATGACTTACCCTGAACTTTAGTGCAGCCCTGTGAATAGAAATAAAGCCTCTGACTCTTATTTTATTGTTTTTCATAGCTTATTACTGGACTTTGAATTTAAAAACTAAAACCTTTGTCTTTTTGACAGGATATAGAACAATAAGAGCTCAGACTCTGGAGCTAGACCTGCCTCATTTTAAATGCTGGTTCTACCCTGATAGTTGGGTCAAATTACTTAGCCATTCAGTGCCTCAGTTGCCTCATATGTAAAATGCAGATAGAGGAGTACCTAACTTGTTGGCTTATATAGGATTGATTGAATTTATATATATATATATATATACATATATATATATATAAAATTACTTAAGCATTATATTAGAGCAATTTGCATCTTAGGATTGAGGTTTTATTGCTTGTATGAAAGTATTATGCAATTATCAGATTGTTATTTTTGAAAATCAATATATGTGGAATGTTTAAATTTTTTACCCAATATGAAAAAATGCACGTAGTATTTTGTTATGTTCAACATTTTTATTTTGCCTTTGTTACGAAATTTGATAGGCATTTACAGGCACTCTTATTTGCTCTCATAGCACATTCTCGTTTCCTCATTAAGGCCCTCTTTTTCCCTTTCAGTTTGTTTTAATTTTCCACATATCTTGATGTAAATGGTGTTATATCATTTTTGAGTGTAATAAGAGTAGAATGTGGTGAGTGAATATGTCATATTTTAAAGAGTAATGCAGAGAGGAATTACTATTGGGTAATGATTTTGTTGCCTCTCTTTTTCAGCCTCTTGGGTATTCTAAATTTCAGTTTTTTAAAAAAATATTTATTTGCTTTAGTTGTACACAATGTGTTTATTTTTTATGTGGTACTGAGGATCGAACCTGGGCTGCGCACATGCTAGGCAAGTGCTCTACTGCTGAGCGACAACCCCAGTCCCCTAAATTTCAGTTTTATAGACTAGATTGTTGAACCCAAAGTGCATTTTTGGTTATCAGTGAAGAATTTCTCAGGAATTTTTGAAGAAAAGTGTTGAATTAAGATTCAGGCCGAGCATGGTGGCGCATGCCTGTAATCCCAGCACTTGGGAGGCTGAGGCAGGAGGATCAAAGCCAGCCTCAGCAATGGCAAGGCACTTAGCAACTCAGCGAGACCCTGTCTCTAATAAAATACAAAAAAGGACTGGGGATGTGGCTCAGTGGTCAAATGCCCCTGAGTGCAATCCCCAGTACCACCCCCCCCCCCCCCACCAAAAAAAAATTAAGAATGTCAGAACTAAATTTGATTACATAAGAATAAATCTTGGTTATCTTGCTTGTAAGATTGGGCTCACAAGATTATGTAAGGACGTTAGCACATACGTCAGCACTTGGTGTCCTGGGACTTTGTTTCATTCCCACTGTAAATATCATAATTTTTTTTTTTTTTTAATTTGCCCTTCTGCAAGGCGTGCAATGGAATTGAGTTTTGCCCTTGTAAATGGGAATAATATCCGAGGCATGATGAAGGAATTACTTTATTTTCTGGATTCCTGTGAGCCAGAATTTAAGGCAGACTGTGCATCTGGAATCTTTCTTGCTGCAGAAAAGTAAGATTTTACTTTTACTTTTATTGGTAAAAGGTACTTGGAACTTTTTTCTTTTTTAAATTAACTTATTTATTTAATTAGGTATATATGACAGCAGAATGCATTTTGATTCATTGTACACAATTGCAGCACAACTTTACATTCCTATGGTTGTACATGATGTAGCATCACACCATTTGTGCAGTTGTATATGTACCTAGGATAAAGATGTCCATCTCATTCCAGCATCTTCCCTGCCCCCATGCACTCTCCTTCCTTTCCCTCCCCTTTGCCCAAAACTTCTCCATTTTATCCATGCCTCCCCCTTCCCTGTTATGAATTAGCATCCACTTATCAGAGAGAACATTCGGCCTTTGGTTTTTTGGGATTGGCTTACTTTGCTTAGGATGATATTCTCCAACTCCATCCATTTACCTGCAAATGCCATAGTTTCATTCTTTTTTAGTGCTGAGTAATATTCCATTTGCATATATACCACAGTTTCTTTATCCATTCATCTATTGAAGGGCATCTAGGTTGGTTCCACAGTTTAGCGATTGTGAATTGAGCTGCTATGAATATTGATGTGGCTGCATTACTATAGTGTGCTGATTTTAAGTCCTTTGTATATAGACAGAGGAGTGGGATAGCTGGGTCAAATGATGGTTCCATTCCAAGTTTTCTAAGGAATGTCTATACTGCTTTCCAGATTGGTTGCACCAATTTGCAGTCCCATCAGCAATGTATGAGTGTGCCTTTCCACCCACATCCTCGCCAACATTTATTGTTGTCTGTATTCTTGATAACTGCCATTCTGATTGGTGTGAGATGAAGTCTTAGAGTAGTTTTGATTTGCATTTCTCTTAATTACTAGAGATATTGAACATTTTTTCATATATTTGTTGATCAAATGTATATCTTTTTCTGAGAAGTGTCTGTTCAGCTCCTTAGCCCATTTATTAATTGGGTGTTTTTTTGAGTTCTTTATATATTCTGGAGATTAGTGCTGTATCTGATGTGTGTGGGGCAAAAATTTGCTCCCAAAATGTAGGCTCTGTTCACATCATTGATTGTTTCTTTTGCTTAGAAGAAGCTTTTTAGTTTGAGTCCATCCCATTTATTAATTCTTGATTTTATTTCTAGTGCTTTAGGGACCTTGTTAAGGAATTCGGGGCCTAATTTGACATGATGAAGATTTGGGCCTACTTTTCCTCTATTATTAGGCGCAGGGTCTCTGGACTAATTCCTAGGTCCTTGATCCACTTTGAGTTGAGTTTTGTGCATGGTGAGAGATAGGGATTTATTTTCATTTTGCAGCATATGGGTTTCCAATTCTCCCATCACCTTTTGTTGAAGAGGCTCTTTTCTCCACTGTATGTTTTTGGCACCTTTGTCTGGTATGAGATAACCATAGTTATGTGGGTTTGTCTCTGTCTTCTATTCTGTACCATTGGTTTACGTGTCTATTTTGGTGCCAATTCCACTTTAACAAAATCTTCAACTCTATGTGTTCTTTAACCTCTCATCTATGAGGTTATTTTTTTTTTTTTAAGAGAATGGAAGAGTTATATAGCATCTGAATTGAAATTCTGTGTAAAACTTGAAGAAGGAGGTACTTCAGTATTTTAGTAGTATGGGTATTCTTTCTCTTTTTCCACCCTAAATTAAGGGAATAAGTTCACAGTCCTGGTGTTGTCTGGGTCTGGGAAAAGTTCTTTTTCTTTTTTATTCTTTATCCCTCCTGCTCTGACTGTATGATTTGTTTTCTGAGAGACTGAGACAAAGTCCCATTTCTCAGCCTAGGAATTACTATTGCAATCTTATGGGAAACATTTGAGTTTTACTATATTCATTTTTTGAAATGGCAAATGCTGCTAGGTTTGAAGGTAAAATGTCTCCAAATATAATGACTTAACCAGGGAACCGAGAAAAGACTGTAGGACAGGATTTTCCAAAGTCACTAAATACAGTATAGTTTACCAGTTTCAATTTTTTCACCTTTGCCGTTGCTTTTTCAGGTATGCACCTTCCAAACGGTGGCATATAGACACAATTATGCGTGTTCTGACAACCGTAAGTAGCCTTTTCATTCATCCCTTACTAAGTGCTGGAATGGACTAAGAAATGAGGCAGACAGCCCTTGTTCTCCTGGAACTTAGATTGTAGTAGGAGAAATTGGAAATTTATGGGGAAATATATAATATTGGGAAGGGATAAATGCTATGGGAAAAAATGCTATAGAAAAATAAAAAAGGCCTAAGTGCACAAAAAAGTACATACAAAAGTGTTCATCCCAATCTTGTTTATATAGGGACAAACTAGAAACATCTAGTAATTCCCAAGGAGGAATTGGTTCATTATGAAACATCAGTAGGAGGCAATGATACCATTAAACCAATGATTTAGATGTATTTATTTCATGGAATTCTGTCTGGGGCATAGTAGTCTCTAGTTTGTCTATAGTAGCTGGGTACAGTGGTGCATGCCTGTAATCCTAGCAACTGGGGAGGCTGCAGGAGAAGGATTGCAAGTTCAAAGCCAGCCTCAGCAACTCTGTGAGGCTCTAAGCAACTTAACCAAGACCTGTCTCACAAACAAACAAATAAATAAAATAAAAAGGGTTGGGGATGTACCTCAGTAGTTAAGCACACCTAGGTTCAATCCCTGATACTAGAGAAAGAAAAAAAAAAAACACAAAAACCTAAACATTAAAATACAAAACAAAAAATCTCACACTGGTTTGCTATCATAAATTAATTTTTTTTTTTTTTTTTTTGGTAACGGGGATTGAACTCAGGGGCACTCGACCACTGGGCCACATCCCCAGCCCTTTTTTTTTTTTGTATTTTATTAGAGACAGGGTCTCACTGAGTTGCTAAGTGCCTTGCCATTGCTGAGGCTGTCTTTGAACTTGTGATCCTCCTGCCTCAGCCTCCCAAGTGCTGGGATTACAGGCGTGCGCCACTGTGCCCAGCTATAGATTAATTTTATAGACGGTTAAAAGTTAATAAGGGGCTGGGATTGTGGCTCATCGGTAGAGTGCTTTCCTACCATGTGTGAGGCATTGGGTTTGATTCTCAGCACTGCATATAAATAAATAAAAAATAAAAGTCCCATCAACCACTTAAAAAAAAAAGTTATTTTAAATAAACTTGTTTTCTCCATGACAATGGAGAAAAATTACATTTCAACAAAAGATACCATTAATTAGGACACACAGTTTTTGTAAGGCCCAGAAGAAAAGGAAAATTAGAGCTTCTTAAGATGTTTATGAAAATTTAAAACTTTTTTTTTTTAATGCTGGTTTTCTTTTTCTAATTGACTTGCCTTCTCAAGATTTTTTGTTCTTGTTGTTATTTTGTTTTCTTTTGCCTGGATTGCATTGATTTTTGAATGTTGAACCAACCTTATGTGGCTGGAATAAATATCCCATGATCATGGTATATAAATCATTTTGTATGTCGTTTGGTGAGATTTGTTAATATTTTGTTGAAGATTTTTGTACCTATGTTCCTCAGAGATACTGGTATACTAGTTTACTTGTAATGTCGTCTTTGACCCATGTGTTATTTAGAAGTGTGCTGTTTTAATCTTCAAATGTTTGAGAATTTTCCAGGTTTTTTTTTTTTTTTTTTCCATTACTGATATCTAGTTTAATGCCATTGTAGTCTAAGAACATACTTTATATGATTTCATTCTTTACATTTGTTAATTTTTTTTTAATGGCCTAGAATGTGATTTCTCTTGGTTTCAGTGTGAATTTGGGAAGGTGTTTTCTGCTGATGTTGTATGTAGTAATTTGTAACTGTCTATTAGCTCATGCTGATGCTTTATCTTATTTAAAAGCACTTTGCTGCTGGGCATTGTGGCGAATGCCTGTAATCCCAGCAGCTTGGGAGGCTGAGGCAGGAGGATCTTGAGTTCAAATCCGGCCTTAGCAATTTAGTACACCCCTAAGCAATTTAGTGAGACCCTGTCTCTAAATAAAATACTAAAAGGGTTGGGGATATGGTTCCGTGGTCAAATGCCTCTGGGCTCAATCCCTGGTACCAAAAACAAAAACAAAACCCCAAAACAAACAAACAAATGAAAAAACAACAGAAAAAGCTCTTATGGGCTGGGGTTGTGGATTGGTGGTAGAGCACTTGCCTAGCATGTGTGAAGCACTGGGTTTGATCCTCAGCACCACATGAAAATAAATAAATAAAATGAAGGTACTGTGTCCATCTACAACTAAAAATATTAAAAAGCAACAAAAGGCACTTTGCTTTTTCTAGTTAGGGAAAAATGTAAATATCTAGGTCCCATCACAAATTACCTTTTCCTTTTCTTTTTTTAAGCTTCTCACTTTGCTTTTGACAATTTTTCTAAATTTCTCCTGTGTTTGTGTTTCTTAACTGGAGTGAGCACTCCAGTCACCTAGATTTTTTTTTCCCTTCCAAAATACACAATTAGACCTGGGCTTAGTCTTGTAAATCAGCTCTGCTATTTTATTCAGTAATGGGCCATTGACCAAGGTTGGCTAATATTAGGCATGGGCTTAGCTGTTTGTCCTACACACGCAGCCTGTTTATAATGCTGTAATAAGCCCAAGATATATTTTCCCCATAGGTTAAATAGTTTTGTTTCATGATTCCAGGTACTATCTCAAATTCTAATAGTCAGGAGAACATTAAATTGAGCAAATTAAAAAGATGGGTGGATGATGGAGGATGAATAGTTAAATACAAAATATCTTCCATTCCTAGGACTATGATTGATTGTATAACATTTGTAAATAGTTTATAAAGGACAGTTTGATATTTTAAATAAACTTGTTTTTAAAAAGAACATGCACTTTTGCAGTGTTCAGAGATGCCCCTGTTCCCTATGACATTTGCTTTGCACATATGATTCAAACACCTGTGTTGGGAACTTATAAGAAGGGAGAAGTAGTTGTAATTAAGTTCCTAGTGAATGTCTTAAATTTTTGAAATTTTAGGTCTTTCTTGAAATTTTGAATCTTTATGTTTTGCTTTTAATTTGGAATAAGAGATGATTTTTTAAAAAAATATTCATTTATTTGCTTTAGTTGTACACAATGCTTTTATTTATATGTGGTGCTGAGGATCGAACCCAGGCCGCTCATGTGCTGGGCGAGTGCTCTACCGCTGAGCCACAATCCCAGCCCCAAGAGATGATTTTTAAAAAATATATATATATTTTTAAAATATTTATTTATTTGCTTTAGTTGTACACAATACCTTTATTCTTATGTGGTGCTGAAGATTGAACCTGTGCCCTGCACATGCTAGGTGAGTGCTCTACACTGAGCCCCAGCCCACAAGAAATGATTTAAAAAAAATTTTTTTAAATTAAAATTTAACAACACATTTTAAAGTAAGATTTTGAAGTTTAAGCTGCATGTACACCTGAGAATAGGAATCTGGTTTATCGGAGGGTGGTTTTTTTTGTTTTTAAATATTTATTTATTTGCTTTAGTTGTACACAATGCAATGCCTTTATTTTTTTAAATATTTATTTATTTATTTTAGTTGTACACAATGTAACGTATTTTATGTTTACGTGGTGCTGAGGATTAAACCTTGGCCGCGCACGTGCGAGGCGAGCGCTCTGCCGCTGAGCCACAACCCCAGCCCCAATGCCTTTATTTTTACGTGGTGCTAAGGATCGAACCCGTGTCACGCACGTGCTAGGCGAACGCTCTACCGCTGAGCCACAACCCCAGCCCCAGAGGGTAGTTTTTATTAGTGTTTTTTTTCAATAACATTTGGTAAAACTATTTAAGAACAACACTTGTTACCATTACTGTGTGTTTCTAAATGTAACTCTGAATTTCCTTTTAGGCAGGAAGTTATGTTCGTGATGATGCAGTCCCCAATTTGATCCAGTTAATAACCAATAGTGTGGAGATGCATGCCTACACTGTCCAGCGCTTGTACAAAGCAATTCTTGGTGATTATTCTCAAGTAAGTACTTCATATGCCATTCTTACCACTTGGGAAAAATTACTCTTTTGTTTTCCTGATATGCCACTGTTACTAACACTCTAGATGTGTTCAGTTTTGACCTTTTGATTAGATGATGAATTTGCATTAAGTGTTTTTGGGAAAATTAAAGTCCTTGACTTTCTTTTGACAGCAACCTTTGGTACAAGTAGCTGCATGGTGTATAGGTGAATATGGTGATCTTCTTGTATCTGGCCAATGTGAAGAGGAAGAGCCTATTCAGGTACCTCTTGTCACTCTTGATTAAGGAGGGGAGAAAACAGGTTTAATGGGTGTTGATGATGATTCCTTGAAAAGTTTGTAAAGAAGTAGTAATGGAACTGTGTTGGGAAATTTGCCACTTTTGAAGACAGAACATACTGGATCGTTGTGAGATTTTAAAACCATTTTACTGAGGCTCGGGATGTAGCTCAGTAGTAGAGTATGTACAGCCTTGGGTTTAGTTCCTATCACCAAAACCAAAACTTAGGTTTCCATTTTCTTTTACATCAAAGGACTTTGTTTTTTGGAGTGCTGGGGGTTGAACCCAGGGGTGCTTTATTATTGAGCTACATCTCCAGCCCTTTTTTATTTTTTGAGACAGGTTCTTGCTAAGTTGCTTAGGTACTTGCTAAATTGCTGATGCTTGCCTTGAACTTGTGATCCTCCTGCCTCAGCCTCCAGAGTGTGCTGCCACCACAACTGGCAAAGACTGGCATACATACATACATATATATATATATATATATATATATATATATATATATATATATTCAAGTTGTAGATGGACAGAGTACCTTTATTTTATTTATTTTTATGTGGTGCTGAGGATCGAACCCAGTGCCTCAAACATGCTACCCAAGTGCTCTACCACTGAGCTACAACCCCAGCCCAAAGGAGTGACTTTTGAGAAAATTGTGGCAATAGTTCTTTAACTCTTTGTATCTTTTACTTGTCTTCTTCTGTGTTTGCCACTTACAATTATAATAACCCCCAAGTGGTCTTTTTCCACACTTTTTACTTCCCTCTGCCTGCTTCTGATTGATGGAACAGTGTGAAAGTTACCCTGGCAAAGTATAGGTTGGGTGAAGTTGGGTGGGTATTGGGGATTGAACCCATGGATGCTTACCACTAAGGTGCATCTAGGCCATTTTATTTTTTATTTTGAGGCAGGATCTCACTGATTTGCTTAGGGCCTCACTAAGTTGCTGAGGCTGGCTTTGAACTCTTGATTCCCCTGCCTCAGGCTCCCAAGTCACTGGGATTACAGGTGGGCACCACAGTGCCTAGCTAGAGGCTATTTATTTATAATTTATTTAATTAAATTAATTCATTAATTAATTAAATAATTAATTTATTTATTGGTACTGGGGATTGAACTCAGGGGCACTCGACCACTGGGCCATATCCCCAGCCCTTTTTTTGTATTTTATTAGAGACAGGGTCTCACTGAGTTGCTAAGTGCCTCGCCATTGCTGAGGCTGGCTTTGAACTCGTGATCCTCCTGCCTCAGCCTCCCAAGTGCTGGGATTATAGGCGTGTGCCACTGCCACACCCGGCTAATATGTATTTTTTAGTTGTAGGTGGACACAATACCTTTATTTTTATGTGGTGCTGAGGATTGAACCCAGTGCCTCACGTGTGCCAGGCAATCACTACCACTGAGCCCCAGCCCCAGACCTAGAGGGTTTTTAAATGGTGGGCAGCATCCTTTGAAGACTTGATCATTAGAGTTAAGCATTTATTGTTACCACTCATTTGTATGGTCTTTTTTTTTTTTTTTTTTTTCTTTTTAATCCACAGGTAACAGAGGATGAAGTGTTGGATATTTTAGAAAGTGTCCTAATCTCTAATATGTCCACCTCTGTAACTCGAGGTTATGCCCTCACTGCCATTATGAAGCTTTCTACTCGATTCACCTGTACTGTAAAGTGAGTAATGAGGAAAAGTAGAGTGAATAGATTCTTTTGTAATTAAAAAAAATGTTTTATTATAGAAAATTTCAAGCATAGACAAAAACATAGAGAATGGTAAAACGAGTTTGCCTTTACTTATCATTGCATACCCACAACGATCAATTTCATCTGTACTTTTCATTCCCCCATCCGCATTCCCCTTTTTTTTTAAAATGTATTTTTTTGTAGTTGTAGATGTACAGCATGCCTTTATTTTATTTTAAAATATTTATTTGTTTAGTTGTACACAGTGCCTTTATTTTTACATGGTGCTGAGGATCGAACCCGGGTCGCGCACATGCTAGGCAAGCGCTCTACCGCTGAGTCACAACCCCAGCCCCTATTTGTTTTTATGTGGTGCTGAGGAACAAACACAGTGCCTCATGCATGCTAGTGAAATGCTCTGCCACTGAGCTACAGCCCCAACCCCTCATTCCCTTTTGAAGCTTACAATTAAAAAAAAAAAAAAAAAAACCTCAGATTTGTAATGTATTTTTTCTTTTTTAAAGTAGAGAACTTATTTCTCTATATAAGGATTTTTACTTAAAATATTTTGAGATGTCTGAATCAGAATAAAATCATAAGTATTTGGGTGATTAAATCTTTAAATTCTATTCTTTGCTTTTTGAATAAAAGTTGATTCTTGGGTCAGTTTTCCAGCCAAGCATACTTGAAGCAAACTTAGTTCTCCTACACTTTCTGCTTCAGTTTTTTATGTAAGGTCTTGTGAGAAATGGTATTTTTTAGTTACTCTTTGAATTATGAACCAAGAATTTGAGGTTAGCATTTGGATGCTAAAAGCTTATTATTAAAGAAGATAATGGACAGTATAAATTTATTTTGTGGTAAAGTAATATTTGGTACTTTTGTGTAGATTTTAGGGTATGGCATATTTATCAGCCAGAAAGCTAACATTACAATTAGAATATATAATGGTGAATATTAGATGAATAAAGATATATTTTTGTTTTTGAAAAATTATGTGAAGTAAGAAAAGAGTATTTTGAAATTTTAACCAGAAGACTCTGGTGAATCACTCTCTTCTTGTTTATGAATTTTTGAGTATTTGATATTATTTGTTTTTTTTTATCCCGTAGCCGAATTAAGAAAGTGGTTTCCATCTACGGTAGCAGCATTGATGTAGAGCTCCAGCAGAGGGCAGTAGAATATAATGCACTTTTTAAGAAATATGACCATATGAGGTAAGCAAAAGATAATAAGCAACGCCATGTGCCTCTTAGCATCCTGAATAAATTGTCACAATAATCCCTAAGGGGGACTCATTCCTTGTGCAGTAAGTGGGCCTCCCAACCCTATTTAGTTCTCATTGCTTGGCTCCTTCTGTTTTGTCCATTTTTGTTCTGCCCCTAGTCTCTAAAGAAATTAATTAACAGTATTCTTTCATTCTGTTGCAACTCCCCTGTCCTTTTTAGGTATGTAAAGTTGGCAACATTTTCCATTTTATTTGGTTAATTGGTGGGGGTTGTATTGTTTTCAAGAAAAATAATCTCATGCATATCCCAGTACTATTAACATTTTGATGTTTGCCATTTTTTTCTTCTATTACATAATATCTAGTCACCCCCCCCCCCCCCCCCACGGTACTGGGGATTGAATGCAGGACCTTGTGCATTCTAGATAAACACTGTACCCTGAGTTACATCCCCAGTCCCCTTTTAAATTTTATTTTGAGACAGGGATTCCCTGAGTTACACAGGCTGGCCTTGACTTTGCTAACCTCCTGCCTCTGCCTTCTGAGTAGCTAGATTACAGGTGTGTGCCACTACCATGCCTGGCTGTGTCCACCTATTGACTTAACTTTTTTTCATCCCAGTCTTGCTACCATTGAAATACATGTTTTGGCATTTAGGTGGACAGTTTATTTATGCAAAGTTTCTTGTCTGCCCTTAATCTATTCAGGAATTTAGGTCATGTATTCTTATAATCCACCATCTATTTTGTGTGTGTGTGTGTGTGTGTGTGTGTGTGTGTGTGTGTGTGTTTGTGTTGAGAAGGGAGGAGTCTTCAAAATAGTTAATAGTGATGGTTTTGTGTAGGGAATCTATGTTAACTGCCTAGAATTTAACCACTTTAGATTCTTCTAGGTCTGCCCTACTTGAAAGAATGCCTGTTATGGAAAAAGTGACCACAAATGGCCCTACTGAGATTGTGCAGACAAATGGAGAGACAGAACCAGCTCCACTAGAGACCAAACCACCACCCTCTGGGCCACAGCCCACCAGCCAGGTAGCCTTGCATTTGTTTCTCTGGGGTTCCTAATGATCTCATCATGTATTGTGATTGATTTTGTTTTGGGTGACTAATTTTAATGTTTTTTGATTCGTTGATGATATTCCCTTCATTATTAAAATATTAAAAGTGCCTTGCATTAGATGAAATTTGTAGACAAATAACGGATTGAGGTATTGTTTCCTTATTTAGGCCAATGATTTATTGGATTTGTTGGGAGGAAATGACATAACACCTGTTATTCCAACTGCACCTACAAGCAAACCAGCTTCTGCTGGTGGAGAACTTCTTGATTTGCTTGGAGACATTACCCTTACAGGTGAGGCCAGATTAGAGCTATTTAAAGCTTGGATAATGATAGAGGCCTTGTGGAAAAACTACACTGAACACAAACTTTCCAGCACATGAATTAATTGAAGATGGAAAAAGCTGAGTACAAAACAAGAATAGATTCTTGACGACATCTGGGGGAAAAGCTGCCATGCTAATAATGATCAGTGAAGATAATCATAGGGATTCCTTGAAGACTTTAATTTTGGGAGAGTAAATTATTTGTAGTATTTTAAGATAGAAAGGGAAGTACTTCCCCTTTCAGGGTTGAAAAGATTATATCCCAAGTCACCTTCACCTCTAGTTGGCATCTAAAGACATGACTTTTTCTAGTTTTCCTTCTATTCATGGTTAGTTTTTAATAGCTGTGGCCATTTTTGTTGAGACATTAACTTGCTACTATCTACCTTTCTTCCTCCCTTCTTTTTGCCCTTCCTATTATTAAAGCAACTGAAAGAGAAATTGTTCATAATTTTAATTCAAACATAACTTTTCATTTGAGAATATTTTATCTTTTTTCATAATGGTGGACATTTGTAATTGATTTGTTCTGTAATAATATGAACCCCTGTGTTCATATTATTCATATAGGGAGTATAATTTTTATCCTAAATTACAGTGTGAAGTATAGTTGAAAATGTTAAAGTGTGTTCTTTAAAGGTAAAATGGGAAGTTAGAATATATATGACCAAGTAGAAAACAGCCATAGGATAAGGATGTTGAATGGTCAGGTAGGCTCACTATCACAAATTAAATGATTTTTCCTTAATATAGCAGGCTCCCAGAGCTTATGATTTATATCTGTGTCTTAACAAAATTTCAAAATACTTCTTGTCGTGTACTTTTGAGTCATTTACAAATATTCAATTTCAAGTCCTTAAATGTGAAAGCTATATGGAATCATTAGAAAAGCGCATCAGTACAATCTTCATTTTTATAATTTTAAATGGTTGTTCAATATTTTATCAACAAGTTTGCACTATTATTTACTCACTTCCTTATTCTTGGGCATTTTGTTTCTAGGTTTTTCTTATCTAGTTTCTTCAACAAATATCATTACATTAGTTTGTCCTTATTTTAAGATTATTTCCTTAGACTAAGTTAGTTGGTCTTTCTAAATCTGATCAAAATAAGGATGATTAATACTTACCTCATAGGATATCAATGAGGACTGCTGACTCCTTTAGTGCATGACACATAGTAGACACTTGAATATATTATTTGCCGTTGATTTCCTTAATTTATGTGGCCATTAGCTTGTAAAGCCTTGTATATTAATTTTTAAAAACACTTAATAGAGGTGAGTGTGGTGGTACACGCCTATAATTCTAGTGACTTGGGAGGTTGAGGCAGGAGGGTTGTAAATTCGAGGCCAGCCTCAGCAACTTAATGAGACCCTATCTCAATATTGAAAATAAAAAGGGCTGGGGAGCTGGGGATATGGGTCAGTGGTTAAACACCCCCCTGGGTTCAATTCCTGGTACCAAAAAAAAAAAAAAAAAAAAAAAATCCGCCAAAAGAAAAAAATGAAAAAAGTCTTACGTTAAGCAGGGTGCACACCTGTAATCCTAGCACTTGGGAGGCTGAGGCAGGAGGATCGAGAGTTCAAAGCCAGCCTCAGCAATGGTGAGGCACTTAGCAAATCAGTGAGACCCTGTCTCTAATAAAATACAAAAAAGGGCTGTGGTCACGTGCCCCCGAGTTCAATCCCTGGTACCAAAAAGAAAAAAAAAGTCTTTCATTAAATAAGGTGAAAACTAGACCTATTATTTTATTGATGCTTTTCAATCTTAGGGAATGTTAAATGTTTATACATATGTTTGCATTCAGGTGAAAATCCTTTTTGAACTTTTTTTATTGTTAACTCATTTATTGTACAGTCTTAATATTTCATTTTATTTTTTTTATTGTTTATGTGATGTATCTAAAAGCAAAATGATAAAATATTAAAAGCCTAGATTTTGGCGCACGCCTGTTCCCAGCACTTTGGGATGAGGCAGGAGGATCGCGAGTTCAAAGCCAGCCTAGTGGCAAGGCACTTGCAACTCAGTGAGACCCTGTCTCTAAAATACAAAAATGGGCTGGGGATGTAAAGTGCCCCTGAGTTCAATCCCCGGTACCACAAAAAAAAAAAAAAAAAAAGCCTAGATTTGTTTTGATTGTAAAGGCTAAAATTTTAAATTCTAGATTCTTTAATTTATCTTTGTAAGTTATATCCTATTACACAGAAATGTAAAGTGATTGAAAATTTGGAAATAGTATGTGTTTTAAGAGGGGTTGACAGTAGTGAGTCTCTTTTGCTCCTCAAAACTAATTACTATACTTTGTAGAGGAGACAAAAGCTAAAATTTGAGGGAGTTGGGGACCCATCTGTTATGCATAGATGTTATTTAGCTTCGAATTTTTTGTAAGAACACATTTCTAAAATTCTTCTGAAAGTAGGGATTGGTGGGGAAATTACTAGGTTAGATTGATTTATAAATTAGGGGAACTATATGCATATGTCTTTGTATACTTCATTGATAATCTACTTGGATGGGTATTCTGTGGTGTTCTTGTTTGTTTTTGCTTCTTGTGCTTGCTTAACCATCTATATTTTTCTATTTATTTCTTTTTGTTCACAATGGGTTTAAATTTTTGGTATGTGGTGCTGAGGATTTTTTCCCGCGCGCATGTGCCCTCTACCTTCTTTTCTAATTTTTGGTATGTTGGATTTTTTTTTTTTTGTTTTTTTTTTTTGTTTTTGTTTTTTTTTTTTTTGGTAAAAGATATATCCCCCCTGTCTTTATTTCATTCTGTTAAATTTTTTGTTTTGTTTATTTATTTTTTGAGTGCTGGGAATTAAATGTAGGTAGGGCTTTGCACATACTAAGCATGTGCTCTGCCACTGAGCTATCATTCTTTTCAAAATGATATGTATTCAGTTAATTTCATAAGTAGTTCGAAATCTTTTTTTTTGGGGGGGGTGCTACTGGGGATTGAACTCAGGGGGCACTCTACCACAGGGACACACCCGAGCCCTTATTTATTTATTTATTTATTTATTTTTTATTTTATTAGAGACAGGGTCTCACTGAGTTGCTAAGTGCCTCGCCATTGCTGAGGCTGACTTTGAACTCACAATCCTCCTGCCTCAGCCTCCCAAGTGCTGGGATTACAGGCGTGCCGGTGGTTTGAAATCTTTTTAAACACAAAACGTGTTCTATTTTGCTGAATTTTCTTAAAATCTTAATTTTTCTCAGTTTATAGTCATGTTCTGTGACTTGCCTTCTATTGTATGATCCTTGCTTTGTTCTTATTTAGGAGGATCAGATAAAAGTGGTAGTGTGGCACACCCCACCCCCACCCCATCCCCACCCCACCCCCACCCCCACCCCCACCCCACTCTTACCCTCTCCTCCCAATGTGCATATGTGGTAAAATGTTATTATTATTTTTAGTGGTGCTGGGGATTGAACCCAGGGCCTTGTGCGTGTGAGGCAAGCACTGTACCAACTGAGCTATATCCCCAGCTTCCCCTTATTATGCATTTTTTAACATCTATAACATTCAGTAAACGTCTTGATTTACCTAGCCTGTAAAATAAAAGTAGTATGGAGGGTTGATGTTTCGGGTTTGTTTTCCCATCACTCTTTTTCCTCTTCATTTAAAATTTATTTTATTTCTTTTTTGTGGTGGTGGGGATTGAACCTAACCTAGAGCCTTGTGCATGCTAGGCAAGTGCTGTACATCCTCAGTTTCCTCTTGATTCCACAGGTAACTGGTGACTCTCCTAAATCAGCAGGTAAACACAATGGTGTTTATCCCTTCTTAATGGAGTGTATAGTATTGTTTTGCCAATTTTTACCTTTTTAGAAATGGTATCTAAATGAAAGTGTTCTTTTTTTTGTGTCTTACTTTTTTGCTAAGCACTGTATTTGTGAGAATGATCCATAAATAATTCATAAGTATATTTTTAGTGAATTCACATTTTTCTTGTTGTGTTTATTTTATTGTCAATATGCCACAGTTTCCTTAACCATTATGCTGATGGTGGACATTTTGATTCTCTCCTGTAGTTCAGTTAGAAATTACCTTGTTGGAGTAATTTTTATGTATGTCTCCTATGTACATATGCAAGAGCTAATCAAAAGCATTCCTAAGAAAGGCAGTTGTTCTCACCTGGGGGAGATTTAATGAGTAGAAGCTAGGGGTACTGCTAAATATTCTATGATGCACAAGGCAACCCCCTAGTGCAAAGAATTTTCTAGCCTGAAATGTCATTAGTGCAAATGTTGAGGAGCTTAGTTTAAGAAGGTATAGTGATGTTCAAGTCTCTTATTATCAAATTGTTTTCTAGTTTATCTGCACCAGTTTATATTCCTTTAGTAGAGCCATAAAGTCTCCATTGCTTCATATTTTTATTATCAGACATTGGAATTTTCACTATTTTGATGGATGGAAGTAGCATCTCACTGTGGCTTTAAATTCCATTTCCATCATTATTGTGGTAAAACTGAGCTTCCATTTTATAAGATCTCCTTTTTATTCAGGTACCCTCTTTTGTAAATCGCTTCATATGTACCTTAGCACTTTTTAGTTGGGTTGTCTTTTTCTGCTGATTTGTAGAAGAAGAGATGTATAGTTGTGAATACTTAACTCGTTCATTATTATATAGTATTCCTTTTCTTCTGCTTGTGGTCTTTTTTCTTTTCTTTTTTTTTACCCCCTTATGGTGGTTTCTAATGAACAGAAGTTAGTCACCCTAAAGTATTTGAATTTTTAATTCTTTTACTTTTTGGCCTATGCAGTTTTCATATTGTTCAAAGAATCCTTTCCTTAACCTGAGATCATAATAATTTTGTGTTTTCTTGATGAGTGTGTCATGCTTGCTAAAGTTGACTTCCATTGAAACATTCTTTAGGTGCTCCTGCTGCTGCTCCTGCCCCTGCCTCGGTCCCACAGATATCCCAGCCCCCCTTTCTTGTTGGATGGCCTTTCATCCCAGCCTCTGTTCAATGACATCGCTGCAGGTATAATTATTTTTGTTTATCATCATCATGTGGAGTACAGAGCAATGAGAGGTGGTTTTTACGGAAAAGAAATAATAATTCTTGAAGCATTAGGCCAACTACAATAAGGCTGATCTTCCTGTACCTTCGCAGGCATCCCCTCCATCACAGCATACAGTAAGAACGGTTTGAAGATAGAATTCACCTTTGAACGGTCAAACACCAACCCCAGTGTAACTGTGATAACGATACAGGCCTCTAACAGCACAGAGCTAGACATGACAGACTTTGTTTTCCAGGCTGCAGTACCAAAGGTACTTTAATGTCTTTGTTCCTTTTTTCCCCTTTGATTGAAGACTAGCTGATTTTTTTTCCTCTTGCATTTGGTGAAGGATATATTTTAATGTTTAGAGATTAAATTTGTAGATTAAATTTAAATAATATTCAAACTATTATGGTTTATTGAAGTATGTCATTAATTTTTTATTTCTTAATACTTGAGAGAAAAATTTCTTCTTTAATTAACATTTACTTTACTATTGATATAAAATGACTCTTTGTTTTTGTGAATTCAGAGTTTTGTTTATACCAAATCTTAAAGAACATGTTCATTTTTTAAGAATTAAGTATTTTGAGTAAAGAAAAGTTTAGAATGAGGGGTGAGGAAAGTTTCTCTATAAAAGACCAGCTAGTGATTATTTTAGGGTATATGTATATATGTTTCTTGCTGCTACCCAGTTCTGCTGTTACTGTGCAGAAACAGCTGTAGAAAATATGTGAATGAATGAGTGTGGCTCTGTTCCAAGAAAAGTTTATTTACAAAAACAGGTGTTTGGCTACACTTTGTCAGCTCCTGGTTTAGACTAAACTAACTCATCTTTGCAGTGATATAGGAAGTATAACATAACATTCAGACATTTTAGACATTGATGATAATTTATTTGTGATTACTGCTGACTTTCAGCCTTCTTTGCTTACAATTTTTAGGAGCCAGAATAACATGGACTGTTTCTTGGTACTGGGGTTTGAACATAGAGTTGCTCTACCACTGAGCTATGTTCCTCAGCCCTTTTTATTTTGACAGGGTCTTGCTGAGTTGGCAAGGCTGGCTGGCCTTTAACTTAGGATCCTCAAGTAGCTAGAATTACAGGCGAGCCCCACCAGGCCTGGCATGCAGTTGTTTTAAAGCTGTCATGTCAAGTTTATTAGAACCACTAATAAACTCTTTAAGAGCCATTCTGTTTGGATTTTAATGCTAGTTGTATGAAATGAAAGCAAGTTACTTAATCTGTGTCACAGTTTCTTCATTTGCAAAGGGAGCAGTGATAGTGATAGTTACTTCGTAGGGTTGATTTGTGGAATAAATGATTTTTTAAATTTTTTATTTTGTGCTGGGTGCTGTTTGAACACCTCTTATGTGTTTAGTGCTTAGTAAGTGGTAGCTGCTGCAACTTAGGATTTTATACTTGTTACTTTACGGTGCCGTCCTAGCAAGCTACCTTTGCTACTAAAGCTTGATCTTATTCTTGGTGTTGTACTGCATTCTGCATAATGATGATTATTTCTTGATGTGTCTTGAATTTCAAAATGTCACATTTCCTATGTTCTACTGTAGGTACTATTTTCATTTTTTAATATATCTGAAATTGGGGTACATTTTAAAATTGGTATTTTGTCATAGTTTCATGGGCAGATGTTTTCATTCTCAGTGTTACATAAAATAATGCTGTGAATTACAATTGATAATACCTTAAATTTAATGAAATATAGTAGTAATGAATAACATTTAAGCATACATAATTCATCTTGACAGTAGAATTATGAAAAAGATCCAATGTAGTAAGTCTGTGCTTTGAGATTAAATCTTTACCTGGATGCCATGATGCATGCCTGTAATCCCAGCGACTCAGGAGGCTGAGGCAGGAGGATTGCAAGTTTGAGGCCAGCTTCAGCAACTTAATGAGATGTTTTCTCAAAATAAAATAAAGGGGCTGGGGATGCATCTCACTGGTAGAGCACCCTTGAGTTCAGCTCCAGTACCTCAAAAAAAGAAAGAGATTGAATCTTTGTTCTTATAATGTTTGGCTTTAGAGAGGACTGTTGATCTCTTGCTTAGGAAAGGTTTTTTAAATTCTGAAATAAAAATATCTACTTAGGACAGTATGCTTTATTTAGCTTGCTCGTAGCACTTTTCTCTCTCATTGCTGTAAACAAACAAATAAAATTCACCAACATGCAACAGATTATGGTGTTTGCCTCATCTGGGTCTTGCAGTACAGGCTACTTCTGCATGTTCTTTTTCTGTTGCAGTCTTATGTCTCTAACAGAGCAGCAATCCCAAAGTGTTCCACTTACATATTAACAAGCTGGCTCTTTCAAAACCTTTCATCCACCTCTCTTGTAGGGGAAGGCTTTGACACATTCCAGATTATGCAGGCTTTAGAAAACAAAAATTTAAGTCTCTGGTGCCTAGATATTCAATTACACTGAAGCATAAAGCCCTGTAGTTTGTGACAAGTATGTTGGATTGCTATTTTTAGAAAGCTTTCTCTTAGGTTTCTTTTTTTTTTTTTTTTTCCTCCCTTCCATTGGCATCCATTTTTTTCTTTCCTAGTTGATCAGTTACTGTCAAAATGAAGTTTTCACAAGAATTGATGACCTTTTGAAAAGTATTAGGCTAAAATTTCTTCTGCCAGAAAGGGGAGAATGGCTCATTATTAGCTTTTATGATCAAAGACCTAGCTGTGAGTTTTTATGAATTCTATGAGTATGAACTGAGAGTGTAGCTTGGTGGTTTGATCTCTAGCACAACCCAAAACAAAACAAAACAAAAACAATGAGTGATAGTCTACATACTGTGAAGTATGTGGAAACAAAATGTAAATCTGTTGCTTGATCCATCAGCTGTTTTTTTTTTTTTTTTTTTTTTAACTTGCTGATAGCTTTGACATAACACTTTTTCTGAAGAGTGCTCTTTGTTTTCCTTAGACATTCCAGCTGCAGCTTCTGTCTCCTAGCAGCAGCATTGTCCCAGCATTTAATACAGGGACCATCACACAAGTCATCAAAGTTCTGAACCCACAGAAGGTGAGTAGCATATTTGAAGTCAGTATCTGAGCAAGTTATAAACTTACTTCCTGAAATACCTTTTTTTTTGCTTTGTTTTTCTGGGTTTTTCGTAGTTAGAGATCTATGAAAATGCGTGGTCTAACTTCCTTGTTCTTTTGTAGAAAATAAATGGAGTCCAGAGACCTCAAATGGATTAGTGACATCTTATTAAAATGCAGCTAAAAAATTTCTCTATTTTGAGGATTAAAGGTATAGTTTTGAGGAGAGGGGGAAGCTTAGACATATAAATCTATGCCAAAGTTGAAATCTGAGGTAAGAGCATTTGTCGAACCAAATATCCACATTTACTGCTGTAATTACTAAGTATGGATAGCAAAAGTGGAGGCATAAAATATGAAGCAGACACATGAAAAATAGCTTTAGAAACTGGAATTAAGCAATATATTTTACTGTATCTTCTCAAAGAAGTAAATTGATTTTACTTAATAGCAATTAACTGATTTTCAGGTAATTCTTGAAAATGGTTCAGAGAATTTTTTTACTTGAAAGATTTCTAGTAGTTACTTAAAATGACCAGCATAATTTTATCTTCTTGTAATACTTTGCCTTTCCTCTGCTATTTACTGTATTCGAAGCATCTGCCATTAGTACAAGTTAAGATTCCTTTGACCCTCTGACACATAGAGTAAAAATTTTCTTAGTGCATTAATTTTTTAAAATATGCCACATAAAGTAAAACATACAAAAGAATTATATTCTCTTATAACTGGGGCTGCTCTCTGTGAATTAACTTTATGCTTTGGGAATGGAAAAAGCTTACGTTCACTTTTATTGTAGGTTTCACAGACAAAGCAACTATTTTTCTGAATGTAGAACATGAGATGAATGTATGTTTACCTAATTTTCTAAAAACTTGGATACAGGTGTTGAGTCTTTTCAAAAAGCGCTCAGCAAATGTTACTAGAAAAATGCTCCTGAGTGATTCTGTCCTTTTAATGCACTTCTGGGTCCACAGTGTATTTTGGAGATGCACTTCCTTTACTTGAAGGCACGATGTTGTCTCCTTGGCTCAAAGCTAGACAATGAGGCAGTTTTTAGTGGTGGTTGTTTGCCTTTTTTTTTTTTTTTTTTGTGGGGGTGGGTACTGGGGATTGAACTCAACCACTGAGCCACATCCCCAACCCTATTTTGTATTTTGTTTAGAGACAGCATCCCACTGAATTGCTTAGTGCCTTGCTGTTGTTGAAGCTGGCTTTGAACTCGAGATGCTGGGATTACAGGCGTGTGCCACCATGCCTGACCCTGCCTGTATCTTTTTCTTTCTGTTTTTTTTTTTTTTTTTTTTTTTTTTTTTTTTTTTAATTTTTAAGTAATTTTTTCACTTATAAGATTAAAAGTTGAGGTGGCTGGGGTTGTGGCTCAGTGGTGGAGTGCTTGTGCTCTCCTAGCACGTACACAGTTCTGGGTTTGATTCTCAGCACCATGTAAAAAAAATAAATAAAATGGAGGTCGTTGTGTCCAACTACAACTAAAAAATAAATATTAAAAAAAAAAAAGATTAAAAGTTTATTTGTAGAGCTGAGCATGGTGGTACATGTCTGCTTAGGAGGCTGAGATAGATCACTTGAGCTCAGGACTTCAGGACCAGCCTGAGCAGCATAGTTATCTTTATCTCTCTCTCTCTCTCTCTCTCTCTCTCTCTTTCTCGCTCTCTCTCTTTTTTTTAAAAGGCCTACTTGTGGACTGGACAGATTGTGGATATTTTATTTCAGTGTATTAATTTGTGATTCTCTTTCACTTTCACAGCAACAGCTGCGAATGCGGATCAAGCTCACATATAATCACAAGGGCTCAGCAATGCAAGATCTAGCAGAGGTGAACAACTTTCCCCCTCAGTCCTGGCAATGAGGGTCTGGCACCATTCTCATTCTTAACCCCACTCAATCAAAGGAACTCTGAGAAGGAGGTTGTGATTGCTGGCAAGTCCCCCCAACTGTACCACGGGCATCAGGAGCTGAAGAGAACTGTTGAGGAGGATTTTCCTGAAGCTATTGCTGACCTTGAAGCATTGTTAAAGACTAATGTCCTCTCCTCCACTGTTGAGGCTGGCTGCTTCTGGAGGCTACTTTGCACTCTTCCTCCTCTTCTCCCTTTCCGCACTTCTCCACCCCTCCCACTTTTGCAGCCGGAATCGACATTCCCAGGCCCCTGAGGCAATTAGCAGCTGGTCTGGAGGAGAGGACTGGAATTCCTGGCGAGAAAACACTCACTCTGTCTCTGCAGCAAAGAGTGCCCCTTCTTTCTACTGTTGTTTCTCTGTGGACTGGGCAAGGTGGGGTATTTATTCCTCACTAGTTGGGTGACCATCTTCAGGCGCTTTTTACATCTGGCATTTGGAATGGAAGTATCACAATGGACATTAGGGAGCCCTGCCTTTTTCTCCTGGTTCCCCCAATGTTTGAAAGAGGCATTAGGCTCCTGGTAGCCTTTTCTGTGCATTGCTGTATACACACAGACAGACACACATGTATGTATGTTTGTTATCAAGAACTGGTCAGACCTTGAGAGGTTATTTGTAAACACTGGACAGATGCAGTTCAAAAGAGCTTTTGTTGAGATTTGGCATGAAGGATATGGTGCTCTATTTGTAATAGAAATTTCCAAGGCTCTTCCAGCTCCCCTTTTCTCTCCATTCCTTAGCTGTAGTCATGAATACTCTCCATGATTTTCAAAATTAGTTCCGCTTAAAGTGCAAAGTGGACACCTTCTAAAAGATGCATTAATAGTTATTAATGAGCTATTCCCATCACAAATTTTAAAGTTTCTCCCAAGCCTATCACTTGCCCATTTGAACTGTGGTAAATGGGTGGAAAGAGGAGTCCACCAGTTTCAAAGAGCAGACTCCTTAACAAAATACCTTTGCCCATGGGATGAGTGAGTGTCAGACTCATCCTGGAGCATACAGGAGTCATCCATTACTCCAAACCTCCCTTTTTATTTCCTGAGCCTGGCTTGGACCTTGGCATTCCGTTTGAATTACTTCTTCTAACTGGAACATTTGTGTTGTATCTGTAACACTGGCACTGAAATAAAGACCACACGGTTAAAGAAATCTTTCCTATATTGTACTTCATGGTGTTGGAATGAAGCCTTGTAGCTTCCTTGCCCCCTATGTCAGAGGAATCTTATGGTCACCATACAGAAGGAATATACTTTCCTGAGTCTGAGAAATTAGTCTCTTGAAAGAGACCAATCTCATGAATATCTGCATTAAAGACTTGAGCTTTTTAAACTAGTAAGAGTGCCGAGTGCTTTTTAGAAAGGACCTTTGGGTTATCAAACCTTAAAAATGGATTTGCTGGAATGAGGTGAAGTGATTTGGTACGTGTTGGATGTACTATGTACGTTCAAGTATACAGGCACCATGTCTTATATACTGCAGAACAAAGAGAAAGTGGGGCCCACCTTGCTTTTAAAATGTTTGCAATTGTTACTGTATTGTACACAATGACTACTTTCACTTCAGTTTTTAAACCTTTCTTTCCCTTCCATTTCATCAGGCTTTTACTTAAGATCTTCAGTGTCTTGTCAAACCTAGCTCTGTATCAGATGCTAGACTATTCCTAACATTTGACAAACTGGAGTTGAACTAAAGGCTCCAAAAGGGAAAATTTCTGGTCTTAAAAGTATACAAGAGCGAGATCTGCTAAAACTTACTCCACTGGGTAAATGGTTGACGGAGTCAAGAATAGGATATGATTTCCTGTTTTTGGTAAAATAAGTGTGAACTAGTGCATACTTCTGAAAACTGCTCTGCCTGTGCAATGAAAAATAGCCTTTAAAGGTTTCTTCACAGACTGATTTCATTGGATGGATATTTAATGCTGTGAAACATGATAGGATTAACATAATATTGGTGGATTTCTTGAATAGAATTTGTCTTAACATTCCTCTTTGTGTAGAGGCTTTATTTTCTCCCTTACATTTGTAGCGAACCAGCTCAGGTTTTTTGTTTTTTGTTTTTGTTTTTTAGTTGAACCAAGTTGATTCTCTGAAGAAATCTGCTCAAGAATATTCTGTAAGACAGTGCTAGCTAACGGAGCTGCAAAGGGTCTACTGTACTACAAAGCATCTGCTTGGGTGATCAGAGTTTTGAGGTAGAATTTATGATCATCCCTGGCTTTGTCTAAAAGGAATAAAATAATCATGGCCTTAACACAAGGGGTGCTGTGTAGAATATGAATTAATTTCAGAGACTGAACCTGAGTACCATACTGAAGGACTAGCAGCCAAGGAACTGCCTAGGATACTGATGGTTGTGAAGACTGTTTCAAATGATTGATCTTTGAAAGCTTCAGCGTGCCTTAGTTTCTAGGATCAGCATTAGTTCTCCTCTCACTTGGCCTTGCAGCTAAAAGGAGAAATCTCTTAATTTCTGTGAACACTTTCACATTTCAGTAATTCCTTTCCAGAATATAACCATGCAAGGGGGAGCAAATTAGGATGGATTTTAACAACTCCAGAGCCATTGTGAAGAAAGGGTGATTTCTGTGGCTATTTAATAACCCCAGGGTGATAAGCAGTGGACCCTCACATGCTTATTTCGGCAATTTCACACACACTTGTACCTCATTTGTCCCTTTTTGAGTATAGTTTTTATTTTGTCCTCCTCTCATCCCCAATAATCTTAAGGGAGAATTCATATAAGTAATTTCAAAAAGCTGTAGGAAGGGTGCTATCCCTTTTGAAGCTTCTCTCACAATGCCTTGGTGCTGTTACTTTGAGGTGGTTTGGATAGTCATGGAAGTTTTATGCTGTGTATAGTGATCATCTGTTCATTATAAAGTCTCACTTAAAGAAACATTCCTCAATGTAACATTCAAGAGGAAATTCTTTCCTCTTGCTAAGTTAAAGGTGTGGTTCGTACCTTTTGTTTGTTCCACTCATACATGATGACAGACTTAAAACTGTCCAACACTAATAGTTTGAATGTTTCAGTCTATTACATGACATGCTTTTCCTTTTCATGTTCTTCTAGAGGAGTTGGAAGTTAGGGAATACTGCTTTTGAGGTTCAACTTCATTATCTTCTGCATTGGGATATATTTGGGCCATGAGAACTAGGAGAAACAAGGAGTTTGAATGTGCATATTTTTTTCTAGCGAATGTATTTTAACCACTGTGTCCTAAACTGAGAGTTAGGGAATAAAAAGTGGATAGTTGGGGAGCAGTTATACATGTCTGTGTATTCATGAGTTTAGGAGGAGTTGGAAGGATTGTTGAAGAGTGTTACTCAAAAAGCCCTGAAGTTTAAAACACTTCTGACCAGCTTCAGCTGAGGAGGGTGGGGCTCCTTATAGAACTGGAAGTGCAAAACTTTTTCAAGCAATAGCAGTGAGTGGGTCCCATTGACAAGGTTCCAGAACCTGGAACACTTAAACATAAGAAAATGCAGAAGCAGCTTGTGTAGTTGCTTCATAAACTTCCACGAGGCTGATTCTGGCTTCAAGATGGAGCATTGGAGTTTTGGTTTTTTTTCAGACCTGCATTTGCGCTTTGTGATTTTGTTTTTATTTGGAGACCTCATGGGAAAGAGCTTCTGAACTTTTTCCTGTGTGAATTCCCACTGTGTTCCTATAAGTCCCTTTTTCTTTCATAATGTTGTAAGTTACCTTTTCAATAAGCCCCATCACCTCTTCTTTACTGTAAAAAAAATATTAAAAGCTGTTTCCATGTGGGACAGCTAATGAAGTTCTAATTATTGCAGACATATTTTTGAGATGTAAAAAGAATTTAAAATTAAATGATAAGTCTTAGAGGCGAGTGAGGAATAAAATGGATGTAAACATTTACATGGGATGCATTAGAATTCTGCTGTGTGTATTGTCTTTTGGTTGAACCAAATTATGAACAGTGACTAATAATAAAAAAGTCAATACTCAATGATTTAAAATTTGCTTCCTTGCTTCTTATAAGTGGATCAGAAGCCTTGGATGAATTCTTCTCAAGAGCTTTGAGCTAAACTTAATCTGTTAATGTTCATTTTATTTATACAGAAATCTCACCTAGAGAGAAATCTGAACAGTTAGAAATCTTGTTATAGACAATGAAAAAGTCATAAGAGCAATTGGACATTTTAACTGTAATGTGATTACTTCCATGCTTATCTTCTCTACATAGTGAATTTTCAGATAAGCCAAAGAAATCATATCAAGGTGAATTGTACATTAAGGGTTGTCCTGCTCATGGGATTTCATTTATAAACTGCTTTTTGTGAATTGTTCAAATATATCTTTGACCAGGAAGATGAAGGCTTGACCAGTCAAAATGAGTTACATTTCAAAAAAATTTTTTTGGGGGGTGGGTACTAGGGGTTGAACCCAAGGGTGCCTTACCACTAACCATATCTCCAGCCCCTTTTATATTTTATTTCGAGACGGGCTTGCTAGGTTGCTTATGGCTTGCTAAATTACTGAGACTGGCCTCAAACTTGGATCACCTTGCCTCAGCTTCCCGAATTGCTTCCCGGGATAATAGGTGTGTGCCACTGTGCTTGTTCAATTTTTTTTTTTTTAAATATGAATTCCATTTTGGACGTTGAAAGCTTTAGGTTTTCTATTACTCTCATGATCCCTGAAAAGTCCCTTAATTGAGAAAGGGGAGGATGTGACTATTGCATGATTGAAAGGGGAAGGGTGTAGGCCATGGCAGTTATCTGGTTTATGCAGATGTGCCCTTTGGCAGAGTTTGATAAGTAACACTTCTATAATCTTGCCTTCTATATGGCTTAGTTAGAATTAATTTTTGTTTCTAATGTTAAATTTACTTGAAACCTTCATCTACATGTAATTAGATGAAAATATAAAAGCTACAATAGAAAAGTTTAGCCAATAAATAGGCACCAGGCATTTACTTAACAGTATAATGAACGGTGCTCATATTTCAACTTCAATCCAGAAGGACTAAACTAATTTTAATCAATTTTAGGGGTTTCCATGCTATGATGTCACTGTCCCCATATTTGCTGTTCTTTGGATTGAACCCAGGGCCTTGTGTGTGCAAGACAAGTGCTTTATTACTGAGCCACATCCCCAGTCTCCCTACTCTCCCCTTTAAATTTTTAAAAAATTATTATTTTTTTTTAAACTTTGAGACAGGTTCTAAGTTGCTGAGGCTGGACTTGGGCTTGTGATCCTCCTGCCTTAGCCTTCCGAATTGCTCATCTATCCTCATTTTTGAAAAGCAAAAAATTTGCAATGGGCCGGAGTTGTAGTTCATGGTAGACTGCTTGTTTAGGAGGCCCAGGGTTTGATCCCTAGCAAATTTAAAAAAAAAGAAGGAAAAAAAGTATTCAAGGACAAATTTCTTTCCAGCTTTGAAGCCAGGTAAATATTGTCTATCTATTTGGGGACCAAAATAAAAAAATGTGAACCTGCTTAATCAGTGGTAAGAAAAGAAAAACATGGATTAGGCCTACAGATGACTTTGTGATTATTGATGGAGTGGGAACTAGTTTTAATTAATTATAGGTAAGACTTTATTTAATAAGACATATATAAGCACTTGTACAAAAATCTAATAGACATGAGCTTTCCATCTCCAGGTTTCCCTCCCACTTTGTAGTGAAGATTAGAAAAACCTTCTGGCATAAAGAATGTGCATGCACTGGGGATGCAGGGAATGTCCATAGCTGCTATTGGGAGGATATGGAGAAGAGGATTTCTAATGACTTCTCTTCTCTCTTGATTTTTGTAATGATGAACCTGCATTGATAACATATGGGTTTTTGCACCCCCCCCCCCCAAAAAAAAAATCCCAGAGGAATTTATTTTTAGGGTTAGTCTCAGCTGCTTACCATTTCCAGAAATCAAAGTTACATAACCCTTGGCATACATAATGCACATAATGCACATTGCCTTGAACTGGGGGAGAGCATGAATGTGTGACCTTTGAAACAATATATGCAATGTTAATGACAGTATGTGATTTGAAATGAAAATAATCAACTGATTGTCACTACTGGATTGGACTTTTAATCATGGGGACCTTTAATGGTAACTATCATAAATGATCCTCTGGGACTTTTGGTCTGGCGACTTTCCCCCCCTCTCTTAAAAGAGGTACTATCCCATTAATTAAAAAGATAACTGAGCCGGGCGCGGTGGCGCACGCCTGTAATCCCAGCACTTTGGGAGGCTGAGGCAGGAGGATCACGAGTTCAAAGCCAGCCTCAGCAATGGCAAGGCACTTAGCAACTCAGTGAGACCCTGTCTATAATAAAATTAAAAAAAAAAAAAAAAAAAAGGGCTGGGGATGTGGCCCAGTGGTTGAGTGCCCCTGAGTTCAATCCCTGGTACCAAAAAATAAATAAATAAATAAATAACTGTCTACCAGTGCTGTTCCCCAGCATGAACTCAAACTTTGGTCCTGGGACAAGATCTTTTACTTTCTTATGATAAATCAGGAAAGAGTGTCCATTTGAGATCTGGAAAAGGCAATGTGTATTACGTCAAAGAAACAGGCTTTTGAAAGTATTTGGTCTGAAATACTTTTTTTTCTTACTACTTGTCTACTCTTGGTCAAGTCCACTTCTGGCTCCATATTGGTTCTTGTCCCATGTACACCAGAGTTCCAGAGTTCTATTCTTTTGGTACTGGGGATGAACCCAGGGGTATTTGACCATTGAGCTATATCTCCAGCCCTTTTTTATTTTTTTTTTTGAGACAAGGCCTTCCTAAATTGCTGGGGCTGACCTTGAGCTTGTGATCCTCCTACCTCAACGTTGGCCCTGAGTTGCTGGGATTACAGGTATGTGCCATCGAGCCAGGCTACACCAGAGTTCTTTGCTGGAAAAAATTATCCAATAAACCCTGAAATGGAAATCTAGTTACACTGAGAAGCTTGCTTTCTTTATAAAATTCCTTCTGGGGATTGAACCCAGGGTGCTTAACTGCTGAAGCATATTCCAAGCCCTTTATATATTTTGAGACAGGGTCTCACAAAGTTTCTTAGGGCCTCACTGAATTTCTAAAGCTGGTCTTGAACTTGGGATCCACCTGCCTCAGCCTCCTGAGCTGCTGGGATTATAGGCATGAGCCACTGTTCCTGGTTCTGAGTAGCTTTCTTGAAAATAATTTCAAGGTAGAAGGAAAACCCAGGTGGCCTTTTTCCACTTTATACCAGACTTGAAGAGAGAGACAAAACCATTTCAATGTATAATGAGATAAATACATGATTGCTTAGAGGTTGAAAATTTGATATATGCAAAGTAATTAATTTGAAGGGAGAAAATATTGACTATACTTTTTCAGAAGAAATAATTTGGGGTTAGAACTTTTGCCGGGCGTGGTGGCACACGTCTGTAATCCCAGCACTTTGGGAGGCTGAGGCAGGAGGATCGCGAGTTCAAAGCCAGCCTCAGCAATGGCGAGGCACTTAGCAACTTAGTGAGACCCTGTCTCTAAATAAAATACAAAAAAAAAAAAAAAAAAAAAAAAAAAGGCTGGGGATGTGCCCAGTGGTCGAGTGCCCCTGAGTTCAATCCCCAGTACCACAAAAAAAAAAAAAAAAAAAAAAAAAAAAAAAAAAAAAATTTAACAAATTTTGTCACAGTATGGAAAATATTTCCAAATGCATAAATATCTCAGAGGGGGACACAGGCTGCCCTGTTAGATCTCAAACTCTCTTAAGGCCTATAATTAAAATATTCTAGGTTTAGATGAGGCAAGCTGAAGCAATGGACAAAGATAAAATCTTTACCAATTACTCAAAGGTCAAGAAATTCAGTTTTTTGCTGTTTAATTTCTTAAAAGTCGCTTGCCTGTGTGAAAAGAAGCCTTAAAAATCCAAAAGTCTAGAAGGCTCCTAGGGAAATTTAGGAGGGATTAACGAGAGTTCTTTTGGAAAACTGAGTGAATCTTAAAATTGGAATTTCAGAATTATATGTGAATTAATTACTATTATATGTCAGGCACTTTATATGCATTACTCAGTCTTCATAAATGCTGGTGTTTCACAGTTTAAGAACCAAAAGCTTAGATCAAGCAATTCTAATAATGGATAGAGCTGAGATTTGGAGTGAGGATGATGACAAATTTGGCCCACTGAACACGAACTACCATCACCCCAGGAACAACAACGAAAAATTGTTAACTTTTGAAAGATTTTTATGAAATTAGCCTTGCAAATAATAAAATGGCTCACAGACATTACCGCTTGAAGCTAAGAACCGAGTTCTGACAATTTTACTACATGAGAAAAGGTTATTGAAATATGGCTGGGAAGGTGAGTGACGTTTTGTACACGCGGTTGGGTCGAATTTGCCGAAGGTTGTGAGCATCTCCAATTAAAGGAGAGAAAAGACCTTGCTAAGGCGAGTATTTTAACAGTTGGTTCAATGGCTTTGAAAGTGGGGGTGGCAGGCCAGTTTTGGAGTAGAAAGAGGAAGCATCTCAGAGAGGGAAGTTCCAAGAGCCACCTTCGCACTAGGGCTGCGTAGTGTCGGCAATTGACAGGTGCAGGCTCCACCTGCCCCTTCTTCGGCCGCTAGTAGGAGGGCGGTTAGCGACAAATCCCACTCCTTATGCCCCAGTCCTCCAAACCCAGTGTGATTGGCAGCGGAAGCCCACCCTGCGGTGATACCAGCTTCCACCCGCCCAGCCCTCGGCGGCCCGCCGGCTGGGATGCGGCTCCGCGGCGCGCGGTCGCGCCGCGCCCGCAGCTACGCAAGTCCGGCGGAGATGCGAAGGGGCGGGGCCCGGGGCGGGGCCTGCAGGGGCGGGGGCGGGGCCGCCGGCTGCTCGCGCGCGCGGCCGAGGCTCCGCGCGCTGTCGCGCCGGCCGGGCGTCCCTGTGCAGCCTCGGCCGCCGATGGGGGAGGTGGAGCCGGGGCCCGCGGGCCCACTGGAGCCCCCGGAGCCGCCTGAAGCGCCCGCGAACCGCCGGACGGGAGGGATCCGGGTCTTGAAGGTGAGGCAGCGAGCGAGCGGGTGGGCTGGGGAGGGAGTGAAGAGGGTCGGGGCCGCCCCCACCGAGCCTTGTGCCGGAGGCAGCAGGCGACCCCCGCCCCGCGTTAGCCACTCGTTCCGCGGCTCGGCAACCCCACACCTGGCCTGGGGCACGGCTGTCCAGACCGAGGCCTCCGTGCAGGGGCCCCCAGCCGAGGCCTCAGCCGCGTCGGTCCCCACCGCTGCCCATCCTTGGCCGCGCACCACCCGCCTGGCAGGCCCACGCCTTCGGGCCGCTCGCCGCCGCCGCCCACCGGCTCCTTCGCCTCCCCGCGCCCGCCTCTGCCTCCCTCGGCAGCTCCCGGATCCCGGGGGCCGGCTCCGGGGGGCTTCAAGGGCGGGCCGGTCCTGGCAGGAGCCGGACTGCAAGTACGTATGGTTCTCCCCGGACACCTGAAGACATCACCCCAGCGGGAGGATGGCGGCGGTGATTGGCCGGGCGCCGCGGTGTGCGCGGGCTGCGCCGGGTGGAGCGGGCACACTCTGCCCTCGGGGCTTACTATCCAAGTTCCGACCCAGCGCCTGGCTCCGAGACTCGGCGGGGGAGGCGGCCCGCCCCGCCTGGAGGGAGAATCCCGGGAGGAGCTGCTTCCCGGGGACTCGCTGGGCGTGTTGCAGTAGGGAGGAGGGGCTGGGCCGAAAGGGGCATTCCTGCTCGCGGGAGCCGGGTTGACAATCCAGGGAGATCTTAATGGGGAAGCCGTTATGCAACAGGCAGCTAGCGGGGTGTTTTGGCAGGAATTGGGGGAGTAGGGAGAATATGAAAACATGCAGACAAGGGGTGAGTGGAGGCTTGAAGGTGATGACATGAAGTTTAAATGCAGAAGGAATGCGTAAGGCCGGGAGGCAACGGTAAAGACGTCTAAGGGGAAGGGTTACAGGAGGCTAACTGGGTGTGCTCTACTAGCATTTGAAATAGTTGTGGAGAAATTTTTCTGTAGGTCAAATATGTAAACTAGGAGTCCTTCCAGAGGTGGATTGGAATTCCTCTAGGACTTACCGAGAAGAGGAATCCGCGGGATTTAAAACTTGCCAAGGGGAGGAAAGATCTGATGTGTTACAAAAATAGTTGGCAAAACAATGAAAATACACGATGATGTTAAAAAAAAATACATTGCCATAATTGTTAATTAACGTTGTCTTGAGCAGTATTTTCTCTTTTAAGATCACAAAAATGAGAACATAAAAAATCAGACTTCATGGACCTAGTGACCCCATGAAGTATCATAAACCAGTTCTCTAAAATGTTAAACATTGTTATCTTCCAATTTTTAATGTGGTGACTTAAATGACTTTTCATCATTTAGTCAGACTTCTTCATAAACCTTAAACCTATTTATTGAAATTTATTTGCCATACATGGGAATATAATTTCCCAAAATCTTTTGGATATTTAAAACTATAGTCACAAAATGTAAATTGTGCATGAACTCAATAAAAACAGAAATTCAACTGGCTTGGGTTATCAGGGAATGGCAGGTCTGAGAGACAGTTTACCTTCTGGTCTAGAAGGTAAACAGTTTTGGAATTTTTATTTTTATTTTTTTTTTTTATTTTGGTGGTGAGGGAGTGAATTGTGAGAGGAATTGAGAAATAAACTTAGTTGAAGACAGTTTTCCACTGGTTCCCTAAAGTTCAAATTTGGGGACCATTTGAATGATTCCAGTGATTCTGATTATAGTAATGAGTTTCTGTTCTGAGAGGTTGTCTCTAAGGCTTTTGTATCATTTGCTTTACTATATACAGTTAACACTTTAATCCTTGCAAATAAATGTGATGGTCATAAAGAATAGGTGCTGGGTATTCCACATACAGACATTTTCTTAAGTAGCAGAGTGGCTGACTCTCTTGTCAAGTGAAACTGGAAAAGAATGCGCAAGTAAACAGATGACTTTCTGAACTGGGAAGAAAGTCATAATCACTCACGTATTTTTCTCTGAAGACCCTTCAGAAGAGACTTCCAGACTTCAGATGTAGCTCAGTGGTAGAGCATGTGCTTAGCATGTATGAGGCCCTGGGTTCAATTCTCAGCACCAATAAAACAAAACAAAAAAAAAAAAACCCCTTTTCATTCCTTTTGTAACTCTTTTGTACTTACTATCAAATAATGAACATCATTATTATCATTTAATATAGGTCTTCATAAAAAGCCAGACTAGATCAAGGTCCATCTTTATGGGGTTTTGACATATTTCATTTAAATTATGCTCTCTGTGGCAGACATGGTGTTGCATGCCTGTAGTCTTAGCTACTTAGGAGGCTGAAATGGGAGGATCACTTGAACCCAGGAATTCAAGTCCATTCCTGTCTGGGCAACATAGTAAGACCACATCTCAGGAACAAAAAAAAAAAAAAGATCCTCAAACTGCTGAAGCATAGGATTAGTAATTTTTTCAGTTTTTTACAATTTCAAGATTATGGAGTTTTAAAACTCAGTCTGCAGAAGATACGAAGTTACAGCTAATCTAGTTGGTGAGTGCCATGAGTTTTTTTTTTTTTTTTTTTTTGGTACCAGGGATTGAACTCAGGGGCACTCGACCACTGGGCCTCATCCCCAGCCCTTTTTTGTATTTTATTAAAGACAGGGTCTCACTGAGTTTCTAAGTGCCTCGCCATTGCTGAGGCTGGCTTTGAACTCGCGATCCTCCTGCCTCAGCCTCCCAAGTGCTGGGATTACAGGCGTGAGCCACCGCGCCCGGCTGAGTTTTTTTTTTTTTTTTAACAATAGTTTTTTTTTCTTCAAATATTTATTTTACTTTAGTTGTACACAGTGCATTTATGTTTACGGGTGGTGCTTAGGATTGAACCCGGGCCAAGCACTTTCGAGGCTAGCGCTTTGCCACTGAGCCACAACCCCCGCCCTTTTAACAACAGTTTTTTAAAGTTTTTATTTAAATAATATGGATGAGTGGTTTATAACCAATACCAATTGGGTTTTTTTATTTTTATTTTTATTTTTTTGGTACTGGGAATTGAACTCAGGGGCACTCGACCACTGGGCCTCATACCCAGCCCTTTTTTGTATTTGATTAGAGACAGGGTCTCACTGAGTTGCTAAGTGCCTCACCATTGCTGAGGCTGGCTTTGAACTTGCGATTATCTTGCCTCAGCCTCCCAAGTGCTGGGATTACATGCGCCTGGCTTTTTTTTTTTTTTTTTTTTTTTAAAGAGAGATTTATTTAGGAAAGCAGTTACACATTCAAGGGAGAATGTGGGGCTGTCTCAGGAAAGAGACTTTTGTTGGGGGTAAAGTAAGAAATATATATTCAAGGGACGATGTTGCCAGTGAGGGACATTGAAGAGAGAGGGAGAAGCTTTGGGGAAAAACAAGGCATACACATTCAAGGGAGAATGCAGTCCATTTCCTAAGATAAGCAGCCAATACCAAGACATTTTGATGGCTGAAATATTTTTCCTCTCCCTCTCTCATCTCACCCATACATCCCAAAATATTCCAGAATATTCATATTCCCAGAGATGAGTCTTTATTGTTTTAAAATTTTGAATGCAGAAGCATCTCCTGTCTTCAGGTATTTCACATCCTAACTCACTGAGATGGAGAGTTACTTTGCCAGACCTTGTTTTCACCATGCATATTTTAGAGTATGTGGGCACCTTTGAACTGATCACAGGCCTCATGTTCATCTTCATTTTTAGAGAGTTAAAAGTGTAAAAGTGAAGCAGTGGGTTCTCAATTCATGGCTTACTCAAAAAAAGTTTTGTTTTCTAAAATGATCTTTAAATTTTTTTTTTTTTAATATTTATTTATTTGCTTTAGTTGTACACAATCCATTTTTATGTGGTGCTGAGGATTGAACCCGGGCCGTGCACGTGCTAGGCGAGCGCTCTACCGCTGAGCCACAACCCCAGCCCTGATCTTTAAATCTTAAATGTACTCTTCATACGCTTATTTGTTGTGAGGAGTGATTAGAGTTGTGCTCCCTTTTAGATAAGTTTGTGATAACAGCTTTTATATAAGAGTAAGGGAGAAAATCTAGCAATTCCAGGGGAATGTTTATTCTAAAAGCTGAAGGCAGCTAGAGGACAGTATCATTGGCAGTACTGGTCGCTAAGAATGCCTTTCCAGCTGTTAACCTGATGCATTAGGCAGTGGAGTAAGACATTCCTGAGAAGAAGGAAGGAGTAGGTAATTCAGCCATTGCTAATAATAGTGAAAGAGTATGTCTAGATTGTCCCTGTAAGACTTTGCATATTCTTCAGGACTTTTCAGTGCTATTGATCAGATTCAGGAGAATGATATCTACTAATTCTCTAACTTAGCTGTCTTCACAGGGTAGAATATATCATATGGGTAAGAGATAAATCCTCTGAGGTAAAGGATGACAAAAAACATATGTACATATATTTTTATGAGGTAAAGTTCCTTAAGGAATTTAATAGTCTTAAGGGAATATATAAGCATACTTACAATGACTGGTGAAAGTTCTTGCAGACGGGCTGGGGTTGTGGCTCAGCAGTAGAGCACTTGACTAGCATGGGCACAGCCTGGGTTTGATCCTCAGCATCACGTAAAAACAAAGGCATTGTGTACCACTAAAACAAATAAATAAATATAAAAAAAAGTTCTTGCAGAAAAATAATCATGTGAGAACTAATATAATACTTTCTGGGGGTTTACTTGACAATTCTAAGATTGTGAAGTTCTGTGGGCTGTTATTAGACCTTAGAAAGTTTTTTTTTTTTTTTTTTAAAGAAACCTTTTGGCTGGGCATGGTGGCACATGCTTGTAATCCCAGTGGCTCAGGAGGCTGAGGCAGGAGGATCACGGGTTCAAAGCCAGCCTCAGCAACAGTGAGGTGCTAAGAAACTCAGTAAGACCCTGTCTCTAAATAAAATACAAAATAGGGCTGGGGATGTGGCTCAGTGATTGAGTGCCTCTGAGTTCAATCCCTGATACTTACCCCTTCCCCCCCAAAAAAAAAGAAAGAAGGAAAACTTTTGGTGGTTGTGTGGAATAGTATCTGCTTGGCCTTCCTCTCCACTTAATGTAGAAAGCAGAGCTTTTTTGTATAAATATTACTCTGTCATGTAGAGTACTTGACAGACCATTTAATGTTTCTCAAAGATTAAAAAATAAGGAATATTCAAAATTAACCAGTAGTTAACCATTCAGTGATTAACATTATTGAATGTTAATAATAATCTTCACTAGTGAAAATATTTCAGTTATTCCTTTTCATTTTGTAGCTGATACAAAGAAAAGATTGTAGGGTTTGCTACAAAAATGGATCTTGTTTTTCAGTTTGTTCAGCCTCCTACCAGAGTTAATTGAGCTCAGGTACAGATTGGGTATAAATTCCTGTGATGTCAGCTCAGTGTCTGTATATAACTCTGTGGTACTCTGTTAAGGTACTATAATAGGCTCAGTGGAGGAGAAGAAATGTGGAGTAAATGACAATATTTTCAAGGTGAAGAAGTTCTACTGAGTAGAGAGTAGTGTCATTAATTCTTTCAAGGAAGGAGGGGAGAAGAGATGGGTGAATGTGATGTCTGAATAGAGTTAAAGAATAACTTGTGAACAAGTGGAAGGAGGATATTTCAGTCCATCACAGCATTGTGGAATAGTGTATTTGGGGAGCTGTAAATAGTTGGATATGACTGAAACACAGAGTGAAGGGCAGTGGGAAATGAAATAAGAGAAGTATGTTGGTTTACTTATCAGTGGAAATTTCTTTTTGATTAAAGAGAGCAGAAATGGTCCCTCATAAAAATGGAACAGGCAAATTTTGATTTATACATTTGTTATATTGGCTGTAGCAGTTGTTTTTGTTTTGAGATAGCTTGACTTCATAATGCATATGTGAATTTCACATTCCTAGGTTATCAAATGCAACATTAATATTTTGGAACATGTCAGAAATGGAGAGAATATTTGTGCAATATTGTGCCAATACTGTACTTACTTATTTGGAATATGAAGCAGAGGGTTAGGACCCTAGAGAAACTTTAAAATATTCATAAATAGACATGTACAGCATGTGCAGTTATACATACCTGTAATCCCAACTATTTGGGAGGCTGAAGTAGGAGGATCACTAGTTTGAGGCCAGCCGGGGCAGTTTAGTGAGACCTTGTCTTAAATAAAAAGTATAAAGAGCTGGGGCTGTAACTCACTGGTAGATCATCCGTGGGTTCAATTCTAGTTTTGGGGTGAGAAAAAAAAAAACATTTACAAAAATGTTTATTGCAGCATTTTTTTCCAGCAGTGAAACATTGGAAAAAAAATTGAATACTGTCAGTAGGACAGTGGATAAATTGCAGTGTATTCACATAATGGAATATTATTTTAACGACTGAACTGGGTATATTAACATAGACATATCTCTAAGTCAGTGTTGAACCAAATAAAATTGCAGGGTGATGCTGAGGTTGTGGTTCAGTGGCAGAGCACTCACCTAACATGTGTTTAATACTCAGCACCACATAAAATAAATAAATAAAATAAAGGTATTGCGTCCATCTATAATTAAAAATATTTTTTAAAAATTCCAGGGTGAAATATAAGTATGTTAATGTTTAAATTAAGTCTTAATGTTTAAATTAAGTCTTAAATCAGGTAAGACAATACTATAAATATTTCCTAGTATTCACATATGACAAACATTAAAAATGTATGAAATGATGAGTACCAAATACAGTTGTATTCCTTTTTTTTTAAAATATTTATTTTATTTGCTTTTAGTTGTACACAATGCGTTTATTTTTACGTGGTGCTGAGGATCAAACCCGGGCCGCGCACATGCTAGGCGAGCGCTCTACCACTGAGCCACAACCCCAGCCCACAGTTGTATTCCTAAGGAGAGAGAGAGTGGTTGGGGATGTGGTAGGGTTCCAGGTATCCTCAGTTGTATATATAGGAACGAATTGTATATATTTGTTTTAGAACAATGATTTTAACTAAATATGGCAAAATATAAAAAAAAAATTGTATTAGTTGGGTAGTAGGTACACAGTACTTTGGTTTTTTTCTTGTTTTTTGTTTGGACACTTTACTGAAAATTGTGCAGGTCAGAGATCATGATGGATGGAAGCATGAACAATAAACAGCTGTTGGAAAAGAAAGTTATTGTCCAGGTTAAGAATGGGCATGGCAGAGGCATGCCTTCTCCATAGAAGAAGGGAATAGTGGCGCAGAATTGGTGAATATAAAATAGATGGGTTGAGGACTGAGCATGTCTAATTCAGTAAATGTTCTAGCTAATAATTTATTTTTCTTGATATTTTTTAGAGAAACATGAAACGAAATGGGAGCAGAAATTGTTTAAATAGGAGAAGTAGGTTTGGTTCTCGAGAAAGAGACTGGCTTCGAGAAGATGTGAAGAGAGGCTGTGTTTACCTTTATGGAGCTGACACGACCACTGCCATTACAACTACCACTTCCTCTGCTGCGTCCTCCTCCTCCTCCTCCTCTGACTTACATCTCGTCCTTTGCACAGTAGAGACACCAGCCTCAGAAATTTGTGCTGGAGAGGGAAGAGAAAGTCTTTATTTACAGCTTCATGGAGACCTGGTTAGGTGAGGTCTGAGTTTATCTACTGCAGTATAAGTTGCATGTGTTTCTGCTTAGAAGTGGACTTTAGGATTTTAATCATGCTGGAACTTATGTTGATTATGGGGTCACTAGACTTGAAAAGAGATTTGTCCCTAGAATGCTGACTTTATGATTCTTGAATTTAGAAATTATCATGAAAGGAAAATGAGTTCTTTCATTTGGAATACACTGTAGGTTGGGATGTGTAAATTTTTTTTTTTGGTGGTACCAGGGATTGAACTCAGGGGCACTCGACCACTGGGCCACATCCCAGTATTTTACTTAGAGACAGGGTCTCACTGAGTTGCTGAGTGCCTCACCATTGCTGAGGCTGGCTTTGAACTCGCGATCCTCCTGCCTCAGCCTCCCAAAGTGCTGGGATTACAGGTGTGTGCCACCATGCCCGGCTGGGATATGTAAATTTAAGATAAGTTTTTAAAAATTTAATTATTTTGAGATAGGCACTGTAGTGCATGCCTGTAATCCCAGAGACTTGGGAGGCTGATGCAGGAGGATCACAAGTTTGAGGCCAGCCTCAGCAACTTAGCTAGCCCCTGTCTCAAAATGAAAAGGTCTGGGAGTATCTCACTGGTAGAGCACCTGTGTTTTGTGTCCAGTACAGCAACAGAACAAAACAAAAGTTAATTATTTTAGAAATTGTAAATAGAATGGAATTAAAATGTATAAAATGGTAAAGAGTGAGAAGTAAGTCCTCCATTGTTCCCGTGCCTCAGACACCCAGACTTTTTCATGAAGGTGGCTGCTGTTACCCATTTCTTATGCAACTATAAGCATATAAGACCTGGTCTCAAAATAAAAAAGGGCTGGGGATATAGTGCTATAGTGCTTAGCGTGCTCAAGACCCTGGGTTCAATCCCCAGTAATACACACACATAAAAAATGAATAACCATATACATAGAGTCATGAATGAGTGTATGTGTATATATATTTAAAACTAATGATGCTGTATGCAACACATTGTTGACTTAATATCACTAAGAGATCTTTCCCTGTTAATAATTATACAATTATCATTTATTTAGTGGCTGTAATAGTATCCATTTTATGAGCCCACCATAATTTTAGCCAATCAACTATTATGGCTCTTCAACTTATTACCAATTTTTTGTGTTTACAAACAGTGCTGCAGTGAATGTCCCTGTATCTTTGATGTCCCTTGTATGTGGGAGTCTCTCTAGGATAATTTCCTAGAAGTGGAATTGTTGGGTCAAGGATATGACAATTAATAATATTGATATATGTTGTCAATTTCTTCTTCATGGAGGTTATATTTCTATCCAAAATATAGAAGTGTACCCATTTCCCCTTTCTCCAGAATATGTTAGTATTAAATTTTATATGTAGATATAGACACATGCATGAGGACATATCTGCTTGTACATAGAAATGATTGTTGGGCCTCAAGCATGCTAGGCAAGCATTCTACTACTAAATACAACCCCAACCCTTTGACTGTGTTTAAATTAGAGAATCATAAAGTTAGCATTTCAAAGATAATTCTTTTCCAAGGCTTGTTGGTTTAGATTTTTGCAAAACGGAGGAATTTTAGTATTTCATTGTCTTATTTTTCATTTCTCTTATTAAATGAAGTTGAGCGAATTTCCACAGGTTTAAAAGCCATTCATATGTTAACTGTTTTATATAAAACATGAAGAAAAAGTCTCATAGTCTGATGCTGTGCATATGAACTCTTTGAGCTTCCCCCCCAATCACTATTAATTCTTAGAATTAGACATTAAATAAGTGTTTTTTAAATGCCTGACCATTGGTTTTTGGTCTTCCTCATTCCCTCTAATAAAGAAATGTCTTGAAATGGAATTCAAAGCTGTGGGTGGATTCAGTGCTATTGAAAAGTGAGAAAGTAAGCTTCCACTTACACCTTGCAAGTGGTAATAATAGTAGCACCTCTAGCTGAGCTAAAAATTGATGTCATTTTAAAAGTGTAAACTGAAGTTTACTGTGTATTTCTTTTAGGATTTTTACTAATTCTTGAAGAAGTAGATTAGCATTTGAATGTTTTCCTTGTTCACCAGTTAACTACATTTCCTAAATCCATTTGTACAAAGAAAGGATCAGACTAAGGGGGTGATCCTTAGGCTTTTCTAAATCTTAAGGCTGATTCTGATCTAATTTTATCAGGTGGAAAGCCTTGACCTAGATTATAGCTGCTAGTGATTGACTGAATTCACTTATTTAAGCATGTGACTTACTCATTTGTTTTCTAATATATATGTATGCAAAGATATTAGAAATGTGGAGAACCCCCTGGTGTTGGTTTGCTACTACTAGCTGTAATATTAGGTACTAGTTGTTTAATTAAGAATACAAATGTGATATCATTTACTTATGTAAATCTAAATTAAAAAGTAGAATGTTTAACTGTTTTTTAACTTTACCTAAGGTAGAATGTTTAACTTTTTAACAGTGTAGTATGTTTATAATAAAATCACCCTTTGAAGATATAAATTCATGAGAAAATAATGAAAACACAGTTGAACAGTGATTTGAAAGAATGTTCAAAACTTATCCAAGTAAGATTGATGATGATGATGATGATGATGATAGATCTTAGCTGACTTGAAGTGCTTGCTTGTTCTAGTCATTGTGTATAATGCTTTATACACATTTTCTCATTAAATCCTTATAATAATTGCAAGGGAGGTAGTCTCATCCCTTTTAGGTGAGAAAGAGACTTTGAGAGAATTCCAGTTACCTGCTCAAGATCAGGCAGGTGCAACCAGGCAGTTGAAATGCTTAACATTCAAGGTAGATGATAGACTTCCTTTTTTCTGGTAAAGATCCTGCAGGAGAGGAGAAGCTGCCACAGCAGCTCCCTTTACTTGGGTTTACCACTTAATCATGCCTATTTCAAGATCGTCTGATCTCTTACTCAGCTGTTAGTTGCTCTAGTTCAACCTTACATTATCTAATCAGAGGAGAAGGTACTTTCTTCAGAATAGCCCTTTTTATAAGATAGCTGACAATCTAAGGGATTATCATAATAAGAATCTTTTTTGCTGATTACAGAAGTATAATATGTGTTCATTGAAAAAAAATCTTAGAAAATGGAAAAGCATAAAGAAAAAGAAAAATATTCATTGCTATGCTTTACATAGATTACCTCTTTAAATCTCAACAGTCGTGTGAGTTAGATATTATGTCCCTTTTATCAATGAGGAAAATGAGGCTTAAGCATCACACTGAAGAATAATCAGCTGGGAAATGGTAGAGCTGGGTTTGGACCCTGGCATTCTGATGTCATATCTCATTCTCATAACTTATATTGGTAACATTTTTTCCCTAGATTTTTTTTTTTTTGACCACGTATCCATTTTGTTCCTTCTTTCCTTCCTTTTCCTCCCTCCCTCCCTCCCTCCTTCCTTCCTTCTTTCTTTTGTGGCATAAGGATTGAATTCAGGGGTGCTCTACTACTGAGCTACATCCCCAGCCCCCCCCTTTTTTTGGTAAAGCATTTTTTAACCTTTATTTATTTATTTATTTAATGTGGTGCTGAGGATTGAACCCAGTGCTTTACATGTGCTAGGCAAGCACTCTACCACTGAGCCATAACCCCAGCCCCCTCAGCTCTTTTTTTTAAAACAGTAATTTTATTTTTCTTTTTTGGTACTGGGGTTTGAACTCAGGGGCACTCGACCATTGGGCCACATCCCCAGCCCTTTTTTGTATTTTATTAAGAGACAGGGTGACAGGGTCTCACTGAGTTGCTAAGTGCCTCACCATTGCTGAGGCTGGCTTTGAACTCCAGTGACGCTCCTGCCTCAGCCTCCCAATATTCTTCTTTTTTTAAAAAATTTGTTCTAATTAATCCCAGCCCTTTCTGTTTTTATTTTTTTTTAATTTTTTATTCTTTTTTTTTAAAATATTTTTATTTATTTGCTTTAGTTGTACACAATGTGTTTTTTTTTTTTTTTTTTTTTTTTTTTGTGGTACCGGGGATTGAACTCAGGGGCACTTGACCACTGGGTCACATCCCCAGCCCTTTTTTGTATTTTATTTAGAGACAGGGTCTTACTGAGTTGCTAAGTGCCTCGCCATTGCTGAGGCTGGCTTTGAACTCGCGATCCTCCTGCCTCAGCCTCCCAAAGTGCTGGGATTACAGGCGTGCGCCACCGCGCCCAGCCACAATGTGTTTTTTTATTCAATGCATTTTATTTGTACGTGGTGCTGAGGATCGAACCCGGGTCGCCCACGTGCTAGGCGAGCGCTCCACTGCTGAGCCACAATCCCAGCCCTTAATTTTTTATTCTAAGATGTTATAAATGACAGCAGAATGCATTACATTTTATATTACACATATAGAGCACATTTTTACAAATCTCTGGTTGTATGCAATGTATATTCACACCATTCGTGACTTCATACATGCACATAGGGTAATGATATCCATCTCATTCTACCATCTTTTTTTCTTCACCCTTTTGCCCCCTCCCTTTTCCTCCCTCCCCATTGGCCGTTGTAGTGTTCCTCTAATCCTCCTATGCTCCCCATCCCAACCCGACTGAATAGGCCTCCTTATATCAGAGAAAACATTTGGCATTTGGCTTCTGTTTTTATTTTGAAACAGGGTCTTGCTAAGTTGCTGAGGATGGCCTCAAACTTGTGATCCTCCTGCCTCAGCCTCCCAAGTAGACATATACTTCTTAATAATTTTCTTAATATTTACATATTTGGGCTTATACCATGTATTCAATTTTATGTCCTCACACTTAATCATCTTAATTTCACTGCTATTAAAAATTCTGCAGATACTAGTTTTAATAGCTATAGAATATCCCATTTTATGATTATGATGTAAATTATTTAAAATTGAGAGATAATATACAGTAATGCTATAGAGGTTAGATTCTAGAATGAGATTGTGTGGGTTCAAATTCTGGCTCTGACATTACCATATAAATATATGATGATCGGTGCCTTGGTTTACTTTTCAGTGAACTGGAGGATAATAATATTTACATTTTTGAGTTTTCATGAGGATTAAATTATTTGTTATACAGATTAAATGAATTAATACATATCTGTAAAGTAGTGCTTAAATTGTCCATTTAGGAAGCTTGTTAAAATAGATTCTGATTCAGTAGGTGTTGGGGAGGGCCTGAGATTATATATTTCTGTTAAGTTCCCAAGTGATGTATTATACTTTGAGATGTAAGGGAGTAAATGATGTCTGGCCCCTAATAAGTACCCATCTCCCTCCCCTTTTTTAGGTGCTGGTGATTAAACCCAGGGCCTCTCACATGCTTAGCATGTGTTTTACCACTGAGCTACAACCCCAGCCCCGAGTACTCAATAAATATTTCCTATTAGGGTTGTTTCAAATCATTCAACTCTTAGTAGTGTTGTGTTGATTAAACCAGTGCCTATGAATCTTTACATTGCTGATTTTCTAGGCGAGGGCCTATGGCTTCTAAATCATTCTTTATTTTCTCAACTTTTTTGTGGTACCAGAGATTGAACTCAGGGGCACTCGACCACTGAGCCACATCCCCAGCTCTTTTTTGTATTTTTTAAAAAATATTTATTTATTTATTTACTTTAGTTGTACACAATGCAATGCATTTATGTTTACGTGGTGCTGGGGATCAAACCCTGGCCGCGCACGTGCAAGGCAAGCGCTCCGACGCTGAGCCACAACCCCAGCCCTCTTTTTTGTATTTTATGTAGAGACAGGGTCTCACTGAGTTGCTAAGTGCCTCGCCATTGCTGAAGCTGGCTTTGAACTTGTGATCCTCCTGCCTCAGCCTCCCAAAGTGCTGGGATTACAGGCGTGTGCCACCACGCCGGCTTCTCAACTTTCTTTTACAGTCATGTACTTGTCACTTGAGTATGAGTGAAAGTTTCTGACTTAATAGAAATTTAGCACTTGAAGGAACCTTAGAGTGATACCTGCTAGTGAAAGTAAGTCTGCCTAACACTAACAAACCCCCTACCCACCCCATTATGTGGTGTGGCAGGAGGCAGGGTTTTTTGATTATCATAACTACTGGGGAGGATCACCAGCATTTAGATTTAGAGGGCAAGGAATCAAGAGGCTTAGGATCTTCATTGTGTGGGATAGCAAAGAATTGTCCTGTCCCTAAAGCCAGGAACTTTCCATTGGGAATTACTGGTTCCATTCCCCTCCCTCCTTTTTTTTTTTTTTTTTTTTTTAAATTAGTGTGAAACAGACCTAGAGTCCAGGTTGAAAGTGCGATCCTCAGGCTGGCTCGTGGTAGAGCTGCAGTTGAAACATCCATGTCTAACCACCCAGTCTATTCCTTGCATTATTCTATATGGCCCTCTCTTCTGTTGAACTGTTTAAGTGATAAATGACACAGTATTGAAGGTTAGTGTAATCATTGCCTTCTGTCTGGAGAGTTGTAACAAGATCATATGTAATAAGATGGATTGCCCTTTGATTCTTAGTCATCAAAATGACTAAGATTTCTAAGTGTTTGATTAAGATAAGCTGAGAACTAGAGCTGGGCGTGGTGTTGCACGCCTGTAATCCTAGCACTTGGGAGGCTGAGGAAGGAGAATCGAGAGTTCAAAGCCAGCCTCAGCAATGGCAAGGCACTTAGCAGCTCAGTGAGACCCTGTCTCTAATAAAATACGAAAAAGGGCTGGGGATGTGGCCCAGTGGTCGAGTGCCCCTGAGTTCAATCCCTGGTACCCCCCACCCCCTGCCAAAAAAAAAATAAGCTGAGAACTAATAGGATGTTTATAGCAGATGATAATCCTCATGCAATTTGGGATTGAGTTCTAGGTCCCTTTTCTGTCATTGACTTGTTGGGTAACTTCTGAGTCAGCAAAATTTTGTTTACTGTACACACACACACACACACACACACACCCCGCACCTTTTGCCATTCTGGGGATCAGACTCTTGGCTTTGCACATGTTGGTCAAGTACTGTACCACTGAGCTACAACCTCAGCTGTGTTTACCATATTTTGCACTGAACTGATTACCAGTGAGGACAGGAAAAGGAGGGTTTTTTTTGTTGTTGTTTGTATGTTTTATGCTTCATATTTCTGCACTACTTATAAAAAAACTTTAAAACAAGTGTATTATCAATACAAAATTGGAATATAATTTATTTTGAAATAATTTTTAAATATTTTAATACTTCTGAAATCAGCATGTATCTTACTGTTTATGGTTGGTCACAGTTTAATTGACAGTGTTTTTTTTTCTTCCTTAATGGTTATTCTGACACCATCTGGTTTACTGCAGTGTACTTCTGACACTGATCACCAGGATTAGTGCTGACTTCACATATTAAAGGGCATGGTCCTGCTGGGTGTGATGGTGCACGTCTGTAATCCAACCTACTTAGAAGGCTGAGGCAGGAAGATTATAATTTCCATTGCAGCCTAGGCAACTTAGCAAGATCCTGTCTCAAAATAAAAAATGAAAAGGGAGGGGGATGTAGTTCAGGGATAGAGTACCACTGGCTTCAGTACCCAGCACTGCTAAAAATAATAAATAGAGGACACGGGTCCCATCAAGATTGCCCTTATTCCAGTTGCTCTTTGAGGGTCTCCAGGCCATTTGTATTTCTGAGTAATTGTTTACAGATTTGGAAGTTCCTACAACCCCCTTGGGTTCAATAATTTGGTTAAAAGATTCACAAAACTCAGGAAAGTCCTGTACTTAGAGTTATAGTTTTTTGTGTTTTTTTTTCTTTTTGGTACCAGCGATTGAACTCAGGGATACTCTACCACTGAGCCACATTTACAGCCCTTTTTTGTATTTTATTAGAGACAGGGTCTCACTGAGTTGCTAAGTGCCCCACCATTGCTGAAGATGGCTTTGAACTCAAGATCCTCCTTCCTTAGCCTCCCAAGTGCTGGGATTACAGGCGTGCACCACCGTGCCATTTATAGTTCTAATATGAAAAATACAAATTAGTATCCGCCAACTGAAGAGATATTGGGTGAAGTCTGGGAAAGTCCCCTGTGAAGAGCTTCTATGCTCTCTTCCATTGAATCTCGGTCTGTTACCCCCTTGTACTTCACCAACCAGGAAGTTTTACTGAACTTCTACAAAGTTTTTATTGGGGCTTCATTACAAAGCCATGGTTGATTGGATCATTGTCCATGTGACTGAACTCAATCTCCAGCTCCTTTGTTCCCCTACCCAGATCAAGTTGGCGCCAATCCTCAACCCTCTAATCATGTGATTTTTTCTTTTTTTTTTTTCTTTTGTGACTAGCCTCTATCCTGAGTCACCTTGCTAATGTCTCTTAGCATAGGGGGGATTTAAGGGACAGTGAATAGCAAAGACACTCTTCACTCAAGATTTAAAATCTATCTCCAAGGAACCAGGACCAAAGGCCAGTCATAATCTTTATTATACAATAATGGTGCATAAAAAATAGTGTATCTTTCAATTGATGGTATATTTAGTCATTATGAATTTATGGTAATTTCAAAACAACCTTTTTAGGTTCTGTGGTATGGCTAAGTTGACATATGAAGTGTTTGAGCTCTCTTCTGCATAAATTATTTTAGTTGCATAAAATAATGTTTGTCTAAAAGATGATTGATTTTGTAATAAAACTGATACAAGTTCAAACCCTGATGCCATTATGTACTAGTTGTGTGACTTTCTGAATCTTGTGACTCTCCCAACTTTTTTTTTTTTTTTTTTTTCTTTTGTGACTAGCCTCTATCCTGAGTCACCTTGCTAATGTCTCTTAGCATAGGGGGGATTTAAGGGACAGTGAATAGCAAAGACACTCTTCACTCAAGATTTAAAATCTATCTCCAAGGAACCAGGACCAAAGGCCAGTCATAATCTTTATTATACAATAATGGTGCATAAAAAATAGTGTATCTTTCAATTGATGGTATATTTAGTCATTATGAATTATGGTAATTTCAAAACAACCTTTTTAGGTTCTGTGGTATGGCTAAGTTGACATATGAAGTGTTTGAGCTCTCTTCTGCATAAATTATTTTAGTTGCATAAAATAATGTTTGTCTAAAAGATGATTGATTTTGTAATAAAACTGATACAAGTTCAAACCCTGATGCCATTATGTACTAGTTGTGTGACTTTCTGAATCTTGTGACTCTCCCAACCTCATTTTTCTTATTTGTAAAATAGGCATGGTTTTGTAATACCTTAAATACTTTCAGCATAGTGTCAAGTGTAAGTATTCATATTGTTACCATTTGAATTTTTCATGGTATTGTTGATTTTAACATTTGGAGATTTAGTAGGTGAAGAGGAATTGAGTTTTAATCTGAATTTGATGTAGGAATGCCACAGTGTTTTTTTGTTAGGTCTTTGATACCATGTGTTAATCCATGTGTTGGATTTTAATAGTTTGTGCTTTTGCTTCACACCGTTAACTAGAACTTTTTTTTTTGTAGTGTGGGGGATTGAACTCAGGGCCTTGCACATGCTAGGCAAGTACTGCACCTCTGATCTACGTCCTCAACCCATAGCTAGAACTCTTGTGAAATGATACTTATAATGAAATTTACTCTTCTCTTACATATTTCTTAACCATGAACACTGTTCAGAATAAGAAATACAGAAAAATATTGTTGGCTAAGCAAGACAGTCTGCTGGTGATAACATCGCTGCATTGGGTGGCTGCTTTTTTTTTAGTTGTAGGTGGACACAATACCTTTATTTTATTTATTTATTTTTATGTAGTGCTGAGGATCGAACCCAGTGCCTCATATGTGCGAGGCAAGTGCTCTGCCACTGAGCCACAATCCCCTCCCACGTGGCTGGTTTGATGAGAAATAATCATAGGCGCCTGTATTCAGATTTACATGGACTATAGTATTGCCAGCCTAAAGCTGTATTACAAGTAGTTCAGCTGCTGAATGTAACTTTTTGTTGCTAGCATTTATCTTCTACATTCTTCTATTTTGCAATATATAATTTCTCTTTGATTTGTGAGAAACTTAACAAATAGCAAATTACTAGCCTGTTAAACTTTTGGAACTTTGAAACAAAAAATTGAGCTGTAAGTAAGCATATTATAGCATTTCCCTTCCTGATACTCTAATCTCTTAAGCACATGAGTTTAATGAGTAAATGGAATTAATCTCTCATTTTACTTGTTTTTGTACTTCTTAAACATTACTTGTTTACTCATTTATGCTAAATTAATGAGAGCAGATGTGGGGGGTCTCTTGTTTTTTTCCTGCCGTCAGGGAAAATACTTTAAGTAGAGATATATAAAGAAGATTTCCAAAATTTACAGAGCCTTTTTTAGGCCAGGAAACTTGATCATGTAAATATGTTAATTAGTGTTTCCATTTCTCTAAGTTTTCTAGAGAAAAATAGGAAAATTGAACAAGCAAAAGTTAGTTTGAAAGTATAATTATTTCTTGGTCCTGAATATGTGATCATTATATGGAATTATAGTATTTAAACACATTGAACTCTATATCCTGAAATAGTAGGGTTTAGGTGGAATTTGTATTATATTAGGAAGATGTCTTGGAAATTCCAGAAACTATTTTTTTCTTTTTCTCTTTTTCTGTAGTGGGAATCAAACCCAGGGCGTTGCACTGAGTTACATCTCCAGACCTTTTTTATTTTGAGACAGGGGTCTTGCTGAATTGCCCAGGTTGATCTTGAACTTGTGATCCTCCTGCCTTAGACTCTTGAGTTAGCTGGGATATTAGTTATGTGCCACCATGCCTGTCTAGGTGACCTGGGTTCTAAAAGAGGGTAATAGTCACATGGCCCAATTTGATTCCTACAGGAGTCTCTTCCAGCATATTTCTGATAGATCGCTAGTTCTCTGAGCAATTTTGAAAGATAGTGTGTTTTACTGTTGAGCATCGCTAGTTATTAAATCCTTCCTCATATTTTAGTCCACATCTACATATGCAACTTCTCATTGTTACTGGTCCCATTTACAGAAGCAATATAGAGAAATTCTCATTCTTCTTGATGTCCCTTCAGATATATATATATATTGCTCTTTGCACCTTCAGACTCTGTTTTCAACTTGATCCTCCTTCAGTCATTCTTGATACTACATGGTTAGTTTACTCTGCCAATATGAAGAATATTAAAAGTGCCTCTTAAAAAAGCATTTTTTTTTTTTCCCCCAGCAAAATCCTACCATTGTGCTGGGAAAATACCTAATGAATGCCATAGACCCTTGTGAATTTTTGTTTTCTTTGGCCAGGGATTAACGGATGTTTTTACTCTGAAAAGCTTGTTTTTCACTGTCATTAAATTCAATTTTTATTGATCTTTATGGACTTTATTTCTCTTTGGGCTTTGGTTCTTCGTAGTAGTTTATTCTGAGTTTATTTCATAGTTTCTGGAACCTAAAAGACTAAAGTGAGTAGCAGGTGGTGGTTTTATTTTTGTCGTTTTTATATCCTCTTGATTTCTTTTCCTTAGTTACCATTTTGATGCAGTTGTTTACATGCAGCTTTGTAGTGTTCCTGTTTCATTACATTTTTTTACTTAAGTCTTGTTGCCAACAGCATTTTACAGTTTTTCAGCTATAAAGTACAGATGTCCTTTTTATCTTTTTGCCATGATGGGAAGTATATAATTTTCTTCTAATCAACATAATTCAATACAGTTCTAATCCTAAACTTTTTTAGAATCATAATTGTCATGTTATTGTGAATACTTTCTACATGCAAGATATTTTACTATATACTTTGTTATGCAATATCTTGTTGTAACTAAATAAATTTAATAACACCTCTTTGAGTTAGATTTTTATCGCTTATTCCCATTTTACCGATGAGGAATTTAAAACAAGAAGGTTAAATGATTATACAGGGGCATGCAGTTGCTAAATGGCAGACTCAGATCCAGGCAGTCTAACTTGTATCCCATATTCTTAGCCACACTGAATCAGTCATTATTGTTTGCTTTCTGATAAAAACATTGTGAGAGGTCTGTCTTGCTGTTTTGACTGCTATAGCTAGCACCTTATATCTACATACAAGTTGATAATTTTGTTTTAAAATATTTTAAAGTATTTTAAGTCTGTTTGCTTTAAAATACAGTGTCACCAGGAGCCATAAAAGATTATCAGACATTTTGGTTTTATCTTAGCTTTTAGTTTGGATGATTCTGGGGGATTTGTTGGATATTCATTAATAGTATCATCTATGAAGCAGGTGGAAATATATAGCATCTGGAACAGAGTAGGTAACCCTAAAGTCTATATCTGTAGTTGCATGTGTAACTTATATAAAAACAGTTATGGCCACATATTACCTTTTATATATCATAATTTCACTGCCTTTAAATTTGACCAGAGATTTTCAAAGCATCCTGCCAGGGTCTCAGAGATTCTTTAAAGGCATGTTTAAGGTCAAAACTATTTTATGGTAAGATATTAATTTTCTTTTTCATTTGCAGTCCCTCATGGGTATGCTGTGGAACTTTCTAGAGACTGGGACATGATATCTCAACAAAGTGAAGACAGAAGCAGATTTGAGAATTCAGTGGTTAAAGTTACAAAAATATAACTTACTAAACATTTTTATTTTTGAAAACATTTTTTAAAAATTTAAAAATATTTTTGTTAATGAACTTATTATTTTAAGGCAAATGAATCAATCTTTGGAAATTCTCAATTTTAATTTCTAATTCACTAAATATCTATGGAGTATACTCTTTGTAAACAGAAGCCCTTTGGGGTTCTCAGAGAATGTAAAGAGACTGAGCTGGGTGTGGTGGTACATACCTGTAATCCCAGCAACTTGGGAGACTGCCGCAGGAGGCTCACAAATTCAAAGCCAGCCTCATTAACTTAGTGAGGCCCTAAGCAACTTAGTAAAACCCTGTCTTAAAATAAAATATAAAAAGGGCTGGGGATGTGATTCAGTGGTTCCATGCCCCTGGGTTTAATCCCTGGTATCCTCCCCCCCACACACACACACACAAAGAGAGACTAAAAACTTTGAAAAGCACTTGTATCATATGACACTAAAGGAAATCTTGACCTAGAAATTAAAAAACATGACTATATCAAAAGTTAAAAAGCTAAATGAAGGGCTAGGTATTATAGCTCAGTTAGTAGAGTGCTTATTTCGCATACCCAAGGCCCTGGGTTCAATCCCTAGCACCACAAAAACAAAAACAACAACAACAAAAAAAACCAAAAAAATCCTAAATGAAGCATTTTTATTACTTACCAAATATTTTTCTTTTTAATTGTGTGAGCAGAAGACTGGAACCCACTGAACGACCTCTTCAGATCGTTTATGAGTACTTATCCAGGCTGGGATTTGAGGATCCTGTGCGCATACAAGAAGAAGCTACAAATCCTGACCTTGGCTGTATGATTCGATTTTATGGTGGTAAGAATTTATCAGTGGCTTTGTGAATGTGTTCGCTACTTTTAAGTTGCTTATTTGTGCCTCTGTCTTTAGCTTTTAAAAAATATTTTCTCAGAATCTATTTTTGAGCCTGTTAACTAATGTAGTTAAAGATAACCAAGCTACAAGAAAAACAAAGGGTCAGGGAGTGAGGGAAGATTCTTAAGTATTAGCAATAGTATCTTCCCTTTATATTTTTTATTCTTTTATTTTGCTAATTTATTAGTTATTTTTATACCTTTGCCAGAATTATGATTGGATTGTGGTTTTAGTATGAGTTATGTTTTCAAGCTCCTGGTAAAGTCTGTGAACTTTTGGATAGCTCAGTAATGTTGAGAAGTAGTTAGTGATTATCATTTATGACTTGGCATTTGATGAATGTCAAATTTGTATATGGTAAATTCATAGGTTTTAAATCATGGATTTTGGGGGGGGGGGGGCGGACAGTACCGGGGATTGAACTCAGGGGCACTCAACCACTGAGCCACATCCCCAGCCCTATTTTGTATTTTATTTAGAGACAGGGTCTTACTGAGTTGCTTAGCACCTTGCTGTTGCTGAGGCTGGTTTTGAACTCAGCGATCCTCCTAGCTCAGCCTCTGGAGCCACTGGGATTAGAGGTGTGTGCCACTTTTTTTTTTTTTTTTTTTTTTTTTTTGGTACTAGGGATTGAACTCAGGGGCACTTGACCACTGGGCCACATCCCCCAGCCCTTTTTTGTATTTTATTAGAGACAGGGTCTCACTGAGTTGCTAAGTGCCTCGCCATTGCTGAGGCTGGCTTTGAACTCGCGAGCCTCCTGCCTCAGCCTCCCAAAGTGCTGGGATTACAGGTGTGCGTGCCTGGCAGGTGTGTGCCACTGTACCTGGCTTAAATCATGGATTTTTAACTTTTTCTTCTCTTCTGTGCATTCCCCACCTGTGAGACTGTTTCTCCATATTATATGTGTGTGTGTGTATACATATATATATATATATATATATAAAATCTCATTTTAATAAGTCTAACTTTATTGTTAAGTAAATTATATATTTATAAATATAAATTATATATACATTTATATTTATATGCATACACTAAATATATATATTTTTAAATACTGGGGATTAAACATAGGGATGCTTATCCACTGAGCCACATCCCCAGTCCTTTTTAAAACTTTTTAGTTTTTTGCTTAGGACCTCACTAAGTTGCTGAGGCTAATCTCAAACTTGTGATCCTCCTGCCTCAGCCTCCTGAGTCATTGGAATTACAGGTGTGTACCACCTCACTTGGCTAAAATGAGATACTTTTATGAATGTATCCAGTTCTATATAACCTACTAATACTACCACTGAGTAAAATTCATTGAGCACTAACTGTATACCTTTATACTTATGAATTGTCTAAATTACTCATTACAGTCACCTTATGCAGTAGGAACTACTAAACTGTTTTACAGATGAGAAAGCTGAGGTAGAAAGTTTAAGTATCTTGCTCAATGTCATAGAACTAGCAAGTGACAGACCCATTTGACATGTAACAGTTTTGATTTATATGACCCACTTACCAAACAAGCCAGGATAGTTAATTTATTAATGTATATAATCATGTGCTAAGATTTTCTGCCCTCCCCTTCCTCAGGTAATCACTTATTGATTTAGTTTTTTCTGTATACTTATTTTTGTTTTTGGTTATTGTTACTGGGGATTGAACCCAGGGGTGCTTAGCCACTGAGCCACATCCTCAGCCCTTTTTATTTTTTATTTTGAGACAGGGTCTCACTGAGTTGCTGAGGCTGGCTTTAAACTTGTGATCCTCCTGCCTCAGCTCGTGAGACACTGGGATTATAGGCACATGCCACTGTGCCTAGTTCTGTATACTTTTAAAAAAAGAAAAAAAATATATATATTTTAGTTGTTGATGGACCTTTATTTTATTTACTTGTTTATATGCAGTCCTGAGAATTGAACCTAGTGCCTCACACATGTGAGGCATGTGCTCTACTGCTGAGCCACAACTCTAGCCCCTAGCTCTGTATATTTTTTGGTGTAACTCTTTTTTTTTTTTTTTTTTAAATGCTTGACATCTTTTTTTTTTTTTAATTTGATTTAGTTATACACAATGCAATGCATTTATGTTTACGTGGTGCTGAGAATCGAACCCGGGCCGTGCATGTGCTAGGCAAGCACTCTACCACTGAGCCACAATCCCAGCCCCTTTTGGTGTAACTCTTAAACATATGATAAGGTAGTTTTATTAAATGCACTCACAAAATATTTTACTTGTAATTTTTGTCATAGTGCTGTTTTATGTCATAGTTCATTAAAAGTGGTTTAATTTCATTTTATTATCATTAATTTCTGTCTTTGGGAATGGTCTGTACTCTGTGGTCTTATTTTTGTTGTTTTTTCCTTTTAGTCCTGTGTAATGATCATTCTGACAAGATTTTTTTCCTTATTTACCTTTGGCTGCAACATATTAATATTTGGTTTGTTATTTTCTTTTTTACTTTATGGTTAACTATATACATATACCTATGCATGTATGTGCACACATGGAGGACTCAGTGTCTTTTTGAAAAGTCACCGAGACTTGGACCATTTTGTTTATTAAGAAGTGAGTCACTAAATACAGCTCCACTGTAGAGAGGGGATGATGGGAATTATTCGACTCCTTTTTTCTGGGGGGGTACCAGGGATTGAAAGCTGGGGCACTTAATTACTAAGCAATATCCCCAGCCCCTTTTTGTATTTGTATTAGAGACAGGGTCTCACTGAATTGCTTAGGGCCTTGCTAAGTTGCTGACGCTGCCTTTGAACTTGGAATCCTCCTGCCTTGGCCTCCTGAACCACTGTGCCTGGCTAGACTCTAACTTTTTTTTAATATGTATTTTTTTTAGTTGTAGATACCTTTATTTTATTTGTTTATTTTTATGTGATGACAGGGATTGAACCTAGTGCCTCACGCATGCCAGGCAAGCGCTCCAACACTGGGCCACAACCCTGGCCCTAGACTTTAACTTTTGAAGTGAAAATATCAAAGAATGTGTGTGGATATAGCTTAAAATCATTGCAAAAAGTATTCTTTCCCTATCACCTTCTTCCTCATGTTTTTCAGTTCCTAAATCCAGAGACAACCACAGTTAACAAAAGGAAAGATTTTTTGAAGTATTCTTTTTGAAGCAAATAGCTTAGTAATCAACTTTAAATATTTTGTGTGTAGACTCTGATGAGTCAGCTTAGTTAAAATACAGTGTTAATGGGGCCAAGGTCGTGAGGGCCTAAGTTCAAACTTGTTAATATTGTGTTCTCTGGTTATAAAAAGTACCCAGTATCCCAGGCAGCCTTTAGGCAAATGCCAGTTATCAGTTGGGCTGAAGAGGGAGTTCTGGGGCAGAAGGGAATAGAATGGTGCTCAGTGAAATTTAGTGACAGAAAGTCACAGAAATGTTTTACAGTGAAGTCCAGTGGGTAGCATGACCAATCATGAGGATTAAGGTAGTACATTAATCAGCCCGCTTATTTGTGTAAGAGGAAGCAGTGTGGAGGATGTGATATACTATAGAAGTTGTAGTTCTGGGACTGCACAGCTTACATAGTATAACTCCCTGCCTGAACATTTCTCTCTCTCTATCTCTGTTTTTTGTTTTTTTTTTTTTTTGGTACTGGGAATTGAACTCAGGGGTACTTGACCACTGAGCCACATCCCCAGCCGTATTTTGTATTTTATTTAGAGGCAGGGTCTCATTGAGTTGCTTAGTGCCTTACTTTTTGCTGAGGCTGGCTTTGATCTCGTGATCCTCCTGTCTCAGCCTCCTGAGCCGTTGTGATTACAGGTGTGTGCCACCACGCCTGGCCCTGCCTAAATGTTTCTTAACCATGTTCTCTGCACACATTCTTTAGAACAGCTTTGTTCAAAGAACATAAATACAAAGAAGAGAAGGCAGACACAGAAGAATCACATAGTATCTTTCCATATATTTAAAGTTCAAAAAAAGGTAAATCTCAAACTTTTTGTTTAGGGATGTGTGGCAGTACTACTGTCTTTCTGTCCAAATCTGTTTTTTCTTTCTTCCTTGGTAACAGAATTGTAGTTGGCATATTATTGCCTAGCTCCACCTCCTCTCCCAACATGTCTCCAGTTAATTGTGCACATGTGACAACATTTTCTTCATGGCATGGAGTGGAATTGATGAGTGCCACTTCTGTTCCTGATCCCTAAAACCTCTGATGAGTGCTTCTCAGTGTTCTTTTCTGGGGGGCTAGGATGGCAGTGATTCAAGGAGTATTTGAAATAAAGTGTTGAAACTGGCAAAGCCACCATCAGCCTGAGTTTCTTTTTTTTTTTTTTTTTTTTTTTTTGTGGTACTGGGGATTGAACTCAGGGGCACTCATCCACTGGGTCACATCCCCAGCCCTTTTTTGTATTTTATTAGAGACAGGGTCTCACTGAGTTGCTAAGTGCCTCGCCACTGCTGAGGCTGGCTTTGAACTCGCGATCCTCCTGCCTCAGCCTCCCAAAGTGCTGGGATTACAGGCATGTGCCACCACGCCCGGCTCAGCCTGAGTTTCTAAATGATGATATTGACTTCTGGTTATTCAGAATACTCATCTGGACAGAAATAAATGCCTATTGTGTTTGAGCCATAATAATCTGTTTGCCATAGCAGTTTAATATACTGTATTAATATAGGTTATATACACAAGTGTCATAAAATAGAGCAAAGAAAGAATTATTATAAAAGTCAGGGGAATAGCTAATTTCTAGGGCTCGGGGAGAAAGACATTCTTATAAATATAATTTTTGGGTCATTACATATATACGTTTTAAATTTTGACTAAATATTCCAAATTATACAACTAGGCAATGCTAGTATGTACTTTCTGGCATTCTCATTTAAGAGTACTCATTTCCCTTTGCCAACATCAGGTATCATTGTTAAAATTAGTCTTTGCCCCGAATTGCAAAATATACTGTCTCATGTTAATTTGTATATTTAAACTTCTTTGTTAAAATGTAGGCGTAATATAGAAAAATGCCCTACCACCTTAATGCAGTTAGCTTTTTTTTATTATGGTTTTTTTTTTTTTTTTTTTTTTTTTTTTTTTTTGGTACTGGGGATTGAACTCAGGGGCACTTGACACTGGGCCACATCCCCAGCCCTCTTTTGTATTTTATTAGAGACAGGGTCTCACTGAGTTGCTAAGTGCCTCGCCACTGCTGAGGCTGGCTTTGAACTGGTGATCCTCCTGCCTCAGCCTCCCAAGTGCTAGGATTACAGGCGTGCGCCACCGTGCCCGGCTTATTATATATTTTTTTAGTCTTATTTTATATGCATATTTTCATATTTAGAATTATTGTGTCCATACATTTTTTTTCCTTTTTAATACATTGTGTTTGCTGAGTGTGGTGGCACACATTTATAATCCCAGCTATTTGGGAGGCTGAGGTGGAAGGATTGCAAGTTCCAGGCTGATCTGTTTCAAAGTACAATAAAGAAAAAGGGGTGGGGATGTAGCTTAGTGGTAGAGCACTTGCCTAGCATGCATAAGGCCCTGAGGTTCAATCCCCAGCACCACAAAACAAACTAAAAACAATTACTCAAGTAAAATATAAATATAATATCACTATCTGTAGTATTTTAATTTCTTATAATCACCTCCCAAACCCCCTAACTGCTCTGTAGATAACTACTAGTATTGATTTGGCATGTATCACTTCAGGATTTTCTAACTCTTTTTCCTATATAATATGCATTTGTAGAAATGCATGAATTTTACTTACATAGATGTTATCAGTTGGTTTTGGTTCTTTGTGCTTTTTTGACCCTACCCTAATGTCTTGGAAATCTTATCAGCATTTAGGTTTCTCAGTCCCATTTCTTTAAGTTACATAGTCTTGTATTGAATATAGTGAATATATTATAGTCTATGTGAGCCACAAACCATTTTCTTAACCATAGAAATTTCCTTGTTTCCAGGTGTTTGGCTGCTACAAACAGCATTATAGTAAAATGACTCTTTGTGTACCTGTTACTTTGGAGTGGATCTCTATACATGAAATTGTTGGGTCATAGAATGTTCACACTTAAAAAAATATTAGTAGTTATTACTGCAGAACACTTTTATGTCTCATTAGTGTATCAGAGTGCTCTTTGCTTACAATATCACCTTTCAGTATTATTACGCTTTGAAGTTTTTATTAATCTGATGGAGGAGATGATCTCATTGTTTTTGTTTTTGTTTCCATGATTACTCCGTGTGATTGAAAATTGATTCATATTTTCATTGTGTCTTTATTTTTGTTTGAATTACTCATTGATATTTTCTATGCGTATTTCTTTTTTATCAAATTGAATTAAAGGACTTCTGTATATCTTCTAAATATACATCTTTTGGATTCTGTATTTGGGACTGAATTTTCACCAGCCTATAACTCTTAGTTTGCTTTACAGTTTTTATTATGTAGACATTTAAAATTTTTATTTAGTCATACTTTTTTTCTTGTGCATTTACATTCTATCATCATCCTAGGTCACAAACATATTCTATATTTTATTTCAGTACTTTTATATTATTAAAACATTGAGGTAGGGATATAACTACTTTTTTTTCTATGGATAGCCAGTTGTGCCAACAGATTTGTGGAATTAGTTCATACTTTTTCTACTTTTTTTTTTTTTTTGGGTGCTGGGGATTGAACCCAGGGTCTTGTATATGCAAGGCAAGCCCTCTACCAACTCAGCTATATCCCCAGCCCCTCTACTGATTTGAAATATCACCTTTATTAAGTTCCTGTATAGGTAAGTATTCAGTTTTAGACTTTCTCTTGCCTTTTTTTTTTATACCAATACCAAACTGCTTTAACAAATATACATTTGTGGTAAATTTAGATGGTAGGGAAGTTCCCTATTACTGTTCTTCTGTGGAAAATCAGTGAGATCTTCAGAAATTAGAAAGTCTATGAAGAAATAATATTTGAGTTGGGTCTTTAAAAATGGGCAGAACTTCAAAAAGCAGAAATGAAAAAGGACAGAAGTGGGAGATTAGGAATTTCATTGCATGTTCTGTGAATCATGGATTATTTGAGTCTAGATTGTTTTGGGCCATGAATGTCCTTGCAGTTTAGAATTCATTTGGCAGATGGTAGCAGGAAGTAATAAGATCTGAGTGAGCCAAAGGAAGATTAATCTGGTACCAGTATGGATCATTCAGGTGTGAATTAATAGGAACCTGAATTAGGGAATGGGAAAGAATCATTTGAATGAGAGACTTAGGTGGAATGATCAGCAAGAGTGCTGGTTGTGTGAAAAAAGGGAGTTGAGGAAGAGAACCCAAAAGTTGAAGCTAACTCTGATTTTAAGCCTGGATGACTTCAGGAGAGGACAGAACTTCAGTTTTAAGAAGCATTTGGTTTGCAGGGATGGTCATGACTTGATTTAGGGATATTTTAAGTGGTGGCAAACACCCAGTTGGAAATGTCTGGCAGAGAGTTGGAAATGTGGAACTAGTAGGAAGTACAGATCTGGGGGAATCAAACTCCCAGAGGAAGGTGGAATTTACACTAGGTGAAAGGACTGGCTTAGAATAGGAGAAATGGCTGTTTGATGGATCCAGTGTTGACGTATAAAGTTTTATTGAGTAATATAATTTTGAGCCTTTGAAGTAATCTAGTCCATTTCCTCATATTACATATGAGGAAACACATGGTTAAGTGGGCAAAGTGATGCCCAAACTTACACAATAAGTTGTGTGGGGCTATCTGAAGTGCAACTTGGTTGTCCTAACTCCAGGCTTACTGTTTGTACCACCTTGTACTCTGCTGCTCCCCTCATTTCTGTGTATGGTATTTGTCTGTTTGTGGCACGTATGCCTACCAAGAACTTCATATCTCTTCTGCCCCTGTGTACTGTTTTGGTGACTGTATATCAGTCCTATAAAGACTTCTGATGGGAAAGAGTGCTTAAAGAAAGATAAACTCATGCATACATATGGCATGTCGCCTTCTGCCACTGTGATTGGAACATTTGATCAAAATATCAACTATAAGCTTTTCCTCATGAGGGACAAAGATGGAAGATTGTGTATAGAACTAGAGAACCCCCATAATTGTTACTTTCTGCCTTCTAGGACAGAATGATATCAGTAGTGGCTATCATTTATTCCATACTTCTTTTGTGTCTAAAGTTATTAGTACCTTACATGATCTTTTTAACAAGAACCTTTTGAAGGTAGGGGATTAATAAAATCCAAAACTGATATAAGATGATAAAATCTAAACTATATAAATGAATAAAGTAAGACTCAGTGATAGTTCAAAGAAATGAAGTGTGTACAGAACCAGGATTTAAACTCAGGTATATCTCACTCTAAAAAGTCTGTGATCTTAACTCCTCTGCCTTGCTACCATTCTCTGTGTATATTTGAGAGATGTCTACTTGAATAAGGGTTAACAATGACGTCTGAGGTCTTGTTCCCTAGTCCAAAATTCACTATATTTCCACTGTGTTAAGTTCTGTGATGGGTATTATGATGATGATGATGATGATTTTTTTTTTTTTTTTTTTTTTTTTGGTACTAGGGATTGAACTCAGGGCCACTGGACCACTGGGCCACATACCCAGCCCTTTTTTGTATTTTATTAGAGACAGGGTCTCACTGAGTTGCTAAGTGCCTCACCATTGCTGAGGCTGGCTTTGAACTCACGATCCTCCTGCCTCAGCCTCCCAAGTGCTGGGATTACAGGCGTGCCCCACCGTGCCCAGCTTTGTGATGGGTGTTATTTAGGACTGAGATCTTATTTTGTAATACCTATATTGCTTGGTTACTTGTACTTAAAAATATGGTTGCTGAATGTTGGCACATAATTTATTTTTCCTTTTCAGCAGTATACTGCTTCAATGGTTGATCCTGAAGTATTGTTTTCTTTTCAGAGAAACCATGCCAGATGGATCATCTGGATCGAATCCTACTGTCTGGCATCTATAATGTACGCAAGGGAAAGACCCAGCTGCATAAGTGGGCTGAACGCCTAGTTGTTCTCTGTGGAACCTGCCTTATTGTTTCCTCAGTGAAGGATTGTCAAACTGGAAAGATGCACATTTTGCCTCTGGTTGGGGGGAAGGTAAGACTCACAAAGATGTATTACTGTTCATTTAATCATTAAGAAAATTAAGGACTAAGGATGTAGTCTATGGTAGAGAGCTTGCCCACCATCAGTAAAGCCCTAGATTCAGTTCCCAGTACTGTAAAAGAAAAAAAGGGAGAGAGAGAAAGGAAAGAATAAATTGAGAAAATGTCACATATGCTTTTCATACCTTTTTAAAATATATTTCCAAAAGAAGTAAATATGAGCATTGTTAAAGATTCTATCAGGGACTGTGTGGAAGTTCAGAGCTATTCATTCCCCAAATGCTGCTGTAGAGTCATTTGTTGGAGAAGCCCTGCCTCCAATGCTGTGTACTAGATGCTGTTGCTGGCAACACCAACAGTAGACAGGGAATGCTACCATCAGAAGCTGCTCTTGGAAACTACAAGTACCTGCCAACATCCACCACCAAAAGAGGTGCTCTCTAGTTTTTTTTAATTTTTACCCATTAGATTAAAATTTAGAGTCTGGGGTAGTTATAACCCTCAATCCAACAGCCAGAGAGGCATGTTCTTTCTTGCATCTGTCCCAGAGGATTCCCCCTCCCAGGAGAGGAGTTCACTTGCTAGTTAGTGGCAGATGACTACAAACAGATATAATAGTTACATATAATTTTATTTCTTCTGTTTTGAAATTTGAATGTCATAACCAATGTGAATTTAAGAGGACAAAATGATCTTGTAAAATCATACTTTGAAACATTCAGTCTGATCCAAGTACATAACAATATAGATTTCAATACATGTACTAGAAAGCTAAATATGTGAAAAGACATAGCTGGGCTTAAAAATGTAGTGTAGAAATGTAAAGTGGTCAGTTGATGTGAATCTGTGGACCTGCTGGGCTCTGGGTCTGAAATGTTGGGGTAGCCTAGAAGTTCAGCTGCTATAAGTACCTAGATCTAAAAGTTCTCTGCTCATGCTGGGAGATCTGGGCCATGCTTATAGCTTAAAGCCAGGGGCTGAGTTCATTTTCTTTGTTTATGAAAGAAAGCTAAAAATGAAAAGTGCTATTAACTACCAGCTAGACCAAGGCTTACTTTTAGCTGTGGTCCTAAAGAGATAGGAGGACCCAGTTATGTGGTCTGTGACTAGGAAGTGAACCAGGTTCCTACTGACTTAGTGAAAGAATGTGTATAACTCCATTATTGACCATAAAGTAAGAACCCACCACTGCCAATTTGAGACCTGGCTCTGATCTTGGAGGCTGAAGGAAAGTGAAAAAAGTTAAGTAAAATTTCTTGAGAGGAAAGAGGCAGGTAAAAACAGGTCAGGAATTCGTAAAAAGGAAGCAGGAGAGTGAGAAAGAGGAAGAGAAAATGCTAACCTCTCATTTAAAGTGTCTACACTCCAAAGTCCAAAAAAACACCTACAAATTTTATATTAGGGAAGATGTTCACAAATGTAGTAATCAAAGATACTTCAGGTCAAAATGGAAATAAAGAAACATCCTGAAAAGACTGGAAAATAAATGTGTATTGAATTTTCTGGGACAGAACGGGAAAACAAGAAATTCTGAAATAAGAATATGCAGCTATGAAGGAGTCAGTAAAAATATTGAAAATAAAATGACAGTTACTGAAATTTAAAACTTAATAGGATAAACTCCAGATAAGAAATTTAAAGAGAGATTTGATTAATAGTAACATAACTTGTTTTCATTCTCTCTTTTATTTACTAGTAGAACAGAATTTTATTCAAGTTGGTAGTACGCCCAGGATCAAAAATTGTATCTCCCAATCGCTTTTGTAGTTATGTGTGGCTAATGAGATATAAACAAAAGTTTCTAGGTGGGACTATTTAGAAAGCCCTTTAAGATGGGACAGACTCGGATGGTGTGACTCTTTGTCCTACCCTACCTTCCTTTGTGGCACATATTCTCTCAGGGTTGGAGGTTTGGTGGTTGTGGTTACCATTAGTTGGCAAGCATATGCTGTGTGTGGTTATCTGGAAAGTAGAAGGAAGCTGAGTCCTTGATAGCATTATAGAGCTGCTATACCAATCCCAGACTGACTCCCCCATTTTTTTTTTTAAAGCCACTGTTTTATTGCTGGATGTAATTAACTGATGTACCTAGGAGTTATCAAAAACAAACCAACAACAACAACAAAAACCTTAAGAGAGGCTCTGGTATACATATAAGTTCCAGAGAAGAGAACAGAAAGAAGGGAGAAGTGATAGCTGAGAAAATAATGGTTGCAAATTTTTTTTTTTTAATATTCTTTTTTGTAGTACTTGTTATTGAACCCAGGCAAGTACTCTACCACTGAACTACATTCCCTTCCCTTTTTATTTTTTGAGACAGAATCTTGCTGAGTTGCCCAGGCTGGCCTCAAACTTGTAATCCTCCTGTTTCAGCTCCTTAGTCACTGGGATCAATGATATATATGCCACTGTGCCCAATGTGGTTGCAGATTTTCTTGAAACAAAGACAAACATGAGTATTCAGATTAAAAGTATACTGAATACAATACAAGAAGGATACATAAAAATAAATCTTCACTTAACATAATGGTAGATACATTATACAACATAATGGATAGCAGCAAATCAAAATCTTCCAGACAAAGCTGGGCTCATTACACACCTATAGTCTCAGTTACTCAGGAGACTGATGTAGAAGGATCACTTGAAACCAGGAGTTTGAGGCCATCCTAGACAACATAGCAAGACCCTATCTTAGGAACAAACAAACAAATTCCAAAAGCTTTCACTGAGAAAAAGGTTGCTAGCTCTTATCAAAAATAGATACTAGAAGATTATTTGCAAAATTTCTGTAAGAAAATAAATTTGAATCTATGTTTTAGTCTTTCCTTTCTCTTTCTGACTTACTTTCTGTCTGCCTGTCTTTCTTTTTTATGTTGGTGCTGGAGATTGAACCCAGGACCTTGTACCTGCTAGGCAGTGTCCCCAGCCTCTTGACCTATATCTTATACTCAAATTATCTTACAAGAGTCAAGGCTATATAATACATTTTCAGACATACAGTTAAGCTGACATATTGTCACTGGAAGAACTACTGAAAGATATACTTCCAAACCTCATTCCCCAATAAAAAGTAAAAAAAAAAAAAACAATAATGGAAAATAAATTCAAAGGGGAGGTTATAAATTAGAAGAATGATGAGTGTAGACACTGATAAAATATGGTGGCAAATTTGATTATAAAAAGTTAAAAAAATTATATTTAATACATAAGTTGAAACTACCCTGAACAAGATAAAAAGATGTGGCAATGTGCTCAATAAATAAAGTGATACTTCCTTGGGATAAAAGAATAGAGACACTAAATAATGTAAACTTTATTAGAAAAATTGTCAAATTGAATTTAAAAAATTTAAGAGTAATCACTAAAAGGAGAAAAGAGAATATAGACAACTAACTATAAAATAAGGCAGAAAGAATTAGGAAAAAGGAGCGAAATAATGTGGTAAATTGTCACACAAATAATGGTAGAAATAAATCCAAACATGCCAGTAGTCCTGTTAATTGAATTGTCAGATTATGTTATTTAAAATGCTACTCTTTGCTGTTTATAAGAGACATACTTAATGCCTACTCTTAGGAGGTTGAAAGTGAAGTGATGGGAAAATACTTACTGGTCAAAGAGCAAGCAAAAAAAATTTAGTGTGGTTATATGTTGTATTAATGTTATATGAAACTTATTTGTGAAAGTTTGTATACAACAAAGGGACTTTTATCCAGAATATATAAAAAAAACTTTTGTAATTAAGTAGTAAAAAGAATAATAACCCACTAACGAATGGGCAAAAATGGTTTGAACAGACCCTTTACCAGAGAAGATATATTAATAAAAAACTCTTGAAAAAAGATCCTCAACATCATTAGTCATTAGGTAAATGAAAATGAAAACCACCATGTGATACTATATACCTCTAGAATGGCCAAAATTAAAAGACTGGTGAACACCAGGTTTGGCAAAGACATTGAGCAACTGGGACATTTATATATCATTGGAAATAAAATTACTTGGGAAAAGAGCTTGTTCCTTTCTTGTAAAATTAAACATAAACTTTTCAGATGACTCAGCATTCTGCTCCTGTTATTTGCCCAAGAGAAATGAACATATGTCCTTATAAAGACTTGTAAGTGAAGTTCATAGCAGCTTTACATAAAATAGCCAAAAATAGAAACAACTCAAGTTCTCTTTAACTGGTGAATTGATAGATAAATGTGGTATATCCATACAATGTTATACTGCTCAGCAGTAAAAAGGAGTGAGCTACTGACACTCAAGGACAGAGATGAATCTGGAAAGCATTATTCTGAATGGAAAAAGCCAGACACAAAAGTCCATTTTTTATATGACTCCATTTATATGACATTTGAAAAAGGTACAAAACCATAGTGAATGAAAATAGATCAGTGATTATAGGGAAGGGATTGGCAAAGGGCACAAGGGAAATTTGGAGGTCATGGGGTTATATGCTATTATTTTATAAAAACTCATCTGACAGTTTGCTTAGAATCAGTGAATTAAAAAATAAATCAGTGGGTTTTATTTTAGGTAAATTACACTTCAATAAAATAGAATCCCCCAAAAGATTTGAGTGAATAAAATGTTTGTAGGGATAAAGAGATTAACTACAAAATGATGAAAGGAACATTTCACTGTATATATTTACTAATTCCAAAGTTGAATATATGTAATAATATGGTCTAATATAATACAGAATATAATTATACAGAGATATTGACAAATTAATTTGTAGTGGGAGATTTACCAGTCTTTCTCACTATTTGACACTATTTGATTCTATGTACTTTAGTGTGTGAAACATCCCATAATAAAGCATTTGAAAGAAAAAGATTATTCTAGAAAATTATTCTTCATTTCAATAAGGATCCTTTGTTTTGACACAGACTTAATGGCATTGATTTATTACTAATGAAAAATGGTTATGTTGTGATTATCACAATTGAATGTTAGGAAAATTATTTAATTTCAGTGAGCCTTTTTAATATGATTCTTTTTTGTTCAGAGTATTTTGTGTTTCTGCCATTTGGTTCAGTCTTTAGTTGGCACCAGAATCCTAATGGTTTACAAGTATAACTTGTAAATTCCCAGCTGATTTGTCAAAATTCAGTAGCTATGGCATGTTAAAGTCAGATGCCAGACAAGACATAATTGGTTCTGTAACTATAAAAAAACTATATCCTCATCAAAGCTGCATAGGTTGGGTTATTGGAGGTTGGAAGGGAGTTTCTTACATAGCTGCTTCTGTGCTATGAATTCCTACCACCACCTCAAATAGGAATGGGGAGAGGTTCTTACCTTTTCTCAAGCTGGGGACTCAAGAGAGCTTGACAAGGGTCTTCTGCAGTAAGGGGACATAGTTTACTGGTGTCCTGCGTCTTGACTTCGAAGTGTTGAGAACAAGAGATATGCTACCTAGCTACTGACAGAGCAAAAGCACAGCTAATGTGTTGTGATCATGTGTATTTCTTGAGTTAAAGGGTGGGAGGTGGAGAGAAAGAAGCACTCCAATCATTTTTATAACCAAGAAACCCTTCACTCCTTAGCCATTCCCCCTCAATTCCTTCCCTAGCCCTATGCAAATATGAATCGACTTTCTGTCTTTATAGATTTGCCAATTCTGGGCGTTGCATATGAATGGAATAAAAAATATGTGGTTCTTTGTGATTGGCATTCTTCACCTGAGATGTTGTTTTTAAAGTTCATTGGTACTGTAGCATGTATCAATATTTGTCCTGTTTATGGCCAAATGATATTGTATTTTATGGATATGCCACATTGTGTTTATATATTTACTCATTGATGGACATTTGGATTGTTTCTACTTTTTGGCTGTTATGAATAATGCTAATATGAACATTCATATACAAGTTTTTATATGAACATGTTATCAGTTCTCTTGGACATCACTGTAAAAGTGGAATGCTTGGTTATATAATGACCTGTGTTTAATCTTTAGTGGAACTGCCAGACTGTTTTTCAAAGCAGCTATGCCATTTTACATTCCCACCAGCAGTATATGAGGATTCTAGTTTCTCTACATCCTTACCAATACTTAGACCACATGTGTTTTTATCTGTGTTTTTAATTTTAAATATCCTAGTGGATGGGAATTGGTATCTCATTTTATATTTCCCTGGCAGCTAATGATGTTGATCATCATTTCATGTACTTATTGGTGATTTTATAGATCTTTGGAGAAATGTCTCTTCAGATCTTTTTTGCCATTAAAAAAATTGGGTTTGTAATTGCCTTTTGCTTTTTGACTAGGATTTCTTTTTAGTGTTTTTGGTTTTCTCCCCTTCTCTTCTTCAGATAGAAGAAGTGAAACGCCGGCAGCATTCCCTTGCATTCAGCTCAGCTGGAGCCCAAGCTCAGACCTATCACGTCAGCTTTGAGACTTTGGCTGAGTACCAGAGATGGCAACGGCAAGCGTCTAAGGTGATAAGCTCTCAAACATCCTGATGTGAAGATAAGAATGTAGAAGTGGGGCTGGGGTTGTGGCTTAGTGGCAGAGCGCTCGCCTTGCACGTGCGCGGCCCGGGTTCGATCCTCAGCACCACATAAACATAAATGCATTGCATTGTGTACAACTAAAGTAAATAAATATTTAAAAAAAAAAAAAAAAAGAATGTAGAAGCCCCATAGAAGTGTATTTTGAAACTTATCTTAGTTCTTTTTTTTTTTTTTTGGTACTGGGGATTGAACTCAGGGGCACTCGACCACTGGGTCACATCCCCAGCCCTTTTTTGTATTTTATTTAGAGACAGGGTCTCACTGAGTTTCTAAGTGCCTCGCCATTGCTGAGGCTGGCTTTGAACTCGCGATCCTCCTGCCTCAGCCTCCCAAAGTGCTGGGATTACAGGCGTGTGCCACCGCGCCCGGCTTTATCTTAGTTCTTTTTTTTTTTGGTACCGGGGATTGGACTCAGGGGCACTCAACCACTGGGCCACATCTCCAGCCCTTTTTTGTATTTTATTTAGAGACAGGGTCTCACTGAGTTGCTAAGTGCCTCGCCATTGCTGAGGCTGGCTTTGAACTCGTGATCCTCCTGCCTCAGCCTCCCAAGTGCTGGGATTACAGGTGTGCGCCACCATGCCCGGCTTTATCTTAGTTCTTAAGACAGCAAATTCTAACTCTTAATATTATTTCTTGGTATATATTGAATAAAATAATGGAATCGCACCAGATCTTTAACTTATTATTTATGTTTGTTCAGTATAAAAATGCTGTCAAAAGTGTTTTCAGGTACATTTACCTCTGTACCAGCTCTGCAAGGAAGGCCTTGGAAGAAATTATGACATAACGATATTTGACCCAGGAAGGAATTGAGACGTGATTTCCAAACTCTCTTGTTTGAGAATTTGCAGAAATTTTCATAGTATTGTTATAATACAGTGACATGCCATCAAAACATGATTGACTTTTCCAGTGATATATTGTTTGTTTAGATTCTTTTTTTGCGGGGGGGCGGTACCAGGGATTGAACTCAGGTGACTCAACCACTGGGCCACATCCCCAGCCCTTTTTTGTATTTTATTAGAGTCAGGGTCTCAGGGTCTCACTGAGTTGCTAAGTGCCTCGCCATTGCTGAGGCTGGCTTTGAACTCGCGATCCTCCTGCCTTGGCCTCTCAAGTGCTGGGATTACAGGTGTGCGCTACCACGCCGGCTGTTCAGATTCATTTTTAATGCATATTTTAATAGCATACTATTATAGAAATAAAAACCTTGTTTGGGTTTCATTGAAGTTTTTTGTTATTGTATTGATTATAAAATATCCTCTTAATAGAAGTAGTTTTCATTTAAAGTAGCTATTTCTTCTGCCCTTTTAAAGAGAAGTTAGTGAATGATTTTGAGCATCTTTGTCATGTTTGGCAGTGTGCTATGTGCTTGGTTATTTAATTTTTTACCCTCAGAACAGATGATGAATCTCTGCTAGTAAGCAGCAGAATCAGTATGGCTCCAAAAGGCCTTGTCTTTTCTCACTGTCTCTCAAAGTTTTGTACAGTTATCGTGAATCTTTTTTTTTTTTTTTTTTTGGTACTGGGGATTGAACTCAGGGGCACTCGACCACTGGGCCACATCCCCAGCCCTTTTTTGTATTTGATTAGAGACAGGGTCTCACTGAGTTGCTAAGTGCCTCGCCATTGCTGAGGCTGGCTTTGAACTTGTGATCCTCCTGCCTTAGCCTCCCAAGTGCTGGGATTACAGGTGTGCGCCACCACGCCCAGCTTTGTGAATAATTTTTTTAAAAAAATATTTATTTGTTTGTTTTAGTTGTACACAATGCCTTTATTTTTATGTGGTGCTGAGGATTGAACCCGGGCCGCGCACGTTTTAGGCGAGCGCTCTACCGCTGAGCCACAACCCCAGCCCTATCTTGAATCATTTTAATGTTACTTGTGTGAAATGTTAACCTTCTATCTTTTGTGATTTGTATTTTTAACCCTTTACTTGTAGAGACTTTGTTTTTCAAGCAGCTTATGGTTTTAGAGAAAAGTAAAAATTAACACGTTTTATAAGTGAATAACTGGATCTCTTTCCCCTTTTTTCTTTCCTGGTCTTTAGTCAGCACCTTATGTATAAATGCCATTCTGTCCTGTGTTAGTTGACAGACATTTAGTACTAGCTCAGAAGGCTCTTCTCTTGGACCTTCTTCAGGTGGTGTCCCAGCGAATCAGTACTGTGGATCTCTCGTGTTACAGCCTTGAGGAGGTTCCCGAACATCTTTTCTACAGTCAAGATATCACCTACCTCAATTTGCGACACAACTTCATGCAATTAGAAAGACCAGGGGGCCTCGACACACTCTACAAGTATGTGGAGAATAGGTTCCAGGTTAATATGTTGGAACTATATTGTAATCAGTATCTTAGTGGTCCAAACCTCTAAGTGAGCATGCTTATATTAGTCCATTTCTCGTTTCTCATAACAAAATACCTAAAATTGGGTAATGTATAAAGAAAAGAGGCTTAATTCCATGATCAGGCAGCTCTGTCAGTTCATCATCTGGTGAGGGCCCCTTTGACTGCATCACATTATGGCAGATGGTGTCATGGTGGGAGCCCATGTGAGAGGGCCAGAAAGGAGGCCAGAAAAATTCAGGGAGACAGGCTAGCTCTTTTATGATAATCCATTCCATGTGGAAGGTAACTTACTTTGTGAGAATAACAGTAATCCCTTCCAAGGGTAGCACCCCTAATGACATAATTACTTCCCACTAGGTCTCACCTCTTTTTTTTTTTTTTTTTCTTCCCTTTTGTGGTACTGGGGATTGAACTCAGGGGCACTTGACCACAGGGCCACATTCCCAGCCCTTTTTTGTATTTTATTAGAGACAGGATATTACTGAGTTGCTAAGTGCCTCGCCATTGCTGGCTTTGAACTTGCAATCCTCCTGCCTCAGCCTCCCAAGTGCTGGGATTACAGGCGTGCACCACTGCGCCCGGCAGGTCTCACCTCTTAAAGTCCACCACTTCTTAGTTCTGCCACACTGGGCCAAGCTTTTAGCATATGAAACTTTGGGGGACAAACCATGTCTAAGCCATAGCACTTATCATTGTTTGTGGCGCGCACATATATATACACACACATATATATATATGTATGTATACACACACACACACACACACACACACACACACTTTTCCTGAAATTTCTACTCCTTTTTGAAGAGGAAGCAACATTTTTCACATAATTTTCTCACCTCTCTATTCCTCCTCATAAAATAGAAGGTAGATTAAAATGTTCTGTTACAGAGGCAACAAGAATTGTCATTGATTTGGATAATCTTTTTATATAAGTTGTTGACAATGGTACATGAGCTGCAACCATGTTGAGAGATTCAGTATATGGAAAGTTTTGAATAAAAAATATCAAATTTAGTTGATTTCAAGCAGACAGGCCTAATTTCAGGAGTTTCCAGAAGCAGGACTTTATCTTTCCTTTGTACCTGCTATGCCAACTCTGCTCCGTGATGAAACCTCTCTTAGAATTCTAACAAAGGAGCCATTTCAACTCTGCAGGACTATGACCTATTATTTTTCCATCTCTTTTTATTAGAGTATATCCCCTCACTCCTATACTTTACTCATCCAGCTTCATTCCTCCACTGAAAATTGGAGGGCTAAAAGCTGGTACATATAGGTGTTACACACCTATATGTAATCCCAGCTACCTGAAAGTCTGAGGCAGAAGGATCACTTGAGCTTTTGAGTTTGAGACCAGCCTGGGGCACATAGTGAGACCCCCATCTGAAGAGAAACAAAACAAAACAAAACCTAAACCAAAACAAGCAAAAAATGCATATATATGAGTTAAGTACATGGTAGAAGTGATTGTATGGGGTTTGGTGGGGAAGGGAGAAATTCTGATCAGAAATTCTAAAGACTGGCTTCGTAGTAGAGCCCTTGCTTAGCATGTGCCATGCTGGGTTCAATCCCTAGTACTGCAATTGATAGATAGATAAGAATTTATTAATTCTGGAGTCAAGGTACCAAATCAAATGAATAATTAGTAATCAGGGTCATGTCATCTGGAAATCAAGTTGGGCATATGGATGAGAATTGGAATGAGGTCCTACGGATTTAGATCAAGGAGCAGGTCATAGGTCTTCATCATAGAGAACACCTCAGGCTTGTCATCTTGTACAACAAAGTGACATTTCCATGTGACTCCTGTGATTCACTTTATGATTATGCTATCTCTGAGGAAGACAGTTTCGATACTTTTACTTTGATAGTCAAAATAGAAACATTAAAAATTTATGTTGCATATTATACCACATTACAGTAAAACACTTGTCGTGTAGGTATGTTCAAGCTAAACTGGTCCATACATTTCAAGTGACACTTGAACCAACATAATTTCAGCATTAAAAAAGAAATTTTTAAAAAATACATATTTTTTAGTTGTAGATGAACAAAATACCTTTATTTATTTATTTTTTATGTGGTGCTGAGGCTTGAACCCAGTGCCTCATGAGTGCAAGGCAAGCACTCTACTACTGAGCCACAACCCCAGCCCAAAAAAGTTTTTTATAATGGTATTTGATCTATGCATTTGTTAATTATTCTTGTATGTATGAGTTTATTTATTTTTTTAAATACTTTTGATTACATGTTAGAAATTTAATAACAAAATATTCCAAGCATATCAAGTATGACTTTAATAGAATTGCTCCAGCATGAGTTGTTCTTCAAGATTTTCTGCCTTTTGTTTGTTTGTTTTGCAGGGCTGGGGATCGAACACAGGGCCCAGCACATGCCAGGCAAGTGCTCTACTGCTGAGCTACATCCCCAGCCCTAGATTTTCTGCCTTTTATGGAAAAGAGATTCCTTTCACATTAGACCTGGTTTCCTTGATCGCATGGACTGCACATTAGTCCTTTTAGTGTCCTCTGCCCACATGCTTGGCATGTAGTGAGTGCTCAGTAAATATTTTTGGAACAAATTCTGGGAGGGACATTTAAAACAGATCATTTAAAATAGATAATGAAAGGTCACTGATGTCTCTTGTAAAGATATATAACAGATTTATTGAAATACAGTATGAATTTTTGCTTTGCTCTTTAGATTTTCTCAACTGAAGGGCCTGAACTTGTCCCATAATAAACTTGGATTGTTTCCCGTATTGCTGTGTGAGATTTCCACCCTGACTGAGCTCAACCTTTCCTGTAATGGGTTTCACGACCTGCCAAGTGAGATTGGCAGTCTGCTAAAGTAAGTGTCTGACTTTTGCTAGATTCCTCTTTTCCCTTTAGAATTAAGGAACTTATCTGGCATTTTTTTTTTTAAATATTTATTTATTTGCTTTTAGTTGTACACAATGTGTTTATTTGTACGTGGTGCTGAGGATCGAACCCGGGCCGCGCACATGCTAGGCGAGCGCTCTACCGCTGAGCTACGATCCCAGCCCCTTGTCTGGCATTTTTGAGTGAAGGTAGAACCTTGAGTGCTGGCAGTGAAATAAGTCATGAAGTTATTAGGACTCTAGTCAGCAGCAGTTTTTTTTTTTTTTTTAATATTTATTTATTTGCTTTAGTTGTACACAATGCATTTTTATGTGGTGCTGAGGATCGAGCCCAGGCCGTGCACGTGCTAGGTGAATGCTCTACCACTGAGCCACAACCCCAGCCCTCAGCAGCAGTTTTTAGTGCTGGAGATCTCCGATCTCCATGACTGCAGTGATGACCAGTCCCTGTACTTGACCAGCAGAGATCCTGACTCCAATGTGAAAAGGCCCATCCTTGGAAGTAGTATCTAAGTTATCTATTTAGTTTCTGTGTTAGGAGGTTCTACTATTTTGAGATTGATAATGAATGAAGGACTTAAGTCAGAATTCATAGCTCTAGTTCTGTGCATTTGAATAAAATCTTTCCTAAAGTAGATTGTTATTTCCTCCTCCGCAGTCTTCAAACCCTATGTCTTGATGGCAACTTTCTGACTACTTTACCTGAAGAATTGGGAAATCTGCAACAGCTTTCCTCGCTTGGAATTTCCTTCAACAACTTTAGTCAAATTCCTGAGGTTTATGAGAAACTCATAATGGTAGATAAAGTGGTTATGGCAGGAAATTGCCTCGAAGTCTTGAACTTAGGGGTGCTGAACCAGATGAGCCATATCAAGCATGTGGATTTAAGGTGAGGTCATTGTTTACCAGAGCTTCTTTATCTTGACTTCAGTGGCCCAGTATGTCTTCTCTTTATAAACACTTCTTTAAAATATTGGGATTTTAGAACACTGTAGAAGTAGATATTTTCCAAGTTATAGTAAAATTTATCACCCGCTAGCAGAAAGATTAAGGGTCACATAGGTGAACCACATGATAGTCATCATCAAATTGCTTTTGACAGTGGTGGTTCTGACTTACTCTCCAGCAGTATTTTATGAAAATTTTCTTTTTTCCTCATTCTTATCTATGTTGGATTTTAGTAGTCTTTTTCTTTATTGTCAGTAGAAGGTGGGAAATAGTATTTTGTTATGATAATAAGCATTTAGTTACTTGGGTGAGGTTGAGTGTGTTTTTTATGTGCATATTATTAGTAGTTTGTAATTTTCTATAAACAACTATTTTTTCTGTTATGTCATTGAATTTCTTCTTGATAGCATTGTATTATAAATGAAATGTTCAAGGCTTTACTACTAAGAAATTTTTATAAGTTTTATTTTCTAGTTATAATCTTTTCCTAAAGGAAGGTGGCAAAAGATACCTGAGTGTTCCATTATTTACAGGAATCTACTAACATGCCTTGTAAGAATGTAGCAAGAGACAAAATTATTGAAATACAGGAAAATGAGAACAGGCCCGTGTGCTTTAAGTTATATACTTGTATAGAAAAGTACTAAGAGGCCCTTTTCTAGAGTTTGTCTTTTTTTAGATTATGGAAGACTTTTTTTTTTCCCTGTATTTTTTATTAGTACATTATAATCATACATAATTGTGGGATTTATTGTTACATATTCATACACATACACAATGTAATAATATAATTTGGTCAGCATGGCTTCAGATTTGCCTTTGAACCATTCTGTGTACATACAGATTGTTTTCATTAGTTAGTGTCATGTGAGTCTTAGTACTACAGAGCAGGCACAGCAATGGGAGGAAGGATAGCTACTCCCCTTTGTGACTACTTAGCTACCTATACTCATTGAAAAGCATATTCATCTTCTTGTTTTTTGCTTCCACCTAACCTTAGTAGGTAATTGGTTGTAAGTGTTCACTTGTTTGTGGATGTTGCCTCTTTTTTCCTTCTCTTTATTAAATTTGTATGTGTGTTTGCCAGTCTGGATTGTTTAACTTAGCTACACCTTGAGCTCTTTGTTTATAAACCATCTGTGGTTATTTCTGTAGTACCTTGCAAAATGAGGCAAGTAGTGAAATTCCTACTTGGTTTAGGAAGGAAAAGGGAACTCATATTCTTTTGGTAAGCACACTTAATAGAATTTATTTCTGATTATTTCTTTATTTTTTAATATTAAGGATGAATTACTTGAAAACCGTGGTTATTGAGAATCTGGAGGGAAATAGATACATCACACACATGGATTTGCGGGACAATCAACTGACTGACTTGGATCTTAGCTCTTTATGTAGCTTGGAGCAGCTGCATTGTGAGCGGAACCAGCTCAGGGAGCTGACACTCAGTGGCTTCTCCCTTCGAACTCTGTACGCCAATTCGAATAGTGAGTTCTGTCTCCAACCTCTTGTTTTTTCTCTTTCATCTCTTGTGTGAACTTTCTAAGAGCACCGGTGTTTGTGGTCCTCAGTCTCTGCAAAATAAAATTTGTGGCTCATTGAAGCTTATCTTTATTTATTTATTTATTTTTTAAATTTTCATGTGCTAAGGATCGAACCCAGTGCCTCATGCATGGTAGGCGAGCACTCTTACCTCTGAGCCACAACCCCAGCCCTTAGCTTTATGTTTTGACTTTGTTGTCAACACTGGTGACTGAGATGTTCATGAAAAGACATGGCAAGGCTCACTAAAGGAATACAATAAGAGATGTTTTTAAAAGTAGTGAGTGTGGGTAGATGGATAAAACCAAGTATTAATAGACTAAAGAAGGTTGGCAAACTGTTGCCCAGGGGCTAACTTTTGCCTAGAAACTCTCTCTCTTTTTTTTTTTTTTTTTTTTTTTTTTTGTTGTTGTTGTTTTGTTTTTTTGTTGGGGAGTAACAGGGGATTGAACTCAGGGGCACTCAACCACTGAGCTACATCCCCAGCCCCATTTTGTATTTTACTTAGAGACAGGGTCTCACTGAGTTGCTTAGCACCTTGCTTTTGCTGAGGCTGGCTTTGAACTTTTGATCCTCCTGCTTCAGCCTCCTGAGCCACTGGGATTACAGGCAGGCACCACCATGCCTGGCCACAATCTCTTTTTGTGTAGTCCATAAATAATGATTTACTCAGGCCTGAGGTTGTGGCTCAGTGGTAGAGCGCTCGCCTAGCCTGTACACGGCCCAGGTTCGATCCTCAGCACCACATAAAACTAAAGGCATTGTGTACAACTAAAACAAATAAATAAATATTAAAAAAAAAAAAGAATGGTTTACTCAGTGGCTTGGGAGGCTGAGGCAGGGGGATCTTGAGTTCAAAGCCAGCCTCAGCAACTTAGTGAGGCCCTAAGCAACTTAGCAGGATTCTGTCTCAAAAATAAAATACAGAAAAGGGCTGGGGTTGTGGCTCAGTGATTGAGTACCCCTGGGTTCAATCCCTGGTTACCCCCCTGCCAAAAAAAGAGAGAATGGTGTAATTATCAGGCTTAAAAAAATCAGAAGAGCAATATTTATGATGGGAAAATTATATGAAATTCAAGTGTCTATATTCATAAGGTGTTATTGGAACATAGCCACACTGATAGATTTACATATTGTTTATGCATTACTGCTTTCATGTTACATGCTACAGTCTACAAAACCTGAACTATTTTACTGTTAGGCTTTTACAGGAATAAAGCTTGCCAATTCCTGGTCCGGAAACTTGTGCTGCCTCAGTTTGAGAATGAGAAGCCCCTTGTTATAATAGGGATTTGCTGCAAGAATATTTTTCATTGTAAAGGGTTTCCTATCTGTTGAGGCCATTCTTATGGAGAATTCTTATCATAGAAGTTATAATTACTTTTTCTATGTTTAAAGAAGGAAAGGAAAAAAAGTTTAATTTCACTAAATGTCAGAAAAATGCAAATTCAAACAATACAATTTTATACTCATCAAAGGAAAAAGAAAAGATAATGCTGATTATAACCAAAGATGAGCAGAAGCATCTTCAAAAGTCCTAGCCGGGCACGGTGGTGGTTGCCTGTAATCCCAGCACTTGGGAGGCTGAGGCAGGAGGATTGCAAGTTCAAAGCCAGCCTCAGCAATGGCGAGGCACTTAGCAACTCAGTGAGACCCTGTCTCTAAATAAAATACAAAAAAGGTCTGGGGATGTGGCCCAGTGGTCGAGTGCCCCTGAGTTCAATCCCCAGTACCAAAAAAAAAAAAAAAAGTCCTTATGTGCGGCCAGTGAGAGGGTTGACTCTAAAACCTTGAAGGGCAATATGATCATGTGAGAAAAGTACAAGTTCCACATAAACCATTCCTAGCAGTCACCTTCTTGGACTATATCCCAGAGATGTTCACATATGCACAAGGAGATGTGTACAGAAAGTTACCACAGTGTTGTTTGTGTTATAGTGAAAGAATAGGAACAAAATAGGACTATTAATGAAAAATGAGTAAATCAGTATTGATGTGTTTATGTAATAGAATATTGCTCAGCAATGGAAATGAATATACTGTCTTTGTGTATGAATAAATCTCAGAAACATTTTTTTTAGTGCTGGGAATTGAACCTTGGGGTGCTTTACCACTGATTTATATCCCCAGTCCTTTTTATTTTTTATTTTGAGACAAGGTCTTGCTAAGTTGCTGAGGGTCTCAGTAAGTTGCAGAAGCTGGCCTCAAACTTGTGATCCTCCTACCTCAACCTCCTGTTTCTGGGATTACAGGTGTCTGCCACCATGCCTGGCTCTCAGAAAGATTTTTGAACAAAAAAAAAAGTGCATAATTATATGTGACTATTATAATTATCAAAATTCAAAACACAGAAATACTCCTCTTAGCTATTATATAACAGCATGAAAGAATCCATGGAAATGATAAAAATTATGTTCAGGAGGATATTTACCTCTTGGTATGTGTAGTATTTTAATTCTTAAAGAGTGAAGCATATTAAGACAGAGGGTAGATTTGTTGAAATTTTAGATAATGGGTGAAAGCATGTTTATTATTTTCTATATCTGTCGATACAGATATAGGATAAAAGAAAGTTAGGAATTTCTGTTTTCTTTGCTTTTTATCATATTATAAAAGCTTTAAATTGTTTTAAATTAATTGTTAGAATAGGGTCAAACTTGATGAGTGTTGACTGGTGCTTTATTTCAATACTGTGACATGGTAGTAGGTCCTTGCCATGAAGAGATTTCTTATCAGGTCCATCTGTGTCCATAATGTGTCTAGAAAGTCCAAATGCCTGGGACTACTGCAAAAGACATTGACACAAAAGCAGTTCTTAGTCCTGGAGATTCTGTCACGGCAGTATTCTGAACAGGGTTTATTTGAGGTTGGCCACTTTGTTTAAAGAATCCTTAAATTCTACAACATGGAAGAATTCACATGAACAAATACAGTTTAGATGCCTCAAAGTTAAGAACCTAGCTTTACAAAAGAAGTTAGCCAGATGATCAGTTAATTTTTTTTTTTTATAAAAGGCACTCAGCTTTACTAGTTATCAGGGATATGCAAATTGAAACTCCTAGGTAATGACACTAAATACCTACCAGATTACTTAGAATGACAAATTGAAAATAGTGTGGCAGCTGATGAGAATAGGAATGAATACAGCCTCTTCAGGAAACTATTCAGTAGTTTCTGACCACAGGCCTGGCACAGTAGCGCATGCCTATAATCCCAGTGGTTCAGGAGGCTAGGGCAGGAGGATCACAAGCTCAAAGCCAGCCTCAGCAACATAATGAGGCACTAAGCAACTCAGTTAGACCCTGTCTCTAAATAAAATAAAATTTTAAAAAGGGTGGGGGGGTGGTTGGGGATGTGGCTCAGTGGTTGAGTGCCCCTGGGTTGAATCCCCAGTACCAAAACAAAACAAAAAAACCCTGAATTGTACAGTGTGCCTAGCAGTTCCTCTCCTAGGTTTGTACTCAACGTAAGTGCTTATATTAGTTCATAAAGGTATGGATAAAAATATTCATAGAAGCACTGTTCATTGTTACTCCAGACTGGAAAAGACTTAAATTCCCATTAGCTCTTAAGTGAGTAAATAAGTTATAGTATATTCATTCACACACAAGAACTTTATACAGGCAGGAGAATGAATAAATTATAGCCACATGCTTCAGTATGAACAAATCTCACAAGTGTAACATGCAGTGAACGAAACCAGACCAGAAACTTAGACATACTGTATGCATTTGCTTATATAAGTAGGCAGAAGCCTTCTGTGGTATTCGGAATCAGGGTAATTAATGCTGCCCTTGATGGCCAGTGAGTGGAAAAGGAGGGGAGTGGATCCTTCTGGGAGCTGGTAACATCTTTTCTTGATCTGGGTATTGATTCCACTGGTGTGTTCAGCATGTGAAAATTCAGTGATTTATACATTTCAGTTTTGAGGGAGGGGATGGCCAACTTCTCATTAAAGGGCCCTTTTTCCTGCCCAGGATAGTCCAAGCCACCCTAAAACTTACAATCTTAGGTAATTAGTAAGTAACAAAACACAAATACTCAGAAATATATTTACAGAATGCAAAGCCCCTGATAGATCTAGTCCACATGGGTTCTGGAACTAGACAAAAGGAAAATGGCTCTGGTGGTTAATTTAAGGGGGTACATCAAAGGCAGGGGTAAGGTTTCAAGGGCAGAGTCTTGCTTCATGATGTCTTTCAGTCAGTAGGTTGATTGACATCTTGGCAGGTCACACCCATCTCACGTGCTGTGTGGGCCTCGGCAGAGTGGGAAAGAGATTCACATCGTCCCTGGGCAACTGACCAGAGGAAATGTCCACTGGCCATTCCCAGACACCAGATGTCTCTATCCACGAGGCTTCCATGTGTGGTGACCCACATGCAACCCACAGACGGCTCAAGACACTTAAGGTTTTTCTGTATTCATATTATACTTTCATTAAAGGTTAGATATTGCCAGCAAAAATTCAGTTATTAAGTTTTTCAAGTTAAAACACTAAGTAGTTACTGTTAACATTTAACAATTGCCAGATCCAGTATAAATCCAGTGCTTTACACATAGTCCTTCAATTAGTTGTTAAAGACTTGTTTTTCAAAACAAATTGGGATCAAGCAGTTAGTCAAAATGAGCTTCCTGGTAGATTTTATCTTTAGTCACCTCAGCAGAAGACATCAGTTTTTTTTCAGTGATTTCACAAAGCTCCTTTCCCTGTGTTTACTCCAAGTTGCTTTCTTTTTTAGAGACCGTCACTAATACCTGTTTTATTTTTGATAGGACTGACTGCAGTGAATGTGTACCCAGTGCCCAGTCTCCTCACTTCTTTGGAGCTCTCCCGGTGAGTGTCTTGTGAAGGTGGGAGCATGTTTGATCCCTACTAGTTAAGAGAGAGGTGTGGATTCTCTAACAATTTTGTGGTACAAGAAATCTAAATATATTGAAATGTGTGGATAACCTGGAGAAAGGCAAAAGGATGAGTTAGAGGAATAAACCTAATGATTGTAGTGTATACAGTTAAAGGGAGGAGGACCCTCTTGGGATGGAAAGGTGCCTGTGAATTATTCCTCCTTAAAGACTGTGGATGTAGGAGGCGATGAACAAAGGCAGCCCATCATCTTCATGGCAGTGATTTCCTTTTTGTCAACTAGAATCAGGTAATTCTTGATTTTTATTTTTTTCCATTTTTTGTTGGTGCATTATAGTTGTGCATAATGGTAGGATTTGTTAGTACATATTCCATTGCATATGCACCCAATATAATGTGACTGATATCATTCCCTAGCATTTCTCCTTGCTTTGCCACCTCCCTCCCCCTTATCTGTTGACTCTACTGAACTTCACTCTACTGAACTACCTTTGATTTTCATGAGACTCTCTGACGCCCATCCACGCCTTTCTTTTACTTTTTCCTGTTAGTTTCCACATATGAGATAAAACATACAACCCTTGGCTTATTTCTCTTAACATAATGTTCTCAAGTTCTACCAATTTTCCTGCAAATGACACTATTTTATTTTTCTTTGTGACTGTAATTCTTGATATTTAGATAGTGATTTGGAAAACTTTTAAAATTCTATTTTAGTTTTTTTGCTATTTTTGTTACCCATCTTGGCCTGATTTATGGAGAGAACTTCGGAGAGGACTAGTCAGGACCTCATTACTTATGCTGGTGGTCAGCAATAAACATAAATAAGGTTCACTGTATTCATTTTTAACACTGTGTTAGGAATTCAGGACTCAGTTGAGTTCACAGTCTAGAGGTGAGATCAACAGACAAGCAGTGACAGGGGCAGTTTCATAAATGCTGTAATGCTTGAAGATGTTTCAAGAAGGCTTGAAGTAGGTCGAAGGGAAGTGGGCATTGTCCTGTATAGGCAGGGCTGTTGCAAAGATTAAGTGAGATAATATATATAAAATACATAGTATCAGACCAAGTTTCTTTTTGTTGTTACATTATTATTATTATTATTATTATTTTATTTTATTATTATTATTATTTTAGATTCCATCCATTTCTTTCTGTCACATCTTCCTAACAAAATGCCACGTGAGCTGGGCATGGTGGTACACACCTGTAATTCCATCTACTTGGAAGGCTGAGGCAGGAGGATTACACATTCCAGACCAGCCTGGGCACTTTGTAAGGCCTTGTCTTAAAATAAGAAAATTTTAAAAGGGCTGAGGATTTAGCTCAGTGGTAGAGACCTTGCCTAACATGTGTAAGGCTCTGAGTTCCACCATCCCTAGTACTGCAAAAAAAACAAACAAAAAAAACCCAACATGACTCATTACTAGTATTTTTTTTTTTTTTTTTTTTTTTTTTTTTTTTTTTGATACCAGGGATTGAACTCAGGGCCATTTGACCACGGGGCCACATCCCCAGCCCTTTTTTGTATTTTATTTAGAGACAGGGTCTCACTGAGTTGCTAAGTGCCTCGCCATTGTTGAGGCTGGCTTTGAACTTGTGATCCTCCTGCCTCAGCCTCCCAAGAGCTGGGATTACAGGCGTGCGCCACCGCGCCCGGCTCATTACTAGTATTTTATCTTTTCTATTGAACTTGATTATTGCTGAAAAAAATCACATTCAGATGGACACCATAAATTCACAATTTCTAACCTCATCTGAGTTTATTGGTCCTTCTCTTCCCATGTCCTTCCAGTGTCTTGGCATTTGTTCCAAATTACTCTACTTACCTCATGTCATCTCCTCTATGCTAGAGCTAAACTTCCTACTTGATTGAGAAAATACAGGCCATCATGGGTAATCGATTCCACTTGGCTTCCTGTCACCTTGCTTGTCTTCATGTAGACTCATCCATTCTCAGCTTCTTTCCTCTGTTCAGTGCCAGTCCAGCTGTCTGTGCCTCTGACCCTGTCTGCTCTCACTGCTCTGTACTTGTCCTATTAGTTGCTGTCCTCCTCCTATCTCATGTGTGTTCATTGTCTTCCTTTTTCTCAGTCTATATGCACATTTATATTTCTTTTTTTAAAAAATATTTATTTATTAGCTTTAGTTGTACACAATGCATTTATTTTTACGTGGTGCTGAGGATCGAACCCTGGCCACGCGCGTGCCAGGCGAGTGCTCTACCACTGAGCCACAATCCCAGCCCCACACATTTATATTTCTTAATTTAAAAAGTTAATTTACCTTACAACCCATCTATCTACTGTCTATTTACTCTCATCCCTTTCTTATGCAAATTTCTCAAGAATTATTTTCATTTATTGGAAACTGTCAGTTTCCTCAGTTTCCATTTCCTATCCCACTGGCTGCTCACATTAGACTTTCTTTTGTGGAACTTTTCTGTTTTGACCTTTGCTGTCTTTTCTTCAGACAAACAGGCATACTATTGGCTAGCTAATACAATCTGTGTTTTTTCATGTCACATTAGCTGCTAGTTCTCTCTTTTGCATATTCCTCTTCCTCAGCTAACCCTTCAAAAGTCATTTATTCCCACTGTTTTATCTTTGGCCCTCTGCACCTGTCATTGAAAATGATCTCATTTACTTCAGTAATTTCAGCTACACTCAAGTGTCAGTATCAGATTTCCAGCCCAGGTTCTCTTTTCTCAGGCTCAGACCCATGTGTCCAATTTTGTGCTAGATATTTTGATGTGTGCTTTCCCAGGCACATCAGATATGTGTAAAATTAAACTAATTGTCCACCCCTTTACCTACCTTTTCTTGTTTGGTCTTGTGTATTTTTCAGATTTTGGCATTATCTACTTCCTTGATCTTTGGGCCAGAAGCTGAAAATAATTTTTAATTATTCCCTCTGCTTTTCTCCCCACATCTAATACATCTTAAGTCATTTTAATTTTTGCCTCCCGTACATTTCTATAATTCCTTCTCCTCACCTTTGGTGCCTTCTAACTGTATTACCACTTCTTTAGGCTTGTATCAGTTGTTGTCCGGAATTCTTAGTTTTCCTTTAACCAGTAGAACCATGTCATCCAGGCTCCATGGTGATCTAGGTGAAGTGCAAAGCTGACATCGTCTATTTACTTCTTGAGAAATCCTTCAGTGATCCTATACTTGCAGGATCAAGTCACATCCATCCTGACATGGTTTGGTTCTGGTTGCAGCCTCATTTTCCTGCTTTGTCTCCCACCGCTTGCTGTTCAGCATCACCAAACTGCTTGTTATTCACTTCATTTGTCACACCATTGCTTTCCTTCTCTTCTGTGCTCTTGCTCATGTTGGCACCCTTCCTTGGAATGTGCTTCTCATATAAGGTCATGATACAACATTCCTCAAATACTAACCCAGTTTTCATATTTCCTAGAGAGCTTGTCATGGTCTATATTAGGCAAAGTGTTGCCTTCACTAAGTTGTCATAGCAGTATCCGTGTTTCTCTTATGTAGCACTTACGTCATTGTGCATTATTGCATCAACCTATCAATTAATAGAGACCTTGAGGCCTAGAGGTACTAGGTTGCTTCTGAAAACAAAACTCTTAACTAAGCATCTGCTCTACTAAATATTTGAGTTGAAACTCTTTTCCTACTAGTTACTTCTTGTCCCTGCCTCCACACTTTTATTCATTGTGTCCATTTTCCTGGGAATTTGCTTCTTTTTTTCCCCCACATTACCTGTGAAATTCCCACTCATCTGCGAAGGTTTTAAAATTGCATTTCCACTAAATTTTTCTGCATCTCTCCCTCATCCCATCCCACTATGTGTGTGATTTCCTACTGTTAAAAGCTGCTTTACCTTCTTTAAACACGTAACAGAGTTAATCCATTATTACTCTGTATATTCAGATACTTCTCTCTCCCCACCCTTTCAATTTAACATCATTCTCCAGAGTGCTTACTGTATTCCAGGAAGTTTACCAAGGGATGCCTTGGAGATAGTGCCCCTTCTCTAAAGGGCTTATAGGCTGGTTAACAGAAAAATTTCAGTCTAGTGAGAAGAGTTCCACTTGTGTATTAGTCAGATTTCTATAGTTGTGACAAAATACCTGAGATAAAAAAGGAGGAAAGGTCTGTCTATCTTTGCTCATGGATTCGGTCCATGGTTGCTTGGCCCTGTATGGCAGAACATCATGGCAGAACATAATGATAGCAGTGCATGGTGGAAGAAGTTGCTCAACTTATAGGAGCCAGGAAGCAAAGAGAGAGGGAGGAAAGGGCCAGGGTCTCAGTATCCCCTTCAAGGGCACACCCCCAATGATCTAACTTCCTTCCACTAGGCCCTACCTCCTAAGGAGTCCAGCACCTCCCAGTGGTGCTGCTGGGTGGCAACCAATCTTCAACACATTTAAGATCCAAACCATAACAACTTGTCATCTTAAATGATACCTTTTATTTGTTTATTTATTTTATGCAGAAACCTGCTAGAGTGTGTTCCTGACTGGGCCTGTGATGCAAAGAAGCTAGAAATACTAGATGTGAGCTATAATCTTCTCACAGAAGTTCCTATGCGGTATGTGTGCATGAGTGTGTGTGTGTGTGTGTGTGTGTGTGTGTGTGTACTCTTTCCCTAGATTTGGGTTACTTTCATTAGTTCAGTTGACTATGAGGTGATGTGATGTACAATGAGGAATATAGTGATGGCTAATGCAAATGATAAGAAACATAAAGGATTGTGTGACATGCATAGTGATTACTGTGATCAAGTGTATGAAGATTTGATGGTATGTGTTGGTGATATGATAGTAATAATAGTTAATTTTATAGGCTGAGTTATTATGAACTGAATAATGTTCTAAGAACTTCACTTTTATGATCTTACCTAATCCTTCATAAGTCTTATTACATAGGTACTGTCATCCTCATCTTATAAATGAGGAAACTAAGGAGCAGATGGGTAACTCATCTGATATATAACCAGGAAGCAATGAGAGCTGACATTTGAATGTAGTCACTTATAGCAGAGTCTTTGCTTTTTTTTCTTTTTTTCTTTTTTTGGGTGCTAGGGATTGAACTCAGGGGCACTGAGTCACTGAGCCACATCCCCAGCCCTATTTTGTATTTTATTTAGAGTCAGGGTCTCATTGAGTTGCTTAGCACCTTGCTTTTGCTGAGGCTGGCTTTGAACTGGTGATCCTCCTGTCTCCTGAGCCACTGAGATTACAGGTGTGCATACTGTGCCCAGTGAGTCTCTGCTTTAATCACGAAATGGACTTGCACATTTTAAGCACTTAATAGTTTTTATGGTAATGACATTTTTATTATGAATTTATTACATTGTTATAATATTAGTAAATATACTGAATTTTTTAATATTAATAAATGGTATCTAGACTTTATGTCTGGACTTAGAATCTAAATATGTTTATTCTAGAAAATGTTTTAGTTTAGGTCTCCTCTCTGTTGCTTATCTTTCTGAATTCACTGTTTCTCAGAATGACTTTTAGTGACTTTCTTCTACGTGGTGGGAAATGCTCAGGCACTTGTTGGTGATTGTACAGTCTAGAAACAGTGTGTTTCTAATGGTTGTTTGACTCTAGTTAAATAGCCCAGAACATACTTAGAAAGAAAGATATAAGTAAGTTTTTATTTGTTTCTTTGTACTATTCCCCTTAGAATTCTGAGTAGCTTGAGTCTTAGGAAACTGATGGTGGGACACAATCATGTCCACAGCCTTCCGGTGCTAGTGGAGCACATCCCCCTGGAGGTGCTGGACATCCAGCATAATGTCCTCACCAGGCTGCCGGACACCCTCTTCTCCAAGGCCTTAAAGTGAGTACCAGAGGATTTATGTTTCAGAAGAGCAGAATCATTGACTGAGCATATTGCATTGATTTGTCACTGGAGTGATCTTTGGAACTGTATTTATCTGGTAGATAACTATGGATGGAGACTTGGTTGCAATTTTTATGAAAGAAAACATGACAGTGTTTCATGTGGTAGTAATCTTTAATTCAAAGTCAAAATAACGATCAAACACTTAAATTTTTGTGTTGTAAACAGTTTCAGATAGGTTGGGAAGGTACACTGTTTCATTGCAGAAAATGAATATAGTTATGACATTTAAAGAGAAATTGTAACATTTAGATATAGCTTCTTTGAGCAATTTTCAGCTTTTGCACTGGGGAGGAAAAGACATAGCCAAACCATCTTCGAATTGCATCCACATTTGCACAACATTTTGGCTACCTACTTTGAAAAATATTCATTTAAAGGTAATATCCTTCCAAAAGGTGTTGTTTGCCATCTCTTTGTAAATTAACAAATAGATGATATGTCTTCATATATTAAGATCTTTAATCAGGTTTACCTAATGTGTATGTCATCTTTAAATGAAAACCATTTTTGTGGTGGTGGTTTTTTGTTTTGTTTTGTTTTGGTCACTATTATTGTCTTTTTTTATGGTTCTGGAAATCAAACCCAGGGTCTCACTCATGCTAGTCAAGTGTTCTACCATTGAACTACACCCCCAGCCCAAGAAAACTAGTTTTTATTTATTTTTATTTGTTCTTTTTAGATATACACGACAGTATTTAGTATTTAGATATACACAACATATAATATGTACATGGAGTATAACTTATTCTAATTAGGATCCCATTCTTGTGGTTGTACATGACCTAGAGTTTCACTGGTGGTATATTCATATACGAACATAGGAAAGTTATGTCTGATTCATTCTACTATCTTTCTTCTACCCATCCCTGCTCTCTTCCCTTTCTTCCTTTTTGTCTAATCCACTGAACTTCTGTTCTTTCCTCCCTCTGTGTGTTGGCATACACATATCAGAGAGAGCATTTAGCCTTTGGCCTTTTGGAATTGGCTTATTTCATTTAGCAGAATAGTCTCCAGACCCATCCATTTACTGGCAAAAGTCATAAAGTCATTCTTTTTTATGGCTGAGTAATATTTCATTATATCTCATTTTCCTTTTTTAATTTTTTTCTTTTTTAAAATTTATTCTAATTTGTTATATGAGACAGCAGAATGCATTTCAATTCATATTATACATATAGAGCACAATTTTCTTTTTTCTTTTTTTTGTAATATTTATTTATTTGCTTTTAGTTGTACACAATGCATTTATTTTTACGTGGTGCTGAGAATTGAACCCGGGCCACACACATGCTAGGTGAGCGCTTTACTGCTGAGCCACAACCCCAGCCCTAGAGCACAATTTTCCATGACTCTGGTTGTATACAAAGTAGAGTCACACTATTCGATATATCACATTTTCTTTATCCATTCATCATCTGTTGAAGGACACCTAGGCTAGCTCCATAGCTAAAACTAGTTTTTAATCGTAGTTCTTCCACAATATGGAGAACACAATACTGTTATTAATTTAGAGAAATGAGGAAAACAGATAAGCAGTAGTAAATTAACAGAGGGCTACCTGAAACACACAGAAAGCATTTAGATAGGGTGTGGTGGTATGCCTCTGTACCCTTAGTTACTTGGGAGGCTAAAGCAGAAAGTTTGAGGCAAGCCTGAGCAACTCAGCCTGTCAGAAAAAATAAAAAGGATTGGGATGTAGCTAGGATAAATTACTTGCCTAGAACTTTGCCTATACCACAAAACAAAAACAACAAAACATTTATCCCACAAGTTTTTTATTTTCTGTTTAGTGATTTATATATCCCTTAATGTATAATGTCCTTGGTTGGTTATTCCTCAGAATAAAATCTTTTTAAAAAAAAAAATATTTATTTATTTATTTGTTTTTAGTTTTACACAATACCTTTATTTCTACGTGGTGCTGAGGATCGAACCCGGGCCATGCACGTGCTAGGCGAGCACTTTACCTCTGAGCCACAACCCCAGTCCCCAGAAGAAAATCTTTGGAAATTCTAAAACGTGTTTTGAAGGAAATTTTTGCTTTGGAAAAGTTTGTGTGGAGTCTTGATGCAGTGGTTAGTTAACAAGTATTTGTTAGCAATATGTGACACTGCATTTAATTATGCAGTTATGAATAAAATTAGTTTACAGTCTGCTGGGTGTGGTGGCTTACACCTGTTTTCCCAGCAGCTCTGGAGGCTCTGAGTTCAATCCCTAGCACCCCCCCACCCCCCAAAAAATTAGTTTACAATCTTAGAATCTGTAGTAAGGAAATTACTTAGCTATGTGAAACTGTCAATTTATTTTATACTAACTCTGCACAGAATAATTTTAGGATAAAGACATAGCACACACACTCTACCCTCTGTAAATTTAAAAGCTAATTAGGGAATATGGATCATACAACATGAAGAAGATTTAAGAACACACAAGTTTAAGAATATTGGCTTCCTTTTATCGAGAATGCTCTATGCATAGTAAACACCATGCCGGGAAATTCTTAAGTCATATCATGTTTTACCTGTGAGATTGGCACAGATTAAACTGAATTATGATACTCTCAGTGTTGGCAAAAGTGCAAGTACACTGGTATTCTTGCATTTGTCTTGTGGGAGTGCAATTTGGGATAGCCTTTCTGGAGCTCAGTTTAACAATATGTTTAAAAAATCTTTGAAATATATATCCTTTAATTCCATAAATTCTCTTTCTAGAAATGTATCCTAAAGAAATAACTAGGTAAGGATCCAAAGGCGTTCATTACAGTGTCTATAACAGAAATGCAAACAGCTACATATCCGTTATTAGGAGGTTATTGTGGGATTGGTTAAATAAACAGTGATGGTGTTAAAACCAGACAATTTTTTTTTCTGAAGGGTGTCTTCATAATTTAAATATCTGTGAACATGGAATGCAATAACGTCCTTTCAGTAGACATACAGATGGTAATAGATGAAGCTAGGTTAGAGTTGGGCTGCTGCAGAAACCTGGGAAAGTCTCATCTTAATAGTTTGTATCCAGTTGTTAAATATCAGTACCAAGAGGAATTATGGTTAAGATGTGTTTAATTTTTAGTTTTAATCATTTAGTAATTGTCTGAGAATGTTCAACCTAGTCACACCCTATTATTTCCTCTGTCCTTGGCTTGTGTGGTCGAGTTAAAAGGAACTTTGGGTTGGATAGATTCAATTAGAGAAAAATACCTGAAGAAAGTGGTGGTGTTTTGTTTGTTTGTTTGTTTTTTGTTGTTGTTGTTTTGTGAATTTGGGAGCTTGGAATGGCAGCATTCCTTACTGAGTGGTTTCAATAGAAGGTAGCAACGAACACAAAGGAAATGATGAACTGTGTGTGTGTGTGTGTTCTGTCAGTCTCAGATACTTGAATGCATCTGCAAATAGTCTGGAGTCTTTACCTTCTGCCTGTGCTGGGGAGGAGAGTCTGAGTGTGCTGCAGCTGCTTTACCTGACCAGCAACCTCCTCACAGATCAGTGCATACCTGTCCTCGTGGGGCATCCGCACCTGCGAATCTTGCACCTCGCAAACAACCAGCTACAGACCTTTCCCGCAAGGTGAATGAATGCAAACTGTGATGCTTTTGGATCATAACAATAATTCTGCATTTGTCAGACTAAATCATAGGTTTCTAACTGTGACACTTCCTTTATAAGTTGACTTGCTTACTGATACTATAATTTCACTAGTCCCAAAGTAAAAATCTCATCTTAATAGTTTGTATCCAGTTGTTAAATATCAGTACCAAGAGGAATTATGGTTAAGATGTGTTTAATTTTTAGTTTTAATTATTTAGTAATTGTCTTGAGAATGTTCAACCTAGAAAAGTACATAACCTTACGAAATAAAGAAATTCTGAAGATAACTTTTTCTTTTCTCTTGTTAGCACTGTATTACAAATGTTGTTGTCTGTTTATTATATGCACAGATATGTATATATAAGATGCCTACTGTATGCCAGATACTAGGTAGTAGTTGGTTCTCAAGGAATCTAGAGCCATGTTGGGGAAATACACAGGTATCTGGGCATTTGCCATGCAGGTGTGACAAATGCAAGATGTTAAAGATGGGTACAGGTTACCAGCTCTACTACACAGAGCCTGGGGTCGGGTGAGGCCTGGGGAAGAGATGAACAGTAGTTAGCCAGGCTACTCTATAAGAAGACAAGAGATGGTTAAGGCTGTCAAAGTTTTAGACAGTGTTGGTATTTCAAAATACACTTGACAAAAAAAATTTACACCAGGAAAATCCATTTATACCATGAAAGTAGTAATTAAAAATTGTTTTTATAAGTAAGAACATGAGGAAATGGCATGATACAATTTGAATTAAATATTTCATATGCCAGGCGCAATGGCGCACACCTATAATCCCAGCACTTGGGAGGTTGAGGCAGGAGGATTGCAAGTTCAAAGCCAGCCTCAGCAATGGTGAGGCACTTAGCAACTCAGTGAGACCCTGTCTCTAATAAAATATAAAAAAGGGCTGGGGATGTGGCCCAGTGGTCTAGTGCCCCTGAGTTTGATCTCCAGTAGCCCCTCCCCCCCAAAAAAAGTCATATAAAATTATACAATGTTTGTTATAATTTGAATGGTTCTGATTTTGCAGATTTTCTTGGAAATGTGATAAACTCAGAAAAAAATGAATTTAATTGTTAAAAAAAAATTAAAGGTTCTTGAACATTCATGAAATATGAGTTTAAGAAGACAAACAGCCCAGCAGCTCAAGCCACTGGGCTTGGGAGGCCGAGGCAGAAGGATTGCTAGTTCAAAGCCAAACCCAGCAAAAACGAGGCACTAAGCAACTCAGTGAGACCTTGTCTCTAAATAAAGTACAAAATAGGGCTGGGGTTATGGCTCAGTGGTCAAGTGCCCCTGAGTTCAATCCCCAGTACAAACCCGCCCCCCCTGAAAAAAAGAAGACAAACAGGATGAACTTTGTTACTTCCTTGAGCTAGTTCAAACGGTGACTTTTAAAGTGAATGTAGAATCTTAATTTTAGGATGTGGTAGATCTCTTAAAAATTTTATCACATTAATTTAAGTAGCCTCAAATATGATTATATAAAGTGAAAGTGATAGACCACTGACAGAATATATTAATTTGTGAAACTGATGAATAATACCAGGTTTTCTGTTCTGAAACTAATGAATCTCACCCAATTTGATAACACTCTTATTGTTGGAGGGATCAAAAGCAGGCTGATATAAAACTGAAAACATGTCAAAGAAAATGAAAATAAAAAGTAGTAAGGTTGAGAAATAGGAGGAGATGACACAAAATTAGAGTGATCCAATTATAAAACTAAATGGAATTTAGGAGCCATGCATTAAAGAACATGCTGGTTTTATATTGAGAATCAGTCCTCTATCAGGGCAATATTAAAACTCAGGCACAATCCAAATCTTGTTTCTTTTAGACAATTTTCAGAATCCATCATAGTTGTAGGTACTTGGTAAGAAGCTGATTAAGATATGGATACTGCAATTCTATTTACAAGTTAGAAAAATCCAGGCAAGAAGTAGCATAAGGGCAAAGCATGAGAATTGAACATAGGAACATGTTTAAAATATATTAAGTTAAAAAAAATGTTATAAGTCAGGAGTGGTACACACATGTAATCCCAACTACTCAGCATGCAGGATTACAAGTTTAAGGCCAGCCTAGGCAATTTAGCAAGACCCTGACCCAAACTAAAAAAATAAAAAGGGCTGGGGTTGTAACTCAGTGGTAAAGCACTCCTGAGTTTAATCCCTAGAACTACCCCCAGACAAAAGTTATAAAACAATTTTTCTTTAATATTACATCATTTTTAAAATTTGAAAAATATAGTTTTATGCTTTAAAGACAAGAATACTCTCTACCAAAATGTCATCAGGGATTATCTCTGGTAGTGGAATTAAGAGGGTTTTTTTTTTTTCTTTTTTCCTATTTGTCTCCATTTTCCCATTTATTTTAGTGATTATGTATTATTGTACTAAAGAAAATTTTCTTAGTTATTAAAAATATTTGTGAATTTTTAGCAATAGAATATTTGTGAAAGACATAAAATTAATGTAAAACAAAACTCATTTTGAGAAATTTGGTAGGAAATTCAACAAAATCATAATAGTAATTCTTTCAGATTGCTAGTTTATTGATAATTCTTTTTCTTTTTCTTTTCTTTTTTTTTTTTGGTACCAGGGATTGAACTCAGGGGCACTCGACCACTGGGCCACATCCCCAGCCCTTTTTTGTGTTTTATTAGAGACAGGGTCTCACTGAGTTGCTAAGTGCCTCACCATTGCTGAGGCTGGCTTTGAACTCCAGATCCTCCTGCCTCAGCCTTCCGAGTGCTGGGATTACAGGTGTGTGCCACTGCGCTTGGCTTCTTTTATTTTTCAAACTTTTTCTCCATGTTACAGCAGTTTATTTTTATAATTTTTAAACCAATAAATTTATCAGAGCTATTTGTATTTTAGATAAGGATATTAGTTTTAGGAGCACTTTTAGTCCCAAGCATAGTGCTGTGTGTATAAATAAGAACCTGATAAGTGTTTAGTGGAGATAAATTATGTTTTGAACAGATAACTAGAAACTTAAACCTGAAAAGAATCTTGGTGATGATTTAGTACAATTTTTTCATTTTATAGCTGAGGCTGTTGGTCTGCTTGATAATACCATACTTAGTGGTTAGCTACTAATATAGCTAATCAGTGGTGAAGCAAGGACTAGAACTAATCTCTCAACAACAGGCTAGTGCTTTTTCAGCTCCTTCTTGCAAGTCAGGTAACAGGAAGATGTTCGTGTTCAGCAGCTGTTAGCCTTCGAAACACACTGAGTGGTAAATCAGGTGCAAATATAGCAGGGCTGGTTATGTTGGAGAGCCTATGCCTGGCTGGTGTCTAGTTGTTTCCTTTCACTAGTCCTCTGAGGTCTAATCCTCTGAAGTACACCAAGCTGGCCTTCCATACTCAGTGGCTGTAAAATAGCACTTACTTGGCTGCTGCTGTTTTTTGGTGTAATGTGGTATTTTGGTATTTATTTTTCAGCAAATTAAATAAATTGGAGCAGTTGGAGGAACTGAACTTAAGTGGCAACAAACTTAAAACCATTCCTACAACCATAGCCAATTGCAAAAGGCTGCACACCCTTGTTGCACACTCCAACAACATCAGCATTTTCCCAGAAATATTGCAGTTGCCTCAGATCCAGGTACTTTTTTGTGTGCTGGAAGAAGTCCTTATGGGGGGAAATAGCAGGAGTGTGAATGAGATGTATTTTTGGGGTCAGGGGGAGGGTCCTGAGGTTAGAAGGCAAGTGTGGGCCACATTCCCAGTCCAGAGATACTTCTCTTATAAGGAAGAAGAAAGGAGTATGAATGAGATTGTTCTTTATAAGGAAGAAATAATATTCTCTTCTAATATACTCAGTTTGGAATTCAAGTATGCTTAATTCATTCCTGGGAAGAAATTTAGTTATCCTTTGAGGATATAATAGGAGATTGAGTGTTGGGAATAAAGAACTAAACTAGAATTTATTTTTTGATTTCTGTTTCTTCTCAGTTTGTAGACCTAAGTTGCAACGACTTGACAGAAATTCTAATTCCAGAGGCTCTGCCTGCTACGTTACAAGACCTTGACCTAACTGGAAACACAAATCTGGTTCTGGAACACAAGACACTGGACATGTTTAGGTGGGGGAAAAAAATCTGAAATTAAGTCCACATGTGTCTGGAGGCGCACCAACCATCTGTAGATCTTCTTTAGGACTGTGGACTCTCAGTTAAAGGAATAGAATGAATTAGACCAGAAAGAACCTAGGTTCTCTTCTTTCATTCCTTGATTTAGCTATAAATGGGTGTTCTATTTCATCGTTAGTCTATTTATGTACAACTAAGCCCCATGTGGAATATTTTTACATGGAAGGCACAGATATTTTAGGCATCACAGGTCACATTACAACATCTGAGAGACGATACATGTTAATTCATTGTACCAAGTCTTTATTGTATTACAATACTTAAAATAAGTAGACAGTCGGCTGAAACTTAACAAGTCCCATTAATTGTAATGATATTTGCCCCTGTTTTTTCCTCCTTCCCTTTCCTTTCTTCTGCATCCAAACCAGAGGTTCATCATACTACTTTCATTCAGCCTATTTGGAAATGCATCTTAGTCTGTCAAGAGATTATTTTATAAAAACATGTTATTGTTCAGATAGTTTTTGTAAAATATAATAGACAATATGGTATAACCTTCCTTCCTTCTACAGCCACATTACAACCCTGAAAATTGATCAGAAACCATTGCCAACAACAGATTCTACAGTTACATCAACCTTCTGGAGCCATGGACTGGCTGAGATGGCAGGACAGAGAAATAAGTGAGTATGTTGGTCATGGAGACTTGAGAAAGAAAAAAGGCAGCTCCTGGCATCTGGGGACTGGTCTGAAACTCACAGCAGGGCCATGTAGTTCTGTTGTGCATAAACAAATCACATAATGTCAACATCAGATAAGATCCTGAGATTGTGGTAAAGTAAATAAAAACAAAATGAATGTATAGGCCACAGAACACCCAGCAGCCCCCTCACAGCTTTCTCCTCATGCTGATTTTCCTTCTCTGTTGATGAGATTTATTGAGGGACCCAACTCTGTGATTGCCCTGATTTCTCATAGCCCACAATCTGGTATGATCCTCCACTTCTCAGACTCTTCCCCAAAATGGTCCATCTAAAGCCCACATCCTACACGAGGTTCTTTCCAGTACCCTCTTTCCTTTACACCCTAGGATTCCATGCATTCTTCCTTCCTGTAAGGAATACCAAACCCATCTTCACCGATAGGTATGCTGTGGTGGTCTTTGGAATTGACAGACAACATTGATGAAGCCAGTTTCTAATCACTTCTACAAGAACACATCTCACCTTGCCAGCCTTTGAAGACCTTGCAAGGCTGTATAAACTGCCCATGAATGGGACTGAATTTCACTGTTCCTTAGGACATCTGCTCTTTCAAATACTGCTTACTTATCTGGGGACATTTTCATGTATAAATTTAAGATTTACCACATTCTTCTCTACCTTCAATTAATAATTATTATCTATTTATTTATTTACTTTTGGTCCTGGGGTTTGAATTCAGTGGTGCTTTTACTACTGAGCTACTTCCACAGTGCTTTTTATTTTTTATTTTGGGACAGGGTCTCGCTAAGTTGCTTAGGGCCTCCCTAAGTTGCCTCGGCTGGCCTTGAACTTCCAATCCTCCTGCCTCAGCCTCCTGAGTTGGCTTGGATTATAGTCATGCATCACTGTGCCCAGCTAATAATCAATTCTTAAAAGGATGCTCCCTGAGGAATAATTGTTTACCAACAGCTTTCTTTGATGATTGTATTTCTTATCTTTCTATTCTAGGCTTTGTGTGTCTGCCCTAGCTATGGATAACTTTGCAGAGGGGGTGGGAGCTGTATATGGCATGTTTGATGGGGACCGAAATGAGGAGCTTCCACGCCTGCTGCAGTGCACAATGGCAGATGTGCTTTTGGAAGAGGTACAGCAGTCAACAAATGACACAGTTTTCATGACCAACACTTTTTTGGTATCTCACAGGTAAGCAGGTGGGTTGAATAATCCCTAACTCAGCTCTACTTTTGGGAAATAAATATAAGTCAGAAGGTGAGGATCTAAATTCTGGGTGCCAGATCAAAGAGAGACCTGCTCCTTCCATGATTATACTCTCAGTATCAGCAAGGATTGTGGGAACCTTGGCATGTCATAGAGCCTGTGGAGTCAAGTGCCTTCTCTGTTGAACCCGAAGGCTGCTGAGGACTTGGGAAGCCCAGAAATTATGTACAGAAGATTGTGGGTTTTTTTTTTTTTTTTTTTTTTTTTTTTTTTTTTTTTTTTGTGGTGCTGGGGATTGAACTCAGGGCCTTGTGCATGTGAGGCAAGCACTCTACCAACTGAGCTACATCCCCAGCCCAGAAGATTGTGTTTTTATAGATGTACTTATACATTTTTGGGGAGGATGATGGTAAGATTTTATGGTTCTCCAAAGAGTCAACAGCCTACAAAAGGTTAACACGCACTGGTCAGATTCATGTGTTTAGAATACTTTGTACTGGGGGTTTACCCAACTAAGTTTCTCATTAAAGTCTAACCACTCAGCCAGATGTGGTGGCGCACTCCTGTAATCCCAGTGGTTTGGGAGGCTGAAGCAGGAGGATTACAAGTTCAAAGCCAGTCTCAGATATTTAGCAAGGCCCTAAGTAACTTAGCTCCTGTCTCAAAACAAAAACTAAAAAGGGCTGGATGTGATAGAGTGGTTTAGTACTCCTGGGTTTATTTTCCTGGTGTCTCCCCCCAAAAAAGTCTAAGCCACTTAAGGGCAACACCCCCAACTACTGAAAATCTTAGTAGGCAATGGAGTGTCTTGCACATCTGGTGGGCTGCATAAAAGGATATGAACAGGTTTAAAAGGTTTTAAACTTAGGGCTGAAATGGAACAGTCTGGAGCTCGGGCCAGTTTTAACTGTCATTGTTACACAAAGCATGATGTTGGGAAAGGAGTCCACTTTTCAGTAGAACTGAGCTGGATACTTGACAAAATTAAGCGTGTGGGAAAGGGAACTCAATATAAGAAGCACCTTCCAAGAACCAGGCAAGGTACCATACATTTTTCATCCTTTTTTTTTTTTTTTATATACTGGGGATTGAACTCAGGGATGCTTTACCAATGAATTACATCCCAGTCATTTTTATTTTTTATTTTGAGATAGGGTCTCACTAAGTTGCTGAGAGTCTCATTAAGTTGCTGAGGCTGGCCTTGAACTTGGTATCCTCCTGCCTCAGCCTCCCAAGTTGCTGAGGTTACAGGCCTGTGCCATTGTGTCCAGCTTCATCCTATATCTTTAGTTATCAAAACAAAGCAAACAGGTAGATATTTTATCAGAGAAATTTCTTAGAGAAATAACTTGATGAGGATATATAGCCAGTAAATGACAGAGCTGGAATTTGAAACTAGATTCTTCTGGTAGTATGTGCTCTGTGTTAGTATTGTGTCCTAAGTGCAGGCAGTTTTTCCAGGGCTGGTATCCTGAGCTTCATCAGAAACTTATTAGAAATCCAGAGTATTAGGCCAGCCCCTTGTCCACTGAATCAGAAACTCCAGGGCTAGGTCCAGCAATCTATACTCTAACAATTATCAGACTCTCTGGATGATTCTGATATGCTGAAGTGTGAAACCCCTGATTTAGGAAGTCTCTGATCAGACACAAGCAGTAGAGAAAGATGTACCTGCACTGCCCATCCCCCCACCCTCTCTGGAATAGCTCTTTTACCATCAGCTAAGAGTCTAAGGCAGTTTCACCCATAACAAGAGTCTACCTTCAGGTGGATAGGGGTGAGGCTGCTTCAAAATCCCATGGCACGCCGGGCGCAGTGGCGCACGCCTGTAATCCCAGCACTTGGGAGGCTGAGGCAGGAGGATCGTGAGTTCAAAGCCAGCCTCAGCAATGGTGAGGCACTTAGCAACTCAGTGAGACCCTGTCTCTAATAAAATACACAAAAAGGCTGAGGATGTGGCCCAGTGGTCGAGTGCTCCTGAGTTCAGTGTTCAATCCCCGGCACCAAAAAAAAAAAAAAAAATCCCATGGCAGAAAAATGAGGGAAGGATGGGTGTGAAGGACTGCCACTTTTAAACTAGCCACTGTGTCTTCATTTTTCTTTCTTTTTAAACAGGAAATTAGGAATGGCTGGCCAGAAGCTGGGTTCCTCTGCTCTTCTGTGCTACATCCGCCCTGACACTGCTGATCCAACAAGTAGTTTTAGCTTGACTGTGGCTAATGTTGGCACATGCCAAGCAGTCCTATGCCGAGGTGGGAAGCCAGTGCCCCTTTCGAAAGTCTTCAGCCTGGAACAGGACCTGGAGGAGGCACAAAGGGTGAAGGATCAAAAAGCCATCATAACAGAGGTGCATCTCTGCCAGTCACTTTTGCTGTCCAATTTTAGTGAAGCGTGCTGTGAATAAAGGCAGTGAAGATCCATTTCTTCCTGTTATACCTTGTAAATTGTATCCGATCTATATAAAATGTTCATTTCATGTTGTTTCAGTAAGAGCACTAGAAGAAAATTGGAGTAGTTAAGGACTAGCAAAAAGAAGAAGCAAAGTTAATTAGAAAAGTCCTAATTTGCAATCCTTTAAATGAATAGCTAACAAGTAAAATGCTTAGGGTCTCACTAAATTGCTGAGGCGGACCTCAAACTTGTGATTCTCCTGCCTAGCCTTCTAATTCTGTGGGATTACAGGTGTGCACCACCATGTCTGGCTCTACTTAATCTATTTTTTTTTTTTAAATGGATTGTTGTGCTTTTGGTCTAAAAAGCAATGAGATCTAAAACCTCATTGGCAAACTCAAGGATACTTATTTTCTTCTGTTGTCTTCTAGATGTTTTATAAAAGTTTTGATTTTTTTACATTTAGGTCTTGGTCTGTTGTGAGTTAATTTTGTGAAAAGTGTAACGTCTGTCTAGATTTTTTTTGGGGGGGGGGTCATGTGTATGTCCAGTGGTGCTGGCAACATTAAAAAAAAATATTTTATTTGTTTTTTTTTTTTATGTGGTGCTGAGAATCGAACCCAGTGCCTCACATGTGCTAGGCAAGTGCTCTACCACTGAGCCACAACCCCAGCCCCTTGCTGGCAATGTTTAAAAATAATTATCCTTTCTCCACTGTAATGCCTTTGCTTCTTTGTCAAAGATCCGTTGGCTGTGTTTGCGTGGGCTCTACCACTGAGCTACATCCCCAGTCTCTTCCCTACCCCATTTTATTTCAGACAGGATCACTAAGCTGCCAAAGCTGGCCTTGAACCTTAGCTCCTCCTGCTTTAGCCTCCCAAGTATCTGGGTTTACGAGTGTACACCACTGCAACCAGCTATTTTTACGTTATTTTAAAATCCATGAATAACTTTTGTCTGTTATTTTACAGGGACTGTTCCTTCAGAATTTTATTAATATTATGACTACCCACATTTTATTTTCATTTTATAGATGAAGAAATAGAGTTTGTAACAGATTCTGGTAAATAAAAGCCAGAGAATGACTGCAAGCGTGAAATTAATTTATTGATGATTTTAGAGTTTTTGTTTGTTTTTTATTGAAGAGAAATCAATAAAATCAATTTCCAGCATATGAAATTCCCAACCTGCAACCAGGGTGATTCCTTTTCTTCTAAGTTTAGAGTGATAGGGGATCCTATTTAATCTGCTGTTCATTCTTGGTGCAGCCCCTACAGAGTATGTAAATTATGCTACATATTCAGACTTTTCTTTAAGGTCAAATAACCATAAAGACCATTTAGTGCTTTAGCTACCTAGAGTCTTATCCATTGGAAGTCTTTTCCGTACCAACTGTTCCTTTAAATGAGAAATTATTTTCAGTGACACATCTGAGTTTTGGCCTAAGAGTACTAGGGATGGAGAATTAAAGACAGTTCTGCTTATTATATTTCTAACATGTTCCTCTCAGCATGTCCTTCAGGTTAGAACAAATATCTTTTAAGATGGTGGTTCCTTGAATTCACTTAAAATTATACTGATCCTAGGGCACATCATATGATAACATAAATTATTTTATTGTATGCCCCTAAATCATTTTGTCTTGAAGAGATAAAATGTTACATGTTTTTGTTGCTTTTTTTCTCAAAATTTTTGTTCTGCTCTTCTCTAGGATAACAAAGTGAATGGGGTAACCTGTTGTACCCGGATGCTGGGCTGTACATACCTTTACCCTTGGATCCTCCCCAAGCCCCATATATCTTCCATACCTCTTACTATTCAAGATGAATTGCTGATTCTGGGAAACAGAGCATTGTGGGAACACTTGTCATATACAGAAGCTATCAACGCGGTGCGTCATGTACAAGATCCATTAACAGCTGCTAAGAAACTGTGCACATTAGCACAGAGCTATGGCTGTCAGGATAATGTGGGGGCGATGGTGGTTTATTTGAACATTGGTGAGGAAGGCTGCACTTGTGAAATGAATGGACTCACCCTCCCAGGACCTGTGGGATTTGCTTCCACCAGTACCATCAAAGATGCTCCCAAGCCAACCACTCCTTCCTCCAGTAGTGGCATTGCCTCTGAGTTCAGCAGTGAGATGTCCACCTCGGAGGTGAGCAGTGAAGTGGGCTCCACTGCTTCTGATGAACATAACACGGTGGGCCTGGAGGCTGGTTTACTTCCACGGCCAGAGAGGCGCTGCAGTCTCCACCCAACACCCACCTCTGGGGTGTTTCAGCGCCAGCCTTCTTGTGCAACCTTCTCCAGTAATCAGTCTGACAATGGCCTTGACAGTGATGATGACCAGCCTGTTGAAGGGGTCATAACCAATGGCAGCAAGGTAGAAGTAGAAGTAGATATCCACTGCTGCCGAGGAAGAGATCTTGAGAGCTCGCCTACCCTTACAGAGAATTCTTCCACCCCATGTCCTGAGGAACATGCTAGAGGGTTGTTTTTTGGGATCCGGAGACAGAACAGTGTAAATAGTGGCATACTTCTGCCAATGTGCAGGGACAAACTGGAGTTACAGAAGTCTCCTTCCACTTCCTGTCTCTATGGCAAGAAGCTCTCCAATGGCTCAATTGTGCCCCTAGAAGACAGCCTGAACCTCATTGAAGTGGCCACAGAAGCACCCAAGAGGAAAACTGGCTATTTTGCGGCCCCCACTCAGCTGGAGCCAGAGGATCAGTTTGTTGTACCTCGTGACCTGGAGGAAGAAGTGAAGGAGCAAATGAAGCAGCATCAGGAAAGCAGACTTGAGCCAGAGCCCAGTGAAGAGGATCGGACAGAGACTCTGGAGGAGTTTGACACAGCGCTGTGATTCTGCCACTGTAGTGGGCACAATGTCAGAGTGGGCTTTTGTGGTGTTGGGGAGGGACCCTTCCAGAGGCATTTTGCCTCTATGTTTCTAACCAGAGATGTGTGGGGTAAAACTCAGAGCCAAAAAAGGTAAGAGCTATCAGGGCCTGACCCTGGATGAGCCAGTACCACCATCAGTGTTAAGTTTTGCATTTAACCTGCATTGGAATTCCCAGAGTTACTGGGAGGAAAGCAGAAGTTGTTTTCTGTCAGTCCTACCACCTGCCATTAACCCTTTCTCTCCTAGGATCAATTTGAGAATTTGCCTGCCTGGGCAGGAAAGGGACTATTTCTGTGGAGGAAATAACTGAAGGTTGGTTCCCTTTACTAATTGCTGCTGATGGATCTCTGTGACAGAGAAATCACCTTATCTTTCAGACTAACTAATGGGGTGTGATGTGACTAGTCACATGGCTTTTCATTCTTCTCTACGAGAATATAGCCTATCAAAATGATGTTTATTGGAGATGTAGAACCAATCAAACAGATAATTTATGTATGTAATGTAATGAGAGCACTTTTCATTGACTGTGAACTTTTTATTTTTGAATCTGCACTCGAGCCAATCTTAGAGGCAGCCCAACACCTTTGTTCATAGGCAGAGAGATAATTGGGTGTTGGAGCCTTCTGTGAGGGTACTTGGAAAGGCCCTGGATTGAGCTGTTGGATGTCAAAGTGTGAAAGCTCCTGAGGAACTTGGGGTAGAGAGGGATCTTCTTTTGGGGATGAAGATGGGGAAGGAGTGAAGACTAAGATGACTTTCCCCACATCAGAAAAAGAGAGTCATTCCTTGAGAGATGTGACACCCACTAAGGAATGTGATTCAAGCAGATCACAAGGTAGGCACTTGGGGATTGGCCTCTTTTCCCTACCGTGTGGTAGAGTTAGCAGCCAGCTTCCTGACAGGCAGGGCCACGGCCAGCATTGCTGGCGTCCAGGAATCTTGAATTAGAACAGATGATTCCCAAACAGATGGAGGCCATGTGAGAACAGATGGGTAGATGGAGCCTCACAGACGTGTTCCTTCTTTCTCTAGAGTGAGAAATGGTTTTCTAGAATGTTGGAAGTGAGTTGTTAAACCTTGCTCTAAAGGTTTGACAATATACTTATCTGAAAACTGCCAACACACTTTATGTGGTTTCAGAGTCCTGGACTCAATACCAATATGAGAGAGTTTTGAGAAATTCTTAACTTGATTTTTTTTTTTGTTTTTTTGCACATTCCATATAATTCTAGCAAAATGCAGTTCCTTCTGTACATTTTGTTGCTTTTTCCATTAGAAGATTTTCTTAAGCAAACTCATTCCTATTTATAGTCCTATAAAATTTTGGCATTGCTTGATTGATTTTTACCCAATGGGAAATGTGCTTTGAAGTTTTAAAACATTTCACAGTTAAAAAAAAAAAAAAAAAAAGAGTGGAACCATTTTTAATTTGTTTTATCAGAAACAAAATGTTAAATATAATGTTGAAAGTATATGTTAATTCCTTTGTGGTTCTTTTTGGGAGGTTTTTGGGGAGGCAGTTTTTGTTCAAAGCAATAGTCAAAAATTAGATGACCTGTTCACAAATAGTTATGTCTCTTCATTCTCTCAGAGGCCCCATACCCATGTGCATGTGTCAGTGGGGTACATTCTTGGGGGATTCTGTATACCCCATTGGCTGCCTAATGTTCAACCCCTCAAGAATTTGAACTTGAGTCCCCAGATCACCAGGAACAATTGACTTCCTTCTGTCAAACTACTGATCAGCTACTGAAAAAATTTAGAACTCAGGTCTTTGATTTGAAGTGGGGAATATGGTGGCTCATACAAAGTTTAGGTGCTGTTAGAAAGATGGGTACAATAGTATGTTGCCACCTTATTTTTATATGGGAATGAAAAAAGAAAATGAAGGAAGAACCCAAGATATTAGTGATGGGTGATGTTAAACATCTTCCTACTCAGCAGAACCTTTGGGTTCTGAACAGACTAGTGAGTGATGTTCTCTAAAAATTAAAGCTATTTTGGGAAAATACCACTTTAGTAGTATAGTCTTATAAAAATTGTCCTTTATCTGTGAATACTTTTCTTCTATTTGTTTCCTGTCCTACTTATTGGAACCACCTCAAAACCCAGGTCCACACTGACTTTACCAAAAGTAAGTGTGTTTACTTTTTGGTCAAGAAAACTCTGAAATTCCACATGTATTTTAATGTGGTGGAGTTATTTTCAGGTACCATTAGGTCTGTTTGAAACCTCTAATATAGGATATACCAAAACTGATTATTCTTTTTTTTTTTTCAATTTCCTTTCATTCGTGTCCTTCTACTGTTGTTCTGTATTAAAACAGAAGGTTAAAAGGCCATAGTCCATTACCAAAAATACAGACCCCATTTGACCTATGAAATAATTGACAGATGTTGTGTTACCTGAATAGGCTGTCAATGAAAGCCAGTAATCTGTCTGCAAATGAGTGTCATCTTCTCAATACCTTAACTCAGAGGGTGTGTTCCCCAGGTGGGCAGAGTATAGGTGATCTCTAAAATGGAGATCCTGGACTCTGCATGATTCTTGGGTCTCTGCGTGTACTTCCCACTTAACAAGAGTTTAAGATAATTTCTGAAAAAAAAAAAAATACTCCTGGTTATGGGTGCGGTTCAGGAGTCCCATGGGGAAGGGAAAATACATGTGGCTTGCCAGCCAAGTATCCTTTTTTTTTTTTTTTATCCAAATGGATTGGAAATATATCTGAAATTTTCAATGTTGGTATGACATAAAGCTCTAGTGCTACCATAGTCAAGTCATTGAATTACCATTTCTGACGTGAGGGCTTTATTATACTACTGTAGAGTGTATATGTGCAATAAGTCAGTGAACCCATTTTCCTGGTGTACAGAAGAGCCAACACGAGCAGCGTGGTATCACTGGGTGCTATTACAATTGCTTGTAGCGAGTACTATTTTCCAGGAGATGGAGCCAGTTATGTTTGGCTGATCTACTACTAAATGATGCTCTTCTTTCCATGTAGACCTTCAACAAAAGCAGGTACTTGGAAGCCACAGGCTCACCTTCTTTATCTATTCAATAATTATTAATGAAGAGACCTCCATAAGGGAACATTTGGCTGTTAATGATAAATGTATCAATTACTAAAGAATTAGTCTCCAAGCCATCCAGTGATGTCCACAGCATCACTGTAGAACTGTCTTGTCACTTTTTACTTCCCTCTGGGTGGAGCCTTCCAGACTCCCCAATCATGGACACAAGTTATTCTTTCTTTCCAGTTAGTGACTTTGCCCCGTGGTTGGGTAAGCACTTCCTAGACTGAGAAAAGCGGCTACAGTCAAACTTGCTCTGTTTCCCTCATTTGGTGATTAATCAACATAAGCTCCTTGTATTCTAAATCTCATGCACCTCTCCCAGATGCTGTAGGGTTTCTCTAACTGTTGCCACTGGATGTCAGCCAGACAGTGGGCTCATATCTTATGGTTTTGTGCAATCATCGTCGTATTGTAGTCCTAAGACTCATTATAGTGTATTTTTGATATTTTTGAAATGTGTTAAATTTTTTAATTCAATAATATGAGCCAGAGCATGTTGCAGCAAATCTATTGTTTGTAAAAAATAACGATAACAATAAATAAAATAAAATGGAATATCTTTTTCATGCCTTTGTTTTAAAATGGAATGCTTGTTATTTTACAAATATTTTAGCATGAATCTAGAATTTTCTCTTCTAATTTTTATTATAGAATTAGGTTCTTAACCAAAAGTAGCTTTAGGATTTTTCTTGTTTCAGGGCAAGATGAGCAAGAACAAAAACATGAAGCCACATTCCATGACATTATAAGGCTATGAGTTAAGGCAAAATATTCTTGAACACCTTTTGTATTAGCTTTGTATCACTGTAACAAAATATTTGACACAGGCTACTTATGAAGAAAGAGTTTTATTTAGTTCACAGTTTGGGAGGCTCAGGGGCTTGGTGCTGGCACTGGCTAAGGTCTCAGTTGTGTCACATTGTGGTGGATAGCAATGGCAGAAGCATGTTTGGGAGCCAGCGATTACATCTCACACCAAGAAGCAGAAAGAACCGTGTGAGACCCAACTCAGGCTTTTATAACAATCCCCTCTCAGAACTACCAGAGGATCTCAGGAGAACCATTTCTGAGGGCTTACACCCATCAATCTAAGGTACTCCTGTGAGGCCCCACCTCCCATTTGCACCACCCTGTGGATTAAGCCTTCAATCACAGTGGACTCTGGGGGACACTCCAACCACACCTAAACCAGAGTACCATTTCAAGTGAAATAGCAATAAAGGTTTTTAAGAAACATATTCTGACTTGGTTCATATGTTCAAAGTAATCTCAAAGATGGGAAGCAGTCCTTAGTAACATGAAGGTTATTAGCTGATCAGAAGGAACTTGATTATAAATAATCTGCAGCTCCTCTTAAATAATCACAGAGTGGGTGATGTTAGGCCGCATGGAGAGTGGGCCATCACATGTTCCATAGCAAAATGGCTTCATGGCAGAACTTCAGTTTAGTGGTGTTGGCTTCCAACGTGCTTATAATCCACCGTGCTTATAATCCAGCCTACAAATAGGTGCTCCCATCCTTGACCCCACTGTTGTCTCCTTACTTCCAAGGAAGATTAGCTACCTTGCTCCAAATAAAGGACATGTTAAGGTCATTTTGTAGATTTCCTCTTCATCTAGAGAATGAACAGTTTGAAAATTTAGGTTTGACAACTGTTGCCTCAACACCTTCAGTGTGCCTGTTACTAGACCACCATCTACTTTAATACCCTAGTTCCATGAGATATGCCTCCATGGTCCAGAGTGGCAGAAACAAATTCCTCTGGGTATGTTCTCCACTTCATACAACATTCCCTGGGACATGAAGGCAAAAGCATGTTAGTCACTGATTGGGTGAGTCAGTAGGTCTGAGTTCTGAGTTTTGTCTGTTACTTGAAAGTTGTCATTTAGGCAAGTTACTTCACCTTCATAAGGCTTGTGCACTCTGGTGTGTTCTCTTTTCTCTCTTTCTCTTGCAGTGCTGAGAATTGGACTGAGCACCTCGTGCATGCTAGGCAAGCACTCTGCCACTGAGCTGCATCCCCACCCAATATTTCTCATTTAAGAAACTAGTATCTGTCATCAGTCATGAACTCAAATAAGAGGACCCAAAGTATTTTAGCACAATGATATACTTGGCCCATAGCATTCAATGAAATGTTAATTACTAGGTAAAACACTTGGCCTTCTTGAACCTTGTTTTCTATAACATGAATAACAAATCTTGACCTTGACAAGTGGTGACGTGCTAAAGTCTTTGAACCTTATAAAACTATGGACATGTGTTAGTGTTGTTAAAGTCACCAATGGGCTCCTATCAGTGAAGAGAGCTACATCTCAGGAGCTGGGTTTGGGTATAAAGCTGAAGTCAGGTCCTCATTTTATCCAGCAAAAGACCCAGCATGGGCAAAGGTCACTTAACAGGGACATGATCTTTGAGAATAAATGCTAGGTGAGACCGGTGTATGTGTGGGTTATTCTCTTGAGGAGTGGGTGTTTGAGTTTTGCTGCTGTTAAAATCTCTGCCACTCTGAGAAATTCATGTGGACTCTCGTCACTGCCCCAGGCTAAGGGTGACAGGAAACACTTTTCTGTAGCATAGTGGACTTTATTCCAACTGAGCAATAGAGATTTCCAGTTGACTGTTTTCCTCCAAGCTTTGTTTTCCCGATTTCTGCATGAATTTTACTTCCAACTTTTTATTTATTTATTTTTTATCTTGGATAGGTTCCTTAACAATTAACTATGGAAAAGCAAGAGAATACAAAAAAGACCTAGGTAAAGAGAATGTAAATATTTCTGGTTGGATCTGACACAAACTGAAACATTTGAGACTAACTGTAAAGCACAAGAACAGGTATACAACTTCAGATGACAATTACTGAAAAAACGTTTTAAGATTCCATGTCAGAAATCTATTATATTATGAAGATGGTTCAGGGGGATGAGGGTCACTATCTACCTTGGAAGGCCTGCAAGTAGGGGAATGCAGAAGTGAAAACTCTCCAATAAGCTTTTGGAGTCTAGTAAAATTAACTGCTTTATCTTTGAAATTAGTTGAATGACATATTTAAGAAGTCTGTGAATTTTCTCACTATTTGTAAACCTCATGTTTAAAAAAATTTAAAATATTTCAAAATGAATTCCAGTGGAGGGGGCTGGGGATATAGCTCAGTTGGTAGAGTGCTTGCCTTGCATGCACAAGGCCCTGGGTTCAATCCCCAGTAACCCCCCCCCCCCACACACACACACACAAAGAATTTCAGTGGAAGGGCATGCCACAAAATAGAAACCATCTTGGAATAGCTGGTGGGAAACATTTTCCCTGAACCCTGAGGCAGGAGTCCTGAGGAGGATCACACTTGCTAAAATCATCTCTTTCCCAGAATCCCAACTCCCATCTCTTAAAGAAGGGGGCTACATAGCAGTATGCAGGTGCAGGAATCCCTCCCCTTTGGGGACAGGGGAGAGTAACCCATTTAGAATTCACTCACAGAACGACTTTAAAGTCCTTCCCTGGGACCAAGCAAGGATTGCTGTTACCTTTTGGCAACTCAAGATAGTTACAACAGGTAAGATTTCTACCATAACGCTGGACATGCTACCTTCTGATGTGTTGTTCTCAACTTTTGAAATTTCTCTGGCTAGTTAGCTATTTCCACTATTATCATATGGTAAAAGAACACCACCATAAGGGGATACCCTGACTTTAAAAAATATATTTATTTTTTAGTTGTAGTTGGACACAATACCTTTATTTTATTTATTTATTTTTACATGGTGCTGAGGATCGAACCCAGGGCCACACATGGGCTAGGTGAGCACTCTACTGCTGAGCCACCACCCCAGCCTGGATACCCTGACTTCTGATGTTGCTTTTTTTTTTTTTTTTAAATTCTAATTTGTTATACACATTTGCAGAGTACATTTCATTTCATATTACATATAAAGAGCACAATTTTTCAAGTTGCTGGTTTAATATAAAGTATTTTTACAATTGTGTCTTCATACATGTATTTAGGGTAATCATGGATAACTCAGTCTGCCATTATTCCTGTCTCCTTGCCCCCTCCTCTCTCTCCCCCCTTGATGTTGCTTTTTGTACTAATGTTTTTTCAAGTGATCAAGGACATATTCATCTCCCTTTACAATAGAAAAATGAGACAATTAACTCTGCATTCGTACCAAAGGAAGCACTTATAAAATAGAGTACGTGAAAACCAGTTCTTTGCCGTGGCTGTGAAGGACCTCTCTTGAGAGAGGCGATGGGGCTGGGTTGACATTTACGTTCCGGAAGGCCTCCCTTAGAGCGTCCCAGACCACAGGTATTCGGGTACATCCCTGCCATTTCTCTGCTCTCCTTGGCTGTCTTTGTAGAGCTTCTGTTCCCGGTAGCTCCGCAGAGCCAGTACCACACTGGCACTGTACATAATCACCAGAAGACAAGCAAAAGTGGCTGCTGCACCATCAGTGCCTGCCAGCTGGCAGTTCATCCAGGTGAGACCCTTGCGGGCATAGAGCCTCTCTCTTGTTTTGCAAGTGTCCGTGGAGTTGATCTGCAAAGCTACATGGAGGTAAACGCCAATGCCTACGCAGTAGCCCACCGCTGCCAGGAGGCTGAAGGCGGCCTCCAGAAGGAGCCACTTCCCAGGAAGTTTTGTTAGGCTCTTGGCTCCTTGGAGCAAAACGCCCATGGTGAGGGCACCCAGCCCCAGAGAAACAGCCACACCGCCATAAATCAGGGGCGCCCGGAGGACCGTGTACTGCTGGTCCAGCTGCCGAACCTGCTCCAGCTCAGTGCCCTCAAACGGTGAGTAGTAGTTGTTTCCGAAGCCACCACCACTGGCAAGGCTGGCGCTGAATCCGGCAAGTACAAAGTAGGAGGCCACGATACACATGAGAACCATCCCGTTCAAAATCACCTCCACTATCTGTACCACACCTAGAGGAAGAGAGAGTCCGGGTAAACACTGACGTCACTCACAGGTCGGACTAGCAGGATCTGCTGATCTGCTTTTAAGAACATAGTCACATTCAACACCAACATTCTTGAATTGCTTGTGGTGAGTGGTTGTTTTAAAAATATGTTTGAAATATCAGAATGCCACTTTGAGAAATTTTAAGCAGTTTCTTATAAACACTTCACACACATGTACCATGTAACCCTACGACTGGTAATGAGATTAAGAGATTTATCCTAAAAGAAATGAAAACTTTTGACTACACAAGAACAGATACATGAGTGTTCATAGTAGGATTATTTATTTTGTGGTGCTGGGGATTGAACCCAGGGCCTTGTGCCTGTGAGACAAGCACTCTACCAACTGAGCTATATCCCCAGCCCAGAGTAGGTTTATTTGTAATAGCCCAATACTGGGAACAACCCCAATGTCTTTCAGTGGGTGAACGATTACACAGGAACACACGTGCCACAGAATGCACTGATCAGCAATAAAAAGGAATGAACTGTTGATACAGACGACAATGTGGATGAACCTCGAGAGAATTATGATGAGTGAAAAAAAAAAAACAGGCTCAAAAGGTTACATACTGAGTGACTCCACCTATATATAAGTCTTTAAAGGACAGAATTATAAAGATGGAGGCTGTTGGGATGAATGGGGAGGGGGTGAGAGGAGAAGGAGATGGGTGTGGCTGTAAAGACACCAGGGCTGTCTGTGATGATTGGGCAGCTCCAGATGGTGGTGGTGGTGACCACAAACCTACACATGTGATAAAACTGCATAGAATATACACACTCAAACACGCAAATGAGAGCTTATAAAACTGGTGACATCTAAATGAGCTTTGTAGATTGTCACTAGATTTGATATTGTTTATAGTTATGGAAGATGTTACTTTGGGGAAAACCAGGTTAAGGGCACACAGGGATTTCTCTGTACCAATTACCAATTTTGTGACTTCTTGTGAATATATCAAAATGAAAAGGTAGTTTTTTGTTTGTTTGTTTGTTTTTGTGGTGCTGGGGATGAAAACCAGGGCTTTGTGCATGCTAGACAAACACTTCACCACTGAGTTGCATCTCTAGCCCAACATGAAAATTTTTTTAAAATGACATAAGCATCAGCTGGACACAGAAGCGCATGCCTATAATCCCAGTGGCTTGGGAGGCTGAGGCAGGAGGATCTCAATTTCAAAGCTACTCTCAGCAAATTGGTGAGACTGTCTCAAAAAAAGGTGGGGGGAGGTGCTGGAGATGTGGCTCAGTGGTTAAGTACCCCTAGATTCAAGCCCCACTACAAAAAAAAAAAAAAAAAAAAAAAAAAAAAAAAAGAAAAAAGAAAGAAAAGAAAGAAAAACAAAACAAAACAAAACTTACACATAAACCGAGAAAGTTCATTCATGTCTCTATGCATGGTTCTCTATCCTCAACCACTTAAATTTCCAATACAATTGTCCAGTGTTCCTTTATACAAATAAAAGCATACACAAGTCTGCATTTCATCCCTTCTCTGGCTTTTTTCACAAAAGTGTACCATATATGCAGTCTGTATTTGCATTTTGCCTTTACTATACCCTGCCGCTCTTTCCAAATCAGTTTCTACAGAATGGCCACATTCTTTGTGCTTGGCCTCCAACTCCACTGCATGGATGGACCAGTCTGTTCAACCAGGATCCTGATGGATACTTGGACTGTTCACCTAGTAGTGCAGAGTGGAGACAGTGTTCTTTTAAGTTTAAGGAACCCACAGATGCTGCGAGATAGTGAGAGCCAACAGAGACTGAATATCTTCTTGTCTGAGCTCAGCTTTCATTTGGTACCAACAGAGGTCCCAGACCCTTCTTAGGTATACTTCTGGGAGAATGTCTCTTATCATCCCCTCAGGATTCAGAGGTGAGAACGAAGGGAAATGCAAATGGCCCTAGAGTGGGAATACCAGGTTCAAGTCCCTACTGATTCCTGCCTTGTGATCTTACCCAGGTCATTCAGTCTTTCTAAGCCTCAGACGCTTTATCTGACCAATGAAGACAAGGTTTCCAGTCTCATCCCACAAGGCTGTGGTGAGGGCCAAGCACAGTTGGCCCTCCATACCTGCAGGTTCTGCATCTACAGATTTAACCAAGGATTGAAAATATTTGAAAAAAAATTTAACTGTACAGAACATGTAGAGACCTTTTTCTTGTCATTATTTCCTGAACGATATAGCAAAAATGACAATTTCCATGGCATTTGCATTTTATTGGGTATCATAATTAAGGTAGAGATGATTTAAAGTATACAGAGGATGTGCATAGATTAGATGCAAATACTATGCCATTTTATATAAGGGACTGGTACATCCTTAGATTTTGGTGTCCACAGGGGATCCTGGAACCAGCTCCCCTGTGCATACCAAGGGATGACTATCTCTGAAAATCACAGAAGGTTATTGTTTCTAAAATGTAAATTGGTGAGAGGCTTAAGAAATGGGACAGATTTATGAAGAGTGTTGTTTCCAGAAATCAGGACAACCATCAGTGACACTAGGTGGTACAGTAATGTCCATAGTCTGGACAGTTAAAGGACATAGGCAACTGTGGGTTGCTGATCCTATCTCCTGTGGGCCCACACTAATTCCTGAAGGGCCAAGAAACACAGTAGTCATAGGCTCTGACTTGAGAAGCTACATTCTTCTAATTTAAAACTCCAAGTCACATCAGACCCACACTGCCCACTCTTTACCCAGGCTCTCTACACACTGGCTGTGCTCTCGCTACAGCATGGTGATGAATCCACCGAGATGTCATTCTAATTTGTCAGGGGTAGCTGTATGCTGTGCCCAATGCCTTTTTCTGCCCTGGTTTTCTTTCTGCATGCAAGTATCTTACCCTCGAAAGGCAAGAAGAGTTTGCTACTAACAAGATACAGGAAATGTGACCATTTTTCTTCTGGGACAGAGGAAATCCTGATCTATGCAGCAAACATCTGCTAGGCTGAAATGGAGTAAGTCTAGCTCTTGTCAATCACCCTACTGACTGCAACCATTGTGAGGGCTAACAGCTGACTTCTGGGTCTAATGATATTGGGTCTGTTGAAGGAATGTGATCATGGATTATTATTCCAGGAACCAGCCAGGCTTGAGCTGGCTTAGCTTCCAACATCAAACAGGCTCAAATATTTTAAAGCAAGCTGTTGGTGCAGAAAGAGACACGCACCAGAGAAATGTGACAGAGGTAACCACCAGAGATAGCTGTCACTTATATCCAAGTTGGGACAGGTCAAGTGTCCAGAAAGACAGCAAAGAACTCTGTAGAAATGTAGACTCAAAAACTCACAGATCTTTGCTATAAACAGCACCTTTCTGGGTGAGGCTGTTTTCGTGGCTGGCCATTTAATACCCCTTAATTATACATCTACTTCTGCCTTTGCAGTATAAATTTAATTCTGAAAAAAACAAAACCTGAGGAGAGCAGATCCAATTTTTTTAATTTTTTATTTTTCTAAAACGAATACATGTTCAGTCATGTATAAAATGAAAAATTTTAAAAATCCCTTTCTCTCCACAAAACTGTTAATACTTTCTCATGTATTATTCAAGAAATTTTTAATCCTACACAAGCATGTATATGCATTTCATTTTCAAAACTCAAACTCATCTTCTAAATGCAATAAACTGTCCTTATTTAAAGGAATGATATAAACATATTTTACAGAGAAACATCGTTTTGAAATTAAAATTTTTCTTTGGTTATTTTTCTTTTTTTGGATTCACATAAAGCAAAGAAGGTACTTGTACCAAGAATATATTGTAATGTTCCATAAGTCATTATTCCGAGTGCAGTAGGAACCCGTGAAGTTGTCTGGCCAAAAGTGACATTCTTCTGTTGGGAAGGATTTTACATTCTTTTCTTCTGGATGGCTCCTGAATTCCAGACTTCGGGTTTAATTCTTCATACAATGGTATATTTACCAGAGTTACAAAACACTTATTGAGCTTTCAAGCCATTGTGAGGGGCTTACAAGAATAGCTTCTTTGCAACCCAGCGAGTTAATCTGACTCCTCTTTGCTCAGCCCACACCCACCTCCAACTTAAATTTTACAGGGGTAGCTCTTCTGGAAGCCCTGCCCCTTTTTCCTGGGGAACTGTGGCAGTGGAAGGACTCCTGGGTTATCTGCTGAAGACAGCTGTGTCCAGAACAGCTCAGGCTGAAATTGTCTCCCATCTCTCTGACTTCTTGTGAACTTTTAAGATAAGGTACTCTCCAATTCACTTGGTTATTTTCCTTTATTCAATCAAGAAATTTGCTTCTCTCTGTGTCTCTTTTGGAACTGGGGATTGAACCCAGGGGTGTTTTACCACCGAGCTACATCTTTGGTCCTTTTTATTTTATTTTGAGACAGGTCCTCACTAAGTGGTGAGAATGGCTTTGAATTTACCTCCAGAGTTGGGGGGATGACAGTGTATGCCACTGTGCACCCCATGCCTTTCCCCTGTGAGTCCTGGGTTCCAGGATTTTTTTCTTTTTCTTTTTTTGGATGTAATTTTGGTTACTCCCTCAGTAACAGAGGATTCCAAAAACCAAAGTTGGTTGTGCCAGAGAATGCTGCCCCATGCAACTGGGAGCTAAGCCCACCTCCACCGAAGTTGGCTTGTTACATTTGAAGTTCTGGCAAGTTCTACAACAAAGAATTCTCACAGAAGATGGTAGTTCAGAGTAATGTCCATCACTTATGTTTGGTAGAATGTTTTAAAAAGCCTAAAACTCCAACATTTCTGGAGGCTTCTCTTTCAGCTTCTTGATTTTTCGGTAACCCCTGATGGCCAGGACAGCTCCCACGGCAAAGACCCCAATACCCAGGGCTGCAAAGACCCCAGCTCCTATATCTCCACCATGGAAACTGCAGCTGAAGCCACTGTACCCTTTGCTTTGGTACAGCGCTTCCCTCTCTTTGCACACAGGTGAGCTATAGGCAGTGGAGAGGTAGTGGAAGAAGAAGTACAAAGCTGGGATGTACGCCCCAGCAATGCACGTGTCCAACAGGCCTTCGATCACCAGCCACAGAGGACAGTGCCATGGCACCCGCAGGACACCCACAGCAATGACCAGGCAGGAGAAGGCCATGAGGGCTCCACTATAGGCCATTGTTGCAGTGACCATGGGCAGCTTGAGCTGGTAGAACTGGACATCCAACTGCTGGGCTTTCTCCCCATCCGGACCCTCAAAACCACTGTAAGCACCCCCATACTGGTAGTAGTAAATACCCCCCAGGCTGGTGATGCCCGTGTAGCCCCCTGTGGAATTGTAAGATACAGAGCTGCAGGCCAGGATCAGCAAATTCAGCAGAACCTCCAGCATCTGACAGCAGGCTGCAAAAAAAGGGTGCGTTACCATTTTAAGAGAGGCCTTTTTTTTTTTGCACCTGGATGCTCTTCTACCTCCAGGCTCATCTTCCCCAAGAAAGCTCAGACCCCTGGCTCTTTATTCTGCCCCCTGGGGCTACCAAAGCTGTGTAATTTAGCATTAGGTGGTAGCAGGGAACCATGGTCTCTAGAAATGGTGTTGGAAATACTTTGCATTGAAAAAAGTAACTCCCCAAGAGCAAAGCGGCCTGCCCAGGAGAGGTCGGAAAGGTGGGAGAGAAGTCATGCCCATTAGAAGGAAAGGCATCTGTGGGAAGGGCCAGAACATTCCATACCACCACCACCCAAAACATTCAAAAAAGCCATCTCTTTATATGTGTTCTATGGTCTCTTCAATTTGAAAGAGATTTCTCCAAGTTTGAAGAAAATCATAGCAGTTAAAAATATGCAATGAAGTTTTTTTAGAAAGCATGGAAGGCCGGGCGCGGTGGCGCATGCCTGTAATCCCAGCACTTTGGGAGGCTGAGGCAGGAGGATCGTGAGTTCAAAGCCAGCCTCAGCAATGGTGAGGCACTTAGCAACTCAGTGAGACCCTGTCTCTAAATAAACTACAAAAAAGGGCTGGGGATGTGACCCAGGGGTCGAGTGCCCCTGAGTTCAATTCCCTGGTACCAAAAAAAAAAAAAAAAAAAAAAAGCATGGAAGTTATACATCAAAATGTTGACTGCGGGAGCTGGGGGGTGTGGCTCAGTGATAGAGCACTTGCCTGGCATGGGTGAGGTACTGGGTTCAATTCTCAGCATCACATATACATAAATGAAATAAAGATCCATCAACAACAACAACAACAACAAAAATGTTGACTGTGGGTCTGGGGGTGTAGCTCAGTGGTAAGGGGTAAAAAAAATGTTGACCACGATTTTCACTTATTAAAAATAGCAAAGATAAGTTAACTAATTCTAGTATGCTTGCTTGCTGGATTAAAGAAACTACTCTTAGACTTCAACTCAATAAATATGTCTTATAAACTTTAAATTAAACTTATTTCATTTTCTTTAGTTTCCCTAAAGAGTAATTATCTGGACTGGAATATTTCCCCAGAGCTCGATTCCTTCAGGGCCCATGGCTTCTTTATCTTGGACCGGGGAAGTTGTCTGCTCTCCTTAAAATCAACTTTATTGAGATACAACTTACACACAATAAAATGTCTCACTTGCAGTGTACTGGCTTGATGAGTTTTGACAAGTGTAACCATAATCAAGATATAGAGCACATGAATTTCCCTAGGAGCCCTTGGTGGTCAGCCCCTCTCAGCCTCCCCAGGCAGCCTCAGCTCTGCTTCCTCTGATCAGAAGTTGGTTTTATCTTAAATGTCATGTATACGGAATCATACAGTAATGGACTTTCATAAAATCTGGCTCCTTTTGCTCAGCACAATAGAAAGTTGGTGCTTCTGAGCTGGCACTGTATGCTCTGAGATCAGCCCAGTGGCCTTTCCCTGGCTCCAGCTGGCCTATTGCCTATGTGACATCAATGTACTCTTTAATTGAAATGATGGTTTCTCAAATGCCATCTTTCACTCTAACTTTCTGCCCAAATGCAAATAGCATCATTGTTTTCTTTAATTATAAAACTTATTGCAAGAAAGGAAGCCGGGCGCGGTGGTGCACACCTGTAATCCCAGCACTTGGGAGGCTGAGGCAGGAGGATCGCGAGTTCAAAGCCAGCCTCAGCAATGGTGAGGCACTTTATCAACTCAGTGAGACCCTGTCTCTAATAAAATACAAAAGAGGGCTGGGGATGTGGCCCAGTGGTTGAGTGCCCCTGAGTTCAATCCCCGGTACCAAAAAAACAAACAAACAAACAAACAACAAAAAAGACTTATTGCAAAAAAAGGAAATGTAGACAAAAGAGAAATATAGCATATAAAATGGTCTATAATCCAATCAATAAATTAACCACTGTGAACATTATATACAATATATCTTAATTTTTTATTCTATACATGTATACATATATATACATATATATGGTAAGTATGTATGTGTGTGTGTATGGTACTGGGGATTGAACCCAGGGTCTCTTGAGCATGCTAGGCAAGCATTCCACCACTGAGCTACCTCCCGGTCTTATAGTTTTATTATTTATTTATTTATCTTTTTTTGGGGTGGGGGCTACCTGGAATTGAACTCAGGGGCACTTAACCACTGAGCCACATCCCCAACCCCTTTTTTATATTTTATTTAGAGACAGGGTCTCACTAAGTTTCTTAGGGCCTAAGTTGCTGAGGCTGGTTTTGAACTTGAGATCCACCTGCCTCAGGCTCCCAAGCCACTGGGATTATAGGTGTGCACCACCCCACCTGGACTTTTTTATTTTTTATTTGGAGACAGGTTCTCACTAAGTTTCTGAGGCTGGCCTTGAACCCTCTGGGATTATAGGTGTATGCCATAGTGCCTGGTGAACAATTTATTTTTTGGACTTTTGTACCATATGTTCATAATTTTTATAGTTTGTTTGCTTTTACTCTACTATTGTATGACCTATTTTTTCCACTTAAGAATGTAGTGTGAATATTTTTCTATCTCAGTAAATATAAATCTACTTCATAACTTTAAAAAACATATGGATGGCCACAATTAAATCCTTGCAATGTAAGGGACATTTAGGCTTTCCCAGCATTTTGCTGTATGAAAGAATTTCTTAATAGAATGTTGGAAGGACTATAAGCCCCACCAAACCCTTTATTCCTCTTTTAAACTTTTGTGTAACCAAAAAAAAAAAAAAAAAAAAAAAAAAAAAAAAAAAAGAAAGAAAGAAAGAAAGAAAGAAAAGAAAGAGGAGCTGGGGATGTGGCTCAGCGGTAGAATGCTCACCTAGCACATGCACGGCCTGGGTTCGATCCTCAGCACCACATAAGAATAAAGGCGGGCTGGGGTTGTGGCTCAGTGGTAGAGTGCTCACCTAGCACATGCGCGGCCTGGGTTCGATCTTTAGCACCACATAAACATAAATGCATTGCATTGTGTACAACTAAAGCAAATAAATAAATATTTAAAAAGTCTTAAAAAAAAGAATAAAGGCATTGTGTACAACTAAAGCACATAAATAAATATTTTTTTTAAAAAAGGAAAGAAAAAAAAAAAAAGCCCCGGGCTTTGGAAATGGCCAATGGCACCCTTAAAATAAAGGCCAGAGGCTCCCAGACTTTCCTTGAGGTAGGTAGCCCTCTTCGGCCTCCAGGAGATATGGTTCTGAGCCAGAACTTTCTCTGTCCTAAGAACCATGGGTTCAGCCTGCAGCGTGGCATGCACCTGTAATTCCAGCCACTTGGGAGGCTGAAGCAGGAGGATCACAAGTTAGTGAGACCCTGTCTCAAAATGAAAGGGGCCAGAGATGTAGCTCAGCGGTAGGGTACCCTGGGTTCAGTCCCCAGTACCACATAAAAGACGAAACAAAACCGGAAAAACAAAACCCCAGCAGTTCACCTAGGGTCACTCCTTCCTTGGACTCTGGCAATGGCGTTCAGATCTGTTAATCAGTTAACACTCTTAAAGTCAGCTGCAGTTTGAAATCTTGACCTAATCTCAGTGCAGACAGGTTCTGCACAGGGCGTTAAATAAGCATTATGATAAAGGGGACTACAGGGGTTACAGTGGTGCAGTCTGCAAGCCGAATACACAAAAAGAGGGGACTGTGAGCATAAATTAGAAAAAGACCACAACTTTCTACCCTGAACCTTTTCCGGGCTATCACAAATAAATGCTACTGGCAGTGGGGCCCACTGTCCTTCCCTTCTTGCCCAGGATGGACTGTGCTGGCAACTCCTCCAGCTCAGGTTCCTAGTCAGGAAATTGTTCCTCTGAAAAAATAAACTCAGAACACTCCACACCTACACCTGGAGACTCTGAGTGAGAGACCAACACTACTGACTACAGAAAAGACAACTGTCTTGGAGAAAATTAACTTTTTTTCTTTTGGAGACAAGGTCTCACTAAGCTGCCCAGGCTGTTGTTGAACTTGTGGGCTCAAATGATCTTCCTGCACAGCCTCTCAGGTAGCTGCGACTACAGGCGGGCACCACCAGTGCCTGGCTGAAGATTAGACTTTCCAAGATGCTTTGCAGTTAAGGCGAGAAGCTGAACGCAAACACCATGATTTTAGCAGGAGGGTCTAAGGCAAGAGCGAAAGAACAAAAAAGAATGGAGAAGCTGCTCCAGGTGCAAACAGGAGCCAGGAAATGCACCTTCCTTCCATCTGGGCAACTCTCTATCCGTCCCTCTCAATAATCAAGGAGCATAGCCTATACATGCACAGGAGTCCCTGATACGTGCATGTGACTTGGCTTCAGTCTGATCTTTACTGTTGGCTGCTGAAGCTTTTAGTATCTGAGAATTCTTGCTTGTAAAAGTAAATCTGGGGCCTGCTTCTTTTTGTTGGTCTCCTAGTATTCTGTGGAGCTTTCTAAGTTAGATCTCAGCCTAGATATCAGCCTAGTCTCCCTAGAAAGATAAGGAGGGCTACAATTGTTTCCAATTTTTGCAAGTTTGTTGTGTGTGGGGGGGAGGGCATGGCTTCACTGATAAGGAACTGACAGAGGATCTACTCTAAGGTGGGTTTAAAGATCTTCAGCTGACCTTTATCCAGGCATGCATTTCCTGCCTGAGACAAGTTCCTGCTGTACAATGGTTGTTTCTCTCAACACAATGGTGTACTGTGTGTTTCTATGGGTCTCTGTACATCCAGAGTTCCTTTCAAGCCCTCATTTGTTAGTTTCTGAAGGCTGAGCGATTCTTTCACTACCTTGACTTAGAAACCCAACCTCCAGGCTCAAAGCCAAAGAGTCAGAAGCAATGAAGCCTAAACCACCGGGCCTGTTTCAGTCCGAGGCCCTAAGCCCTGCCCTCTCCTCTCAGTAAATCAATCACAAAAGAAAAATTTCTCTAGGGAGAAACCTGTTAACCAGCCTCTGGCTTGTTCCTGTTATTTACACGATCAAGAAAAGAAGAAACTAAGCAAGTAAACTACTTGAGGACTTAGGGTCAGGCTCTAAATTTCAATTCTAGCTCCTTCATGTAACAGCTGTGTGAATTTGGATGACTTGTTGTACCTCTCTGAGCCTCAGGGGTTGTTGAGCGACTTAACATGCAATGAGGCTGCACCAATATATGTAAACTAAGGTAATGATCCCTACACTGGGATTGCCTAGAGCCCTTTCATCAAAGTTCCTTATAATCCTATAATCATGTACATCTTTGTAATCACCCTAAGATATATTTTCAGTGAGGAATGCCATGATCTCTCCCCTTAGGCTGGGCTGTTTTCTCCCTTATTCATACGTAGCCCAGGAAGATTGCTTACAAATCCCACGTGCCACAGGGCTCACCCTGATGAACCAGATTTTCTTCATTGCTGGCACAGCCAGGACCCATGCTAAGATGAGAACCCTGGGAGCTGACACTTAATATTAGCTCAGTGTTTTTCAGACTTCAGCTACTCAATAAATAGGATTTTGGCTTTGGCTTTCAATAAAACAGAAAATACCAGAGTGTTTGGTATGTAGTAGGGCAAGTAAAGTTTCAGGACATTTCTGCTTGTGCGTGTGACCTTGGTCTTCGTGTAAAATGTATTTCTTACAGTGCATCTCAGCACTGGTGTGATCAAAAGCCATTGATCAAGCATGTGGGCATCAGGTCTCCAGAAAAACCATCTGCTCCTAGCCAGGCGTGGTGGCGCACGCCCGTAATCCCAGCACTTTGGGAGGCTGAGGCTGGAGGATCGCAAGTTCAAAGCCAGCCTCAGCAATGGTGAGGCACTTAGCAACTCAGTGAGACCCTGTCTCTAAATAAAATACAAAAAAGGGCTGGGGATGTGGCCCAGTGGTCGAGTGCCCCTGAGTTCAATCCCTGGTACCACACACAAAAAAAAACAAACAAACAAACAAACAAACAAAAAAACCCATCTGCTCCTGTCCATGTGGTCCGGGCTGCAACCTGACTGCCCACTGGGGTGATTGATTTTTCTTCTCGCCAAGCTCACCTACCTTGTCAGAGGAGCCCCCACCAACACCTGGCAGCTCATAGCCAGTTGCACCTGCAGCCCGTGGGGCCCCACCTGGGGTCTGGAAACTGCAAACATGGCTGCTCAGTGCTCCAGGCGAGCAGCCCATTCTACACTCTCCTTTTCTCGGAGAGACAGAACCTCATGCAGGTATGGAAATGAAAATGCCAGGGCTCCAACATTTCTCTGCCCAGGGCATATTTATATGAGTGCTATGGGTATTCTTAAAAGTTACTTTCTCTCTCTGGTATTTGGTTTCTTGTCTGAAGAATGATAGCTCATAAAACAGCTTCTCTCTCTTTCTTTCTCTCCTTTTGGAAATCAAGAACCGCAGATAGGTATGGAAAGGAAACTACTAGAACCCCAAAGGGAAGCCTGCCCCCACTTTCAGACCACTGGCAACAGCAAACAGCCACGCAGACCCCACCAAGGCTCACCTCTCCCCGTGCACAGGTATCTGCATTTGTGGCATTCTAGGAGCCCCTCCGCCTCTGACTGGTAATATTCCACTTCCTCTAGTCCAGGCCTGGGGTGCGAGGGCACGTATCTCCCCGAGGTGGGTTCACTATAACTGAAAATCACACACAGCCATTAGGAACGGGCCTCCAATTCAATGGCTCGGTCAGTGTCAGAACTCTGGACATTTTGCCATGGGCCTGAACGTTACAGAATGTGCAGAACAGAAACAAGCTCTGCCACTGTATTTCAGACTCCAGTGGCTTCTCTGGTTTAGTGATGTCACTGAACATCCAAACATGTGATCCAACCCAAGACCGACCCTCTAATCCCGTACACCTAGTGCTGCCTTGGATGCTGGTTCACCTGCCTGTGGAAGCTGCCTCTAGGATTTGAGGTTCTCAGTTTGTCAAGGACTAGGGCCCTCAGAACTAGTGTGTATTTATAAGACTCTGGAGTCCAGGTTGGCATGCTTTCCTGTCTGTGGTTACTGTAGAAATTCTCTAGGAAGATGGGAGCTATGAACAACTTTTGAGATCTTCCTATCATCTCTTCCTGTGCCAATCCTGGAAACTTTCTGTTTCTTCTTTCTCCCACTTTTATCTAGCACATTCTGGGCTCTAAGTTTCAATGGGAGGCTGCATTCTACTTGCTAGGTTCCAGGGATCTTTCTAGAACACAGAATTTAGGATTTGAAATCCTTAAACACTTAGTACCACACAGTAGGCCCTTATTTCTCTACACTTGCAGATTCAGGCTCACAAACCCCGCCACAGTGATAGTGACCTTCGCCCCCAAAGATGACGTGCTCTCCCATGCCTCTGGGTCACTGCAGACACTTCCTCTGCTTAAAACAACTTCCACCTTCCTCCTCCAGTCTTCCCCTTCTTATTCCTTCTCTAGAACTCAGCTTGTGGTCATTTCATCTGGAAAGCCTGCCTGAGCCTGGTCAGGAGCCCAGCTCTGTTCTTTCCTAACCCAAGTGTCTCCTGCAGCCCATTTCACACTCTGCTGCATCTGACCTGCTTACCCGTCACTCTCCTATACCAGGCTGCGAACACAGAGGGTAGATCTCTGAGGCCCCGCCCCGCCATCCTATCCATTAAATAAATGCTTAAGTAGAGAATAGATAAGAATAAATTGCCCTTTGGTTTCAAACCTCCAACTGGTGGTGAGCAAATGAAGCAAAAAACGAAAGTATTTCCTTCACTCACTTTGGGGTGGGGGAACTGGGACTCTGCCTTATAAACTATAAGGCAGCCCTTGATTTTCCTAGTCCTGCAGTTGCTGTACAGTGTGGCTGTAGTCAGAGAAATAATAGCTAGTGCCAATCTGGGTGCAACCTTTGTATTACTAGTTGGTTTTAGATAATGTAACATAAACTCAGGATAGAAGCTTTACAGCTGTGAGAGACTGGGCTCAGCCTTTCGGGCCCACAGTGGAGGCCAGGTGTCAAAAAGCAGGAGGCAGTCATTGCCACAGGATCTGTGTGCCTCCTTGTTGGGGACGGCAGGAACAATATCCTATCTATTCAGTCCACAGCACCGGATGCATTATTTCACATTCAGGAACATCTGTGAACTTGGATGAAATGTTAGCTTCCTAGAAGGGCATGTGGGGACGAAGGGTGGCCTGGTCCTTTCATCTCTACTCTCCCCTAGCTCACACAATGTTCCAGAACATCATGATGCTTTGTTCTAACAGAGGTATGGGATTCCTTGTTCTTCAAGGTAGGGATAGCAAAGTTTGTTCACTAAGGAAGGTGGGGTCTCAAAACAATGTGAGATTTGAAAGAGGCTGCCTTAGAAGACCTCACTGACCAGGGGGAAACAAATCTATGTCCTTCCATGAAGGAAGTTTAGGTAGATTTAGTTCCTTGGTTAAAGGTGTAGCTTCTCTCCTAGCTGTTTTTGAAATGCATATAGCCCTGAAGAGGTAACATGTTAAATTATGAACTCTTCATGGGGCTGACTTTATTTGGTCCTGGACACTGGGCACCAGGACTTTGAAAGTTGGAGAGGAGCTGCATGGTGGTGCATGACTGTAAGCCCAGAAACTCAGGAGGCTGACAGGAGGTCACAAGATCGAGGCTAGTATCAGGAACTTAGCAGGCTAGTCTCAAAAATTTTTTCAAAAAGGGGGCCCGCGGCTGGGGCTATGGCTCAGCGGTAGAGCACTTGTCTCACATGTGTGAGGCCCTGGGTTCAATCCTCAGCACCACATAAATAAAACAAAAGTATTGTGTCCACCTACAACTAAAAAATATATTAAAAAAAAAAAAAGAGGGGGTGCGCTGGGGATGTGGCTCAGTGGTAAAGCGCCGCTGGGTTCAATCCCCAGTATGAAGAGGACGAGGAAGAAGAATAAAAGGAGGAAGAGGAGTCAGGGTCTGAAGCCCTAAGGGGCGGTCCTGAGATAACGCAGGGGACCATGTCAGGGAGGAGCTTCAGGTGAACCTGGCTTTTCCTGTCCTGGGCCCTCTTCCTCTTCACGTGGTCCCCCAGCCCTGCCACTACCAAGAGGGGTGGTTTCTTCTTTATCTAGGTCCGGTGGGGGCACCGTAGGGTTTTCTTTCTCTGCAGGGTCACTTCCGAGGGCACAAAAGGGAGAAATGGCATTTCCTCCTTTAAACGGGCTTCCTAGGAAGCCAGGGCAGCGCAGGCTGGCCTCTGCCGTGGTCGCAGGGCCCGTGTCCCCAGCAGTCCCCTCACCTTTGCGGCGCGCGGCGACCGAAGTTCTCCTTCCTCGGGGCGGGAGGCTCCGGGGTTTCCCAAGGCGCGGGCCAAGGGGGTGGGGCTGCGTCCCAGGTCGGCCCCCGAGTTGGGTCCCAGTTCGGTTCCTGGGCTGCGTCCCGCGTCCGGTTTTGGCGGGACTTTTCCCAACCTCTTTGCTCACTTGCGCGACAGCCCGCGTCCCTGTGTCTGTCCTGGCGGGGGTCTCGGTCCCTCCCTCTGTCCCGATCCCCTCGCCTGTCCCCGTCCCTCCGCGCGTCCCCATTTCTTTCCCTGCGCCGGTCCCCGGCTCTGTCCCGCGGTCGCTCGGGGCGGCGGTCTCGGTCCGCGCGGGGGCGCCGGTCCGGGTCCCGTTCTCTCGGTCGGATCCGGGGCTCGCGAGGCCCCAGCGAATCTTCCATGGCCCGGTTCCGTGTCCCCGCCCGAGAGCGACAAGGTTCCCGGGCAGGTGGCCAAACCCAGCGGCAGGGAGGGGCAGGGAGGGCGGCAGCTCACCTGTGCGCACGCGCACAGCCCAGCAGCTGGCCTGGGGAGCGCTCACCTGTGCGCGTGCCCCGAAGGACTGCGCCTCCCGCCCTGGTCACCCAGCCGCGGCCTTCACCGTGTAGGAGGTCATCACCACACCGGACTTTCCATCTCCGAAGTATTTTTTCATTCAATTTTTTAAATATACAAAAACGTCATGCAATGCAAAGAAGTGCAAAACTTGTCACGACCATACTGATACTTGTCCAAAGGTGACAGACAGCAATGACTAAATTGGTCACGCTGCTAATGTGCTTCCGAAGATTTGTTGTGCCCATCAAAAATGTCTTTTCTCCAGACACTTCTCAAAATAAGTAGGAATGGCCAATAATTATATGAAAAAAAATGTTCAATATTTTAGCCATCAAGGAAATGCAAATCAGAACTACTTTGTGATTCCATTTCCCCTCAGTCAGAATGGCTTTCATCTAAGAATGCAAACAAAACAAAACAACAGCAAAACAATAAATGCTGGAGAGGATGCAGGGAAAAAAGAACCTTTATACACCTTTGGCAGGAATGTAGATTAATACATTAGTCAATCAGTACAGAGGTTCCTCAGAAATCTAAAAAGAGAACTACCAAGCCATCTAGCTAGGCCACTCCTGGTTACATGTTCAAAAGAATTACAGTCAGCACACCCGTGCTTGTTGCAGCACAATCCACAATAGACACGTTGTGGGATCAGCCTAGGTGCCCGGCAACAGATGCATAGATAAAGAAAATGTGGTGCACATATACACAACCGAGTGTTAGTCATAAAGAAGAATGAAATCATGTCATTTGTAGGAAAATGGGCGGGGGTGGAGATCATAATGTTAAGCAAGATAAGCCAGACACAGAAAGACAAGTGTTTTGTTTTCTTGCATATGAAATCTAGGGGGAGGAAAAGATGATGTGAAAGAAGCAGGGAGACCATTAGAGAAGTGGAAGGGGATCAGGGAGAGAAGATCAGGGAGAGGGGATCATATATGATCAAATGTGTTATTTGCATGTATGAATGTGCCTTAACAAAACCCATTATTTTGTATAATTAAGATGCACTGAAAAACTTAAATTGTTAAAATATTCCAATAATAAATAATAAATCAACAATGACAGAAAAGAATTTTTTTTTTTTATTTTGACATAAAGCAGCTCTGAAATCCTAAGTTCAGTATTCCCTTGTCGTGGCATAAAAATGCTCTCCCATGTCCAATTTCGAGAAAAAATGGTTTAATGACTGGCTGAAAATTTAACAATTGGCTGTCTCTAATCTTTTTTTTTTTTTTTTTTTTTTTTTTTTTTGTGTGGTACTGGGGATTGAACTCAGGGGCACTCGACCACTGGGTCACATCCCCAGCCCTTTTTTGTATTTTATTTAGAGACAGGGTCTCCCTGAGTTGCTAAGTGCCTCACCATTGCTGAGGCTGGCTTTGAACTCGCGATCCTCTTGCCTCAGCCTCCCAAAGTGCTGGGATTACAGGCGTGCGCCACCGCTCCCAGCTTTTTTTTAATATTTATTTATTTATTTGGTTTAGTTGTACACAATGCGTTTTTTTTTTTTTTTTTTTTTTTTTTTTTTTTTTTTTTTTTTTTAATGTTTACGTGGTGCTGAGGATCGAACCTGGGCCGCGCACGTGCTAGGAGCACTCTACCGCTGAGCCACAATCCCAGCCCGGCTGTCCCTAATCTTGGTGAGTTGGCTCCTATCCACTGTCTTCATTCCACTCACACCTGTTATTTATTTATTTATTTAGCACTTCACCACTGAGCAACATCCCCAGACCTTTTTACTTTTTATTTTGACACAGGGTCTTGCTAAGTTGAAGCTGGCCTCGGACTTGAAATCCTTTTGCCTCAGCCTCCCAAATTGCAGGGATTACAGATGTTCTTTGACATTACTCAGACCCAGTCTGAGGTAGGAACAGCCCACAGAGGGACTCATGATTGGCAGAACCAAAAAATGGAGCCTTAATGACACCATGAACCGCTGGATCAAACTGTGCCTGAAATCAGATAACCTCCAGGCTTTTTAGTTATGTGAGCCTGATTTCATGGGTAACACTGGATCTACATTACATACTGAATTGTTCTTCAACTAAGACAGGAAAATTTGTCCTTTTATAGTGTTACTCATTGGCCGAGGTCTTTCCTTAGTGGCTATTGGGAATGTAGCCTGTCTCCAGCCATCCAGACTGCTAGAATAAATTATTTTAGACTGGGTAATTTACAAATAATAAATTTTTCCCTCCCTCCCCCCTTTCATTCTCTTTCTTTCTTCTCTGTGTGTGTGTGTGTGTGTGTAGGTATGTGTGTGTTACTAGGGATTGAACCCAGGACTGTTTCACCACTGAGCTACATCTCCAGCTCTTTGAGTTTTTCAATTTTGAGACAGGGTCTCTCTGAGACCCTGCTGAGGCTGCCTTGAACTTGCAATCCTCCTGCTTTAGCCTCTTGAGTAGCTGGGATTACAGGTGTGAGCCACCATGCCCAGCAACAAAATTTACTTCTTATATCTCTGGAGGCTGGGAAGTTCAAGATCAAGTTATCAGCTGCAGATTTGGTGTCTGGTAAGGACCTTGATCCTCTTAACTTACTTCTTTCTCTCTCTCTTTTTCTTTTTAATTGTACTTATTTTAAGTTGGCACATAATAATTGTATGTATTCATGGAGTACTGTATGATAATACACACATAAAATGCAATCAGGATAATTAAGTCAGGATAATTAATGTTTCCATTATTTCTTTGGGACTGAAATCTTCAGACTCTTCTCTTCTAGTTCTTTTTTTTTTTTTTTTTTTTTTTTTTTTTTTGGCACCAGGTATTGAACTCAGGGGCACTCGACCACTGGGCCACATCCCCAGCCCTTTTTTGTATTTATTAGAGACAGGGTCTCACTGAGTTGCTGAGTGCCTCAGCATTGCTGAGGCTGGCTTTGAACCCACGATCCTCCTGCCTCAGCCTCCCAAGTGCTGGAATTACAGGCATGCGCCACCACACCCGGCTCTCTTCTAGTTCTTCATACAGTATCTAGTAGGTTATTGTGGACTGTAGTCTCCCTACTGTGCTGTAGGACTCTAGAACTTACTCTGATCTAACTGTTGGTATCATTATCCAATTAGCTTCTATCCTCTGCCTCCTTAACCTTTCCAGCCTCTTATAATCACTATTCTGCTCTTGCCTTTGAGATCAATTTTATTCTCACTCACATATGAGTCAACATGTGGCGTTTATCTTTCTGTGTCTGGCTTATGTCATTTAAATAATGTCCTCCAGTTCCATATCCTAGGTGCTGCCTTCCATACCAGCTGGGGCAGGGTAGCTGCCCTATCTCTTAATACTGACACATTGGGTATTAATTCCAACATAAATTTTGTTAGGGACACCAACATCCAGACCATGGCATTCCACTCCCCTCCAAATTCATGTCCTTTGCACAAGCAAAATACAGGCACTCCATCTCAATAAACCCCAAGGTCGCATTTCAGCCCAAATTCAAAAGTCTAAAGACAAAAGTCATTTAAATCAGATATAGATGAGGCTCAAAGGTGTGTACCTTGTAAAGCAAGCTCCACCAAGGTGGGAACTTGCACATGGCACACATGATACTTGTTTATTGAATGAATGAATGATGTTTTGAATGAGTGGCAGGGGCCACACAGATGCCATGCCTCTAGGAAGCTGGCTCTCTTGAGCATCCCTAGGACTTTGTTCTCAGGGCTCTTGGTCCTTTTCCTTCTGCTTTCTCTTCTCCTTTCATTTGTGCCAGCCATTGCTAGGACTCTTGCCCCAGCCTACTAAGGACAAAGTCTCTGAGTCATTTATAAATGCTCCCCCAATGTGCACTCAATCAGGATTTGTTGAATGGACATATGGACACTTTGATATCACCTATGCCTCTCTTTCTTTGGTATTGGGGATTGATCCTATGGGTGCTTTACCACTGAGCTTCATCCTCAGCCTTTTTAAAAAAATTTTGAGACAGCAACTCACTAAATGCTAAGGCTGACCTTGAACTTGTGATTCCCCTGTCAGCCTCCTGAGTCTCTGAGATTATAGGCATGTGCCACTGGGCCCAGCTGCCTCTGCTTCTCTTTAGGAGGGCTTTCTGGAGCTGGGAGGACCCGAAGGTGTTTTTGCAGGAAGCTGGGAAGTTCACAAAATTAGAGGAAAGTCTTTTAAACATCCAGTTTTGTCTTAACTTCTCCATAAATCCTCTGTGGCAGGTAGCATTTTCTAACAAAAGGCCACAACGGTATTTCCAAGAACAGTCCAAGAAATCTGCTGCTGTCTCATCAAAAGGGTAGTCAAATATGGCATAATGAGTCCCTCTGTTATGTATTGTTATAATGCACCAATTTAAAAAAAGAGGCTAACTTGATATTCCCACCCTATGAGTCTGGGCAGGTCTTTGTGGCTTCATGGACAAATAAAATCAGGACTGGCAACATAATTTGTGGGGCCCAGTGCAAAATAAAAATGCAGGGCTCCTGTCCAAATATCATGAAGAATTTCAAGGCGGCATCAAACAAGCAAGAGGCCCTTTTAAAACATGAGGCCCTGATGGGCTACCCAGGTCTCATCCTCACCAAGGTGGCCCTCAACAGAGTGCAGCGGAATGTACTTTTAATGACTTCTGAGGCCCATCATAAAAGGTGGTACAGTTTCTGCTGTCTCTGAGGACGCTCCTCCTGGGAACCCAGCCACATAGTATAAGGAATCCCGGGTGACATGAAAAATATGTTGTGTATGTGTTCTGGCCAATAGCTCCAGTTAAGGTGATAACAGTTTTTATAGATTGATTCTATGTACTCAGGAAGATCACAGGTACTTTATATTTTCCACAGCATCATGCAAGAATATTACAAATAAAACAATACTAATACATGTAAGTGTTGATGAAATGTCAGCCATACAAGTGAGAAAGGAACAAGAAAGAACGCTGAGGGAGTCCAGTGAAAATCTCATGGGTTTATTTCATTTTAGTTTAGCTTATGCTATTTTATTTGTAGGAGAGACAGTTATGAGCCAATGCCCTGATCTCTCTTTTGCTTTAAGTAAAAATAGAACAACTTTGGCCATTCCACTGTTCTTCCAGGAATCCATGGTAGATATTATGCATGTAGTGGAAGGACACAACAAGGGCAGGAGTTCTCTTCTGAGAAAGTCCCTTGTGTAAGCTCCAACCAAAGCAGAGTAGCAAATGGCTAGAGAAGAGAAGAGGAAATTACTTGCTATTTGCATGTTAAAGATAATTTTCCCCAAAGAAGAAAAATGAGGTAGGTACAGTAGCACAGGCTTCTAATCCCAGCAACTCAGGAGGCTGAGGCAGGAGGATCACAAGTGTGAAGCCAGTTTCAGAAACTTGGGAAGACCCTGTCTTAAAAAAATAAAAAGGACTGGGGATAAAAAGCTCAGTGGTAAAGTAGCTATGGGTTCAATCCCCAGTAACAATGACAACAATCAAGAAAATCAAAACAGAACAAAACAAACCCACATTTAAGATTTTATTCAGCTCAGTACTCATAGAGGGAGTCAGGCAGATGTTACAACAAGGTCACAATCTGAGGAAGAGACCCACTTATAGGTCAGGTGTAATGAAATGAATGTACAAGTGGAAGCAAAACTGCTTTTTTCCAAAGTGGGAAAAGAAAATAAATTCAACTTCTATAAGCCAGGATATAGTTTTCATGTATAGAGAAAGAAGATTTTTTGTATTGCCATCAATCACCTACAATTTACAGAACTGAAAAACATCCCAAAGACAATGAGAAACTAGAGTCAGGAAACTTGGAGGGCTGTCCTCTAGACAATGCATACTTTCCCCCTGAAGTTCCAACATAAAGGCATTGACTTTCCTTCAGTTGGAAAAACAAGATGCTAAGTGGTCTTAAAGGTTTTGGGTTTGGGAAAATGTTGCTTGAGGTTAGTCCTGAGGTGAAGTAATATCCACAAATGGTTCTAATTGAATCCATTTGGAACATACCCAACACGTTTGTATTTTTGAATAGTTTCATTAGGCATCCTATTTGAGAACCAATAAGTATGTTTTTCAAGTGTCTAGGTCTTTTTGTGTTGCTGTAACAAAATACCAGAAGCTGGGTATTTACAAATGAAAAGAGTGTTATCCTGCCCACCAGAGGCTCAAGAATACACTGCCAGCATCTGTTAGGCTCTGGTGAGGGTCTCATGGAGGATGGCATTACAATGGTAGGAGTACATGTGGGGGACATCACATGGTGAGACAGGAAGCAAGAGATCAGGGAGGGGCCAGGCTTGCTCTTTTTCTCTCTTTTTTTGAGATTTTGTCATGAATTTATTTTTTTAATTATTTTTTATTCTAAAATGATATAAATGACAGCAGAACGCATTACATTTCATATTACACATATAGAGCACTTTTTTTTTTTTTTTTTACAACAAATCTCTGGTTGTATGCAAAGTATATTCACACCATTTGTGACTTCATACATGCACTTAGGGTAATGCTATCCATCTCATTCTACCATCTTTTTTTTTTTCTTCTTCACCCTTTTGCCCCCTCCCTCCCCCTCCCTCCCCATTGGCCATTCTAGTATCAGGCTTGCTCTTTTTATAAAGACCTGCTCGCATGGGAACTTAGGCACTTCTACCAGACATGTATTCACTCACTCCTGAGGGTAGAGCCTCAAGACCTAGTTACCTTCCTCTAGGTACCGCCTCTTAAACACTGCCATGCTGGGGACCATACTTCTGACATATGAACCTCTGGGGGACAAACCATATCCAAATCATAGCAATAAGTCAGCATTTGATTTTGTCCTAAAGGAGAGCCTACTGTAAAAAGAATTAAATACGTAAGTACTTTCTTTTTAGAAAATGAATGTTTCCATTAGTTTTGGCACACCCTATGGCATTAGGGGGCAGAGAGTTTACCAATTTGATTCTTGGAGTAGTTTCATTCAGCCATCCCCTGTGGGGGACACAGTCCTTCAAGCATATGGACATAGGGAAGTCCTTGCATATTCCCCATGTGATCTTCTGACTCTCTTCTCCCAGAACACCTTGTGCTTGATGCCGGACCCCAGACACAACCTCTGGTGGCAGAGGGGACTTAAGGCTAGGTTAGTTCCCCTGCAAGGGCCCTGGCAGGGAAAGGAGAGCTACAGGGAGAGAGCTGGCCAGCAGGGAGCAGTGCAGGCCAGCCTGGGACAGCTCAGCTGGGCAGGCAGGAGGCCCCAGGGCCACACCTGCCTCCCTCCTCAGCCTGAAGCATTTCCTCACCCATCTCTGCCAGGAGTTCTCTCATTGTAGGGCAATAGAAAGCCTGAAGTTTGAGTTAGTTTGAAATTTTTTTTCCTTTCTCCTCCTCCTCCTCCTCCTCTTCCTCCTCTTCCTCATCCTCCTCTCTTCCTCCTCTTCCTCCACCTCCTCTTCCTCCTCCTCCTCCTCCTCCTCCTTTTTTGCTGGGGATTGAACCCAGGGCCTTGTGCATGCAAGGGAAGCACTCTATCAACTGAGCTATATCCCCAGTCCAAAATTTCTGAACCTCACATGCTATATAGGTAAGCTTGGGAAGTCACTCCACCCTCAGTGCCCAAGTGTCCTCATTTCTGGAACAGGGATAATTGTACCTACCTCATAGGATAAATAAGCAAGTATGTGTGTGTATAAGTCTCAGAGCAGTACCTGGCACATGTGAATACTATAAATGTATTAGCTACTATTCTTGCCATTGTTACTGTCATTGTGCACTATGGATATAATTATGATAATAAGATGGATAAGATAGTCCCGACCTCAGAAAGCTCAAAGTGTCACGAGAGAGGCAAATAAGCAAATGCTGCCTAATAGAAGAAAAAGATGTGTGTGGTGTATGGACAGGGTATGGAGACAGAAGTAACCAAAAGCAGCTTCAAGAAGAGGGGTGGTTAAGGAGCAATTTTAGGAATGAGTAAGAGAGACCTGGGACCTAGGGAGTCAAGGCAGAAAAGAACATTCTAAATGAAGAGAGCAGCAGACAGAAAGCAGGTAGGTTTGGGACCTTTATGTTCAAATTCTTCCATTTGGACCACAGCAGTGGGGGCAAGGAAGAAGGGAAGAGAAAGAGACTGAAGAGGCAGGCAGAGGCCAGATCATTAGAAGCCTGGAAAGCCAGGATTTGCACTTGGATTTACTATAGAAGATCTGTGGTCTCCAAGCAAGCAAGTATACACAACCTCCACTGTGGTATAGGGAAAAAGTCTTAGAACTTCTACTCAATCTATGACTACTATCTTTGGGGGAATTTCTTTTTCTGAATCTGAATAGTAGAGTAAATGATTTGTTAGTACTGTGGCTTATGGACATAATGTGTAAACAAATGCTTGCATATTGGGGCACATTCCAGGTTTGAGACTACAGGCTGTGTAGAGCCACCAGATGTGACTTTGAATCAGGGAAGTACCTCAGTCACATTTGTTATAGAAATAACAATCCAGAATGTTCTGGAAGGATAGCAGCCCCTAGTCAAGGATCTGGAATTGTGGATGGAGAGAAAGTAGACTTGAGAGATCTTAAGGAAGGTAATTACTTACGTGAGAAGGAGCAAATGATCAAGGGCTTCAGACATCCAAGAGCAGTGAGGTGAGTCACTGGATGTCAAAAATTCAATTCTCAGTGAACGTCAGATACTGGTAACTTCACAATCTTTATTACAGAGAAGCTAAGTAAGTTCAACATTGTCAGTTGTGTTTGTGTAAGCTGCCTGTCATGGCCAGCCACAGTGCCGCGGGAGGAAAACTCTCGGAGGCAGAGTAAAGCTATTACTAATTTTACTTCTACTTTCTTAGAGAGAGCTTAGAGAGAGAAAGAAAGATTTTTCTTCTTCTTAGAAAGAGCTTAGAGAGAAAGATTAGAGATAGCTTTTTCTTCTTCTTAGAGCTTAGAGAGAAAGATAGAGCTTTTTCTTCTTCATCTTCTTAGAGCGTAGAAAGAAAGATAGAGCTTTTCTTCTTAGAGCTTAGAGAGAAAGAGAGAGAGCTTGAAAGAGAGAGATTTCTTCTTTAGAGAGAGAGAGAGCTTAGCTTTTAGAGCTTCTTTCTTCTTTGTTCTTTCTTCTTTCTTCCTCGGGAGCCTCGGCCTGACTCTGACCAGGAATTACTTCTTCTATCTGGTTTCTCTTCTGTAACCGCTCTGCCTACGTTCTGGCCGCTCTGATTCTTTTCTTCTTCTCCGACCCGAACTCTTCTTCCGACCGAGCGACTGCACGACTGACTGAATGAATTCATTCTTCTCCTGACTCTGACCGCTTTCACCCGGTTATATACCTTTAGCTTTGCAGGTGCCTCACGTGCATTTACAGGTGCGTCACATACATACTTATTATCAGGTGGAACTTATGGCTTCCAGCTGACTGCAATAGCCCTTCCTAATTGGGGCTCCTTCATGTTTGGAGGTTGTCAATGACCTTGGCCAGATCAATTTCAGAAGATTGCTAGGAAGGAAAGGCCATTGCCAGGAGGAATGGAGCATAGAGGGAGGTTATTTTTCTGGAATGAAGAGACATCAGTGTAACTATAGGCTCGAGATAAAGAGGATAAATAAAGGAGATGTCAAAGCATTCATTTAGAACGGCTGAAAGAAGGACTTTTCTACAAGCATGTGGTGAGCAGGTGTCAGGGATTTATAGCTCCTTATTTGGGACACAGCAATATTGTAAATAGCTCAAAGGAATTTGGGAGACACCCAAGTATTTCTGGGCAAGGAAAGGCTAAGCATTAACATGGCCAAGGTACTTCCAAAACTGATTGATGTCTTGCAGGTAGCCTGGCCAACTGCTGCCTCTTTTGCTCAGAGAGAGCCAAAGAAGGAGAATTTGGAGTTGGAGCCTTTGGAAATAGGCTGTCCTGAAGTCTCTGAAGTCCTTGGGAAATAGGAAGTCCCTCTGAAGAGTAGTTCTTCCTCTCTGCCCTTGACCAATATCAAGTTAAAGACTGGAATATTTTTGCTCTGGAATGTTGAGGTAGGTTGGTTGAGAAAGATGAATCCAGAGGAATCAATGAATCAATGTATTTGGACAGGTCTGATGGAGAGATCAAGGATAGCCCTCTTATCATTTGACCTATAATTTCAAGTTACTGTGAGTAATGGTGTAGTGGTGTCTATTGCTGTATAACAAAACTTAGAGGCAAAACAATAATTATTTATTAGTCTTATAGTTTTTGCGTGTATTAGTTTCCTATTGCTGCTGTAACAAATTACCACAAATTTACTGGCTTAAAAATTAAGAATTCTGGAGATCAGAAGTCTGAAATGGGTTTATGGGCTAAAATCAAACATGTTTCCTCTGGAGGAATCTCTAGAGGCTGTCCACATTCCTTGGCTCATGGTCTCATCATTCTGACCTGTGCTCTGTCACCCATCAGCACATCTCTGACTCTTGCTTCCATCTTCCATCTTTTAAGGATCCTTGTGATAATACGTGGGCATATCCAGATAATCCAAGATAGCATTCCTGTCTAAAGATTCTTAATCATATCTGCAAAGTTGCAAAACATACTCACATTTTCCAGGGAGTAGGACATGGACCAATTTGGGGAGATGTCATTCTGTTTGCCACCCTCTAGGTCAGAAATGCAGGAGTGGCTTGACTGGAGTGTTTATGCGTCTCCCTTGAAATTGCAACCCAAAGGTTGGCTGGGGCTGCAGGCATCTAGGCTTTAGTGGGCCTTGAGAATTTGCTCCAAAGGTGACACACTTACACAGAGAGCAAGTAGTTGCTGGCGCCAAGTGTCATCATGACATGGTAGCTGACTTTTCCCAGGTTAAGAGGTCCAAGAGGTCAAGGTGAAAGCTTTAAAGTCTCTTTGATCTTTGTCTGAGAAGCCACATGCTATCACTTCCACAGTAGTCTATTGGTCATACAATTCAGCCCTTACTGAATGTTGGGAGCAGCATCTCAGAGCCCCAGAAAGCTGGAATCACTGGGACCATGTTGGAGACTGGCTGTCCCAAAAGGTAATGACCACTATCTTCTGATGTATGGACTCTTTACGATTTTTCCTAAATTGTAAAGACTTTTTCAAAGCATTTTCTGTTTTTAAAAATGTCCATAAAAGCATGCGTATATGTATGTGTCTATATAGCACAAGTAATGTAACAGTGTAAAAACAACCCCTCTCCTAAAAACAAACCATTTTCACTTTTGTAAATTATTCAGAGGGTTTTTGTTCTATAATATTTTTTTACATATTTTAATAGTGATGGCATCACAACATACATAAAATTTTGCAGTGCAACAAGAAGATTGAATCTCTGGATCCAAGTCGCCTGGGTTTAAAGCCTGATTCCACCACTCATTAGCCATGTAACCTTAAGAAAATAATTTAAATTTGCTTTGCCTTGATTTCCTTATCAGCAAAATGAGGATAATACCAGCACATGGGAGTGTCGTGGGGATTAAATTTGTTAACATATGCGAAGCATCTAAAACAGTGCCTGACTTGAAAAGGGTCAAAGGAGAGTTTGCCATTATTATTATTTTTCTTAGTATTGTATCATAAAATACCATTATGGATTGACTGTGTTCTCCCTCAAAAAAAAAAAAAAAAAAAAGGTATGTTGAAGTACTAACTCCCCTTATCTTAGAATGTGACTTTATGTGGAGATAGGGTCAAGTTAAAACATGTCATGAGGGTGGGACCTAATCCAATATGACTGGGGTTCTTATGAAAAGTTGACTTGTCCAAGTACACAGTAGGCATAAGGGACAGATAACAAATTCAAAACCTGGGCCTTTCTAATATTAAAGTTCATGGTTTTAACCACTATAGGTAACAGTGTGCCCTTTACCAGTTTATCTCCTTAGGATAAATTCTTAGGCATGGGATTTCTGGATCCAAGAATATGGTTCTGCCTTGCATGGTGGTACCCAGTGAGATGGTGCTTGCCTATAATCCCAGCAGCTCTGGAGGCTGAGGAGGGAGGATCACACATTTAAAGTCAGCCTCAGCAGTTTGTTGAGGTCCTAAGCAACTCAGAGAGACCCTGTCTCTAGATAAAATATTAAAAAGGGCTGGGAATGTGGCTCAGTGGTTAAGCACCCCTGGGTTCAATCCCTGGTACCAAAAAAAAAAAATAAAAAAAAAAAAGAATATAGTTATTTTTTGTCTCAATATGTCTTGCCACGTTGATCTTCCAAACGAAGGGAACTCTGGTGGCCTATTTCTGAAACATGTCCATGACAAATCCAAGTCCCGTGTAATTATTTGTCTGTATTCTGGGACTCTTAAGGATAACGTGTGCTTCACAGCACCCTCTGAGTATCATGGCACTTTCCATTGTAGCACCCAAGAGATGCTAGAGGAAACCAGCCATTCTCTAAACCAAAGACATAAAACAACCTAAAATAGGTTCCTCCAGCCTTTTCATCTCAGTGAACCTCTAGCAGGTTGCCTTGGGAGGTGACTCAGAGCAAATCCACCCTAGTGCCAGGGAACGGCATCTGTATCCACTGATCTGTGTGGGCCAGGGAGGCTTTCTACACACTGACGTCAGCGGCATGCCCTGTGCTGTTCTCAGTCCCACCTTGACCAGGAGTACTCTGCTGTTGGTAATTCTCAGCTTAGGTTTCACAATGTCCCAGGGGAGGTAATTAAATGCAAGAAGCAGGATTGGACCAAAGAAGATGCAACTGACTCCTAGAGCCAGCTTGTAGTAAAATCTAGGCACAGACCAAGTGGGCTTGAATAGACCCTCAAACTCTCTAGTCAGCCTTTTTTTTTTTTTGTTACCCCCAGCACAGTGCAATTTCTACCTTCACATTCCTTTCTCAAAACAAAACAACTGCCCAAAGTAAATTTTTGACATAGAAGGACAAATAATTTATTACCTCCCCAGTGAAACTGCCAGAGGACAGGCAGTATCTTTTGTTTTCATTATTATGTCATGCCTGACATGTAGTAAGTACTCATGTATATGTATTGAACAAAGGAATAAACTTACTCATCTTTTAAATATATTATTACTATTTTCATTAACAGTGGCCTTATAGTAGAAAATTATGAAAATAGAAAAAAGTGTAGCGATCAAATTAAAATCACCTATAAAAATAACCACCCATAAACCTACCACCCCTTATTCCAAATAGTGTTGATTTTATTTTCAGTAACTCTGACTTCAAGTACTAGGGTTGCTGTTGTGAAAGTGCTTTAAGACTGTGCAAGGTGAGTACAAAAAAAAAAAAAAAAGTTCATAGTTTCTTAGAAATTGTGGTTGTCCCTGTGGTATGTCCCTTTGGTTTGTCCCTATGTATTCTGTCCTCCAGCCCTTCTGGTTCCCAGTGGCCATCTGCTCTTGCTTACCTCCTTGTCGGAGAGTGTAATGTTACCTTAGATGTGGTAAACTTTGAAAAACCAAATCAGTCTTTTTGGCAGTTCTTCTGGGTTTGGGATGGGGAAAGGAGGTAATGGCGGTGTCACAACATCAAATAAACAAGCATGGTGTGTTGGGTTTTGCAACTTCAAAAAGGCTGAGAGGGATTCCAGCCCTGCGGCAATAGTCCTATAACAAACACTATATTGTAGCAAACAAGATGCAGGGATCCTGCTTCTTCTGTGTTGAGCCTCTTTACACTGTAGTATAAATGTCTATCTTACTGTTTTGTGTTGCTATAACAAAATATCTGATTCTGGGTAATGTATAAAGAGATTTATGGGGATCGTGATTCCGTGGTTGACAAGCCAGCTCTGGTGAACTGTCCCCCATCCCCAGCTTCATCACAACATGGTAGAGAAGCAGAAAGGGATACAATCACAGGTGGAAGGGGCCAAGCATGTAAGATGGCCTGGCTTTATAACCACCTGGTCTCCTGAGAATGAATTCAGTTCTGTGAGAACTGCATCAGTCCTCTCTGAGGTGGTGGCCCATGATCTAAGTACCTTCCACTAGGCCCCAACTCTTAGAGGTTCTACCACCCTCAACACCACCACACTGGGGACCAACCTTTTAGTATATGAACTTTTATAGGACATACTCAAACCATATCTAAAAACCATAGCAAGGTCTGTCTTTTGAGTTTTGAAAAGTTTTTTTTTTTTTTTAACAGTCAAGAACCCAATTTAAAACTTCACGTTTTAAGTGTTTTCTCAGCAATGCCATTTCATGAACAGCAGGACTAGAAGAGAAGCCTTGATGTCATTGTAGAAGCCCCCTTCTATTTCTCAATTTCAACAGACTGAGACTGGAAACCAAGTTCTCTGACAAATCTTTCCATTTCATCACATCAGCACCAAAGTTTGCTCCCTATTATGGGTTAGATTGTGTTTGCTCATGTTCACTTGTTGTAGTCTTAACTCTTTATACCTCAGCATGTGACCTTATTTGGAAATAGCGTCATTGCAGTTGTAATTAGTTAAGATGAGGTCCTATTGAAGCAGATTTGGCCCCTAGCCCAATATGAATGATGTCCTTATTAAATGGGGAATTTGGACACAGACATGTCCACCCAGCCAGGGTATCCTCCATGTTAAGATGAAGGCAGTGGCAAGGGTGATACACTTATTAGCAAGGAACATCAGAAAACCACCAGAAACTTGGGAAAACACATGGAACAGATTCTTCCTCATAGTCCTCAGAAGAAACCAACCAGGCCAATATCTTGACCTTGGGCTTCTAGCCTTCAGAACTATGAGACACTATGTATCTGTTGTTTAAGCCAACCAGTTTTGGGTACTTCTGTTATAGCAGCCATAGGAAACTAATATACTCCCTCTTGTCTGACCTTGAGAACTCATAGAATCTTGGTAAATTAGTGATCTTCATATTTGGGGTCTCTTTAGTCATTCTAGTTTCCATTCTCCCACTTTGGAAAATGGTAGTACTCAGGCAAAGCTGAAGTTTTCTAAGCATATTGTCAATAATGTGGTGTTATTATAGTCATGACTATTCAGTTGAAGGTGAAAAAATGAACATATGTGATTTAAAAAAAATTTTTTTTAAAGTTTCAGATGGACACCATGCCTTTATTTTTTTATTTTATTTTATTTTTTTATGTGGTGCTGGGGATGGAACCCAGTGTCTCATGTGTGCCAGCCAAGTGCTCTACCACTGAGCCATGACCCCAGCCCCATATGTGATTTTTAAAAGTTGGTAAGTACAGAGTAGTATCAGACTATCTCTATGCAAATTACATTCATATAGTCAAAGGATCTTAAATTATATTTTTGTGTTTATATGTGTATACATGCACAAACATTGTATCTTTGTGTATGGACAAAGGAAAAGATGAGTGATTTTTGCATGATGAAAATGGTTGGTTTTTTATATATACTAAGTCCTTTTTTCATAAAATATCTTTTAGGCTACATATTTTAAATGTATTTTTTGTATGCTGCCTGTTGAGCTACCTGGTACCGAAAACCGGGAGGAAATCTCGGAGGCAGAGTTAAGCTTTTACTACTTTTACTTCTACTTTCTTAGAGCTTAGAGAGGGAAAGAAAGATTTTTCTTAGAGAGGGAAAGAAAGATTTTTCTTCTTAGCTTAGAGTAAAGAAAGATAGAGCTTAGCTTAGAGAAAGATTAGAGCTTCTTTCTTCTCTCTTCTTTCTTCCTTCTTCTTTCTTCTGTCTTCTGTCTTCCTCAGGAGTTTCGGCCTAACTCTGACCAGTCATTACTTCTTCTATCTGGTTTCTCTTCTGTCTTCTATCTGGTTTCTCTTCTGTAACCGCTCTGCCTACGTTCTGGCCGCTTTGATTCTTCTGACCGACCGAGTGACTGCCCGGCTGACTGAATTCTCCGTTCTCCTAACTCGGACCGCTTTCACCCGGTTATATACCTTCAGGTTTGCGGGTGCCTACAGGTGCGTCACATACATATCAGGCGGAACCCATGGCTTCCAGCTAGCTACAACAGCCCTTCCTAATTAGGGCTCCTTCAATTTTTCTCAACAATGTTAGGTTTAGAACTATGCTTTTTATACCTATTTTGATGATAATACCAAATTGTCATAAAGTATTGTATATTGGTTAAAGCACACATGCTTTCATTATTTGTTTTTGCACCACATCAATTTTAAGCACATCTATGGGGTAAAGACTGGGGGGTGTTGCCGCCGGAAAGGGATTGCAGCCTGGAACGGCAGCGCCGCGGGAAGGAGTCCGGAGACAGGATGGAGACGAAAAAAATTCTTTAATCTTTCTGTCTCTGTCTCTTGTAATTTCTAACACCACATACACACTCTCACAAGAAACCAAGGCACCTACTCTTACAAGAAACTACAATATATCTATACAATAGCGATAACCCTGTCCTTTCTCTCTCTGGTCTCATCCCACGCGCCCGAGCAGGAATCACTCGCTCGATCTGCTGAGTCACTGCTCAAATCTCTCGAGATCCTGGGCCAAGTCCCGTGAGACTACGGAAGGCGACAATGCCCAAAAATGTCGATCTGCTGAGTCACTGCTCAAATCTCTCGAGATCCTGGGCCAAGTCCCGTGAGACTATGGAAGGCGACAATGCCCAAAAATGTCTATGGCCCGTAGTCAACGGCAATCTTAGCTATCTCCCCAAACAGGGCTCCTGCAGGGGGGTACAGAGGAAAAACATGGCTCTTGCTGTCATGGAACTTACAATTCACTGAGAGAGGGAAATCGCTCCATAAACGTGAAATTGCACTTTTAATTAGTGCTAAGAAGTAAACTATGCTTGGGTCAGACATAGGGTTACATCAGGGATACTTTCCCCAAGGAAGTGATATTTGCATGGGGATCTGTAGGACAAGTGAGTTAGGTAACCAGATGAAGGATTGAGAAGCTTACAACAAAGGAAAAAGCATGGGCAAGGCCCTAAGGAAGGAAGGGAAATGGGACAATTCCGGAACAGAGAGAAAGACAGTCAAGAGAGGGCAGTCAGAAAATACAGAAAGGGTGGAGGATTTTAAAAGATCTTTATCTTAAGAGCAATGGGAACTCAGTGAAAAGTTTTAAACAAAGGTGAGGGAAAGGTGTGTAACATGATCACAAAATGCCTTTGGTCAACATTACTCTGGATTTAATATGGAAAACAGATTAGGATGAGGGAAGATTACTAAGGAAACAATTATAAATAGTTCAGCCAAGAGATGAGAAAAGCTAGGGCTAAGAGGAAGTAATGGAGATAAAGATAAGAGAATGGATTCCAGAGATATGTAGGAAGTCAATTTGATGGAACTGGGTGAAGGTCAAAAGGGGTAGGACTTTTGAAATGGCAGAGTGAGGAGCTTAGCAAATCCCTTCCCAAAAGGCAACGATAATACTGAACAAAAACTTATCAAAGAAATAATTTCAGGATTCTAGAAATTGACCAAAGACATACAGCAAAGTGTTTATTTGGGGAAAAAAAATGACTGAACCTCAGATATGAGTCATGGAAGATTGTGGCATTCTTACTGAGGCTATTCTCACCCCTTCACCAAGTTCTCTCTTGGCTAAACATTCCACTAGAGTGGGTCAAGCTCCACAAACATCAGATCCCCTGCTGGAGGGGGGCTAACATAGTTTGGAGCAGAGAATGGGGAAAACCCCATGCCTTGGAATGTGATAAAAAACTGTAATGACCATTGTGGCAAACAAAAGAGGAAGGCCAATGTCATAGCTATCCTGAGTACTGGGGCAAGCAACAGGCCAACAGAGTAGTCCAAATTTAACTAGGAGATCAGGTAAATGAGGCAGTCACAGTGGGTCTTGAGGAGCTCCCATTTGTCACTGGTTGTCTTAGAAGGAGTATGAGAAGCTACTTATATGTTCCTGGCTGAATGCAAAGTTTGTGCCCATTATAGAAGAGACATGAAAAGACCTGGGAGAAAGTGAAAGTTGGGTCAAATTTATAAACCACATGAATTTTGAATGTGTTCCCCAATTCAACAGAAGTTCATTGGTAAAGGATGGAAACCTCACTGGTTCAAGATGTTTGAGCACAATTTCAGACCAATCATTAAAGGAACATGAAGCTATGCTGATCCAGAAACAATCCACAGGAAGCCAGACTTAAAAATAAAGGAAAATACTGACATAGGTTTTTAGTGGCTGACTTGCAGTGTGGACACATTCTCATAATTAGTTCAACCAAGTCAATAAACAACAACAACAACAAAAAAATAAAAATAATAGGAAAAAAAATAAGAATTAGGAATTGCTACAATATATTGTCTAACAGTCAACTTTACAACAAAAATTTACAAGATATGCATATAAACAGACAAGTGTTAATGGAAACTATCTCTGAGGGGCATGGATGTTGGACTCAGCAGACAAAGGCTTCAAAGAAACTGTTTTAAGTATGTTAAAAAACAAAACCTAAAGGAAACCATGCTTAAAGAATTAAAGGAAAATATGATGACGATGATCATGATGGTTAATTTCTTTCTGTCAACTTGACTGGGTCACAGAGTGCCAGACATTTGGTCAGTATTATTCTGGGTGTGTTTTTGAGGGAGTTTTTGAATTATATTAACATTTGAATTAGTAGACTTAGTAAAACAAAGTGCCCTCCCCAACGTGGGTGGACCTCAGCCAAACAGTTGAAAGCAGGAATAGAACAAAAAAGACTGACCCTCTGCAAGTAAGGTGGAATTCCTCTTATCTGACTGTTTCGAGCTGACACATTAAGTCTTTTTTTTTTTTTTTTTTTCTCTGCTTGTGACTCAAACAGACACATCAGCTTTCTTGGATCTTGTACTTGATGCCTTTGGACTGGAACTGCCTTTCTAGCTCTCCTGAGTCTCTAACTTCCTGACAGATTTTAGCCTTCATTATAATGTATGCCAATCTCTTATAACAAAATATCTTTATATGTATATGTGCATATTTACATTTCCTATTGGTTCCTCTGGAAAACCATGACTCATGCAATGACTCCTTGAATAAATAAAATGAATAAAGATATGGAAATAATAAAAAAGAACCAAATGGTAGATTCTGGAATTTAAGAGTACAACTGAAATGAAAAATTCACAGCATATCTGAGATGGTAGAAGAATCAGCAATCCTGTTGATAGGTTATTAGATATTATCTAACCTGAAGTAAATAAAGAAAGAAGGAAAAAGAATGGAGAAAAATGAACAGAGGCATTTGAGACAATATAGAGCATATCAATATACATGCAGTGGGAATCATGGAGAGGAGAGAGAGAAAGTTGGTAGGAAAATTTTTGACAAAATAATGGTCAAAGACATCTCAAATCTGATGAAGAATATTAATCTATAAAGGAGCCCCAATTAGGAAGGGCTATTGCGGTCAGCTGGAAGCCATAAGTTCCACCTGATAATAAGTATGTATGTGACGCACCTGTAAATGCACGTGAGGCACCTGCAAAGCTAAAGGTATATAACCGGGTGAAAGTGGTCGGAGTTAGGAGAAGAATGAATTCATTCAGTCAGTCATGCAGTCGCTCGGTCAGAAGAAGAGTTCGGGTCGGAGAAGAAGAAAAGAATCAGAGTGGCCAGAACGTAGGCAGATCGGTTACAGATAGAAGAAGTAATTCCTGGTCAGAGTCAGGCCGAGGCTCCCGAGGAAGAAAGAAGAAAGAAGAAAGAAGCTCTAAAAGCTAAGCTCTCTCTCTCTCTAAAGAAGAAATCTCTCTCTTTCAAGCTCTCTCTCTTTCTCTCTAAGCTCTAAGAAGAAAAGCTCTATCTTTCTCTCTAAGCTCTAAGAAGAAGAAGAAAAAGCTATCTCTAATCTTTCTTTCTAAGCTCTTTCTAAGAAGAAGAAAAATCTTTCTTTCTCTCTCTAAGCTCTCTCTAAGAAAGTAGAAGTAAAAGTAGTAATAGCTTTACTCTGCCTCCGAGTTTTCCTCCCGCGGCGCCGTGGCTAGCCATGACAGGCAGCTTACAAATCTATACTGTTTAATGCTAAGTAACATAAATGCATAGACATCACAGTCAATTTTTTGAAAGCCAATCAGAAAATCTTGAAAGCAGGTAGAGGAAATTGACTTATTAAGTACAGAAAACAATAATAAAGTTAACAACTGACTTCTCATTAGGAACAATGAAGGTCATAAGGCAATGGAATGTCATATTCAAAGTATTAAATAAAAAGATGGTCAATCAAGAATTCTATATCTGGCAAAATTAATCTTCAAAAGTCAAAGTAAAATAATTTTATAGGTAAGTGAAGACTGCTAGCCATATTTCCTTACCATAAATGCCAAACAAAGCTCTTCAGACTGAAAGGAAATTGTACCTGATGGAAATTTGAATCCATAAGGAGAGGTAGAGTGCTGGAAACAGTAACTTAGGTAAACATAAAAGGCTATATAAAATGTATTTTTCTTTTATAAATATATTTAAGAGAGAAAATCAAAATTATAAAAGTGTTGTGATACTTGTATAACTATTTAATACATGTAATAATAGCAATACCAGTACAGGGAAAGTGCAAAGAAATAGATATATTGGAGCAGCAGTTTCTATACTTTATTGGAATTAGATTAGTATTAATCTGAGAAGGATTGTGATAAATTAAGATACATGTTATAATCTCTAGAGCAATCACTAAAAAATACCTCCAAGTATAAAGAGGTGGTCATGGTAGTGCATGCCTGTAATTACAGCAACTCAGGAGACTGAGGCAGGAGTATCACAAGTTCAAGGCCAACCTTAGCAACTCAGCGAGACCTTGTCCCAAACTTTACAAAATAAAATTATAAAGGGCTGGAGATGTAGCTCAGTGGTACAACAATGCTGGGTTCAATTCCCAGCACAAAAAAAATTCCAAAACCCAGATGGAATTAAAATGGAAAAAAATAACTATTTAACACAAAATAGGGCAGTTAAAAAAAAAAAACCTATGAAACAAAATGGCATAAAATATGCAGAAAACAAGTATTAAAATGGCAAATGTAAATTCAACTTTATCTAAATTTACATAAAATAAAAGCAAATATTTCATCAAAAGCATTCAGGAGCTTGGGGCAGTGGTGCACACCTGTAATCCCAGCAGTTCAGGAGGTTGAGGCAGGAGGATCCCAAGTTCAAAGCCAGCCTCAACAAAAGCAAGGCACTAAGCAACTCAGTGAGACCCTGTCTCTAAATAAAATACAAAATAGGCCTGGGGTGTGGCTTAGTGGTTGAGTGCCCCTGAATTCAATCCCTGGTACCATAAAAAAAAAAAAGATCCAGATTGTCAAAATGGATGAAAAACAAGATCCAATTTTATGCCATCTATAAGAGACATATTTTAGATACAAAGACACAAGTGGGTTGAAAATAAAAAGATGGAGAAATATATATGCAAGGAGTAACTGTACAGTGGTTAGAGTGGCTATACTAATGTCAGGTGAAATATATTTTAAGGCAAAAATATTACTCGAGACAAAGATGGACATTTTGTGACCATAAAACTTCAATTTATTAGGAAGATATAACAATTATAAACATATGAACACCTAACAATAGCATATATACAGTTGTACATACTTTTTTTTTTGGGGGGGGGTTACCCAATTTCTTATTTGAAGGAATGGTACAAATTAAAGAACGTAAGTGGATGTTTTGGTACAACTTATAGAAAAGGTGAAGGTAACCCTGACATGCATGCACTGCCTTGGTGACCAGGGAAGTCACTTCCACGGCTATGGGGAAGTCAGCCTAAGGTTTGAATTTTGGTTACAGTTTTCTTTTTTAGTCCACAGTTTTGCTGAGGCTTTTAAGAAGTTTGAAAGTGATGGTACCATTTACTAAGCACCCAGGTCAAAACCACTCACAATAATAGGCAACAGACAAATTCTTGAAGGGTTTCTTTCTGATTGTATGTTAGTGGTTAAGATGGATCTACAGCCAGACTCCTTGGTTTGAACCCACCCCCATCACTGTGGGATCAATCTGTGCACTTGAGCATGATATTTAATTTTTCAGGACCTAATTTTCCTCCAGTGAAATGGAAAGTTTTCCTTCACTGAAATGAGCTTAATTATAGAACTGACCTCAGAGGGTGGTTATAAGGTTATAACCAGATTTTCCAGGAGTGGTGGTGCACATCTGTAATCTCAATGGCTCGTGAAGCTGAGACTGGAGGATTGTGAGTTCAAAGCCAACCTTAGCAAAAGTGAGGCACTAAGCAACTATTGTATTAGAGACCCAGTCTCTAATAAAATACAAAAAAGGGCTGAGAATGTGGCTCAGTGTTTGAGTACCCCTGAATTCAATCTCCAGTACCTGCCCCCCCACCTCCGCCACCAAAATAGAATTGAATGATTTAATATATGCAACACACCCAGAATTTAGATTGGCATACAAGTTCTATGTAAGTGTTAGCTATGATTTTTATTTTCTCTTGTGTCACTTTAACCTTGAACTTCCTGTATTTTACACAGAGAGAAGAAAGCATAAGCATGAAAACTGAATTTTTTTTTCTTAAATTGGCTTACTGTAATTACTGCTTATTTCTCAATGACACAAAGTCAAAAGCAGATGTATTAAAGAGAAGAAAAAATCCTAATAAAGAAGGGCAGTTGGAAGTTGGAGCTCTACTATGCTGGAATTTTCTTCTGACACTCCCTACATCAGACCCAAGTTACAGTTCCCAGTCAGGAGTTGAATGCAATGTCAACAAACCAAAATATGCAAGCTTGTCCAAATTGTCATTTTTATCAGTTAGGATGTATATTTTGGTTGGATGATTTGGCACTTGCAAATCAATATTGCAACATCATTACATATTTGTTTTCTGATTTTTAAAAAATGTGACGTGTGAACTTGCTTGTATTTTAACCCCCTCCTGGATTTAAACACCTACCCCTTGATTAAATTGGATTGTTTAAGTACCCTCTTGTACATGGCACTGTTTAACACTTTCTAAAACAAGTTAAACAAACTTGTCCCCTGCTCTCAGAAATGCACAAACATAAAAAGAAACGGAGATATTCACTTTTCCAGAGTCCACACACTGGCAAATGCACCAGCCAAGAACACATTGATCAAATATTTACAAGACTCATAAGCATTATAGTTAATAATTTTTATGGTTAATGAGTTTTATATTAGGGCTTACTGACATGCAGGTAGGGTCTTCATGGAAGTCAAATTAATGAAGCAGCAAAACCCAGTAACTCTTGTCAGCAAATTTTTTGATCACTGGTAGATTTATAATATGTAAATTTTCTTGAGGAAACATTGATATACATATGTGTATGTAAGCACAACTGCTATTTTATTTAGTTTTGAGGAAAGGAGACAGGGGTTCCTGGGAGACCCCAGAACAGCTACATTTGAATTTCTTGTAGTTATTGATTATTTTTAACATCAGGCAGAATTCCATCATTGTCTCCACATACTGTGTATACAGAAAACTTTGCAAAATCAATCACCAGCCACCCTTTTTTTTTTTTTTTTTGGTGGGGGTGGGTACTGGGGATTGAACTCAGGGGCACTCAACCACTGAGCCACATCCCCAGCCCTATTTTGTATTTTTATTTAGAGACAGGGTCTCACTGAGTTGCTCGGCACCTTGCTCTTGTTGAGGCTGGCTTTGAACTTGGGATCCTCCTGCCTCGGCCTCCCGAGCCCCTGGGATTATAGATGTACATCACTCTTTTGTTTCTTTCCTCTGCATCCCTGATGACCCCTGGTTCTTCCCCATCTCATTTGCCAGGACTTAATCTTGCCTCAGCTGCCTGATTCTCCTTTGGTGGGGGGCAGGTGGTGGGGAATAGACCCATCCCCGTGGCACATGCAATAAAGTGCAACACTGAAGTCATCAAGCTGGACATTTCTCAATATTTGCTCTGGCAGAGATAGGGAGCTAGAGCCGATCTCCTGTTTCAGGGAATTGAAAACCATGTTGCAAAGACAGGGGACTGAATGGACCCAGCCTCAGGTCTGGAGGGTAGGAGGTTTGTCAGGCAGTAAGTCCAACCTTCCTTTGCTTGTCCCCTTGGCAAATTGAGATGCCTCCTTCAAGTCTCAGGGTAAGGGTGGATGAAGCCCCTGCTCTTCCTTCAGGCTCACCCTGAACCTCCTACAGGCCTCCATGGGGAGGATCATGGGTTTACTGACCTCTCACCTTTGCTCTGGGGGCACCTGTCTCACCTCTCTGTCCCCATCACCTAGCACAGTGATAGTTACATCCAGGACATCCAGTTAATGTGAGCAAAACAAATACAACCAGGGGAGGTTGGCCCTGCCTTCCTTTTGCCTCTTGATCTTTACCAGCCAGAAAACTGAACAACGTAATTAACTGGGGGTCGATGGTGTTACTTTTGTCATAAAAGTTAATGATATTTGTTGCTTTATTGGTTTCTTAAATACCACTTAAGTAGACACAGGACAGCATGATTTAGTGGCTATGAGACAGCACAGTCCATTACCTAAGAATGTAGGCTTCCTTGGGCTGCGTTTTGAATCTGCCATTTAGTAGATGTGTGACCTTGGGCACATTCCTTAACCTTTCTGTACCTGGGTTTCCCCATTTGCCAAACATGGCTTATAACAGTACCTGCATTGTGGTGGTGTGAGAATTAAATGAAGCAACACATATAAAGTGTATAGAACTTACAAAAGGACAAGAATATAGAGATGCTCACTCAGTACTTATTGATGAAAAAATTACTACTGTTTTTAAATTTTCAGTTAATTATTAAAGATGATGCTCTTTTTTTCTTCTTCTTTCAGCTCTTTTTTCCTTCTGTCTGTTGAACTTTATGTCAAGGTAGGTACTGAAAAATATCACCCTCTGGGTTATTGCTAATTTATAATAAATTACATTCTCATGAAATATTTGACACAATTCAAAGAGTTAATACCAGTAAAGAGCTTTGAATGGTGCCAGACACAGGTCTCAACAAATATCATTAGTATTTTATTATCATTCATTTGTTCATCCAGCCAATTTTTTGAGCACCTATTATGTGCTAAGCACTAAGATATATCATGGAACAAAACAAAAATCCTGCTCTCATGGAATCAGCATTCCAAGGGGACAAATAGACAATAAATAGAATACATGAAATATACACTACATTTTACTATTTTCAATGCATTTTCACATGTCAATATCTCAGAATTGGAAAGCATCTAAAAGCTGGTAGCATCTTACCATTATAATTGCTGGCATTTTTCTTTGGTATGAAAAATGACAGTACATGTGTGAATCAATGGCATGTTAGACTTGATGTAATAGGACAGCCTGTTAGAAACAATCAGTGATATGGAAAAATAAAGAAAAAAAAAGGATGGAAACTTGCGGGGAGGCTTTGCAACTCCAATATGGTATTGGAGTTTTCACATTGACTTATTTTTACATTGACTTACATTTACAAGTTTTTTACATTGACTTACATTTACAAGTCTTTTTTAAAAAATATTTATTTATTTGCTTTTAGTTGTACACAATGTGTTTTTACGTGGTGCTGAGGATCGAACCCGGGCCGCGCACGTGCTAGGCGAGTGCTCTACCACTGAGCCACAACCCTAGCCCCCATTTACAAGTCTTTTTACATTGACTTATCTTAGAAATCAAGGACCCACAATTATCAAATAAAATCACTATATAAAACATTATTAATGCTAAATGTAATGTGGTATCTTGAATGGGCTCCTAAAACAGAAAAAAGTCACCCCCCACACGTGTTTTATTTTGTTTCTTTTTGGAGGTGACCTTTTATTCATTCCTTTTTAAAAGTGGAGGTATAATTTACAAACAGTAAAATTCACCATTTTTAACGTATAGGTCTGCCATTTTTGTCCTGTGCATGGTTATACAGCCAGCATATAATCATGACAGGACAGCTCCTCAGCCTCCAGATTCCCCCAGGCCTCTTTGGTGTCATCGCTGTCCTCTCCCAGCCCGCTGATGATCTGTTCTCCCTTCCTGTAATTTTGCCTTCTGCAGAATCTCCTTAAATGAAGTCATTCTGTCTGCAGCCCTTTCACTTAGCCTAATGCATTTAAGACTCACTTGTGTTGCTGTCTATGGTAGTAGTTCATTCCTTTTTATTGTTAAATAGTGTACTAGACCCCCTTATCCACAGGGGACACGTTCCAAGACTCCTGGTGGATTTTTGAAACCTTAGAACTGACCCCTTTATATGTGTTTTCCTATACATGCATACCTATGATGAAATGTAAATTAGGAGCAGGAAGAGATTAACAACAATAATCACAAAATAGATTAACTAGATATTAATATACTGTAATAAAAGTTATATGAATATGGTTTCTCTCAAAATATCTCCTTATTTATCTTTTTTTCTTTTTTGGAACTGGGGATTAAACCCAGGGGTGCTTAACCACTGAGCCACATCCCCAGCCCTTTTTATTTTTTATTTTGAGACAGGGTCTTAGTAAGTTGTAGAGACTGGCCCCAAATTTCCCTCAGCTTCCCAAGTAATTGGTGAACTGCACCCAGCTCAGAAAGGACTCTTGAAGTCTCTTTTAGAGATAATCACAGTGAAAGTCAGAGTTTCTGATTCTCTTTGCTTTAGGAGAGGAAGCAAAAGGGATTTTGGCAAATCAAATGAAGGAAGGGGAATAGTTTATCAATATGCAATGACCTGACAAGACAAAACAGGAGGGAAAAGCAGAACCACCCTGCTGTGGATGCAGAAGGGTTATGGAGATGGGGTCCTGGGGTTTCCTGCTTTTTCCCTAACTCTCTTGCATATGACTTCTCACTGTAGAGACTCATCGAACTGCGCTGTGTGGACACCTAGCTCTTGGGTGACCACTGACACTCACCTGGGGTTAGAGAATGTGGGCCCAGAACTCAGGTGGGCAGCAGGAGCAGGGACAGAGGTTGCCTCTGCCTCCTAGGGAGAAGCCCAGCCCTAGAAGTTGGGATCCCTGCAGCAGGAACCAGTCGACCTGAGATGACCTGCTCCCAGCCTGGGACTGCTCAATTTACCCTTGTTACACTTGCCTAAGAGGGGAGTCCCAATACCCCACAGACATTTCTGCTGTTGCAGAAATAGCTTCTAGAAAAAGAGTGGGATATTAAAAATTCATTTATTAAAAGCTTTAAAATTCCTCTGAGAGAACCCATCAGGATCTTACTACCTTACCACTGAAACCATTATTCTCTGAAATTGTTGCCCTGCAGGACCCTCAGGTAAGGGCCAAAGGAATGGCTGGATTTGAAGGCCCTTGTATGTGATGGAGCAGGGTATGTGCGAACTTTCTGTGGGGTCCTGAGTCCCAGTTATGTGCAGACACAATCAGAAGACAGTCTCTCTCTTTTTTTTTTTTTTTGGTACCGGGGATTGAACTCAGGGGCACTCGACCCCTGGGCCACATCGCCAGCCCTTATTTTATTTAGAGACAGGGTCTCACTGAGTTGCTAAGTGCCTCGCCATTGCTGAGGCTGGCTTTGAACTCACGATCCTCCTGTCTCAGCCTCCCAAAGTGCTGGGATTACAGGCGTGCGCCACCGCGCCTGGCAGAAGACAGTCTCTTAATTCCCATCTGCATTCTGTTTGGTCTCACTGGTCTGAACCCAGGTGCCACAGAGCAGGGTGACCCTGCTGCCCTCTTGCCAGAAGCACATGCTTTTTATGGGTTTTGTTTTAATTTCAGACACATCTGCCCACCCATGATGTTGAAAGGCATTCATAGAGGGCAAGTTGGCACTAGAGGCCCAGACTGAGGCCATGAGATAAACGTTTTTGTGTTAGAACACCAGCCATAGTTCTTCCTGTCATGGCCAGACTGAAGCACCTTCTCTCTGACATCATCCCCCAACACGCTCCACTCTGTTCCCTCCATCCTACTAGCTGGGCTGTGTGCCTAGTGTAGTCCCAGGTCAAGGTAAGACTTGTTGTTCCCTCTGCCTAGATGACTCTCCTCCCAGTCATCCATAGGACCCATTTCCTCCCTTCATTCCCACCTCCATTAACCACCACTGCCTTGGGTGGGGGGCATTCTAATGATCGTACACAAAATACTACCCCTTCCAATCTCACACCTGGCTTTCTTTTCATTAGCGCATTGACTCTTCCTAACACAGGTTTCTTAATTGATTGCTTCTCTTCCCCCAAAGGTGTATCAGCTCCACGAAGGCAGGCGCTTGGCTGGCTTTCTTCTCTTAGAACACAGCCTGGCCAGAAACACTTGTCAAATGAGTCTACTGATGACACTGGGTGGCAGATTTCTTGCTGTAGAAGAACTTTGAGTGACAAGTAGGCACACAGGCCCACCTTCCCAAGTTTGACTTGGTTCAACCCCGAATCCTCCTATCCTGGCTCCTTGGTTTTCATTCTCTCTCTACCAGTCCTCCCCCTGCGAGCTGCGTGTGCTCGCTGACCCACCCCACTGCATCTCATCTTTGTTTTTGCTCATGGTCCTGTGGGAACTTGGTGTTCCAGACTTGGGTAATTCCCTGTGGTTTGGCCCCCATCGATGGTCCTCTCCCCTTTGTAGATCCCAGCAGTGAATCTGGATAAAGGTTGCTGAGTTACATCATCTCTGGCATTTGTTTCCAGGAAGAATAGGCCTTTAAGCCTCATTGCAGGAGGGCAGTGGCAAAACCTTTAGTCTTTGGAACATTCTATGCTTCTTGGTGGAGAGCATGTTTCAGAACTGCAGACCAGGTTATCAGCTCGAGACTTTGTGCAGCACAGATGCTGGCTCAGCACCTGCCTTTGTGTGGAAGACAGACTCTGTACAACCCACTAAGACACAGGGCTGGGGATGCTCAAGTCTGTGCCATGGTACCACCAGATATTCTGTCTCATACAAAGTTCTGTCCTGCAGCTCACAGCCCTTACTGCAGGAAGAAATTTAGGCCTCAAGACAAAGCTACTTGGGACTCCTAAGCCCACAGACCCAAAGAAGATCAGCAGGGAAGAGAAAACTTTCATATTTTACATTGTTAGTATTTAAACCATCCTCTTAGTTGAGAGCTCAAAAATCAGGCTTGATAATCTCCATCTCTTTCTCTGGATTATACATTATATCTATATTCTCCCCTTATTTGCAGAGCTAGTTAAAACCTTTACAAGAGGACCTGGGCTCTTGTTTGGTACCAACATCTATAAAATATTTCCAGAAAAACAAGGAATAAAATGCAAGGGTTGATCAACTACAGGACCTTTGAGGAAGCTTAAAAAAAAACTGATTTGCTTAGCCTGGAAAATAAAATAAAATGGGATGCTTTTGCTAGAGTCTGAATAACACAGTCTGCTGCAGATTGGCTTATCCTGTTACATCTTCTCTTAAAAGTGGCTTGTGAAACAGGTGACTGAGGTCCTGTTTAAGGTAGGGGAGAGAGAGAGAGACCCATGCATTCAGGATGACTTCAACTCAATGGCTTTTCAAGATTATTCCAGCCCCTATTACTCAGGATTCTGTGATCCAGGTTAGAAGTTAGAAGTGGGATTTTGGTTGCTAAACATCTTTGGTTGTGATCTATGGCATCTCAACAGGAAACAGATGGTACAGGCAAAGAAGGATATTGGAGAGTTTATTAAAGGGACGCATACAAAGGTGTTCTGGCATTAAATTATTGATTTTTGATCTCCTGTGGTTCTGAGAGTTGACTGGGAATAGTTGAGTGGATCTTGCCTGTGATTTCTTATGCAGTCGTGGTCATCTTGATTCAGTGTCGTCTGAAGGCTCAGATGGCCTGGACATCCAGGGTGTCTTCCTCATTTTCCTGCCTGGCACCTCAGGGTTGCTCTCTGTGTCCTCTCTTCCAGAAAAGTAAACTGGATTTCTTACATGGAAGCTCAGGGTCCCAAGAGGAGGAAGCAGAAGCTGGCAAGTCAACTGGCCTGTATTCACAACTGTCACAGTGCTACTTCCTCCAACTTCCTTTGGTCACAGAAGTCACAGGACATCTCTTGAATGTTAGGAGCTGGAGGGGGATTGAGAGCCAGTGATCCACAAATGAAGGAACATCAAGTTCCAACTGAAGAAAAGTGGATGAGTTAATAGACATAGTTGACATGGTTATGCAAAGCACAAAGCAAACAGTATGGTATTATTTGCTAAGCTGCATGAGAAAGGTGGCCAGGAGGCACCTCAGTCAGCAAACAGATGAAGATTCTATTTTTTTTTAACCTTTTGAGCTCTGATGGAGAGTGAATGGCCACAACTTTAAAAGCTCAGATGCTCTTTCCAAACCCTGTGGCCCCTTCTAACCGTGAGGAAAACACCAGACAAATGCAAATCGAGGAACATTCTACATCAAATCTGCCAAGGTCATGACAAACAAGGAAAGCCAAAGAAACTATCTCTGACCAGAGGAGGCTGAGGAGATATGACCACGACTAAATGTAAAGTGGGTTCCTGGTGCAGGAAACGGATGCTGGTGGAAAAACTAGTGAAGTATGAACACAGGGTAGAGTTTTGTTCCTATTATGGACCAACATTTGTTTCTTAGCTGTGACTAAGAGTGTACCAGGGTAATATGATGCCAGAAATAGGGAGACACTGCATGAGGGATAGGTGGGAACTTGGTACTATTTTTTGCCACTTTTATATACATCTAAAACTATTCTAAAATAAAAAGTTTAATAATAAAAAAGAAAGCTCAACCAGGTTTATCTTTCTGTTCTGACAGTGAGCAAGAGAGAGAATATTATGTGAGATAATGTAGATAATGAAGGTGAACTCAAAAAACAAGGTTCTCTATGAATGTAAGGCATTATAAGTTATAAAAATCCAATCTAGCTCCTTATCCCATCTAAATTCCACACTCCACCTTCTATAAACACGGAAGGACTTTGGTTTTTCTTCTCTTACCATTCCACCACTCTTTTCCCTCTGGTTTATGTGCTTTCCATTGCCAACTGGTGAATAAGTTTGGAGTGTGGCTTGTGTAAAAACACCGTGCCAAGAGAATATAAAGAATTCTCCTCACCGTTCCAGGCCTCTAGGCAGTGAAAATATATACATTCCTTTGTACCCAATAAATGAGTGGTAATGAGGAGGATTTGGGACAGAAAGATAGTATGTAACTAATGAGGAACAATGAAAGTAGGTGATCAGGGGTGGTGATGCATGCCTATTATCCCATTGACTTGGGAGGTTGAGGCAAGATGATTGCAAATTTGAGGCCAGCCTCAGCAGCTAGGGAGACCCTGTCTCAAAATTAAGGAATAACAAAAATAAAATAAAAAGGATGGGGGATGTAACTCAGTGGTAAATTGTCCCTGGATTCAACCCCCAGTACACACACACACACACACACACACAGAAGGTGAATGTCCATGTGTAATTCACATAGTGAATTCATTATTTTTCTAAGGCTTTTTCTGATCATCTCTCCCTTAGGTTTCTATATTTTTATATTCTGTAGGGAAGAAAGAGCTCTATGCATCTCAACCCACTTTATCAAAGAGAGGCAGATATGTTTGTGTAGTGAGATCTAGAGCCAGATCTCAAGACTTGGACTCCAACTCACCACTGACTACCCGGGGACTAAGTTTTTAACCAAGTGAAGTGGAGATGATAGAGACTCTCCTTCTGGGACTGAAGTGAAGATTATATGAGTTGGTTCAGACCAGAGTGTCCATCTGTTATGAGATAGACATCCAGTCTGCACGGATAAAGGAAGGAAGAATATGGAAACAGATTTATTAAAATGAGGGATCCAGGGCTAAAGGTGACTATTAAAAAAGTTTACCAAATTTTTATAGTCTTAGGAAAATATTCACAATACATCATGAAATGAGACCCACAGAACATACAACTCTGATATATAAAACATATGGATGTCTACCTAGAAAAAAATATTTTAATGCTAATCGTAGGCAAAAAGATTAACAGTGGTTATCTCTGGGTAGTTGAATTATTTTTAAAATACTTTCTGCTTGAACGTAGAAAGGTGGTTGCCAACAGCTGGGAAAATTGAGAATGAGAAATAAGTGTTTAATAGTTATAGAGTTTCAGTTTTGCAAGATGAAAAAGTTATTGAGATTGGTAACACAACAACAAGAATACACTTAACACTACTGAAATTATACACTTGAAAATAGTGAAGATGGTGAATTTAATGTGTTTTTTTTTTTTTACCACAACTTCTTTAAAATTTTTTTAAAATTTGTTCTTTTTAGATATACATGGCAGAAGAATCTATCTGGACATATTATACATACATGGAGAATAACTTCCCATTCTTGTGGTGGCACATGATGTAAAGTTACACTGGTCGTGTATTCACATATGAACATAGGAAAGTTATATTTTACCACAATTTCTAGAAATTTTCAAAATACCTTTTTATGGCAGACACAGTAGTGTAATCACTGGAAGTTGTTTGGTTTTAAATTGAAAGGTCTTAACTCCATTTGTTGGTGTAGACTCTTGTGAGTGTACCTAAGTTTATTGGGTCCTTGACCCTTAATTCAAGATCAAGTTTACCTTTTTCCAGTAAAGCTTTCTCTCCCTCCCTCCCTCTCTCTTTCTCTCTTTCCCTCCCCCCATCTCTGGTGCTGGAGGTTGAGCTAGCACTTTTAAATTTTGAGACAAGGCCTTGCTAAGTTGCCCAGATCCTTCTGCCTTAGCCTCCTGAGTGTGTACCACTGTACCTGCTGAAATTTTTTCCTCCCTACCTCCCTCCTTCCCTCCCTCCCCCTTTCTCTCTCTCTTTCTTTCTTTCTCTCTTTCATTTTCTCTGTCTTCCTTCCTTTCTCTCTCTTCTGTCTTTTCTTTCTAGGTGCTAGGAATTGAACCCAGGGCTTTGCTCATGCAAGGCAAGTGCTCTGCCACTGAGCTACACCCCCAACCCCATGAAGCTTCCTAAGTAGAGTTGGGTCCTCGCCTTTTGCCCCGTCTGCTTTCTATTGAGGGGAAACATTAGCTCCCCAAGAGTGGTGTTACCCAATGTTGTTTGCTTTGTCTGTTTTCCCTCTGACCTAGGCTGCACTGTTGGCTGCGGAGGTGGATATGAGGGTGTGTGCATTGTGCTGGCCTTCTGATGCAGGAGCCCTTGTTCCCTTCACACACCCCTCAGCCCTGCAGATTCTGCGTCAGTGGCAGTATTTGCAGGACCATTTGCCAAAACCCTGTGCTGCTCATTGTCCTTTGATCTGTAAACCTGAATCTGAGCCAGTCAGGTTGAGACAGAGGCCGCTGGACCTGTGATAACTCAAAGCAGCTGTTGTGTTACCTCGTGACCACGTCCTAGACCAAGGTCTCAACTAAGAAAAGATGAGTCCCTCTGGCAAGAAATAGGCAAGGGACATGATCAGATGATTCGCAAAACACAAAGAGCCAATAAACAGGAAAAAATGACCATCCTCATTAAAATGATAGGGACAGAAATAGCAGTTCTGATTGAATACCATTTCTCCCTGTCAATCAATTTGGATGATTATTTTAGAAAATAATTCCTAAGGTTTGCAAACAATTACTGATTGGAAGGTAAATGGCCTTTCTGAAAACAACCTGGCAATTCATATGAAGAACTATAAAAATGTTCATTTTGGAATAGAATATTCTAGAATTGATGATGTCATAAACAATTCCTGGAAGATATAGGAATTTAGTACAAGAAAAAAGTGACACTTAAAATTAGTAAGGAGAGCTGGGCGTGGTGGCGCACGCCTATAATCCCAGCATTTGGGAAGCTGAGGCAGGAGGATTGCGAGTTCAAAGCCAGCCCCAGCAATGGCGAGTCACTTAGCAACTCAGTGAGACCCTGTCTCTAATAAATAACAAAAAAAGGGCTGAGGATGTGGCCCAGTGGTTGAGTGGCCCTGAGTTCAATCCTCAGTACCAAAAAAAAAAAAAAAAAAAAAAAAAAAAAAAAAAAAAAATTAGTAAGGAGACTACCATTTCTGGCAATATTGAGAACAGAATAGCCTGGAAAATCTTTAGTTGCCAAAATATCTAGAAATATTGCACAAAATGTAACAAAATGCTTACCTAAACTACTAAGATAAAAAGGCAAACAATCAGAAAGACCTGAAAACTAGAGACGAACGTGGGCTAACACTGCTGTTGCCCCAGGAGGGATTAATAATTGAATAATCTCAGGCTCCTGTTTTAATGTTTTAGTGGGGACTGGCCACCAAGCCAACAGGCCACATGTGCCATGGGAGGGGGAATTGGATCTGAGTCTCATGGGTAACTGGCATCCTTGAATTCTAAAACTTCAGTGATAGAAATCAATGACTGTAGCCTAACTTTGAGAAAATCTCATTCTTGCTTAGTCTGATGTTTTTAAAGGTCAATAGAAGTACAGCCTAAACTTCTGATAAAGATTCTTTGATTAACCAAACTTTAGTCAGGCTCCTGGACCTTCTCTAGACCCATCTGTCCACTTCCTAGCAAAATTCAGTTTTAGTCAAGAACTCTACAAGTTTATTTTATGAAGAACCCCTTGACACCTGATCTCCTTGGATATCTGATCAGGTTTCTTATCCTCTACCACTCTTCATCTTATGTCTGATCACTCTGGCCTATCTTTATTTTATTTATTTATTTATTGGTGCTGGGGATTGAACCCAGACCCTTGAGCATGCAAGGCGAGCACTCTACCAACGGAGCTATATCCCCAGCCCTTGGCCTATCCTTAATAACAATCCTGTTAGGTCATTTTAACCAGAATCCTTCTTACTTCTAATGTTTTCTCTTAGTAAATTCCATGCACTGATACCTGCCTTGCTCCTTGGCTACAAATTCCTACTTGCTTGTGTTGTATTTGGAGTTGAGCCTAATCTCTTCCCACTGCAAAATCCCATTGCCGTGGTTCCTGTACCATTGCCACGGTGCTGAATAAAGTCTGTCTTACCATGCTTTAACATGTATCTTTGAATATATTTTTTAAAATATTTATTTATTTGCTTTAGTTGCACACAATGTAATGCATTTTTTATGTTTACGTGGTGCTGAGGATCGAACCCGGGCCGTGCACATGCGAGGCGAGCGCTCTGCCGCTAAGCCACAGCCCCAGCCCTCTTTGAATATTTTTAAAAAAATATTTATTTATTTGCTTTAGTTGTACATAATGCCTTTATTTGTACGTGGTGCTGAGGATCGAACCCGGGCCGTGCACGTGCTAGGTGAGCGCTCTACTGCTGAGCCACAATCCCAGCCCTGAATATTTTTTTTATTGAATACCTGTCTATGTGGAGGACCCCTATAGTAACAGTTAGCTGATTCCCTGTGCCATTCCTCAAGCAGGATATGTTGTCCTGACAAGTGGCATGAACTCCAAGAGGCTGTCAAAACAGGCAAACCGGCATTGTCTCTTCTTTATAGTCTTTCATTGACAGATTTGGGAGATCTATCAATATTTGGAATGTGGTTCCATTTCTAGTAAAATATCCCACAAATCACAGTCAACTCATAAAATTGAACAATTGTAAATGTACAAGGATGCTCTATCTGCTTTATTTATAATAGGAAAAATATGGAAGCTGCACCATGCCCAATGAGAGTAGAATAGATAAACTAACTACGTAGCCACGAAAAGGAATAACGCTGATTTCTATGTATGAAAATGTGAAAATGTCCATGAGGCTTTAGAAAATATGCTATCGGACAGCCTTGTCCAATAGAAATAGGATGCAAATCACACAGTAATTTCAAAATTTCTGAAAGAAATAATTTAAAAAGAAAAATATAAAAACAGATGACATTAATTTTAGAGTTTATTTAATCTAATATATATACACATATATGTACATATATATGATATGTATGCATATACATATATGTATTCTTTAACTGTGTAATCAATATAAAATTGAGATATTTTTGCATTCCTTTCTTACACTAAGTTTTAAAAACTTGATGCATATTTTGCATCAGCAATACATTTCAATTCAGACCAGCCACATTTCAAGAACTCAAAAGCCAATTATCACTACTGGCTACAATACTAGATAGTGTTAGTATTAACAAATATATAGTATATATATTTTTAGCAACCCCCAAACAGCTACAAAAGTGTTGTATAAACATACAAAACAGTTGGAGAAGGATAGATAAGAAGTGACTAAAGGTAGTTATCTCCACAGAGTGGAATTGTGGGAAGGGAAGTTAATCAGGGTTTAGAACATCCCTATTTAAATTTATTATTTAAGAATATAGCATACTTTACTAAAAAGGTAAGAGAAAAGCATTTATTCTCTTCAGTGCCATAAGTCAATGTAGAAATTTATCTTAAAGAAATAATAATATGTATGAACCAACATTTATAAGCAAGGATGCCCTTGGCAATATTATATATAATGATAAGAACTCCATGTTATGCCTAACAATAAATCCTGATACTTATTCATGATATAATGTTTCTCATAACATAGGAAAATATTCATGATATAATTTAAAAATTCAAGATGAAAACATTACACATATAATGATGCAGTAACTCTAAGCTATATACCTAAGAGAATTGAAGACAGGTGTTCACACAAAAACTGGTGCACATATGTTCATAGAAGCATTACTCAAAACAGGCAAAATGGAAACAATTCAAATGTTCATCAACTGGTGAATGGGTAAACAAAATGACATGTATACATTTCATGGAATATTATTCATCCATCAAAAGAAATCAGGTACTGTATGCTACAACATGGTTGAGTGTGGAAACCATTTTCTAAGTGAAAGAAGCCAGACATAAAAGACCACATATTGTATGATTCCATTTATTTGAAATGTCAGAAATAGGGAACTCTGTAGAGACAGAAGATCGATTATTGGTTTTCAGGAGCTGTGGAGAGTGAGAGTGGGGAGCAGCTGCTCCGAGGGTATGGGCTTCTTTTTGCAGTGATTTAAATGTTCTGGAACTAGACAAGTGGTGATGATTGCACAAAGTTGTAAGTGTACTAAAGATCACTGAATCTTATACCTTAAAATAGTGAAAATAGCTGGGTGTGGTGGTGCATGCCCATAATCCCATCATTTTGGGAGGCTGAGTCAGGAGGATCACAAGTTCAAAGCCAGCCTCAGCAACTTGGCGAGACCCTATCTCTAAATAAAATATAAAAAGGGCTGGGGATGTGCTCATTGGCTAGGTGCCTCTGAGTTCAATCCTGGATACCAAAAAAAAAAAAAAAAAAAAAAGGTGAAAATAGTGAATTTTATGTTACGTGAATTTTTTTTTCAGTTTAGGAATATCTATATAGTCCAGACCCCAAAACTGGGCGAGGTGGCGCACGCCTGTAATCCCAGCACTTGGGAGGCTGAGGCAGGAGGATCACTAGTTCAAAGCCAGCCTCAGCAGTGGTGAGGCATTTAGCAATTCAGTGAGACTCTGTCTCTAAATAAAAATACAAAAAAAAGGCTGGGGATGTGGCCCAGTTGTTGAGTGTCCCTGAGTTCAATCCCCAGTACAAAAACCAAACCAAAACAAACAAAAAAAAACCCCAGCTTTGTGGGGGGAAATAAAAGCAATTTATGCATACAAGCACCAATATGTTAAGAGTGGTAGCAGGATTGTAAATTCTTACAATTATTCTCTGATTTTCCTCCAATATATTTATATTTAAAATGGACAGGTGCGTAAAAGACTGTAGGAAATGATGATTTACTCTCTTCTCAAAATCTGTGTGCTTCTGGGTGTGGTGGTGCACAATTGTAATCCCAGCGGTTTGGGAGGCTCAGGCAGGAGGATTGCAAGTTTAAAGCCAGTCTCAGCAACTTAGTGAGGCCCTAAGCAACTTAGCAAGACTAAATAAAAAGCTAAAAAGGGCTGGGGAAAAGGCTTAGTGATTGAGCATCTCTGGGTTCAATCCTTTGTAAAAAAAAAAAAATCTTTGTGTTTTGGAAATAATACCATGTTCTCACTCTGTCAGTGATTCTACCAAGTGCAATCCTATCTAGACTGTGAGGTATACTCCTGTCTACAAGGACAATTTTGGCATAGGGTGGCAAGTGCCAGAGCTGACCAGTCCTTTCCTCCTTTCCTTCTCTGTGTCTTTGGATATTCTAAGACAGTATTATGCATTTGCATTTTGAAATAGAGGAGCCCTGGTCAGTGAGCTCAGGGCTTCTGGTATTAGAACTCACATTCCCTTCAAATCAAAGTGTTGGCTTCCGGTCCTTACCTGCTGCTTCTGCATCTTCACTGCTAAAATGAGGTGGTAACTGCTTGCTTCACTGGAATGGAGAAGAGGAAGCATCGTACACATTCTGGAAAGTGATAAGAAATGGAAGGTCCAGAAAAACACAAGGTTATTCAACTCCCCCAGAGACTTAGATCTCTGAAAAGTAGATGGAGAAGAAAAAATTATGTAATAACTCTGTGTCCAAACAAATAAACAGATAGGATCTTAGTCCTGGGAGTCACAGGAATGTTGTGATTCCTGCTGAGGACTGTGGGCTTTGCTTTTGTTTTGTAGATGTCATCTGTATCATATTCTTCCAATGATACTATAGCTGGTAAATGAAGGAGGATTTACCTACATAGAAGGATACAATTGTACAAGTTTTGGCTGCCTTGATGACCCTGTATTTTTAAGCTATTTGTTGAGTGACCATTTATTTCAACTGTCCACCTTTCTTCTAATTGGAGCTTGAAACTCAGCAGAGTGATAAGAAAAGGGAAACAAGATGTAGGAAATAAAAAAAGACCTCATCAAGCAAGTTGTAGAACATGATTCCCTCTGTTTTGAAACTCTATGAAAGTATGCATCTGCATCTATCTTAACCTAGCTATTATCTATTTTGGTGAATGACAGAAAGAGTCAAATGCTTACACTCCCAACCCCCAGGAAGGAGAATGGAGTGTACACATAGAGGGGTACAAGGAAGGACTCTCACCTTTTTACTTTATAAATGTCTGTCTCATTAACATTTTAATAGAATGTTTTGTAACAAAAGAGATTCAGTAAAAATTACCTACTGTCATCATAACTGCCCTCTGGCAGTTTTCTGAAACACCTAACCCAGTGCTGGAAAGGATTAATAGAGAATTCCAAATGTTTGAAGTGAGGACACCTTCATGATTGGAGGGTGGCAGCAGGTGAGAAATAGTCAAGGGGAGAAGAGAGGCCCAGGCGAGAACTTAGCTCTTACCCCTAACCAATAGCATAAAAGTTTCAGGTCCAACGCCCATTAGTGGAGACTATTTTAGGAGTCGGAATTTGTACTTGAGTTCATTGCCACGGTAACTTGTCAGAGGACTGGTGAGCTTTCAGCTTTTGCTGTTTGGAGGCTGCATCTCCCCTATGTGGAAGGTAAACCCCAAACCTCAGTGATATGGTGGTGGTGAATGGGGTGCTCACATTTTTCTTTCTCACATGTTAACTTCTTTTTCCACCCAGGGCCAGACACAGAGTGTCGAAGAATTAAGGAGACCCTTTCTCAGATTGGTTTTTCATAGAAATGGGGCAGCACTTTTTCTTTGTATCATTTTTCCTTGGTTTTACTCAGAGCATCGTTGTGCCTTTGCAGGGATTGTATTTGTGCACAGCAGATCTTACTAAACAGTGGATAAATATTCAACCAAATGTGCCCAGCTGATGTTATAGAATGGGTTCTTGCTTTGTTTTCCATCTCAGCAAAAAGCCTTAAAACTTTTGTTGTTTATAATAAAGCTACTTTAGAAGAGAAAGCAGCAAAAATGTTTGGGAAAGAGACACCCAGTGAAGTCACCCGGATGTTTAGATTCAAACATAGCTGCCCACCCCTGCTCTGCCTCACAGGGGCCTTCTTTTCTCATAGGCTTCTCCAGTGATGGACCCCTACATGATTCAGACCAATGGCGATGGCAACCTCTCCCCGGTTCTAGATGTGCATGTCAATATCAGTGGGAGAAGCTCTGGACTGGGAAAAATGAAAGGCAGGAAGGCCAGATGGTCTGTGAGGCCCTCTGACATGTCTGACAAAACTTTTAATCCCATCCGGGCCATTGTAGACAGCATGAAGGTGGAGCCTAATCCAAACAAAACCATGATTTCTCTGTCCATTGGTGAGTTGGGGACACTTGATGGAGGGACAGTATTGTCTCTCTAGTCCTCATGGGCTGGTTGGAGAAGATGGTGGTAGAGGGTGAATCTGAGTACTAAACATGGAAGAGTAACTTCTGGGCTCTTCCCCCACCCCCCTCCTGTGAATAGGAGATCCAACTGTGTTTGGAAACCTACCTACTGATCCTGAAGTTACACAAGCAATGAAAGATGCTTTGGACTCTGGGAAATACAATGGCTATGCCCCCTCCATAGGTAAGCTCCCATTGAGACTATGTCTGGTGGCTTTCAAATGTTTAGTGCTCTTTTAATAGGAGATTGTTTCTACCAACTCTAGATCAAATAGCCCTCTGGATTGGGGAAAAAGCGTCTTGCTCCAGATGCTTCAACACAAGCCATCAATGTCTAACTTCTTTCTGGGCTTCCTTTGGCATGCTGGCCAAAGACTCCCAAACAGGCTTACTTCTCAAATAATGCTCTCACCCCATCATTACTAATTCTAATAGACAGGCCTTGAGCTTGGCTGGAACTGCTTGTTTGCTGAGTCCTCTAGGTCCTACATTAATTTACTTACTGCCCTACATAAATAGTTCCTTCATTTTATTTCTCCTTCTGTCTATATTGAAGGCTTATTTTTCACTAACACACACACACACACACACACACACACACACACACACACACGGCAGAATAGGCAGTCACACTGAAGGATAGAAGGTTTTTCTGATAGAAAGTTTTTCTACCTAGGTTTAACATTCTTCATTTATTAAAAATTTTTGCTAGCCGGGCGCGGTGGCGCACGCCTGTAATCCCAGCACTTTGGGAGGTTGAGGCAGGAGGATCGTGAGTTCAAAGCCAGCCTCAGCAATGGCGAGGCACTTAGCAACTCAGGGAGACCCTGTCTCTAATAAAAACACAAAAAAGGGCTGGGGATGTGGCCCAGTGGTCGAGTGCCCTTGAGTTCAATCCCCGGTACCACAAAAAAAAAAAAAAAAAAAAAAAAAAATTTTTTTGCCCCAAATATTTTGGTAAAATAAGTGATTTTTTACTGTCAGTGTTGCACATTTTCTTCCCTGTGTTTATGTGTAACAGGAACATATCCTTAGTACAGAATAAAAATCCCATTTAATGATAAGATCAGATTTTAAAATTGCTTCACACTGGGTATGGTAGTGCACACTTTTTAATCCCAGGTACTTGGGAGGCTGAGGCAGGAGGATCTCAAATTTGGGTTCAGCCTTTGCAACTTACCAACACACTGTCTCAAAATAAAATTAAAAAAAGATGGGGAGGCTGGGAATAGAGCAGCTCACTGTTGCCTAACACGTGTGAATTAAGTATCCAGTACCACAAAAACAAATCAAAATGCTTCAAAGTGGTGTCAGGACTGTGATGTTTAGTTTGGTTACTTACACATTAGACAATTTCATACAGCAAAAATCAACACAAAACTTATGTAATTACAGTTTCTGACTTTAATATCCAAAGTATTAGGGAACTGATTCAACCCAGAAAACCAAAACCAAATCTCCATTTGATAAACACTCGGAGGATCTGAACATCTCATGCCAAAGGAAATACAGACAATAATGTATATTTAAGAATTTGCTTCTCCTCATTCATAATGGAGAGCTGATTTATATAATTTCAAGGTCCCCGTTTGTTTCTATTAAATGAAACATAAAATGTTGCCCCTGGCCTTGCTAACATGTCTTTTTGGATAGCAGCTTTGCAAAATATAATAATGGGCATGAAACTATCAACACTTCAGGCTTATAAACCAAAGTTGGAAATATTGTACAAGAAAATGATCTAAAAGAAACAATTTGTACAAAAACTTGTAAACATATAATATAAAAAAAAATAAAATGGACCACACGTTTTCCATGCATTGATGACAACTTTTCAAAAACTGTAGTTCCTATAAGGGATTTAGGAATAATTTAAATCTTTTAATCCCATCCCGGCCATTGTGGTCAGCATGAAGGTGAAGGGATTAAATCTAGAAGGGATTAAATCTAGAGAACAAATGTGATCACAGTAATAAAGATTGCAGAGAATATTTTATAGTTTGGGAAGCTGTTTCTTGTTATTTACAATGAATATAATAAAATTATAAGATATAAAATATCAGTTGATCACCTTTATCTACAGTGGCTGAAAGGGAAGCTGAACAGATTGCTTTGAGCAGGGCCAGGAGGCAGCTTGGGGGAGCACAGTTGTCAGTTGGGGGAGAGATCTCCAGCTTCGTCTCCCTGCTCTTCTTTCAGGATACCTGTCCAGTCGGGAAGAGGTTGCTTCTTATTTCCACTGTCCTGAGGCACCATTGGAAGCTAAGGTGAACCTTAAATAAAGTGCCAGCTTGGAAGCAATTTAGGGCAAACTGTACCCCCTTTCCTTGTTTCTGTTTTATAGGAGTAATTATCTGGGTGGGGGACACTGAGGATAATTTCCCTTTAGCAATTTGAGGACTTCTTATTAGTTGTGACCACTAATCAGTGCTTATATTTAATGTCATTACAGTATGATAAGGATGTTTCTTATAATGTCTGGGGTGTCTGTTACAAGGAGTTTCAAAGGACCCAGAGGTCACCCTAGATTTGATGCTATGCAAAAGACCATTGAAAAATAACTCACAAACACCATGTAATTAAATTTTAAAAATTTGCCTATAGGATCTTTTTAATTTGTAGCTTTCTTCATTCACCTAGGGCATTCAGAAAGAAAGATAGAGGTCCCAACAGCACATGAATTGATGGCAGTGCTGAGTTTAGATGCCGCCTTTCCCTCTATTGTCTGCTGTGTGGGGTAGACATTTCCTAACATAAGAGGTGTCCTTCATCTGTGTTTCAGAGAAGAGCCAGGTTTCAAGTCTCTGGCCAAAATTAAGTAAATAGCCAGGCCAAAAATGCCCAGGTCAGCCCAAGGTCTGTCATGGAAGTTGGCTGAGTCATAGTGAGTCATAGCCAACTTATACTTTTTTTCCCCCCAACTTATCCTTATAAGAATGATTTGTTTATTTCTTTCAAGTGGCCAACATTTTCAACAACATTTAGGTAAGGACATATGCTAATTTCTTTTGGTTTGGCTTAGTATACTTCTTACTATTTTACTGAAAACTTTTTGTTCATTATTGGTTCATTATTGCTCCTAACTCGCCCATCTCACAGGGTCTTTTCTTCTGTGACTGTTGGAACCCCTAACAGAACTAACCTTTTCTTATCTTCACAGGATGTCATTCTGACAAGTGGCTGCAGTCAGGCTATTGAACTTTGTTTAGCTGTGCTGGCCAATCCAGGGCAAAACATCCTCATTCCAAGACCTGGTTTTTCTCTCTACAAGACTTTGGCTGAATCTATGGGAATTGAGGTCAAACTATACAATCTACTGGTAAGTGACTTTTTAATTTTAGATTCAAGTGCTCAATTACTGCCTTGTAAAATTATGACTCTTAGCTCAAAAGAAAAGAGTCTGGCAGAATGGCAATGATCAAGAATTATAACAACATAAATGCTGGTGAGGTTGTAGGGGAAAAGGGGACACTTGTACATGGTTGGTGGGACTGCAGACTAGTATGGCCATTCTGGAAAACAGTATGGAGACTCATCAAAAAACTAGGGTTGGAACCACCCTATGACCCAGCTATCCCATTCCTTGGTATTTCCCCCAAAGATCTAAAATCAGCATTCTAGAGAGATACAACCATCTTGATGTTTATAGAAGCATAATTCATAATAGCTAAATTATGGAATCAACCCAGATGCCTGTCAATAGATGAACAAATTAAGAAATTGTGGTATATACATACAGTGGAGTTCTACTCAGCCATAAAAAAGAATGAAATAATGACATTTGTTGATACATGGATGGAAATGGAGAATATTATACTAAGTGGAATAAGCCAAACTCAGAAACGCAAAGGTGAAATGTTTTCTCTCATATGTGGAAGCTAGAGTAAAATAAAGGAAAGGGGGAGGGAAGAAAGGATAATATAAAGAACCGATCAAATTTAAATTAATAGACAAGTGAAAGGAAGTCTAGTAGAGTAGAGGAAGGAGAATGGGAGAGGGGATGGAGATCAGGAGAGAAAAGGGGGAGGGGAAAAGGAGGGACCATGAACTAAAATCAATTTCCATGCATGTATGAGTTTGTCGGAATGAACCCAACTTATATGTATACCAACAAAGCTCTTAAAAAAAAAAAAAAGAAAAGAAAAGGCTCTGGCAGTGGGTGGTTGAGGCCAAAGACAAATTTTGTTATTTACACTGCACCCTTGGGTTGAATACTCCCCCTAAATTTTTTCAGAATCATCTTAGTCTCACTCTTTCTTTCTCCCCAGCCACAGAAGTCTTGGGAAATTGACCTGAAACAACTGGAATCTCTGATTGATGAAAAGACAGCTTGTGTCATTGTCAACAATCCATCAAATCCCTGTGGGTCAGTGTTCAGTAAGAGACATCTTCAGAAGATTCTGGCAGGTAAGTCCAGAGGAGGAGGTAGGAATGGGATCACTGAGTAGTTTCCGGGAATGATGAAAAAGAGTCCTTTCCTACGTTCCAAGCCTGGAGTGGAAGTAGAGGAGCTCCATTGGTGTCTCTAATCCACTGTGTGGCATTGGAATGGTAGGACCTGCTAAAGAAGGATAAAAAGGAATCATGGGTCGAGCATCACTCATCAAAAAATCCCTGGAGTATTTTGGATCAGTCAGATTTCAGAGTAGGAAAGTTGAACTGGAAAAATCTATGTAAATATTCAACAATTTAAAAATACAAAATCTGAAACACTTCTGGTCCCGAGAATTTTGGACAGATACTTTACCTGCACTCACTAAATCACAAGTCCCATCATGTGGAAGACAGGGTTTGAAATATCTAGTTAAGCTAGGCACAATGGTACATGCCTGTAATCTCAGCACTTGGGAGGCTAAGGCAGGAGGCTTGCGAGTTCAAAGCCAGCCTCAGCAATGGAGAGGTACTTAGCAACTCAGTGAGACCCTGTCTCTAATAAAATACAAAAAAAGGGCTGGGGATGTGGCCCAGTGGTCGAGTGCCCCTGAGTTCAATTTCCAGTACCTAAAAAAAAAGAAATACCTAGTTAATTAAATGGCAAATTTAGGCTTCATAGCCTGGAAGAGTATGAGAAAGAGTTACATTTCTTGAAGAGGAAGACCAAATAAAGAGACATGAAATTAGTAATAATAAGAGTAGGTGAATATTAAATGAGAAAGAAATTTGCATTAAAAATTATTTCAGCATGATTTTCTTATTTTCAGTGGCTGCAAGGCAGTGTGTACCCATCCTAGCTGATGAGATCTATGGAGACATGGTGAGTTTGGGTCAGGATATAAAACTATAATAATTTCAATCCCAAATGGTTGCATGGGACCTTTCAAATTGGCAAATGAAACAATCAGAAGCAACTACTAGTCATTTCCATGTAGCAATTCAGCATCCTTGTACACTTAACAAATGTGTAGACCCATGACTCCTTGGCCAGTTTTTTAATATCCAGAAAGCTTTGAAAATCCAAAAATACTTGAAATTTATTTGGTTGCAAATTCTGAGCTGACCTGATATTAATATATCTGTAGATTTTTATTTATCCCACTTATGTATGTATGTATATATATATATATATATATATATATATATATATATTTGTTAAGAGTGTAGGCAAAGTGGCAGAAATATTAATATTCTTGATTATCCTAGACTGATCTGGGAGTGTTTCATAATGTATGGTATGTGTGTTGTGTAATCTTTTCAAAATCCAGACAATTCTGCATTCTACAACATATCTGGGCCCAGGAATTTTAGATAAGGGATTGTGGACCCACGTTTTATTTTTAAATCTAGAACTCTGATAGTCACTAATTCCATAGAGCTGGCTTCATGAAGTTGTATACACTACTGGGATAGAGTTTGTTTCCTCATTTTTGGCTTCCTCTAATCCAGACCAGACATGAAATTCAATATATTGAATAATTCTCTTTGAAATCTCTTGGAAATCTGGTCATGCTTTAGGATAGAAATGAGCCTGTAAATCTGAATCCTTGTCTCTCCAGATAGGAAAAGGGTGGGAGATATGAGATCCAGAGGGAAGTAAACAAGAAGATCTCTTCTCCTTAGGTGTTTTCAGATTGCAAATATGAGCCATTGGCCACCCTCAGCACCAATGTCCCCATCTTGTCCTGTGGAGGGCTGGCTAAGCGCTGGCTGGTTCCTGGCTGGAGGTTGGGCTGGATCCTTATCCATGACCGAAGAGACATTTTTGGCAATGAGGTGAGAGCAATGTGGTACAATGCAATAGTATTCACTTTGTGATTTAGGATATATATTTGTTTTGTATGCATTGTAGTGAGGAGGTAGGACCCCCTCCCCTTTCTTCTTGGCCTTATAGTTCATGGTGCCTGGAAACATATTAGATAAAGATGGAAATAGTTATACCTCTCCCAAGTTCAGTTTTCATGTATCTGGCTCTGTGAAGAAGTTCCACCCGCCTCCAGTTTTAGGACTGCAGAAAGGGAAACGATGACAGTAATGACAGCTAATAGTGCTGGAGGGTGTACCATGTACCTGTGCTTTATGAACACCGTTTTAATTTAATTCCCACAACAACCCTATGAGGCTAGTATCAGTATTCACTCCATTTTACAGTTGAGAAAGGTACAGAGAAGTTACATTATATGCTTGCAGTCACCCAGCAAGTGTATGGCAGAGCTATGCTATAGACCCAGTGACCTGATCTGAGATGTCATTAGGCACCACCACCTCCTAGCATTAAAAACCTGATAGATCAGAATAAGAAACCTCCAAACAGGGATGCTTAAGTAAGGGTGAATAATGCACTTCTCTGGGGCTCTTCTAGATTCGGGATGGGCTGGTGAAGTTGAGTCAGCGGATCTTGGGACCATGCACCATTGTCCAGGGAGCTCTGAAAAGCATCCTGCACCGTACCCCTCAAGAGTTCTACCACAACACGCTAAGCTTCCTCAAGGTAAGGGCAGCCTATGGACTTCTACTTGGGGAGTTTGGGAGTCAGAGAATACTAGCAGTGGAATTAGGAATGATTGATGTTCATTTCTGGAGTCCCCCAATATGGGACTTCGATATCAGGAAGTGGCATCATATAAGACTTCACCGACACTCTCACTTCTGGTAACTCACTCTGCTTCTGGCCAGGAACTCTAAGTGATAGAGTTTTACTTGTTGACTCCATATGTCAGAAGACCAAACCCAAGTTCCCAGCCTTTATTGAGGGTTCCTTAAATGATGTGGTTTTTCTTTTACTTAAAATTTGATCCTTGATGTTTTCTCTACCTTCTCTTTTAGTCCAATGCTGATCTCTGCTATGCGGCATTGGCTGCCATCCCTGGGCTTCAGCCGGTCCGCCCTGCTGGGGCCATGTATCTCATGGTAAGTAGGTGTGTGTGTGTGTGTGGGGGGGGAAAGGCAGCAGGTCCATGCCTATTGTAAAGCTTGGGAAGGTGATAGGCAGGGCTGTTGCAGGGGGTCGTGCAGGGCATGTTGCATTCACAAAGGCAATGGGCTAGGCTCCTGAACAAGTCAGTTGAGGAATTGCCTTGTTCTGAATTGTCCCACTGATAAGACTTAACCTTGAAGTTCTCAAAACCTGGTACATATAATTATTTTATATATAGATACAGAGAAGTTATAAGATGCAAACAAGCTACTTTGTAGCTCATAACTGGGAATGATTCTGGTCCCCTAGGGGTGTTTGGAACTGTGTGGGAATTTTGTTTGTTTTCAGGATGACTTAAGGGTGCTATTGCCATTTTGTGGGCCAGGAATGCTATCGATCTTACAATGGGTGAAACAGTCCCATGCAATAAAGAATGACCTGACCCTAATCTAATTGTATCTCTTTTGAGAAACACTGGCATTCTGTTTTCTTTCATTTATCAACACCCAAGAAGAAACTCTTGTAACAAACTAAAATATGAATATAAATATATCCTCTCTTCCCTGTGATAAATGCCACACATTTATAAGTGCCAGAACGCTTAGTTATCAGTAGCAGAGTTCCAAGATATCTTTTAAAGTAGTTCCTACCCTAATTTCTGGCATAGGAAATTGGCCCATTTTCCCTCCTTCTGATAAGTTGGCCTCTCCCTCCTATTATTGGTGCAGGTTGGAATTGAGATGGAACACTTCCCAGAATTTGAAAATGATGTGGAGTTCACAGAGCGGTTAGTTGCTGAACAATCTGTCCACTGCCTCCCAGCAACGGTGAGTGCTTGTGCATGTCTCAGGACACTCTCAACAGTTTCTAGAGCCCCTGGAGATCTCCCTGAGCTAGGTTCTAGCCTGACCTTTTCCTCTCTAACAAAGTACATTCTCATTTGGCATGATTCACACTTGCATGTCTCATGACTGCAATTTAAAATTTGTTTCTCCCCATCATTATCTCACCATAATGGGAAAAAATGTCATAACCAGATATTCTAGGTGAGAAACATTCAAGATTGTCCCACAGTCCATTTCAGGATGAGTTACTTCAGTCACTGACTCAGCACCCTTAGTGATGAGGACAGAGTGAACTGATAGCCCAGGTGAAATGCCAGCACTGCTATTGCTGGTGACATACCTGCTGTTTTAGGGTGGTCCAGTGCCAGATTCAATTGCTCTGAAAATAACAGGTTCTTATTTTTGCAGTGCTTCGAGTACCCGAATTTCTTCCGAGTGGTAATTACTGTCCCCGAGGTGATGATGCTGGAGGCATGTAGCCGGATCCAGGAGTTCTGTGAGCAGCACTATCATTGTACTGAAGGGAGCCAGGAGGAGTGTGACAAATAGATCCTCCTCTACTCTCTTGAAGATGTATCCCTTCTGAGGAGGGTTGGACTGGGCTCTGCTGCTCCTCCATGAGTCAGATCCCCCCACCTCCGCCAGGGAGAGGAGCCTCAAAAGCACCATATCCCCCGTTCACATCCACATGCACACTCTGAACCCCAGATTCTCCTCTTGCTCTGCTTTGCTGGAGTGACTCACTAGTTCATCAATTTGTCCCTCTCTTATATGAATTCCTCCTTTTTTCCCCCTGAGAATACCAGGTGAACAGAGTTTACCAGAAAGCAGTTAAGACTATAAAAATAAGAGTTCAGGATGGGAGAATCAAAAGACTGTGAGAACAGGTGTCCCCAACTCTTTCCCCATAGTCTAACTAAGGACACTGTCCAGACAGGTCTGAAGCCTAACTCTGTTACTGCCTCATTTCAGGTATACCTCACTTTTGTCACAGAGACACATGTATTTGGCTAGTTTTATTCTAAACACATTTAGAAATTTGCTATTTGAAGGATCATTGACAGAAACATTTTCATGGATTATTTTGGTAAAGAATTATTTTGTGATGCAGATAAATAACCTTTAATTGATGAGTTTTCTAAATTTAGGTTTACATGCATCAGGCTTTCTTAAAATGAGACCACATCTTGTTTTAAGAGAAAAGAGAAATCAGAGGACCTTCCAGAAATACTGCTGTATATGGGCCCAAAATATCCTCACTTGTCATTGTTATAAGAATCATTATCACTTTTGCTGTGATGTTAATATTGATTTATTAGTATTTGTTATACTATCTTTTCATGTTTTCTAAGAAACATTTGTATTACTAGATCTTTTATTTTGCCAAGGACATAAATTATTTTTCTTCTTTTTTAAAATAAATTCTATCAAGTATGCTTCTCTGTGATGTGTTTTTCCTCCTCTGCAGGGGAATTTCTATCTCCAGGCACTACTCAGTCAGATTGATAAATTAGCCAGTAGGTTTATTTCTTTATAGAATTTATTTCTTCATAGATGTACTGATTTTTGGAGTTACTTAAGAAACACAATTCCTAGAATATTATATTCGGGAGCTCAACTTCTGGCTTCCTACTTATAAACAAGGCAAACCCAAAAGTAACAAATTATAACCTCTACCCTTGAACTTCACACTTTCAACTTTCTGGATCCCCATGTTCTGGTACCCTTACCTAGACCCAGTAACTGCTCATTGGGTGACAAAGTAGAACTGGTTCTGCTTGACTAGCAAATGAGAGGTGTTCCCGATCTTTTCAGCATGAACATTTTGTCTGCAAATCCTCTTAGGTACAATTTTCCTGTTTAATATTTTCTTTGACATTTCCCTTAGAGAAGAGATGTCTAAAATTATCTTGCAAGGTTGATTGGGGATGGGACTATACCTTAACCAATGTGGAGATTTCTCACCAAAGGAAGTTTTCTTAACTAGAAGAGGAACTTTGGGCCTTAACCCAGACCGTCACATCTAATTAATTACTTTTACAAAAATAAAGATCAAATTTCCCTTCCAATCCATGTTTGAGTTCAGGGAGTTCACACAAACATTTGTCTTTCAATGCTCTTCAGCAGATCCAAAACGAATATACAGTGATTGAAATGATAGAGATGTCAGTTTCCTGTATACCAGCATTGCCAAAAATTTTCAAAAAGTGCCTGGCTCCTCTTTTCCTGTCTCCTGCCTCCAACCCCCCAAAGATCTCTGTCCAGAAATAAACAGGAAGACTCAGTGGTTTATACAAGACATTTTAGCTTCCCATGTATAGATAATTCTATCCCTCATTACTAAAAGAATTCTGCTCAGGCCTCTTAAATTCCTGAATGTCCTTTGTGTCTACATTTTGACAAATGTGTCAAATAAATATGCAAACATTTAAAAAGTAGTACATGCACATTCGACAAATTTCATCCAATACAAATAAACGCACTCTCTTTCTTTTCCATCTCATCCTCTAGCCATCTAGTTTCTCCCCACCCCCCCAGCCTTGAAGGAGTGAGTACACTCATCAGTCGCTGGTTCCTAATCAAGAATATTCTGTGCATATGTAAGAGTCTGCGTGTATACTTTTCCTTTTTTCAAACCATTACTCAGCTTTAGAATTATGAGCCCTATGGAGGTCAAAGGAGGGATGACATATCTGAGGTGTCCATCACTTCGTGGGCGTCTTTAGATAAAAATACTCCCCCTCCCCCCACCAGGAACTGCTTCCAAACAAACTTTTGATATTTCCAGTATGTTTGCGCATACTAGCATCTGAGTGTCATTCACTAAGGAGTCATTAAAAGGTCAGAGACAAGGACTCTGCGCTGTGAATTCAACTGTGCCCGAACACACTGCGAATACCACAGAACTGCTGGCACCAAATGTTCTACTCCTCTCCTTAGCAACCGTCAATACCGGTCCGGAGGATACCAGGGATGCGCAGGCGCAGGTGCGCGGCGGAAGGCTGCGGTGCTAGGGCGCATGCGCAGTCGCGGGGGACAACAGGGTGGGGCGCCCTTCAGTGCGCAGGCGCAGAGCCCAGCGGGCGGTGAGGTTTCTTGGTTCTAAGTACCCTCTGTTTTCTTAGGTAGAGGCTTCAGTTTTGTTTCCTCCTTTGGCTTCCCCGTGTCCTGAGCTCTGTTGCGAGATTCTCTTCCTTTTGTGCTCTCAGTTTGGGTCTCGTCTGGCAGAAGGCTTCCAGGAATTTGACAAATCATCCCTGAGCGTTGTAAACACCTGTTAATCTTTTTCCAATCTCAGGGCCAGTCCCTGCAAGTCCAATGAATTGAGCAGCGGAGTAGGAATTCCATTTAGCTGGTGTCAGCTTCCAAAAGTAGGGCCCTTTGGAATGTAACTCCAAAGAATCGTGACCCTCATGGTCCCCAATGCCTGCCATATGGTAAGACCTCTGCTCAGAACAAAGAATCCAGCTTGTCTGTCCCTCCCTCTGGAGGTGGCCTGCATTCTTCCTTGAATATGTGTCTTCTTTCCAAAAGAAGCCTCTGCCTCTGAGGGGAAAAATAAATCCGTCTTTACAGTCTTGTCAAAGATAAAGCCAGACACTAGTTAAAGTGAGGACAGATTTTAATTTGTAGTATACTAGTATAATAGGGAAGATTCCAGCATGAGCTGAACTGAACTTCAGTTTGTGCAGAGGTAAAGGAATAGGGGATGGAGTAATAGTGAAGGAATGGGGAAGTGGGAGGCTCAGCATTGGGGCAATGAAAAGTTACAAAAAATAAGAAGGAAAGGGTTGGTCCATATACAGTCCATCTAGATTTGTTGTTCAATGAAGATTAAGGAAGTTGGGCTCCCATCTTCCCAGAGAGGCTGGGAGACAAGGAACACAATCTCAGGTCGTGGCTGGAATAAATAGTAAACTCTTTTGACAGTCTTGAGTTTTCTCAGCCAGATGCTTTAAGCAGGATCCGGTGTTATAGTTTGGCTCTGGATTCTCCCAGAGGCTAATGTGTTGAAGGCTTGGTCTCCAGTTTAGCTGTGCCCAGAAGTGGGACTCTTGGGAAGTGATTGGATCATGGTGGCTCTGATCTCATTTGTATATATCCAGGGATGGATTAATAATCTGATTGTATTATTTGGGTGATGATGGAAACTGTAGGAGGTAAGGACTCATTGCAGGAAGTAGGTCACCCGGGGCATGTCCTGTTCTTGGCCCCTTCCTTCTCCTCTCTGCTTCCAACCTCTCTCCTTCTCTGCTTTTCAGCTGCTTGAGGTGATGGTTTTTCCTTCACCATACTCTTCTGCCATGATGTTTTTTCCTTGGAGCCAACTGACCATGGACTGAAACCTCAAAACTGTGAGCTAAAATCAGTATTTCCTCCTTTAAGTTGATTTTCTCAACTAATTTTGTCACAGCAATGGAACGCCTACTAACACACTAGGCCATCCTGGGGCTGTGGTCTAGAGCTGTTAGAAATTGCATTAGTGTTTTGTTCAAGTCTCTGGAGGCTAAGGGCATAGAAGAGCCTGGCTGGAGTTTGGTCGAGAAGAGACTCTTTGTCACACTGTGTACTCTGCACATTACTACATACAATGGCTATATTTTAATTACCCTAAAGTTTGAATTATTGTATCTGGTGGAGTTCCTGGAACATCTTACTCATACTCTTATTTATTGTATGTTTATAGACACATTTCATATGTCATAGAACATCAAATCCAATGCTTTTGGCCAAACTGTTTCATGGTACCTGCCTAAGAAGCTTTCTTTGTTTGACATTCAGATTGAAGCATATTATGTAGGAGGTGATGCCCAATTTATCAAATAAAACAATCTGTAGAACTAGCACATGGCTATCTTAATTTTTGTCAATATTTTAAGCAGAGAATTGAATTCTCATTCCTTGAGGCAATAACCTGATAATCAATATTCAAAGAATTTTCATGTTATGCTGCATTAAAAATATAAAGCCACAGACATTCCTTTGACAATGGATATAGTAAGAAAAATAAAAAGAAGATGAGCATGGTATTAGCAAACCAAATTCAACAACACATTAAAATGATTATGCATCCTAACCAAGTGATTGTTATTCCTAGAATGCAAGGATGGTTTAACATATAAAAATCACTTAATATAATACAGTACATTAAGAGAATGAAGGAAAAAACACACAAAATCATCCAATAGACTGGAAACCCAGAAGCAGCAAAGTGAAAGGAGGAAGCCACGGAAGATGCAAGCTCTATTATTCTTGAGCAGGTGTGTCTATTGCTGCTGCCATTGTCTGTGGATGTCAGACTCTAGCTTCTTCACTTTTCCATTGTAAAGCCATTCCTGAGGGAGTTTCCATGCCTCTAGTCTTGGATGGGGCTGCATCATTGGTCCCTCTTGTTCTGAGGCTCTAGCTTCTTGGACTGAGCAGCTACTGGTTCCTCTAGTTCTCTAGTGTGCAGATAGTCATTGAGTAACTATCTATCTTCTGATGATGTAAGCCACCCTAATAAATCCCTTTTTATAACAGTACACATATATTTCCTATTAGTTCTGTTCCTCTAGAGAACCCTACCTAATACAGATTTTGGTATCAGAAGTGGAGTCTTTGCTGTGACTATACTTGACCATGTGGTTCAGAAGTGTTTGGAACTGGTTTGTGGGAGGAGTTTGGAAAAGTTTGGAGACACAGACTAGAGAGGCCTTAGAATGTTGTAGGCAGAGCTTAATGGGTAATTATGGTGGAAACCCAAAACATCGGAATGCCAACAGGATGGTAAAGATTGTGTGCATAAGGTTTCCGACGTTTTGTTTGTTTTCATTACTGGGAATTGAACCTGGGGTGCTGTACCACTGAGTTATATCCCTGGCCCTTTTAATTTTGAGACAAGGTCTTGCTAAGTTTTTGAGACTGGCCTTGAACTTGTGCTCTTTTTGTCTCAGCCTCCTGAGTCATTGGGATTACAAACGTGTGGCACTTTGCCCAGCTTGTGAGGTTTCAGATGGAAATGTGAGGACTCTATTGGAAATTGGACTAAAGGCCATTCATGTTACATTCTGGAAAAGGACTTGTGTACCTTTTGTGCATGTCCTGGGTATTTCTGTGAGGATGAGTTTAAAGTCATGGGATAATTAATTGGATGGAGTAAATTTCAAGGCAGCATAGCATTTGAGTAGTGGCATGAGTATTTCTGGTAGTTTTTGGCTAGATTTACTTCATGAATTGGGATAAAAAAGCAGAGCAGGAAGATTTGAAAAACTTGTAGTTTAACCAGAAAAATGCATGTAAAATTGGGGCCCATAAAGGTATGGTTACTAAAGATATTAGTGCCATTAAAGAGAAACCAAGTTCTTTGCACAGAGACAATAGGAAAGTTGCCTTGAGGGCACCTCAGGAATCAGCAAGATCCTATATTCACAGGCTCAAAGGTATAAAAGTGAAGACTCATTTGAAAAACCTTGCTTTAAGAAGAGACTGTGGGAGCACCCTTCTGCCACAGGGCCACCTACAAAGATATTTCCCTGGGATTTGGTTCACTGTGCTCAGTCATCCAGGCACTCAGAGACCACTGCAGTCATAGTCCAAGCAGACCTGGCTACTGTTTGAGTTGATGACAGACCTTGGCATCATCCACATGGTGCTGGTTTCAGAGGAATGCAAAATGTTAGAGTTAGGGGATCATGGAGGCTTCCATTGAAATTTCAAAGGAAGGCCTGGGAGGCCAGGAAGTGTGTGGCAGGGTTGGAATTCCTGTGAGTGGTCCCTGAGAGAGCAATGTGTGAAGCTGTGAAAGTGAAACTGAAGCTGCATTGAAGATCCCAAGAACTTAGAGATACCAGGAACACAGAACATCTATTGAAGAAGGTCATATCCATGGCGTGAGAAGAGATAGTCCAACAGAGAGGACAGGTGAGATACAACCAGCAAGGCCGTAGGGGTGGGTCACATCTCATCACCATGTGTCCTAGATGCCAGAGTTTGAGCAATAGGACTTAATGTGCACACTGTTGGGTTTCAGTCTTGCTTTGGTCTCGTTACTTCTATGTCCCTATTCCTCCCTTTTGGAATGAGAATGCTTACTCTGTGCTGTTATATGTTGGGAGCATGTAACTTTTTTTTTTAAACAGGTGCTCACAGCTAAGAGTTTGCCTTGAGTCTTGGAGGATACTTTGTCTTAGATTTTTGAGTAATGCTGGAACTGTTGAGACTCTGGGATTCTTGGAGATGGACGTATCACATTTTGCATTGTGCGATGGGCATGAGATTTTGGGGTCCAGGGGAAGAATGTTATGGATTGGATGTGGAATGTCCCCCAGAAGCTCAGTTATTGAAAGCATGGTTCCTGATACATCAAAGTTGAGAGGTGGGTCTTTTAGGCAAGGATTAGATCATGAAGGCAACGGCTCTAACTTGTTTAGTACATTGGTCCATTTGATGGCTTAATCCATTGTTAGATGAATGGAAACTGGGTGGAGGGACCTAATCGAAGGAAGTAGATCACTGGGGACGTGGCTTTGAGATGGTATCTATCCCTGGTCCCCCCACCCACCTCCTAACTGCCATAAACTGAGCGGCTTTCCTTTGTCCTGCCTTTCCACCATGATGTTTTTATTTGGAGCTAAAATAAATCATTCATCCCTTAACTTGATTTTGCCAGGCATTTTGGTCATAGTAATGAAAAGTGGACTAGTGGAATGTCTATAATATCCCAAATCATCTACAGATTTAGTGTGATGGCTTTTTTTTTTTCCAAAGCAATACCTGATTTCACTCCTAAACACATTTACACAAATGTTCATAGCCCCCAAATGAAAACCCAAATGTCCATTATATGATGAATGGATAAGTGAAATATGATATATCTATTCAATGGAATATTATTAGGGATTAAAAGGCATGCATTACTAAAAGGTTATAACATGGTTGAGCCTTAAAACAGTAGATCAAGTGAAGGAAGTCAGCTAAAAAATACTACATGCTTTATGATTCAATTTATATCAAATGTCCAGAATAGGCAAACTCATAGAAACAGAAAATAAATTAGTGGTTGCCCAGAGCTGGGGGTAAGGGTGTGATTGGGGAATTGAGAGCTATTGTGAGTGGATACAGAGTTTGTTTTGAGGTGATGAATATGTTCTAAAATTTATAATGGTGGTGGTTTCACAACCTGGATATACTAAAACAATTGAATTATGCATTTTAAGTGGATGAATTGTATGTGAATTATATCTCAATAACACTAGAAACAGGTGAAGAAGACCAACTGAGGAGCTGAATCCAATGAGCTTAGGGAGTTGGGCTATGGAAAGACTAGTATTTTTATTAAATTGTATATGAAGAAAGAACAGATATGTAGGGGGGTAACCACCATCTTTATAAAGAGCATAAGTTCTAGGAAAGCAGGAACCTTGTCTCTCTTGTTCACTCATGAGAAAAAAGGAACTTTCATTCTACTGGTCTGAAAACCTGATTTCAAATGAAGATACAAGACCCAGAGAAATTATTTCCATTCAGGAGAGACTCTTTAAGTGAAAACTCATTTGATGATCAGGATCAATATATACTATCAAAATTCTAATTAAGTCATCCCTACCCCCAGTTCAATCACAACTCCGATTCAATCGCTCACCATATTTACCAGTTGAATCACTTCCCCCAATTCTAGCAAACCCCCTCATATACAAAATTGTCAGCTACAAAGTTGAAAATTTTGCTTAAAAAAGTTTGAAGTTAGCTGGGCATGATGGTGCATACCTGTAATCCCAGCACTTGGGAGGCTGAGGAAGGAGGATTGTAAGAGCCTTAATGAGGAGGTAGCTAAGATGGCAGCTGGCTGAGAGCCAAAGAAGAGGCGTTTAATTATTTTCTCCTGACCTTAATGCAATCAACTAAGAATCTTTCTGTGCCCGTGAACACTGTGTGACGCACCTGTAAGTTGAGCTTGTGACACGTGTATACTTGTTTAGGTGAAGAGTATTTAACCAGGTAGGGTTGGAGTTGTGTGTGGGGTTGTTGTTGGAGTTGGAGAGAGAAGTCAGCAGAAGAAGCAAGAATAAAGAACCTACTCATTTCCAGTCTGCCTCTGAATTCTTTCCTGTGGTATTGTTGCTGCAGGCGGCAACAAGGGGTGGCCCGTACGGGGAGTTTGGAATCGGCACAGTAAGAAAATTGAGGAGTCTCGCAGGAGTCTAGTCAGAGTGGTTAAAATGGGTTCGAAAATAACTAAGACCTGAGTGGTAAAGGCTATTGAAGAATTCTTTGATATAGCTGAGTCAGTTATTAGTGAGGAGGATTTGGAAAAAAGTGAAAGTGATCATGAAAGCATAGCCTCCGCTGAGTCAGTTAGGACCAGTAAGGATAGTATTAGTGTGGGCTCAAAAATGACAAAGATCCGAGCTGCTAAAGCTATTCAAGATTTATTAGAGACAGCTGAAGGATACGTGCTCTCAATTGAACCTGGGACTCAGGATGTTACTAAGTCAGTTAAGACCAGTGAGAGTAGTAGTAGTGAAGAGGAATTAAGTAAAAGTAATTCCGATAAAATGAACAAAAGGAAATTAAAGAGGACCAAGATAAGGGACCGTCAAGTGGAGGAACCCGTTGTGCTCTCTGCTCCCCCATGGGTTGAATCAATTACAGAAACTATGAGGGGTCTTTCTAAACACTTGCGTGCCCTTGAAGCAGAGATTAACGGCCTTTCTGAGCGCTTGTGTGCCCTTGAGTGTCAAAACTCACAGGGACATTGGGATCTGCCAGCACTTGAAAATCAAAATGAGCAAAGGTACCATGAACCTTTAGATTTCAAAACTAAAAAATTTTAAAGAAGCAACAATGACATATGGACCCCAAGCTCCTTTTACCATAAGTATGTGTGAAGCCCTTAATGCTTTGAATTTAACTCCTTCAGATTGGAAAGGCTTATGTAAGGAAGTATTGAGTGGGGGACAATACTTGATTTGGAGGTCTCAATTCCAAGAGTTCTGTGTTGAAACAGCTAGAAGAAATGTGACTGCAGGATTTCCAAACTGTAACATAGACATGTTAACCGGAGAAGGGCAATATGCTGATTTACAGGTTCAGATTCAGTACGATCCTGGAGTTTACGCTCAAATATACGCCACAGCTGTTAGGGCATGGAAAACTTTACAAGGAACTGGTGACTTACAGGGTAGCTTGTCTAAAGTAATTCAGGGACCTAATGAGCCATATGCTGACTTTGTTGATTGACTTTTGTGAACTGCAGGTAGAGTGTTTGGAGACGTTGATCAAGCCATGCCATTAGTTGTTCAGCTGGCATATGAAAATGCCAACAAATATTGTCAAGACACTATTAGACCTTGGAAATCTAAAAGGGACCTTTCTGTATATATAAGGGTATGCAAAGACATAAATGATGCCTTTGTTACAGGAAATGTAATCACAGCAGCCATGAGAGGTGCTTCTCCTCAAAATTTTACAAGAAGGGCTCAACCTAAAAATTATTATAGCCAATCAGGTTATTTTAGAAAACAATATCCCCAAAGAAGGCAAGAGACAATAGAAATAAGACCAAGCTTGTATCGTGCCCCAGGCTGCTGCCCCAGGTGTAAAAAAGGAAACCATTGGGCTAATAAGTGCAGATCTAAAACTGATATTTATGGTAACATTTTGTCTAGCAATTCAAAAAACGGGGCACGGGGCCCACAAATGTACGAGGCATTACAGGAGGAGTATCTTCAAACATCCATCCAGATGATTCCTTGACACAATCCCTCTTACCCATTGACTCGCTTGTCAGAGGAACAAGAGGAAGTGCAGGACTAGACCTCTGTTCCACTGCCTGAATAGTGCTAACACCTGAAATGGGGGTTCAACTGATTCCCACGGGAGTCAGGGGACCTCTTCCCTTAGGGACTGTAGGACTTATCCTCAGGCGAAGTTCTAATAGCTTATCAGGTTTTCAAGTGACTCCAGGTGTAATAGACTCAGACTACCAAGGAGAAATTAAGATTATGCTTAGCTCACCTCGAGGCATTAGCTCTGTTAACCAAGGTGATAGAATTGCTCAGCTGCTTCTCCTTCCCAGTTTACATGACTCATTTAAGAGTATGCCTCAAAATAGGAAGAATAGGGGATTTGGTTCCACTGGCTTGGGACCTATGGCTTGCTGGGTTCAGGCTTGTTCACAGAGGCCTATGTGCAAAATAAAAATTCAAGGAATAGAGATGGAGGGGTTGATTGACACTGGGGCTGACTCTTCCATTATCAATGTACGACAATGGCCCAAACACTGGCCTTTACAAAAAGCTTCAACTAGTTTGAGAGGCTTGGGATATTCTAATAGCCCAGAACAAAGTGCAAAAGTTTTAAAATGGGAGGATGATGAAGGGCATCAAGGAACATTTCAGCCTTATGTTTTGTCCAGCTTGCCAGTTACCTTATGGGGAAGAGATATTTTACAACAAATGGGAGTATACCTCGCAACCAAGCCCGCAGGTGTTAAAAATAAAAATCTACAGGGTAATCCTAACCCTATTGAGCTTAAAGGAAATCATCATTGAAAAGGTAAAGGATATTTTTTTTAGGGGCCACTGAGAAAACAATTTTGAAAATACCATGGCTTTCTGATAAGCCAGTTTGGGTCCCTCAGTGGCCCCTATCTAGAGAGAAATTACAAGTGGCCCACCTACTAGTCCAAGAACAACTAGAAGCAGGACATATAGAACCTTCCACCTCTCCCTGGATTTCCCCCATATTCGTGATTAGGAAAAAATCAGGAAAATGGCAATTGTTACATGATCTTAGAGAAATCAATAAAACCATGAAAATTATGGGCCCTACCCAACCTGGACTTTCTAATCCTGTAGCGATTCCTAAAAATTTCCATCTTATAACCCTTGATATAAAGGATTTTTTTTTTCTATTCCTTTACATCCTCTGGATGCCCCCAGGTTTGCTTTTTCAGTTCCTTCTATTAATAATAATGGACCTGATCAAAGATTTCAGTGGAAAGTTTTACCCCAGGGTATGGCTAATAGCCCCACTATGTGTCAAATCTATGTAGATAAAGTCATTCAGCCTATCAAGAACAAATACCCAGAGCTTATGTGCCTCCATTATATGGATGATGTTTTGCTTGTTCATCCTAATCAAGAAGTCTTATTCACCATATTTAGTGATATATCAGAAAACTTGAAACGATATGGACTAAACATTGCTGAAGAAAAGGTTCAAACTAGATCTCCAATATTATATTTAGGATTCCAAATTATGGATACTTTTTATTAGGCTTCAAAAAATTTTAATAAATAAGGAACATCTAGCTACTCTTAATGATTTTCAAAAATTGCTGGGAGACATTAATTGGCTTCGCCCTACCCTAAGCCTCACTACTGGCCAACTAAAACCCTTATTTGATATGCTTCGTGGGAACCCTGATCCATCTTCACCACGAACCTTGATTCTGATGCTAGGGAAGCTTTAAAGTTGGTAGAAAAGGCCATTGAAATATCCCATTGTGATAGAATTGATTTTACTCGACTGCTGATGTTGATCATTATTTCTTCACAATATACACCCATGGGAGTATTTTGGCAACAGGGGCCTTTATTATGGATACATTTGCCCGTCTCTCCTAAAAGTACAATTGAGTCTTATACCTCCATGGTGGCTAAACTTATTCTTCAAGGACTTACGACTTCTACTAAAATATTTGGCATTCGCCCTGCTACTATTATTATTCCCTATTCATCGTCACAGGTTGAATATTTATGCTTCAATGATAACGGTTGGGCTATAGCTAGATGCTCTACTTCTGCAAATTTTGATAACCATCTTCCTAAGTCTCCTATACTATCTTTTTGTATCAATCATCCCATTATACTTCCACAGATAATAAAAATCAACCTATTCCTAAGGCATTAAATGTATTTACAGATGGGTCCTCTAATGGTACTGCTGCAGTAGTCACTCAAAAAGAAAATATGATTCATATTACTGCCCATAAATCAGCTCAATTGGTTGAGCTAGAAGCTATTATTATAGTTCTTGAAAGTTTTAAAGAACAGCCCATAAATATTTTTTCAGACAGCCACTATATTGTACATGCTGTCCCTAAATTGGAGCTAGCAGGTCCAATAGCACCTCATACTCCAGACTTTAAATTGTTTTTTCAAATTCAAAACCTTCTATGGGAACATAAAGAACCTTTGTTTATTGGACATACCAGAGCTCATACTAATTTTCCTGGTCCTCTCCATGAAGGTAATCAAAAGGCCGATGCTCTTACTCAAACAATCTTTATATTTTCAGTTGTTCAACAAGCTACCTCGTTCCATTCTCAATTTCATGTTAATAGTACTACTTTACAACAAAGGTTCAAAATAACTAAAGATCAAGCTTGAACAATTGTGAAGGCTTGTCAATCTTGTGTGACGCATTTGCCCAATCCACATTATGGGGTTAACCCAAGAGGATTAATGCCCAATCATTTGTGGCAGATGGATGTCACTCATGAGCCAAGTTTTGGAAAATTGCGATTTATTCATGTGACCATAGATACATGCTCAGGCGTGATTTTTGCTTCCTTACATGCTGGAGAAAAAGTTAAAGATGTTACATCTCATTGTTTACAAGCTTTTGCTGCACTGGGCATTCCCAAAATGCTTAAAACAGACAATGGCCCTGCATATACGTCCTCATCTTTCAAATAGTTTTGCACAAAATTCAGTATACTTTATAAGACTGGTATTCCGTTTAATCCTCAAGGCCAAGGCATAATTGAATGAGCTAATCACACACTCAAACTTATGCTTTTGAAACAAAAAGGAGGAAATTGGACAAATCCTAAAGATAGATTAGCCGTTGCCCTTTATACTTTAAATTTTTTAACTTTGGATTCCAAAGGATATTCGGCTGGAGACAGACACTGGAATCCACATCAACAACATAAACCTTTGGTTTACTGGAAGGATGTTCTTTCAGGCACATGGAAGGGCCCAGACCCAGTATTAATTTAGGGGAGAGGATCTGTTTGTGTTTTTCCACAGCATGAATCCTCGCCGGTATGGATACCATCAAGATTAATAAAACAGGTACCAAATCAAAAGGGCCAAGATGAAGTTGTTGCAGAATCAAGATTAATAAAACAAGTGCCAAATCAAAAGCGCCAAGATGAAGTAGTTGTGAAATGATTCCCTTAAAAGAGGTATCAGTCCGCGCACCTGTGTATCTTTTCCAACAAAGGAACCTCATCTTTGCCTTTTCAGCTAAGAAATTTTTAAGCTGCGCGCCTTTTTTTTCAATAAATTCACAACTTAAGTCTCATTCCTCCCGGCCGGGACAAGAGGATCTCTCTTTAGTGTACACACAATTGTGTTTTTCTTTTTTATATATGTCTTTATGTCTGTGCGTCTGTCCAGATTTCATGTAAATGTGATGTCACAAATATAGGTCTTTATGTCTGTGCGTCTGTCCAGATTTCATGTAAATGTGACTCACAAATAACAAAAACCGAGCGCTCATGAAAATCATTTCTCAAAAATAAAGAGGATACAAATAACTTTAATTCATTTAAGTTATATATATTCAAATTGGGTAAACAATTAAAAAATGAAGGTACCTTCAAACTTAATTTATAAGTATCTCTAGGACTTCTCTTCAGCAAGGAATATGACTAATACTGTATAGCCTGATATTTTGGTATTTGACTTGGGATTGTTTATTTGTAATAAACTTTATTTGTTAAACAGCTTATTAATTTAAATTGTTTCAACAGGTATTATTTGTAATTAACTTTATTTGTTAAACAGCTGATTAATTTGAATTGTTTCAACAGGTATATTCATGGAAGGTTGCTGTGTATGCAGAGGCTCAAAAGTTCCAGCTAACAAAATATTTTTCTATAATGCTCTTAGTCTTTCTTTAATCCATTCTAAATATGATATTTTGTCAGCTAATGTTTGTGGGAGCTCAAGCAGCAATGTGTGTGAGCAGAGATCAACTTCAGATACCTGAAGATCTAATAATTCCATTTTTTAGTTTGAATTGCACTCCTACAACTCACTTCTCGACTCAGTGCTGGAATGGCACTGCCTTTCCTCTAATGATTGTTGCTTGAGTTTCTAGGTACATCCCTATGCCAGTCTAGTGGGCCCTGAAGATTCGCCGGTGGCATTGTCTAGACATAAAAGAGACGGCTGCTGCTGCTACAGCTGCAGGGATTGCAATTGCTACAAGCATCCCTGCTGCTCAAGCATCAAACAACCTCACCAGCAGTGTGGCCTCTGCTCTGCATGCACGAGGCCTCCTAGATCAACATGTTGCTTCAAGAACAAGTGGACACTTTGACAGATCTTTCTATCTTTAAGACATTACACAGGACAATGTCTTGTGGGTATCCCTTTTCTTAACCTTGATAGGGCAGCTGATTTATCTAGAGAACTCAGTGCGTTACTTAATGGAACTTGGGGCACCTGATTTGTCTAAAAGAACTTAGTACGCTATTTAATGGAACTTGGCTCGTCAGCACAAAGCTTGCCGCCTTAGAACCAGAGCATCTCCTCATGATTGGACGGCTGGTAGTCAATAATGGGAAAGTCTAATGTGGCCAACATATCAACCTAAGACAGGAGTCAAGGGCACAGCCTTGATTATCCGACGACGGGTAAGAATGTTGGTTGCACATGTGGACACCTAAGACAGGCACAGTCGATCCTGATGTGGTGAAGTTTCACCCATCTATTTATCCCTCTTTTAAAACAAAAGGGGGGATATGTAAGAGCCTTAATGAGGAGGTAGCTAAGATGGCGGCTGGCTGAGAGCCAAAGAGGAGGCGTTTAATTATTTTCTCCTGATCTTAATGTAATCAACTAAGAATCTTTCTGTGCCCATGAACACTGTGTGACACACCTGTAAGTTGAGCTTGTGACACGTATATACTTGTTTAGGTGAAGAGTATTTAACCAGGTAGGGTTGGAGTTGTGTGTGGGGTTGTTGTTGGAGTCGGAGAGAGAAGTTAGCAGAAGAAGCAAGAATAAAGAACCTACTCATTTCCAGTCTGCCTCCGAATTCTTTCCCGCAGTATCGTTGCTGCAGGCGGCAGCAGCTGCAGGCGGCAACAGAGGATCACTAGTTCAAAGCCAGCCTCAGCAATGTGAGGCACTTAGTAACTCAGTGAGACCCTGTCTCTAATAAAATACAAAAAAGGGCTGGGGATGTGGCCCAGTGGTCGAGTGCCCCTGAGCTCAATCCCCAGTACCAAAAACAAACAAACAAACAAAAAAAACCAAACCTTGAAGTTTTTGATAAGATATAGGAGAAAACCCAATGGCTTTCTTTCTATCAATAAACTCCTGATTTTAAATGAAGACTCTCATGTCCAGAAAGATGATTTCCTAGAGATAGCCTCAGTATGAAATGTCTTTTGCTGATTTCCCAAACTAGATTGCTAGATAATACTATAATTTAACCACCTCTCATTTAATCTACTTACATGGCTACACCTCATTAACAAGTCATACCATTATTACTAAGATAATTAAGAATAAAACTATTTAAATAGTTAAAACTAAACTACTAAAGTATAGGAAATAAAAGAAAACTCAGGGCCTAGCCCATACCAGACAAATTATAAACCAAACAACTTTATAGAACTATTAATTATCAAAGTATTATTTTATTGAGTAACATTAATAAGGACAAAGATGTGACTCTTTAATGTCACAAAGAAGAATCCTCTAGGAAATAGTATAATCCTAAACATGTATGAAACTAACATGTAGCTGGTAAAAATATGAAGAAAAAAGAAAGAATTACAATGAAAAACTGACAAATATGCAATCATGGTGGAAATATTTTCTAAACATTAATCTCTCTCAGTTTCACAGATCTTGTAAACTAACAATATATGTTATATGGGGGGTGCATATGTGTAATATATATATGTGTGTGTATGTGTATTATATTTGTAAAGTATGTAAAATCCTGTAACCAAAATGGAATGTTCATTATTTAAACATTGAACATTTACTCAAATTAATCAAGTATAAAGCCCCAATAAATGCATATATGTGCATTTCTAAATCATATTAACCTTGCCAACTTATCAAGTTTATATAAATGTTTTAAACATTTATTAAATTAATCATAATGTTAAAAAAGAAGACCAGCCAAAATATTGGTTTGGCATTTAAAGGAATTTCAAATTTAAAAAATTTTTTTTCTATTTTTGTGGTACTGGGGATCAAACTCAGGGCGTAGCCCATGCCAGGCAAGTGTTCTACCACTGAACTATATCCCCAGACTCTCAAAAAATTTTAAAGAAAAAAATCCTGCAATCTTATCAGTATGCATTCATTTATTCACAGTGGGAATCATAACTTTTTCTCATGTTTTCTCCAAATACCAACATTATTTCAGGGTTTAACATTTTGAAAGTCGGGATATTATTATGGAGTCCACATTTACAGGAATCACTTAGTTTGTGAATTAGAACTAGATGGGGTGCCCTTGTCATTGTTGGTTCATTTCAGGGTACAAAGGGCTTATTTTTCCTGATTGGTATTTCATAATGGAAGTAGGGCAAAGTGTCAGTTGGGCTTCTACACTGGAAAATAATATATTTCTAAAAAAAACAACTGAGATATTTCTGTAAATAGCAGAATGAGTATGTATGCCAGACTAGTTCTCCATGTGTTCCCTAAAGTTTTGAATTCTTGACTATGAAATTGTAAAACATAAAAAATAGAAATAAGAGTATAGTTGATGCTGATGTATTCATCGCCCATATTTAATGATTATCAAGATTTTTCCATATTTGTTCTTTCCTCCCTTCTCTTGTTTTCTTTGCTGAAAGATTATAAATAACGTCATGTCATTTCCCCTACACACCACAGTCCACATCTCTAAAAACACAATTTCTTAACCATGATGCCACATTGCATCAGATAATTAGGTATCTATGCTTGCCTTCAAAATGTCTTTTAATGGTTTCATTTGAATCAGAATCCAAAGTTCAAACATTGCATTTTTTAGTTTTGTGTCTGTATGTCTCTCTTGACCTAAAGAATCTCCTCCTATTTGTTTTCTTTTTTCTTTTTCTTTTTTTTTTTTGGTACTGGGGATTGAACTCAGGGGCACTTGACCACTGGGCCATATTGTCTGTCTTTTTTTTTTTTTTTTTTGTATTTTATTTAGAGACAGGGTCTCACTGAGTTGCTGAGGGCCTCGCCATTGCTGAGGCTGGCTTTGAACTCGCGATCCTCCTGCCTCAGCCTCCCAAGTGCTGGGATTACAGGTGTGTTATTTCTTTTCTTATTCTTTTCTTCTTTTGCCACTGACTTGTTGCAGAAATGGTTGTCCTATAAAACTTCCCATATTCTGGATGTGTGTGTTTGCCTCTGTGTGGTGTCATTTTACTTGTTCCTGTAGCTCCATACTTCCATTAAATAGATTTTAGCTCTAGAGCATGCATTTTCAACAGGGGAGATACAGGAAACTTTACATTATTCCTTTTTTAAAGTTGTATTTTTATTTCATGCTCCCTAGTTGATGCTGATGTATTTTTTTTTTTTTTTAGTCTTTGAAAGTATTTTACTGATCATCTTTCTCTGCAACAGAAATATGGACTGATGTGACAGACTGCTAGACATTCCCTAGTACCCTTCTCCCTTCTTTTCCAGTATTAAAAACTGCTGTTCTAACTGACCAGGATCCCTTTTCATGTGATTTTTTTCAATTTGGGGTTTCCCATTTAGGTAGAATACATTTGAATGTCAAAGCCATGTGATGGAATGTTTGTAAATCTCATAAGAGAGTTTTAATTTTCTTTCCAGAGGCCAGAGCAAGGACAATTTCTTTTTAACCTATCATTTCATTTAGATTCAACATGGCTTAAGTTTAATATGAAATTTCTATTTTCACATTGTCCTGACTCTATTGGACTGTTAGGATGTTGACACCCATGAACTCATGCTATAATTCTTCTCCTATAAAACACAACTTTATATTACTTTATGAATTTATAGGCCCTATCCTTTGTTTACTTTGGCCCTTGGCATGTGGGAAATTTCAACATCTCTGTGAATAATCTGGCCAATACCCTAACTTTGCAGCCTCTTGCCTATTCTGAACCCAAGGAGCTATGAATTCTACCCCATAACGTCACTCCCAAAGCCACACCTTTGTTCTTTGTCATCATCCAAACTAGAGTGCAATGCTTTCAAAATATCAAATCCTGACATATAATTTGCTGATCATAATCTGTTTGTCCTTCAGCTCTCTCGCAACCTTAGACCCTGCACTGTTAAACTCTCTAATCTCTTCACATATTTCCTCTGAAGTCCATTAGTGCCCTTGCATTGTTAAATCTTCTTTTCCTTTACAGTGTACATTCCACGGTGCCATATTCCACTCACATTCTTTCTTTTCTTCCTACAGCCTCCACTGTGCAAAGGCTCTACCTGGAATTAATCTAACCCTGAATGCTCATTTTTATACTTAAAAGATAAAGGTAAATGGGCATTGGTGCCTGGTGTCCAGTCTGATTGTGCCCTCTGCACCGTTTTGAAAATCCTTTAACAAGTACTGGACCAGTGCTTCTTTGGAAGTTGTGAATTGAAGATGGCAGAGCCACATAATGGGAGCAGTCTAGAGAAGAGCCATTTACTGACTATGTTGTTATTTCAGCAAGAGAGAAAATATAGTTGTGTTTGAGCCATCAAACATTTGTATTTGTTTTTTTAAAACAGAACCATTACTTTAACTAATACAATGAGATACTTTTTTTTTGGTACTAGGGATTGAACCCAGAGACACTTAAGCACTGAGCCACATCCCTAGCCCTTTTTTGTATTTTATTTAGAGAAAGGGACTCACTGAATTGCTTGTTAGTGCCTTGCTAAATTGCTGAGGCTGGCTTTGAACTGGTGATCCTCCTGCCTTAGCCTCCTGAGCTGCTGGGATTACAGGTGTGTGCTACTGCACCCAGCACCATTTTTAAATTTTATTTTTCATCAGGAATAAGAGAAAATTATATGTATAAACAGTGATATAAAATTTAGTCCCTTTGTTTTAAAATACATCATTAATGATATTATTAAAAATAACACACTTGAGTTAACATTTCGTCAAAGGACATATACAAGTGATTTATAAGCATATAAAAAGGATATTTGATATCACTGGTCATTAGATAAATGCAAATCAAAGCCCCAAAGAGATACCACCTCATACCCTTTAAGGAAGCTATAGTAAAAAACAAACAAATCAGAAAATAACATTACTGGCAAGAATGTGGAGAAGTAGAAACCTTTATTAAGTTTTGGTTGTAATGTAAAATGAAAAATAGTTTGTTGATTCCTCAAAAAGAAAACATAGAATAACCACATGACTCAGCAATTCCACTCCTAGGTTTATACCCCAAATAATTGAAAGCAGGTGTCCAAACAAAACTTTAATCTGAATGTTCATATAAATACTATTTACACTAGCCAAAATGTGGAAGCAACCTAAATCATAGTTAAACAAATTATGATATATACGTATCATGGAACATTCAATCATAATAAAGAAACAAAGTACTGTTACATGCTTCAACTTTGGATGAGTCTTTAAAATAGTCTAAGAAACCAAAGGTCATATACTGTATGATTTCTTCTATCCAGGATAGAGACAGAAAGACAACTAGTGGTTGCCAGGGACTGGGAAGGGAGAGTGAATAATAAGTGGTTACTTAATAGGTGCAGAATATTCTTCTAGGGTGATGAAAATGCTTTGAAAATAGAAAGAAATACTTGTGCAATATTGTGAATGTACTAATGCCATTGAATGGTGCATTCTGAAATAGTTAATGTTATGTGAATTTTGGTTCAGTTAGAAAAGAAAAATATAACAACTATGAAACTAACTCAATAAGTAAATAAAACTAAACTACTTGTAATCTTCATGCCCAGAGATGACTACTATTACTATTTTGCTGTGGTAGGTTTTTTTATATGTGGGCTTAAAAAAAGTGAGAACACACTGGATGTACTTATTGGTAAAACATGTTATTTCAATTAATATAATTTTTTCAATATGACAAAAATAGCACATAATGTTGGAAATTATATCTTGACTGTATCCATGTTAGTGTCTTCATTGTGATATTGTACTATGGATTTATAATCCATGGAAAACTGGGTAAAGGAGTAACAGGATTTCTCTGTGTAATGTCTCACAATTGCCTATGAATCTACAATTATCCAAAAATTTTTAATTATAAAAATCACACCAAGCAACATCAGTTTTTTAAAAATATAAAATATGGAGCTGGGCTCAGTGGTGCACACCTGTAATCCCAGTGGCTGGGGAGGCTGAGGCAGGAGGATCCCAAGTTCAAAGCCAGCCTCAACAAAAGTGAGGCACTAAGCAATTCAGTGAGACCCTGTCTCTAAATAAAATACAAAATAGGGCTGGGGATGTGGCTCAGTGGTCGAGTGCCCCTGAGTCAATCCCTGGTAATCCCCCCACCCCCCAAAATATATAAAATATGTAAACTTATATAGATAATATTTTCCATATTTTTAAGTTTAATGTTTTTGAATAGGCAAATAGTTACAGGTTCAAAAAACTTTAAGCATAGAGAGTCATATAGCAAATGTCCTTTTACTTCTCCCTGGTCCTTCCTTCCTTATTTTCCCACATCCTTTTGGTTTCTCATGAATCCTTCCAGAGTTTCTCTATGACTATAGAAGTGACTTTGAATATAGATTTCACTCCCTCTTAATACAAAAGTCAGCATATAATCATAGTTTAACACTTTTTTTCCCTTTATAATGTATATTGGGGAATTGGGGAGCTTTTCATATTTGCACACAGAGAAATCTTTTATCTCGCTCTTTTCTCTCTTTCTGGCTACACAGTATGGTTATGACATAATTTTTGCACATGAATTTTGCTTTGCACATAAATTTTGTTCATTAAGCAATTTATGAACCAATTCCTTAGTAATAGGCAAAATATATTTCCAAGATACCACTCACACATACCTGACTAAATCTAGTATTCTTCCAGTAAGTACTCTGTCTCAGGGAGTTGTCTTTCCATCCAGTTGTACAAACTAGAAACTAAGAGTCATCTTTAAGACCTCCTTATCCTGCCTTCTTCCATAGTCAGTCCTCCCAAATATTTCTTGAACTGAGCCTCTTCCATCTTCACTGCTCACTCTACTCAAATTTCCATTGGCTTCCACAAGTCTCTTTAAAAAGAATTTTTTTTAGTTGTAGATGGAGACAATATCTTTATTTATTTAATTTTATGTGGTGCTGAGGATTGAACCCAGTGCTTCATACATGCCAAGCAAGCGCTCTACCACAACCCCAGCCCCACTTCCACAATCTCTTTAAGTGGTCTAGCCACATCTGTTCTACCCACCTGCAACCCAGCTATCCTCTCAACATTGCAGCCAAAGTATTCTTTTTAAAATCTCAAATCTGATCTTTCTACCTGATTAATCCCTTAATAACAACTTCCCATTGCTTTTAAAATTGAACAAAATCCCTGGTGTAGACTGCAGGGTCCTGAATGGTCCAGCAGGCCTGCTTTCCTCCATTATCATCTTGTACCATGCATCTGCTAGCACTTAGGGCTTTCCTACTATAGGCCATGCTTTCCCAAACACAGGACTTTTTTCTCATATTCTTCCCTCTGTCTGAATCACCAACTCCTGTTTATACTTCAGGGCACAGCTCAGGGAAGTCTTCTACTGTCCTGCATTGGTCAGCTTCCTTTTCATCATTGCTTTTATCATATATTGTTATTATACATATTCCTTTGGTGTTGCTGAATTCAATCACTTGGTTAAAGTGGAGTCACTTTACAGAGTTGTGATGGGAGGATTAAATGAATGAAGGTATCTAAGACAGGTGTTCCATGAACCTTACTTCTGCCCATTCCCCTTCAACATTGGATTTGGGGCAGATACATATCATTCCTGACTTCATTTTCCCACTACAAGTGCCTCTTGGTGGAGCTAGTAGTTATCTATGACTTGAGAATATAAAAAAAAAATTATGAAAACTTTCAAGCATACACAAAAGTAGAAATAGTAGTATAATGAATCTCAATGTATTCATCACCTAATTCCAACAATAATTATCACATTGCTAGTTTCCTTTTTTTTCTGGTGTATTTTATTTATTTATTTATTTATTATTTTTTTTGTGGTACCGGGGATTGAACTCAGGGGCACTTGACCACTGGGTCACATCCCCAGCCCTTTTTTGTATTTTATTTAGAGACAGGGTCTCACTGAGTTGCTAAGTGCCTTGCCATTGCTGAGGCTGGCTTTGAACTTGCAATCCTCCTGCCTCAGCCTCCCAAGTGCTGGGATTATAGGCGTGCACCACCACGCCCAGCTTTCTGGTGTATTTTAAAGCAAATATAAGATCTCATATAATTGCACCCCTAAATACTTTCATGCACAAAGATTTTAAGGTTTTTTAATTTTAATTTTAATTTTTTTTTTGCAGTGCTGGAGATTGAACCCAGGAGTGCTTTACCTTTGAGCCACATCTCCAACCCTTTAAATATTTTTTATTTTGAGACTGGGTCTCACTAAATTGCCAAAACTAGCCTTGAATTTGTTATTCTTCTGTTTCAGCCTATCTAATAGCTGGGATTACAGGTATGCACCATTGTGCCCACCAAAACTTTTGAATTTTTTAAAAAATATTTATTTATTTACTTTAGTTGTACACAATGCAATGTATTTATGTTTAAGTGGTTCTGAGGGTCGAACCCGGGCCGCGCACGTGCAAGGCGAGCGCTCTGCCGCTGAGCCACAACCCCAGCCCTTAAACTTTTGAATTTTTAAAAAAATCATACAACCCTAACAGAATTTTAACACCTAACAAACATAATGTCATCTAGAAACCACACTATTTTCAAAACTTTAAAATTACTTTTGAGACCTGTTTTGAGTCCTTCTTTTTCCTAATGTATATAAGTCCTGGAATCCTACTGTAGCCATTGAAAGTATTTTCTTTATGGTCTAATCTGGCAGGTAAGTGATAGTGGCAGATATATGTTGTTGGAGATATTAGACACTGGTCCAGTAATCCAGAAATTGCTATGGTGTTTCTCAAACTGCACACAAATTACCTAGGGGTCATATGAAATTGCAGATTTTTATTACATACTTCTGGAGTGGGACCAGAAATTTTGCATTTCTGAAAAAGCTTGTTGTAATTTTCCTTATGTGGGTCTTGAGGTCTCTCTGGAGAATGACTGTAACCTTTACCCTGCTCTGACAAATCTTCAGGGATTTAGTTGTGGGTGTTTACCTGTGCCTTTTGAGGGATACTTCCTTATCCCAGCTGGTAGGCTGCTGCCTGAGTGTCTGACCTGTTACCACATGTCCCTCCCACAGGAAACTTGTTTATTATACTAACAGACACCTTTGTGGCTCTTGTCTGGCCTGCATCTAGTTTGTTCCTACCAAGATAGCTCCTCTTCAGGAGATCCCCAACCAATGAAGAGGTTAGGTTCAGGTGTGTCCATCAGGTGAGACATAGAGGAGGGAGAATAATGAAACTCAGCCGGGCGTGGTAGCGCACGCCTGTAATCCGAGCACTTGGGAGGCTGAGGCAGGAGGATTGCAAGTTCAAAGCCAGCCTCAGCAATGGTGCGGCACTTAGGAACTCAGTGAGACCCTGTCTCTAATAAAACACACAAAAAAAGGGCTGGGGATGTGGCCCAGTGGTCGAGTGCCCCTGAGTTCAATCCCCAGTACCAAAAAAAAAAAAAAAAAAAAAAGAAACTCATGAGATAACAGAGCAGTTTATTACTTACTGTTCTCAGAGAGAAGAGGGCAGTGTGCCCCACAGGGCCAGTGGGAATAAGGGGAGCTATCAGGGATACACATGGTCAACCAGCAGGTGAAGAGTGAGGTGTCAATGAGCCAAAACCTTTATTTGGGCCCAGGGTGTTACCCAAGCAGGTTTCCTATGGTGAGTTCTAATTGGTGGGTTTGAAGCAAGCAGGCACAAGTTCTTTAGGTTCACACTGTGACTGAAAGCTGGTCACTGAGGCATATTGACACAGTCCTTGTAGCCTGTGAACCAGTCAAGGTGGTTATCTCTCTCTGTACCATAGGGAGGTTGTCCCCAAGAAGCATATGTATAGGGAAAATACCTATATTGACCACCTTGAGGAACTGGGAGGAAGAGGAGAACTGGAATTGTGTCAAGGTGGACTAATTCCTGATTCTATTAGGAGAAAGTCCAACATATTTAAAATGAATGCTGAAGCAACGCAAATTATAAGAATTCTCTACAAACCGGCTAGGTAATGCTGATATTGCTGGTCTGCAGAACATGCTTTGGTTAGCTAAGTGTTTGTTGAAGGTGAAACTTTGATACTTTGGATATATATAATAAAAGCAAACATCTAACAAGAAGGGAACTATCTAAGTAAAGTCTGAAGTCCCTTCCAGCAGTTTAATTCTTTGACTTTTGGGTTCAAACATCTGGCTACTGCAGAAGTAACTATGCATGAAGGAGAAAACCAGCTCGAATTAAACAACAACAAACAATTTTGAAACCACCCAGAAAATTGAGGTATGTTTGTTCTGATTTTTCTGTAACATCAACAATCCTGTTGTCTAATTCCATGCAATGGAATCAATGCCCAGACTCTTACATAGGCTCTGATCTTATTTGGGCCCTGCTATGTGATTCTCTAGGCAGGCAGATTTGTAGTCAAAAGCACAGAGGAACCAGTCTATGGCTTAGCCCCAGATGGATGCCAAGAAACATAGCTGCCATGGAAGGTCCTGAGAAGTGGGAGAAAAGGTTGTCTCGATTACTGTAGCTTTTTACTAAGTTTAGAAGCTGAGACTTTGTTCTTTTTCATTTATTTTGATTATTATGGATCCCTTGGTATTTTCATATGAATTTTAGGATAAGTTTGCCAACTTCTGCAAAGAAGCCAGCTAGGATTTTGATAAGGATGATGTGGAATCTGGAGATCATCTTGAAGAGTGTTGCTATCTTAACAATATTAAGTCCTTTTCCCTCTTGCTGTGTTTTATTTATTCACATAGCATAAATTACAAAATGCCTTAGTTATTAATTGGTCTATAAGGAAAAACTGTACAGAAACTTTGCATTACAAAAGCATGCCCCAAGTGGCCAGGTCTCCGGTACAGAACATGCTGCCCAGCTGCCCCTTAGCTGCAGGGAGCACAGCCTCGTGGTGGGGAGCACAAGAGGTTCCTGGGTATTTCCCACCAAGGAGGGAATGCTTTGCAGAGCACCATTGTTCATTCTGTACAAAACGGCCCTTCTGCCCCACAGGAGCTTCCTGTTTTTTGTGGGATCCTCTTTTTTTTTTTTTTTTTTTTTTTTTTTGAGATGAAGAAAAGGCCATATTCCTAAGACACACTTAGTGAAAATGATCTCAACACAAGATCCAGTGTTTTCCATTATTGCCCATCCTTGCTGAAGTTCACCTGGATGTTCCTGAACCGTCACTGTTGATCAGCCTGTTCCAAAGTAGAATTCTGCAGCCACACAATACAAAAGACAGGCTAAGACAGTCTTCACAATACATTTCAGAATAGGTAGGTCTGGAACATAAACATGACTTTCCACTCCATTATTTTTCCTAAAAACTAAACTCTAAATTTAAAAATATACGTATGGAGGTTTCCGAGCGAATGGTGTGTGCGGCCCATTCTCATGCGTCACTGCTGCTTCTCATTCAGTATGAGAAAGTTTGATTTCTTTCCTTTGTCTTGCAAAATAATTTAGGTTCCCACCTCGGGCACGATTCACCAAATAAAGTAATACCACAGATAAAAGTGACAAAAAAAAAAAAAAAAAAAGAAAGAAAAAACAACCACAGGCAATGAAGAAAACTTCTAGAAACAAATATCCCCAAGTATCTAGTATGATGGAGAAGAGGGCCAGCCCCAGGTTCTGAATGGACTGCACGAAGCCATATGCAGTTCCCAGATGATGTTTAGGAAAGAGAAATGCCACCATTGGCCACAGTGCACAGGCGAGCAATGATTAGGAGAGTCCCAGGAGACACATAGCAATCCAAGGGTTCCATGTGGAGAAGGCCAGCTTCATGTGGGACACAAGAGTGGTGGCCTCCACACACAGAATCCAAATAATGTTCTTTCCCTGCCTTATCTACCAAGAGCCCAAATGTTGGGGACAAGGGTGCTGATATGACATACACGACGCTGGTAACTGCACTTGCTGCCTAGGAAGAAAACCAAATTTCTCTATGAAGAAAACTTTACCCAGGGCTGGGGTTGTGGCTTGGCGGTGGCGCGCTCGCCTAGCACGTGCGCGGCCCGGGTTCGATTCTCAGCACCACGTAAAAATGAAGGCATTGTGTACAACTAAAACAAACAAACAAATAAATAAATAAAAAAGAAAAAAAAAAACTTTTCCCAGTCCAATAAAAGGACACCACGACATAGTAGCAGACATAGATGATGAACCTCAGCCACAGAGGTAAGGAGAAGTGCTTTATATCAGCCAACTTAATAACTTCACCTGTTTTTCCTTGTTTGTGAAGGATTCTCTTTGTGTCTTCTAACCAACAAACGTGGGTACATGTTTCCATTTGTTTAGATCTAATTTTATTTCTTTCATTATTGTTTTAGGCTTTTCAGTGTACAAGTTTTGTATCTTTCAGTAAATTTATTCCTAAGTAGTTTATGTTATTGTAATTGTTTCTTAAATTTCATTTTGGATTGTTCATTGATAGTATGTGGAAATAGAATTGATTTTTGTTTGCCAATCTAGTATCTTCCAACCTAATTTTTTAGTGGATTCCTTAGTATTTTCTTTAAACAAGATCATGATATCTGCAAATAGAGATCACTTTACTTTTTTTTCCCCCAATCTTTTTATTTCTTGTCCAGTTGCCCTGGCTAGAATCTCCAGCAAAGGGGTGGCAATAGATACCCTTGTCTTGATTCTGATATTTGGGGGAAATTATTAATTCCTTCACCATTAAGTATGATTGTAGCTATGAGTTTTTTTAAATTTTATTTATTTATTTGCTTTAGTTGTACACAATGCATTTATTTTTTTTATGTGGTGCTGAGGATGGAACCCGGGCCGTGCACGTGCTAGGCGAGCGCTCTACCACTGAGCCACAATCTCAGCCCCAGCTATGGGTTTTTCATAGATGCTATTTATCAGTTTGAGGAAGTTCTCGTCTATTCTTATTTGTGGATTTTTTTTAAATCATGAAAAGTTGTTCGATTTAGTTGTGTTTTCTGCATCTACTGAGATAATCCAATGGTTTTTATCCTTTACTTCCTTTATTCTCCTAACATGGTATATTATACTAATAAATTTTCCAGTGTAAGACCAACCTTGCATTCCTGGAATAATTCCCGCTTGGTTGTGATATATAATCCTTTTGATATGTTATTTGAGTCAGTTGGCTAGTTTTCTTAAGGCTTTTTGCATTGACATTCATAAGAGATATTAATATATAGTTATTTTTTGAGACAGGTCTTGCTATGTTGTCCAGGGTGGTCTAAAATTCCTAGACTCAATTAATCCGACCTCTTGGGCCTTCTGAGTGTTGGAATTACAGGCTCATGCCACCACACCTGGGTAATATATAGTTTTTTTGTGTGTGTGTATGTGATTGGTTTGTGTGGTTTTTCTGTCAGGGTAATATTGATCTTATAGAATGTATTAGGAAGTATTTTGTCTTTTTCTATGTTTAGAGAGAAGTTGAGAGAATTCAAAATAATTATTTAAATGTTTGGTAGAATTTATCTGTGAAGCCATCTGTTTTTAGGGATTTTCTTAATGAGAAAGTGTAAATTACTAATTCAATATCTTTTCTCTCATAAGTGTTTTCAGTTTCTTCTTGAGTTGGTTTTGGTAGTTTGGGTCTTTCTAGAAATTTGTCCATTTCATCTAAGTTATCTAATTTTTTGACATGTGTTTGTTTATAACAATCCCTTATAATCCTCTTTATTTTTTAAGTTCAAGATTAATGTCCCTTTTCATTCATGATTTTAGTACTTAGTCTTGTCTCTTCTTTTGTTGGTCAGTCTAGGTAAAGCTTTGTCAATTTTGTTGATCTTTTCAAAAACCAAATTTGGTTTAGTTGATTTTGTTCTTATATTTTTTCCTGTTCTTCATTCCCTTTATTTTTGCTTTAACTTTTATTGTTTCTTTCTTTCTGATTGCTCTGTGTTTGGTTTGATTTTCTCTCCCTATATCTTAACTTGGAAGTTTAGTTTATTGATTTTGAGATTTTTTTTCTTTTTAAATATTGACATTTAAAGCTAAAGATTTCCTTCTAAGCACTACTTTAGCTCTATTCCATAAGTTTTGATATATTGAATTTTCATTTTTATTCATTCTTTTTGTTATTTTTTTTGCAGTACTTGGGGTCAAATCCAGGACCTCATGCATACTAGGCAATTACTCTACCACTAGCTTCCAGCTCCTCATTTATTCTTTAAAAAAGTTATTTATTGATACTGATGGGATATTGTCAGTGTACCTTCCTATAATTCCTTAAGCATGGTGTCTTTTTGTTCTTTGAACATACTTAAAATAGGGGCTTTAAAATCTTTGTTAAGTCCAAAACCTGGGCCTTCTCTTAAGATAGCTTTTATTGCTTGTTTCTCCTTCCCAACTTCTTGGTTTTGGGTCACATGTTTTTGTTTCTTTGCATGACTCATAATTTTTTGTTGTGGAAAATTGTATATTTCAGATAATATTTTGTAGAAATTCTGGATAATGGTCTCTTTCTTGCCTGGTGCCTTTTGTTATTTGCTTGTTCATTTATCCAGTTACTTGGCTGAACAGTTTACTGTAGTATATTTCCCCACTGTATGCAGTCTCTTGAGAGCCAAACCTTAACCATACACTCTGAAGTGCTAGGATTATTGCTATTTTAGCAATATTATCTCAGTTTCTGGGTAGTCCAACTTTCTTGGTAGCACATGGAACTATTAGCCTCTAGTGCTTGCCAGCTGATTTTCTATTGTTTTTGACCATGTCTAGGACACATATTGCTCCACAGTCTGATTCAAGCCATCAGGCCCCTATATGAGGGCAGTCTTTGAGACTTGCTTTGAATTCAGGAGGGCTTTTCTTATTTGTCTATTTCGCTGGTTCTCTCTTTTGAATTTCTAGCTCATCTACCACTTTAGTTGTTGTTACTAGTTTAGTAGAGCTAAAAGTCTCCTACTAATTGCTTACTCCCAAATATCCATGGTTTCTTTTTAAATGTTTATATTTTAGTCGTAGTTGGACACAATACCTTTATTTTGTTTATTTATTTTTACATAGTGCTGAGGATCAAACCCAGGGCCACACACATGCTAAGTGAGCACTCTACCCCTGAGCCACAACCCTAGCCCAAAAATCCATTGTTTTTGCCAACACACTGAGGCACAAACTTCCCCATGTTTTCTTAAGCATAAATTAAGTCCTCTTAAAAGAAGAGCTACTGAGCTCTCTGTTCTTAAGGTTTACCTCTCTCTCTGGACATAATCTCTGGGCTACTGCACCAGAGTAGGGGGCAGGGACTGTAGTCCTCTTCTTCTGAAATGACATATCTGCCTTGATGTTCAAGTGGGGAATCGGATGTAGATGGTAGCCCCTAGTCTTTTCAGCTTGCTTCTCCTGGCATGGAACCTATGAGTGTGAAAAGGGGTAGAGGCATTTGGGACCCAGTATTCTTAGCATTCAGTGCCTAGGTAGAATTTATGCCCTACAAGTTGGGATTGGATTTTGCAAGGGAGTCCCAGTCCAGTCCCCTGCCTGGAAAAGAGCTTCTGCAATGCAGAGCTGGGTATGTTCATGAGAGATGCTGGCTACCTTTCCTTTCTAATCCTAGACAAAGAGCTGGAGGGACAGAGTCCCATTATTTCAAAACCCTAGTCCCAGACAAGAAGCTTGAAGGAGAGGAAGATCCATCTTCCTGTGCACCCTGCTTGGATTAGAATTTCTGTCATACTGAATTGGGGGGAGATCAGATCAGGTGATGGCTTACATGCCATAGACTCTTACTGTTCTCTGTTTGTTGTATATACTTAGGACAATATATAGAGGTTTTAAATGGATGTTTTTCACAGTTTTTACTATTTAAATATTCATTGCACTGGGGAGAATATCAGGTAAACTCCTCACATCGACTGCATATTTCAGAAGTATGGTTACCTTAGAAGGTTTTACTTATCCCATCATTTTAGCATAAAAATTTCAAACAGCAATGCTGAAAGAATTTCACAGTGAAGATCTATATTATCCTCACCACGATTCTACCATTAGCATTTTTGTTACAGTTCTCTTATAATGTATCTAACCATCTTTTCGTCTGTCTACCTATCCTTCAATCTCACGTACTTGGGGGATGAATTGCAAAATCAGTTGCAGATATCAGTAACTTCTCATAAATATTTCAGCATGTATCTCATTAACTAGAACTCAATATTTGTATTTTTTCTTTTTGGGTAAAATTTGCATACAATGAAGTACACAAATCATAAGCATACAATCACTTATTTTGACAAATTCTGCAATGATGTAACCTAAATCCTTACCAGGATGAGGAACATTTCCATTACTCCACAAAGTTCCCTCATGTGTCTCCTCCACCCAGAGGAAAACACTGTCCTGATTTTCTTCTAAGATGTACAGGTATTACTTATCTTCTGTCTAGAACCATATATAAAAGGAATCATACAATATGAACTTTTTTATGTAAGACTTCTTCTGTGCTTTTGAGAGCGTATTGCGTGTATTAGTAGTTCACCATCCCCCCTTTTTTGTTTTGTAGTAGTGGGGATTGTACCCAGGGTCTTATACATGCTAGGCAAGTGCTCTACCACTGAGCTATATCCTCAGCTCAGTTTATCCCTTTTATTTATTTTTTATTTTTTTTTTAAATTTTTATTACTTTTATTTTAGCCTCAATTCTAAGAATATAAAGATCATATATTTGATAACTAAGTTATTTTCAAATTGACACTAAAATACATTAGGATTAAAATGAGTTTTTTCCAACCACCCATTTTACTACCTTTGCTGAGTAGATAATCTGTGCCAGTTTGTGAAAAAGTCTTTATTTTAAGAAAAAATTTAGTTAACGAAAAATTTAACAAGTTTCACTTAGCAAAATACACCCAAAAGGAAATCACAATACAAAGAAAGCTTTAAGTCAAGCCCTCACCAATTCCTACAGTATTAGTATTGTGTCTCAGTTCTCAAAACTAACTTTAAAAAGCTTAATCTTAACCTAAAAATTTTAAATGAAGAAGAAAAAAATAGAACTAACAAACATAAGAAATGTTTCTCTTTGAATTAGGGATCTAGCACCTTTGAGTTCTCCAAAAAAGTACATCTCCCCAATGTCTTCACTGTGGTGTTGTGTAAAAGATCCACATTTAACATACTTAAAAACTACTTTAACTCAGATAACATCACTCTGAAGTATACTACCGAAAGGTTAATCAAGAAAAGCGGAAGAAAATAGTTTTTAGTTTACTCAATATCACATGCTAGAAGTTTGCATGAGAAAACGCTGAAGAGGTAATTTTTTAATCCAGATTTCACAAACTCATGGTGCAAAATGGGTCCCACAGCTTCCTCTAGTTATAAACTCCTTTTCACTGCTTGTTGGCTGCCTGTGAAAATTTGATGGAAATAACTCAAATGTTACTACAAAATTAGTCATATCCACCCATGCTGTTCTGACTGCTATAGCCGGCCCCATAACAGCCACTCACTGACTGGCTTTCCAGGCCACTACAGGTGGCCTGGGCAGCTGACACCCCCATGCCCTGCATCACCTGGCTGCTGTAAGCCCCATTGCTGGCTCCTGTTGTTGAATTCAGGAAAAGTTCTAGATATCTGTGTTGCATGTTGGCCCTGTCTTTTGACATAGCTGCCACAGCTTCTTCTCTACGGGTGGCAAACTCAACATCTGCTTTGCCTGTCACTCTACCATCAGGGCCAATCTCAATATGGACTCTCAAGGGTTGAGTGGGGAGAAGAAGTTGTAAATGTCGTTCTCGGTTGCTTTGTAGGGCAGCCCCCTCGTGTGGACACAGTGGCCAGTGGTGCTCTGCACTGTGAATTCACCATCTCCAGATCTATGGTCATACATTCCTGAGAGACAGTAACTGAGGTCTCTCCCAAACAGGTCGGTGGTAAAGCCCTAGCCGTCACTCAGGCCGCTGTACTCCTCATAGCCCCCATAGCCTGCACTGTAGGCACTAGCTCATCCTCTCCAGGCCTGCCTGCTTCACGATGCCAGTGTACCTCCGGGCAGTGCCTGGCCGGTCATAAAGCCCCGGCTGCTGCACAGACATGAACTTCAGAGGTAGATCAGAGTATGACCTAACTTCCTCCTGACTGCTCTTAAACACTTTGATATACCCATGCCCTATTCTCTCCTTGTGCTTCCTAGAGCCTTTTCAGCTAATTCCTGTGAGGCAAACTGCACGAAGGCCTCCCCTGTAATCTTGCCCTCGGGGTCCACAGGCAATGTGACCCCGTTTGGCACAATTTCCAACCCTGAGAAGAACTGAACGATTTCTTCCTTTGTGCATCCAAACGGGAGTCCCTGAAGCCGCACGAAGCCATCGTTGGCAGTGTCGCTGCTGTTTGGACCACTGTGCTTCAACACCCAATCCATCTCAGTTCTATGCGACTTGAACACCTCGCTGTACCCGTGTCCCATGCTTTCCCTGTCTTTTTTTCGGGACCATTTTTACATCATCTTCTGATTCAAGTTCAACAAAAGCCTCACCACTCTGCCTGCCTTCTCTAGTGTAAATGAAATGGACACCTGTAACCCCATTGTGAATCGTGCAGTCGGAGAGAAAGTTCTGCTCGTCCTCAATTGAGCATTACCAGGGCAGGCCACGGAGCTTTACCACAAAACCTACACCTCCCTCAGGGCCCAGCATCATGGACAGTTGACAAGGCAGATGTCAGACAAGCTTGGGCACAGGTTTCTGTGGCTCAAGGAACAATGGATGCCTTCAATGGGAGAACTTAAAGTAGGTAACAAATTGTCCACTGAGGAAGGCAGGGCTGATTTCTACTTTCATCAAGCAAGTGCGGCTCGGGGCCAGAGAACCTCAAATTCCACCCGATGCCTAGAAACGTAGAAGGCGCTGGGGAAAGTCCAGGTGCATCTTTTTTGTTCTTAACCTTCTTCTGGAAGACACGGGGCAGTCCTGCTTCCACGATGGCGCTGGAAGGACGCCAGTTTATCCCTTTTAATTGAAGAAAAGTATGGAGTGATATGAATTTAACAATTTTCTTATTCATTTTCTGAATCACAGTCACTAGATTATTCAACTAGAAGATTTTGGGCTGAGAATTTATATCATCTAATTTACTCTTTAGATAGCTCATTCTGGATAGTAAATGGAAGGTGAGCTATATGGGGAGCAGGACAAGAAGAATCAAAAGACCTATTAGGAGGCTGTTGTTGCAGTTCAGGTGAGATTGGGATGAACACTGTAGTAGGAGAGATAGTGAAAGTTGTCTGGCTCGGTACATTTTGGGAAATTGAGCTGTCAGGACTTGCTAATGATAGGATGTGAAAGGTAAGGGAAGAGTACAGAAAATGACTCAAAAAATGACTATTCCTTTAACCATTCCTTTAACTATACTTAACCATTATGGGAATGAAGTGTCAATAAAAACCAGGTCAGAAACTTTCTACTTAGATATTTGGCTAAAAACCAGATTGTAATCAGTTGTCAAGTATTTGCTAAGTTCTTGTAGAAAGCAATTGATTAATTCATATGCTACATCCTGTGAACACATAAAACACCTCAGAAAATCAGAATAATCTGTAGCTTTTCTGGCCACAGTAATATCATTATTAAAAATACCATCAACTTAAGTGTTTGGATCCTTACCTTACTGCCCCTGGCTCTGCCCCACACACTTGACCCAGCACTTCTGAGCTATTGGCTTTAAGATGCAATTTCCCTATTTCTCTCAAACAGGAAACTTCTAGACGTTGGCTCATTCTTATCTGGGTCTTCAAGCATATCACTGTGTTTCTCAGAATGGAAGTTTTTGTGATTGGTTAAATGATTTTCCCCCTAAATATTATGTGAGGAATGAGCCCTTTACATATAATAGAGATGAGATTGATGTCTTTGTTTGTTAAACAGATATTTATTGAGTGCCTACTATGTGCTAGCAACTGTGGGAGTGAGTCCATTTCCTTGAAGAATGTCATTTCTCATCCCCACAATCTATATTCCTTGTTCAACAATAATTATTAAGTGTCATTAAGTAAACATGCATATAAGTAATTTTAAGCTGTAAAGATCTATAAAAATGTTGATCATTACTAATAGTAAAAAAATAAGACAATTAACTGCCTGTTGCCCTCCTCCAAACCCATCCCTATCAACTCTAACCCTCACCACTATTACCAAATCTCACCTGAACTGCAACAACAGCCTCCTAATGGGTTTAGATCCTCTGCAGTTAGCCATTTAAGTCAGTATTGATTTCAGGTGGAACGATACTAACTTTCTGAAGTGTACCTCATGTGCCCATTGCCCTTAATGTGCTCAAAAAGAATATGTAAATTGGATGATTTCACTGTAGGGTGCTAAATGCTGTTAATTCGAAGCTCATAGCCTGGCATCCAATAAGGGATTGGGTGAGGGTCAAGCCAGGAAAGATTTGCAGAGATGTTTAAATTGAGACATGAAGGTTGAAAAAATAGCTAGAGAAATTGAAGGTAGGACAAAGTAGGGTATTCCAGGTGGGAAAAATAGCATGATCTAAAATCCAGAGAAAGATGTCTATGTGGTACATTGGTAGAACTACAAATTCAGATGGGTGAGGAGTCTAAGAGGGAGTGATAAGAGAGGGACACAAAGATCAGATCATGGGGCTTTCTAACTGCACTAAGACATTCAGATTTTCTGACGTCTATAATATAGTGTATATTTTGGATTGAAATGGGCAGCTTGGAGGCAGGAAGCCAAGTCATTAGTTCAGGAAAAGGATGGTAGTGCCATGAACATCAAGTGGGGGGAGGGCCTTGGGGAAGAAGAAAAGTAGATGAACTTAAAAAATGCTAAACCAGGGCTGGATGCTGTGGTGCACACCTGTAATCCCAGTGACTCAGGAGGCTGAGGCAGGAGGATTGCAAGTTCAAGACCAGCCTCAGCAACTTGGTGAGACCCTGTCTCAAAATTTTACGAAAGGTCTGAGGATGTATCTCAGAGGTGAAGTGCCCCTGGGTTTAGTACTGAAAAGGCAAAAAAACTAACTAGATAAAATAGACAGTTGATGGATGATTGATGGAAGAAGTTAAGGGCAAAGTCCATGTTTTTGATTTGGCAGCATGTTGAAAAGTGGAAAAGAGAACCAGAAGGGATGCAGAATGGTGTGAGGTGGAGGAGGGGAAACCGTGAATGCAATTTGGACCTTGAGTCTGAGGTGCTAAGGTTCTTTGATAGAAACTTCAATTAAGTTTAATTAGCTTGCATCCAGAATGCTAAAGTCATGGTTTGGTTAATGATGAATCATATAGTGGAGTTCTCTTCCTGCACCTTAACCTGACATAGAAGAACAGAAGACTTTATTCCTTCTTGTTCAACATGTTTACATTCTCTGCAGTTAGCCATTTAAGTCAGTATTTTTTTTTAAATTCAAAGTGTTGTATTTATAATAGTAGTATGCATTATAATTCATAATAAACATATAGAGCATCTTTTTACATAACACTGTATGTATACAATGTATGATCATACCATTCAAATCTTCAGTCATGCATTTTAAGTCAGTATTGATTCACGTAGAACAATACTAACTTTCTGAAATGTACTCCATTTTAATGAATGGTAGCTCCAGGAGCCTATTGCACTTCTCAATTCTCAAGTCTCAGTCTTCTCATCACATCAGCATGATCAGAAATTTTGCCGCAAAGGGTTTGAGATCTGTTGTTAAGCATGGCCTTAATGAGGATACAGTATGACCATAGAGCCGGGTGTGGTGGCGCACGCCTGTAATCCTAGCATTTGGGAGGCTGAGACAGGAGGATCGGGAGTTCAAAGCCAGCCTCAGCAGTGGTGAGGCACTTAGCAACTCAGTGAGACCCTGTCTCTAATAAAATACAAAAAAGGGCTGGGGATGTGGCCCAGTGGTTGAGTGCCCCTGAGTTCAAGTCCCCGGTACCAAAAAAAAAAAAAAAAAAAAAAAAAAAAAAAAAAGCAAAACAGTATGACCATAAATGGTGGATGAAAGTGTTGTTACCACAACATTCATAGGGATCACTGGGTAAGTGTTTGCCAAGGGTGTTCCACATATTAACTATTAGTCTTCCTAGCAACTCTAGGGAATCAGTGCCATTTTATTCTACCCAACCTACAGCTGAGGAACTGAGACATGGAGACATGCTTGAGGTCACTTTGCTGGTAACAGCAGAGTCACCCAGGTGCCACAGTTAGTGCTCAAGCACTCATGAGTGCATGACATCTCTGTCCTACTGTCCTTCCTGTAAAGTCCGTACTTTATCCTTCACAGACCAGAATAGTACTGAGCACATAATAGCTTGTCATGAGAACCTATTGGCTTTTGTCTGTTTTGACATTGGCATTTACTGGGGCACACTCCCCTACTTCTAGAGGGTCCCTGTTTAAGCATTCTTCCCTTGGGGAAACATCTCTTATGTGTCTGTAAAATACCACCCTTCTTTATTTTTTAGCCCTTTACCCTGCTTTAGCCATCCCAAGAGTATGTAGCATAGTACTTAGCCTCTGCTTAGTACTTATTGTTTGTTCCCTTGCCCCCCAACAGACTAAAATATCTGTTGTATGAAAGGAGGGGCTTTATACTACCAAAACTGTTATACAGATTTAATGCAATTCTATTAAAATCCCAATGACATTCTTCATAGAACTATAAAAAGCAATCATAAAATTCATTTGGAAAAATAAGATATCCAGAATAGCCAAGGCAGTCCTTAGCAAGAAGACCGAAGCAGGAAGCATCACAATACCAGACCTTAAACTATACTACTGAGCAACAGTAACAAAATGGCATGGTATTGGTACCATAATAGACATGTAGACCAATGATACAAAATAGAAGACACAGACAAATCTACATAAATATGGTTATCTCATACTAGACAAAGGTGCCAGAAACATGCATTAGAGATATGATAGCCTGTTCAACAAATGGTGCTGGGAAAACTGGAAATCTATATGTTGCAAAATGAAATTCTATCTCTCGCCCTGCACAAAAATCAACTCAAAGTGGATCAAAGACTTAGGCACTAGAACAAAGACGCTGCACCTAACAGAAGAAAATGTAGGCCCAAATCTTCACGTCAGCTTAGGACCTGACTTTTTAAACAAGACTCCTAAAGCACAAGAAGTAAAACAAGAATCAATAAATGGGATGGACTCAAACTAAAAAGCTTCTTCTCAGCAAACAATCAGTAATATGATAAGAGGGCCTACAGAATGGGAAAAAAAATCTTTATCACATGCACCTCAGATAGAACACTAATCTCAAGGATATATGAAGAACTCAAAAAAAAAAAAAAAAAAAAAAAAAAAAAAAAAAAAAAAACAAAACCCACACACACAAAAAACAAATTACCCAATCAATAAATGGGCTAAGGAACTAAACAGACACTTCAAAAAAGAAGAAATACAATTGATCCACAAACATATGAAAAAATTTTCATCATTTCTAGCAATTAGTAAAATGCAAATCAAAAATACTCAGTCAGAATGGCAATTATTAAGAATACAAGCAATAATAAGTGTTGGTGAGGATGTGGGGGAAAAGGTACATTCACACATTGCTGGTGGGACTGAAAATTGGTGCAACCACTATGGAAATCAGTATGGAGATACCTCAAAAAATTTGGAATGGAATCACCATTTGACCCAGCTATCCCCCTCCTTGGTTTATACCCAAAGGACTTACAATCAGCATACTACAGTGACACAGTCACAACAATGTTTATAGCAGCTCAATTCACAATAGCTAAACTATGGAAACAACCTAGATGCCCTTCAACAAATGAATGGATAAAGAAAATGTGGTACATACACATAATGGAATATTACTCAGCCTTAAAGAAGAATGAAATCATGGCATTTGCATGTAAGTGAATGGAACTAGAGAATATTGTGCTAAGTGAAATAAACCAATCCCCAAAAACCAAAGGTCTGTTGCTGCCTGAAGCGATTGCCGCTTGGAGCAACGACGCCGCGGGAGAAAATTCGGAGGCAGGATGAAAATGAAAAAAGGTCTTTTATTCTTCTTCTTCTCTCTGGCTCCAGTAACCTCTCCAACTCCAACCGCTCTAACTCCAACCACCAACTTCAACCACCAAACTCAACCACCCCCACACACACTCCAACTAACCTCACCCGGTTATATACATTTTGCCTTAACAAGGACAAGTGCTTACAGCTCGAGCTTACAGGTGCATCACACAGTGTTCACGGGCACACAAAGATTCTTTGATAAATGTATATATAGCGGGTGGAACTTGAACATCTTTTATGGCTCTCAGCTAACTGCAGTCTTAGCTATCTCCTTGATTAGGGCTCCTTCAAAGGCCAAATGTTTCCTCTGATAAGCAGATGCTGATCCATAGTGGGGCAGGGTGGGGAGGGGAGGGAGGAACGAAGGAACTTTGGATTTTGTAGAGGGGAGTGAGGGGAGGGGTAGGGCAGCGAGGATGGGAAGGACGGTGGAGTGAGGTGGCCATTGTTACCCTGTGTCCATATGTGATTGCACTACTGGTGTGACTCTGCCCTGCGTACAGCCGCAGGGATGGGAAGTTGTGTTCCATTTGTGTACAATGTGTTGAGATGCATTCTGCTGCCACGCGTGACTGATTGGAACAAATTTTTAAAAAATAGGAGAAAAAAAAAAAAAGGAGGGGCTTTGCCTGCTATGTTCACTGCTATAGCCACAACACCAGAACATTCCTTGACATAGAACAGATGTCCATTAAACATATGAATGAATGAAAGTGCAGGTTAGCTGAATGCTAAATTCATACTCTTGTTATTGGTTACTATTTTTCCTCAGTATTCTTGTAAAAAGATAACTCTCCTCTGAGGGACCAGGGATATTTGTGCAGAAGAGGAGCAACAGTATTGGGGGCCATACAGGAGGGTCAACAGAAGGGCTGGCATCTTGGGGATTCCAGACTAGTGACTATCAGAGATTTATTGTTAACTGGCCTGTGACACTCACATATGTCCATTTTTAAAATTTTTCTTTGTGGGTCTGTAGTAATTCAGTAGAGTCATGATAATCTAGATAGTTGGTGAAATTAATTTTTTAGGCTTGGATGTAAATCATGTAGTAATTCTAAATTATTTTAGAGAAAAATTTACAGACAACACAATTTTTGTACAAAAATCAGTCAGTTACACCTCTCCATATCTCTATTACTCATACATTGAAAAAGAATGTAGTTTTGATTGAAATATACTAAGAAGTTAACAATTGCTCTCATTATATTGAAAAGAAGCCACATAGTAATTATAGGTAGAAATGCAGATACATTATGACCTGGTATTGCAGTACTTCTAGGAATTGTGTATCCCTCTGGGGGAGCCAGAAGAAGAAGAAGAGGAGGAGGAGGAGGAGGAGGGAAGGGAAGGTGGCGGAAGAGGGGGAGAAATGGGGGGGGGGGGAGAGAGAAAGAAGGAGGAGGAGGAGAGGAGGGAGAGGAGGAGGAGAAGAGAGTCAAAGCCCCTGTGTCTCAAAACGATGACTTTCTCACTCTCCACAAAATTACTTTGACGTTTTGGGACCCCATTCTCCATTCTACCCCTGAAACTATAGGACTCGGGATAGTTTGCTCAGTTTCCCTTTTTACAAAGATATAGATTGCTGTCCTGCAGTTAGGCATTTCAGGCCATTAGTTTTACTTCAGATTTGAGAGAGCTCATTCTCTAAACCCTGAAAAATTGGGTCTGAAAAATTTAGATCTGGTCCATGCCTCATCTAGGTTTAGACTCACCTTTAGATGCTGTACAGGGAAGTAGTCCGAGAGGCAAAGAAAAGCCTCTCCATTTCTGGGGTTTGGGATGGTACAGAGGTGTCCAAGTTAGAAAGGACGTACCTAGAGGATATTACCCCCTGTCTCATCACCAGTGTTCAGTCCCATACATACCCTTACCTCTGAATCCTAGTGCCAGCCACCTGAGGACATCATGGGAGACTGTCCCAGTCATTGCTCACCAAAATCTCTTTCAACACTGGGTCAGATTTTAAAGCAGTCATAGAGCATGATTTTCATATACACTCAGTTTTATGGTATATAAAATGTCATGATATTACTATTATATATTGTTTAACCTTTTAGAGGTGGGATAGAATGCTATACATAAAAATGAATTTAGACAGAGCTGTCTAAGGAGAACTTTTGCAGTGATTGATATGATCTGTTTCTGTGCCTAGATGTCTGAACCTTAAAGGATGTCTACTGCTTGGTATATAGGAAATTTAAAGCTGTGTTAAAGTGGATCTTGAATAAGACCCTGAGGCTTCCACATGCATAGCATCTTTCCTTGTCTTGGGATGGGGGGATCCTTTTGGAGAGGGACAAACAAACAGCTGTGTACTTTGGCATCACATAGAAATGGTTCCCAAGGAAGTTGCTAACTTTAAAACAATTTGGCAGGGACTGGACTTTCAGAAGGAAAATCAGAGATGGTGAGTCTGTTATAATCTTTTTCCTCACTGGCCCACATCTTTCTGTTCACATCTGCTGCCCTGGCCATATGTTCAACCTTTAGGAAGATTTACACTGTTTTGGAAGGTTTATAGAGGCAAGCCTTTTCCTGGGAGCTCCTACACTCTTGAGGAGTTCCTAGAGTGGCTTGGGTTTGGACATTAGAATAAATTCACTCCTTTAAAGCCACATATATATTAATTTCAACCAATCCAGCTGGCAAAGGTAACTGCTCAAGTATCTTAGAGGATGGAGCCACGCAGGCAGCACTCAGCACAATGGTATGGGGAAATTCAGTTCTGACATACAGGAAACCTTATGTAGTGATAAACGTGTTCAAAAGGTGGAAATAAGTTGGGTGCAGTGGTACATACCTATAATCCCAGCTACTTGGGAGGCTGAGGCAGAAGAATCGCAAGTTTCAGGTCAGCCTGGACAACTTAGCAAGACTCTCTCTCAAAAAAATATTTTTAAAGGGCTGGGAGTGTAGTTCAGTGGTAGCAGTGGTAGATTACCTAGATCCAATCCCCAGTGTTCAAAAAACAGTTGGAAACAAAAGGAAAGATGAAATGACAGAATCTCTCATATTTGGACAAAGCAAGACATTAAAAAATCAGGTGAGGCACATACTAGTATTAAGGACTTCTGGCTGAAGGATCAGAGTAAAATAATTATTTGCTCAGATCCTAGGGTGATGCATATGTTTTTATTATAACTTATGCCTTACACAAGAAAGGGCTAAGTGGCTGAAGAGGATATAGGCTTAGTTCATCATCTGACACCAAATATTATTGTAGCAATTTTTATGTACATGGTTGATAGATAATAACAAAAATATAAAAATCTATAAAGATGATTATGTTCTTAGATTAGGATCCTGTAAGGATGAGTGTTTACTACTGGTAGAAAGGGAAAATTCCAAACAGAATCTTATTTTGGAATTTTAGTATTAATGGATGGCATCTTCATAGATCAAAGTCTTCATGTGATAGGAAATTGCTGAGGGAAAATGACATCCAAATAGAGTCCAGCTACCCACTGGACTTAAGAACTTGCCCTGTTGTACAGGTCTGTTTAGTGTTTGTGATTGCTGCTAGTTGTTCTGGTCAAACCCATAGGTAAACATCCAACTCTGTTCCTGATTCCCTCTTTGAATCCGCTGAGAACTTCATCTCTGTGGAATGTGCTTCTGAACTCTTCAGTGAAAGACCCACTTCCCTGATTTTTACTTTCCTCTCCCCTTTCCCAGTGGGTCAGTTGTGAATAGGGAAGTTTATGGATTTACTCCACTGATACTGTTTGGTGTCTAATGGGCCTCCAGGCCACCAAGTCTCTGAGGTATTCACAGATAGGAAGATCAAGAAGAGAGGCAGTCCCCCATTTAATTGATGGGATATGCTGCTCACACAAGGTCCCTGAGTCTCTTTTCTAGACAGGAAAATAGGCACAACAATTCCACTGCTGGAGCGTGTGTGGGCACCACTCACTTAATGTGCACAACTACAGAGACACAGTTAAGGCTCAGAAGCATTCAGAGAATGTGGCTGAGGCTAGAACCTGGTGGGGACAGAGCCTTGTCTACTAGGGTAGACTTGCTCAGAGGGTTTCCAGGTAGACAGAAGATCCAGGGAAAGGTTGCTCTGTTCTTGTTTGGATCGGACCTGGAGGTAGCCCAGCACATCCATCGTTTCACCACAGACTTCCTGAAGTCGAGAAACCTTTTCATAAGGCAAGGACCAGCGCCAAGCCTGGGAAACGTTGAGGGAATCCCTGGCATTTGTGTGGAAGGCATGCTCACCCATGCCCTTGCCCCGGGTGATGTTATGCACCCAGGTCTGGAGATGGGGCAAGAATTTCAACCCCACATATTCATACATCCGGGAAGTTTGAGCCAGTGGGGCCCGGACTAGGTCCTCATAGCGTACGAACAAGTAGCGCTTCTGCAGATCTTTGGGCAAAGACTGGATGGCCCTGTATATGTCTAGCTGGCTTTTGCAGATGATTTGCATCGTGGAGTATGGATGGTCTTCCTTTTTGAGTTTTTGCCTATTCTGTCCCATCACAATTTGACTGTCAATCATGAGTTCTGCCGTGGTGTGTTCTCGGGACCGGAACACAGCCCGGGGGTCCCGGACCAGGTGCACGATGTGCAAGTTGAGGGAAGGGTCTGTCAGCAGCTGGTAGAGGGGCTGCAGGTTGAAGAAGCGCACCTCCTTGAGGACCACGTGGCTGTAGGAGCGGCAGGCCTTCTCCACCACCTCGAAGGGCTGCTTGCTGCACAGGACCTTGCAGTGAGCATGGAAGGTGATCTCCTCCCGAGGGAAGAAGTCGCAGGCAGGTGGGGAACACAGGGCCCGGCTGTGCTCCCACTGGAAAAGACTAGACTGTTTGCGGGGACCCGGTCTCATGTAGGCATCAAAGACACTCATGTCGCACAGAAAGACAGAGCGCAGTAGATCCCGCACGGCCATGTGCAGCCTCCAGGCTGTGCTCTCGGTGAAGGTCATCCACACGTGCCAGGCTGGCTCCATTAGGTAGAAGACGTCTGGGTGCTGCCCAAAAAGCTGCCCCACAAAAGAAGAACCAGAACGCCAGGAAGACAGGACCAGCACATGCACAGGCTTGGGCTCCTCCTTTCTAGACAGGGCGCTGTGATCATGCATGTGGAAGAAGAGAGAAAAGATAGCCACCTGGGAGACCAGGAACAGCAGGAACCTCATTTTTTTGAGCTGTATCATTGTGCTGAAGTGGATGACCTTTAGGGAACAAGCAGAAGGGACTGAGTCAGGCTGCTGTTTTGGTGCCTGCCTTCCATTCTCTTTCTAGCCAAAGCCACCATCTCCCTGACCCCTTCCAAGGAGCAACGTGGAAAGCTAGAACATTTGTGCAACCCATTACACAAATCCCTGTCCTGACCAGTTCTTGTTTCTTGCAGCTAGTGTGTCGATAAGTTTTATGTATTTTAGGGTCTTTAATTCCTCCTCCTGGTCTTTCTTAGGTTACCAAGAATATCTGAACTCAGCCATGTTTGTTTAATCAACCTAGGGGAATGACTCCACCAGGTGCCCTGGGGGACTGTATGCCTTCACATAGGCCACAGAGGCAACGCTTAATCTCAGTCCCACCCAAGTCTTGGTCGGATGCCTTGTGATTCTCCTGAAGCTCCTCAAGAGAGGAGCCACCCAGCAAGGAACACCCTGAGGATATTTCTGAACTGACATCACCAACTTGAGGGAGATTGCCTAGGTCTTTTGTCATAGCCTCCCTGACTTTTCATTAAGCACAGGACTTTCCACTCAGTCCCCTGAAAAACAGAGCTGCAGGTTCTAAAACTGCTTGGCTTTAGAATTGTACTCTCAGTGGCAGAACCAAATGCCCATGATACCTTTCATCTGGTCCTCTCTGATTTGGTCCCATATTGTGGGACTAAGGACATGGGGGAACTGATCCAATGATGACCGTGGGTCTGTATAGGTAATAAACAATCTGTATCTATTTCAGTTGCATTGTTGTCTCCTTACCAGCTGACTCTGAAAGTGTGCCAAGCAACACTGAGCTATAATAGTGATCCTTGTGGCCATTTTGTTACTGTGCTGCTGCTTGTGGAATGCTTGGCCACTTGACACAACCTACTCAGGGCTGCTCGGTATGGTTGGGCAGATAGTGCCTTGCACGACCCTAGGGAATGCCATCTCATCAAAGATTTAGATACTTACAAAAAATTCTATAGATGATGGTAAAGTACCTTGGTCCAACAAGGTAAGTGTTATAGGACAGTTTTCCAGTTGCTAGATATAAAGTATTTAAAGAAAGGATTTTCATTTTGCAGTTTACACCAACGTTCATATAGACTAGGGGCAACTCTGAACTTATTCTTGACACATTCAGGGGTTGCTTCATATGAAAAGACTGTGCCAGAATTTTTTTCCTATGGAGATTTTTAACTCTTTCCCACATGACTATATATAATTTTGGGTGACTTCTTGATTTAGATAACAATTGAGAGATAAAATAGCTATTACGTATAGTGCAAATATTACTAGCAGCAAGTTGCTAATTTGCATAGCACTATATACCCAAGAAATTCTCCCTCTTAGTTTTTATAAAGAAGAGAAACTGTATTTCTGGATAGTAACTGGAGTTGGATGTAGGTTTGCTATTTTCCTGGTGATGAGTCTTATCACCATGTTTTAAAATAAAGTTTTTTTATTTTGTTTTTGTTTTTTTGAGTACTGGGGATTGAACTCAAGAGTACTCAACCACTGAGCCACATCCCCAACCCTATTTTGTATTTTATTTAGAGACAGGGTCTCACTGAGTTGCTTAGTGCCTTGCTAAATTGCTGAGGCTGGCTTTGAATTCACGATCCTCCTGCCTCAGCCTCCTGTCTGGCTAAAAAAAGTTTTTGATAGGTAATTCTCACATAGTCCAAATTGTTTTGAACAATATCATTCTCATTGACATTCCGTAGACTCAGAATTTAAAACAGGGCATTCCTAAGATTCTGCATGCCGGAAGAAATGATAGGGAGTGCTTACCAGCTAGCAGCCTGTTCTGTCACACCCAGTCTTTAACACACATGACAGAGAAGGGGAAATTTTTTGACAAGCAGTTGTGTCTATAGGGGAAGACTGTAGTCACATTTTAAAAAGCCTCTAGACCTATTTGTAAATAGGGATAATGATATATTTTTTAAAGGGTCACACTTTTTTTTTTCAGGGGAAAAAGAACAAGAATTTACTAGTTGCTGAATTGGTAACCTCTTCTCTATTTACTAACAGCTAGTATTTATATAGTTTGTAGTATATGGTGAAAAATCTACCTCCAAAAACTGTCCCCATCTACCTATTTCTCAACTTGTCCCTAACATAGCAGTTGGGTTTTTTTTTTTTTAATGTGTAATTTCAGTTGCTTTAAGCATGCCCAAGAAAATTCAAAATATATATATTTTCTTAATTTTTCCCTCTTTAAAACACAAAAATAGTAAGTTATTCCCACTGTGCTGCACCTCTTTTTTTTTTTTTTTTTTTTTTTTTAACTTGTGGACATGTCTTGGGGGATCTTTCCCTGTAGTATATAAGGCATTTCCTTATTCCTTTTTACTACACAGATTCTGTTGTATGGAGATACAATGACTTACTTAACTCATTTTCTTATTGATGGTCTTTTGGCTCGCTTTGCAGTCTTTTACCATTTCAGATGCCTCAGTAATGACCTTTATGTTCATATATCATCGCACACGTGTATATGTAAGCGAAATCCCCAGAAGTGGTATTGGCAGGTCAAAGAGTATGTGCATGCTCAGTTTTGATATCTATTGCCCAGGCAGCCTTCATACTGCTCGTACACCATTCCCTATGTCCAGAGCTCCAGAGATATTTGAGAATGGATTTTAGAGAAGGAAGTGGGAAACCACAGATGTGCCTCCTAGAGTTTATAGCTTGTTTCCTGAAGAGGTAGAGCTCACTTTTCCAGCTCCTGGGCTTCCCTTGGAAGTCCCCTGAACCTTCTGGGAAATGGGTAATGATCCAAGCCAGGCCTTGCGTGGCAGTGGCAGAAAATCCCCTTCTCTTCCATCCATCACAACAGTACTTTTCCTCAGGATGTGCCAGAAGGATCCAGGGAGGATCATCTTTCTTTTGTGGCAACAAAACAAAACAAAAACTAAACTAAATAAATCCCCCTGCCTGGGAAATGTCAATGGATGGTAATTCCTGCCTTGTAGCCTTGGCCCTGTGGATTAGAAGAAGGCCAACTAACATAGGCTCCCAGTTCTTAAACTTGAGTTCAAGAAGAAATGATTAGAAACTAGACCATGACTGGTGATGGTCAAAGGATGCCCTCTCCATTCTCCACTCAAGACAGATGCCACTTGAACAAAAGAGCCTCTGCTTAGGGTAACATGAGTATGAGAAACAGTTTGGAACACATAGAGAAAACAATGGAGCAAAAGAGAGAGGAACATAAGGAGAGAAGAACTTGACCTATATGAAATTATATGGAGATGGTTGATAAAATTTTATACACAGGGCCTAGAATCACTTTAGGAAAAAGCTAACATTTCCTGGCGATTCGGAGAGCAGACCTTTCAAAGTACACCCTCCCTCCCTCTGTCCCAGCTGCAGGCTAACTCTGTCCTGTAGAGCTCCATGGCCTGGTGCCTTCTTTGCCTGCCAGTTCTGCTCCTGGCTTCAGCCCATTCCCTCTGCAAGCTGGAGCTGGACCTTCTAATTCGGTTAGAAGTTGTCTATGGTTCTCAGGAATTCCTGCAGAAATCCTCTAACTTCTTTCTTTGATTTTACTCTCAAGAGCACTTGCCCTGGCCAGAAAGAAGATGCTTTTGTGAAGTGAGTCCCACTTGGGACAACACCCGGTGGGGCTGCCCTGACTACCAGGGAACACTCTAGGGTGTGTCTCTGGCAAAGTTCATCTACAGAGACTGTAATCAGCAGTGGAGGAGGAATCTCTTGAGCCCTGGGAGAAGTGAGGGAACGTGAGTCACCAGTGCACTTAGTGAAGCTCAGCAGAGAAAAGGAAACTCTTCAGTTGCATCCTTGAATTACACTCTCATTGCCAGAATTCCCAGCCTGCTCATCTCAAGCAGGGCCTTGGACAGTAAGTACCCTTCCTCTCTGTCCCCCATCATCCACTGCTGACCTGAACTATATTTCTAAAACACAAGTGTATCGCTCCCTGCTGAAAAATTCTTCAATCATTTTCAACATATATGGGGCTAAATCAAAATGCCCAAATCTTTCACTCAGGGTCCTTGATGGCCTGATCTTTGATTTCCTGCCACTCCTCTTCTTTTTGGTACCTTAGAATCCAGACTCGACTTTCAGTTCTTCCAAAACTGCCCTGTTATTTAGGAGTCCTGAGACATTTAACTACCACTCTTCACGAGTCTGCTGACCTTCTTCCCTAAAGAAAGTTCTTCCTCCTCTTTCCAAATGTCCCATTAGCATCCATCCCACTCTAGAGGAAACAGCTATATGTGAATGTCTCTTCCCACTGAGCTGCAGTAATTTAAGGGAAAGTCTGTCTTATTTCTCTCACAGATCCATAACAATTTGACAAGTGATGAGAGTTCCTTAAACACTTTTTTTTGGTACCTGGGATTGAACTTAGGGGCACTTGACCACTGAGCCACCTTCCCAGCCCTTTTTTTGTATTTTATTAGAGACAGGGTCTCACTGAGTTGCTAAAGTACCTCGCCATTGCTGAGGCTGGCTTTGAACTTGTGATCCTCCTGCCTCAGCCTCCCAAGTGCTGGGATTACAGGCGTGTGCCACTGTGCCCGGCTTCCTTAAACACTTTTCAAATGAATGAAGAAATAAGTAGTAAGAAATCAGTAAGTAGTTGAGTGTGGGAGGGGACATCATCACTGTTAGGAGCAAATAACCCAATGAGCTCCTTCACAAAACTGAAACTTATCCTTTTATAAAATGCATATAGACAGTCTTTAGTATCAGTGACTCCATTGAGTATTAAGCACATAACCAGTACTTTCTTGGGTGTGGACAAGGTATTAATAAAATCAGATGCATAGTTTTGATATGAGATGGCACAGTTAACCTCACTCTAAAAATATTTTCCTACACTGAGCATGTAGTGTTTAAAACTAAGAGGACAAACACCATAAAATTATTTTTAGAAATTTTTATTAAAAAAGAAATAAAAGTCCCATTGGTGACAGGCTGCCTTGTTGTAATCAATTTGGTTACTAGGTAGACAAGGCAAAACAAACAAACAAAACCCCCAAATCAGCACATCCCATCATCCCACAAATAATTTGAACCCTTATTGCTCCAATGATGGGCATTTGGCATCAAACTGAAACACAGTGGGTAGCCTCTAGTTGAAGTGTAGCAAGAATGTTAGGATTTTGAAAAAATATCACCAAAGGGGTGGCGATAAAGTACAGTGACCATGAAAACACCAGAACAATGAACCTCACTGAGCAGCCTGATTACAGAGGGCTGAAGTTTTAGGTGTCCTCATAATTATACTGTAAAGACTTTTAGAAACAAAATGAGAAATTCTGTGAAAAAAAAAATAGATACCAGTTTAAGAAACCTGAATTCCAGGGGCTGAGTTGTAGCTCAGTAGTAGAGCACTTGCCTAGCATGTATGGGGCACTGGGTTCCATCCTCAGCACCACATAAAAATAAATAAGTAAAGGTATTATGTCCATCTACAACTAAAAGAAGAAGGAGAGGAGGAGGAGGAGGAGGAGGAGGAGGAGGAGGAGGAGGAGAAGAAGAAGAAGAAGAAGAAGAAGAAGCAGCAGCAGCAGCCACCGCCACCGCCTGGATTCCAACCACTTAACATATTGCTAATTTAGATTCTCCAGTGATATTATATCCCTGTATACAGATATTAGGGATGACAGAAGATACCTTGTACAGCTGAGGGAATGGAGTTGGGTTGGGGATACCTGCCTTACAAATAGCCTGTAGACCTGGGACATCTGTAGAACTAAGTTCTGAGGCAAAGGGTATCCATACATCAAACTTTGAACTAGACTGTGAGTGCCCGGGGGACTGAATTTGGGTCTTTGCCAGTGCTGTGTCCATAGTGCCAAGGGCAGTGCCTGGCATGTAGTACATGCTCAAGAAGCATCTATCAAGGAATGACTGAGTGAACATATATTTGTAGAGGCTGTTTTACTGTTTGAGGTGCCCTCATTCACCCAACAAGGAAGGTTGAACAAGGTATTGTTATTTTTTAAAAAGGTCAACTCATTTATTATTTTTTTTTTTTTTTTTTTGTGGTGCTGGGGATTGAACCCAGGGCCTTATGCATGTGAGGTAAGCACTCTGCCAACTGAGCTATATCCCCACATATAAGGCATTCAAATTCCAATTAAAAGTTCCAAACTTGTTCAAGGCCATTCAAGATAGAGGTCCTTCTACCTTAGCTGACACACTGGCTCTCTAACTTAATCATATTTTATATCTGCATGGTGTTTCATGATTTTCAAAGCCCTTTGAGGGTTAGTCATGAAAATAACCCAACTAGAAATTTGAACAGTTGATGAGCCACTTTCTTATTTTTCAGAATTTATTTAGTTTATTTGTAAACTGAACTTTGATGGATTGACTCACTAGCTATAATAGCTCTGCCTACATCATAACGCCCATCTTTCGAGTTTCAGGTCTAAGAGTTTTCAGTGATCACACTACACCTCACCTGAGCTAGCAAAAGCCTTCAGCCCCCTGTGCCTCTCCCATCCCCAGCAGAGAGCAGGAGAGAAACTGTGGGAGGTACAGAAACTTGAGCTCCAAAGCCAGGATGGGAACAGATCAGATGTACCAGGGGACGGGTTACAAATGTACATCAAAACAGCCCTGCCACATTCTAGGCTCTTTTGGGTGCTTTAGGGATGGGGTCAGGCAGGGTGGGAGAGCGGATGGTAGGAGGTTGCTTTCTACTCAGAAGATGACCCTGGTGCTTGGGATTCAGAGTCACTCTCCCTCCCACCAGCCCCTCTAGCCAGCCAGCCAGCCAGCCAGATCCCCAGCTCAGCTGCCTGAGGTCATCTGATACTCTGATCCTGCAGCCCTGGGATAATTCTCTTCTTACCTTGTTAATGGCTTAGGCTTCCCACTGCTTTTGAGAGGCTCACTGCTAGCCAGGCTGATCACTGTTCACTGACTCACCAAATCCTTTCTCAGCTTCCTCCTCCTCCTCCTCCTCCTCCTCCTCTTCCTCCTCCTCCTCGAATTTTGCATACCCATCTGTTGCACTGCCCTCTCCCTTCTGCTGAAGAAGAAGAAGGAGGAAAAAAAAAAAATACCCACCTTGCAAGAGGCTTGACAAACCACTGGCTCCCAGGAAGCTGTGACAGTTATAACTTTAACACCAGTGAGACTCAAGGGGTGGGGAGACTCTACAGCATGTGAGCAAAGCAAAGGAGGAAGCATTCTCTCCCCCGCCTGGGATGTTGCCGGGAATGCTGGCTGCTCAAAGGCAGCCTGAAGGTCAGCTGTCTTATCGTAAGGTGGAAGCAGAAAAGAGACTCCTGGAGACTTAGCAGATGAGGTTCATGTGGACATTGCTCATTAATTATAGGCAGAATGCTCGTAAGATCTTATACCTTACTCATATCTTTTTTTAAAAAAAAAATCTCTTAGGAGAAAATGTGAAGATTGTTTCTGCCTTGTACTTCTTTGCTCTCTCCACCCTACAGAGATAAAATTTCTTAGCCTCTGTGTCATATCCATCATCTTTACCCTTCTCACAAGAGGTAATAAATATGTTCTGGAAGGACATAGATGGACTGGCATTTGGTTGGAGTAAAGGGGACAAAAATTTTCCTTTAAAAACAGAGAAAAAGAAAATTAAGGATGATAATGTCTTACTAGCTGTGTGCCTTGGGCAACACACATACCCACTCTGAGCTACTTTACATGTTGTTAAGAGTCTAACACAGTAGAATCAGGTGCAGAAATGTAAACTGTGATAGAGTGTAGAAACCAGACTTTCAAGTCAGAGATCTGGGCAAGTTTCTGCACCTGTTTGAATATCAGTGTAAAATAATGGGACAACATCCACCTTAGATTATTGAACGTTAGGATTAAGAGTATTGAACATTAGGATTAATGCACACAAAGTCCTTACCACAGTATTATGACAATAATAAAAGTTTTAAAGCAATAGTTATTATTAAACAACAACAACAATAATAATACCTCTTTTTTCTTCTTGGGTTGCTGGCTCATTTTCCAGGCTCTGAAGAGAGTAGGCAGGTGTTGTGTGAGTTCTGGGACTCTGGGGTCTGGATGATTTCCATCAGCTGAGTCCCCTAAGGTACTATCATTGCACAAAGGACAAGAACCTGTGAGGTTGCCGCGTATTGATTTCAATTGTGTATGTCTTCTTCCTGTTTCTTTCTGGCAGAGAGAAGAGAAATTTCTCTACCTCACTGTGACTCTGTTCTGTGCAGAGATGTAAACTGAAGAGCCAGAAGTAGGCTGCTGGTAGTTCTGTTCTTATTCTTCTTTTAAAAGAATACTTGCTAGGCATAAAAAATTTGAAAATACACTATTCATAAGGAAGGAAATAGAAATCCCTTTGTATGTTGCTGCCCAGAGAAAATTGCTGTTGATCATTTTCCCATTCATGTAGAAATATGTGTAAATGAAATCACATTGAAAATACAGTTTTATACTTCTTTTCCTTTATTTTTTGCTCCATTTTAACATAGTTTAAATTATGAAATGCAAATAGGTCAAAGGTAAAATTTAACAAGGGAACTACCACTTAAATAACAAAAATAAACCAAAATCAGAACTGCGCCGAAGCCACCTCCCTTCCCTCACAGACCTTCCCAGCTCAACACTCAGGGTGGCTACTTTCATGGTAAGCAGGTCCTTGCTTTTGTTTATGGTTTATCATGTAGGCAATATTAGCGGAATCATAGCCACAGATATTCTTTTGAGCTTTCCTTTCACTTTTATCCTTGTAAGAGTCATCACGCCATTCCATATAGTTATCTTTTTGTTTTTATTTCTATGTAATGTTCCCTATACCACCTCTTGTGATGTATCTTGTTAATGGGCATTGGAGTTCTTTATAGTTGTGATTGACTTTTTTATTTTTTGGCACCGAGAACTGAACCCTGGGGTGCTCTGCCAATAAGTTACATTCCCCAGCCCTTTTTAAATTTTTTTTTTTTAAAAAAATATTTATTTTTTAGTTGTAGTTGGACACAATACCTTTATTTTAATCATTTATTTTTATGTGGTGCTGAGGATCAAACCCAGGGCCTCACACGTGCTAGGCAAGCACTCTACCACTGAGCCACAACCCCAGCCCCCTTTTTAATTGTTTTTGAGACAGGGTCTCCCTATGTTGCCCGGGCCAGTCTCAAACTTGTGATCCTCCTGCCTCAGTCTGCTCAGTCACTGGGATTACAGTGTACCAGTGTACCTGGTGTGACCGAGCGTTCTTGACACGTACTCTGGCATGTCTACTGCAGTGTCTCTTGGGGATGCTGGGACACAGTCCATGGTGGGCTTTGAGTTTTTTACTTTATGCTATTTACCCATGTCAACTAATATATTTGGCAGATGTTATTTTGACAGGATTTATGATATTCCAGTGCTCCACTCTCAGACATTAGATCATTTGTTTCCAAAGTTTCCCTATTACATACAACACTGTGATGAATAGGTGATCTTTATATATATGTGTATTTTGTGTGTGTGTGTGTGTGTGTGTGTGTGTGTGTGTGTGTGTGTATTAGTTGTAGATGGACACAATACCTTTATTTTGTTTATTTTTTTTATGTGGTGCTGGGATCAAACCCAGTGCCTCACTCATGCTCAGCAAGTGCGCCACCACTGAGCCACAACCCCAGCTCAATAGGTGATCTTAAGGAATAAAAGAGATTGGATAAAGAATCCATTATGTTACCCCATCTCCTTCTTTACATGTGACACCATAGATCTTAGCCTATTTGTTTTGTTTTGTTTTTGTGGCACCAGGGATTGAACTCAGGGGAACTCGACCACTGGGCCACATTCCCAGCCCTTTTTTGTATTTTTATTAGAGACAGGGTCTCACTGAGTTGCTAAGTGCCTCGCCATTGCTGAGGCTGGCTTTGAACTCATGATCCTCCTGCCTCAGCCTCCCAAGTGCTGGGATTACAGGCGTGGGCCACCACACCCGGCCTTAGCCTCTTTGGCTTGTGAATTAGGAAGAAATTTTAGAAAGATAAATCTGGAAACAGTCATTAAGAAATAAGTATTCAAGCCATGCATACGCATGCCCATAATCCTAGCTACTGGAGAGGCTGAGGCAGAAGGATCACAAGTTTGAGGCCAGCCTGGGCAACTTAGCGAGACCCTGTCTCAAAATTAAAAATAAAAATGGGACTGAGGGGCTAGGGTTGTAGCACAATGGTAGAGCACTTACCTAGAATGTGTGAGGCACTGGGTTTGATTCTTAGCACCACATAAAAATAAATAAAATAAAGGTCCATCAACAACTTAAAAAAAAATGGGACTAAGGATATAGCTCAGTGATAGAGTGCCCTTAAGTTCAATCCCCAGTTCTCCAGTATGGAAAAAAAAAAAAAAGAAGTATTCAAGTGGATTTTCTCACTTATATGTGGAGACTAAAAGGGTTTATCTCAAAATTGAAAATAGGATAGTGTTATCAGAGTCTGGGAAAAGTGTAGAGGAAGGAGAGATGGAGAGAGGTTGGGTAATGGGTACAGTTGGATAGAAGAACTTTTAGTTCTATAGCACAGTAGGATGGGGTAACTCTGGTTGATGAAGATTGACTATTTCAAAGTCAATGGAGGGAAATTTTAATGTTCCCATCACAAATAAATAATATTTATCTGAGGTGACAGACATATCAGCTACCTGATACAATCATTATATATTATATCCATGCATTGAAATATCATACCATATCCCATAAATATGTGCATTTACTATGTATTGATAAGAATAAAATGTATTAAAAATAGATATTCACATTATTTGAAAACTCAGGGTATCCAAAACAGAGGCCATTCCTAGTAAGGGATTATGGAAAATGAAGACTATGAAAGAAGACAATTATAACTACTGCTTATTCAAAGGTTGCTACAAGACAGTACTGTGTCTCACACACTTATTTAAGTTATCCATATTCAGTCTTTGCCATATTTTCCAGATGACAGAATAGAGACTTGGAGAAGGTAAATTGTGTGTTCATACTTGCAGGGCTTATAAGTGGCAAAGTCTGGGCTGAACATTAGGTGTGACAGCAAAGTTCAGTCTCAACTCATCAGGCAGTGCTACCTCCCTGCATCGTCACAGACCAGGATTATTGTATCTGTTCCTTCCCCTGTATTCGTAAGAAGTACAGTACAGAATTCTTTCCAGAGTTACATGAATATTAATGTAATATTTGTAAAGAGTAAAGAACTGTCAAAATTCCCAGGACCATCTTGTAATCACAAGCTCTTGCAGACCTCATGGGGGATTCTACTAACCTCATGAGAAGAGGAAAAAGAATGAATACATCTTTGTCAATCATCTGAACACACTGGTAGTTTTAATGTAGATTTTTCTAATGTTGTCTTCATGCTTTCTCAAGTATAATAAAGTCACTCAAATACACCATAACCCCTAAGTAATTCAGATTGCCTACTATTTCTTCCTTGATAGGATTTTTTGCTGGTGGAATGCCAAATACAAAAGGCAAGCATGCTCTGGTCATTAGTGTATGGTGAGGGGCTGCATGTTCAGACACTGGGCTCTGAGGGTCTGCAGTATTCTACAGCACTGGGAAAACATTTGAATGCCAACACCCCTACCTAGTCCTTTTGTGAAAATAGAGAAAACATAATTTCTCTAACCAGTACTTTCCACCAGAAGTCTCTGTGATGGAAAGAAGGATGAAATTATGTCATTTTTTGGCAAATGGATGGAACTGGAAAACGTCATGCTAAGTGATATAAGCCAGACTCAGAAAGTCAAAGGTCCAATGTTTTCTTTCATGTGTAGAAGCTAGAGAGGGAGTGGGAGTAGGGAGAGAGAAAGAAAGAGAAACAACAACAACAAAAAAGGATCTCATGACCAATAAAGTAGAGAAAGGGGATAGAGAGGGAGCAGGGAGGAAAGGGCATGGGGAAGTACTGGGAATGAAATCTATTAAATTATGTCCATATACTAATATGCTAAAATTAATCTCATTTACATATAATTATAATGCACTAATGAAAATAATAATAGAAGGAAGATTAATAGAGTAGAGTAAATGGATGGGGGAGGGAGTAGTGTAGAGACAGGGAAGGTACTGGGAAATGAGATTGTTCAAATTGTGTGCATGTATGAATATGGCATAATGAATCTCACTATTATGTATAATTATAATGCACCAATTTAAAAAAAGAAGTCTCTGTGATGGAAATGTTATGTGTCTTTACCATCTAAAACAGTAGCCATTACCACATGGGCCAGCCTCTGAGTCCTTGGGATGTGCCACTACTGCTATCATATTGGATAGTGCTATTAAGGTTATAGAGATCTCTATTAAGGTTATAGAGATCCAGTCTCTTTATTTTTCATCTTCAGAAAATCTGATGAAAGATATGGACCTTCTTTCTAGAAAAAAAATGTGTATTTTCTCATATCTCAGACACACAAGTTGTATTTGATTTCAGGGAATCTCAGAAATCTCTACAATAGGCTCTGTATACTTCAGGCACTCTCAAAGCATGGCTTGAAGCACTGTTCCTGGGAACTGCATACTCTATGCCTGCCCTTGGATCTTCACGACCTTTATAGTGTGGAGCTCCACCTGAATGGTGAAGAGACCTTGGGTAAGACACTCATCTAGACTCTGATTGCTCAGGTGTTAGTTTCTGCTGGTTATATCATCCAGTACTACTGCTTTAATCTAGGCCATTGTTCCTTGTGTACTGAGACTAGAGTTCCGTTTCCTCGAGTTTCTTTTCATGTGAGGCTCCAACATTCTTTATTTTACTCAGTGTACATCAGCCTACAATGTGGATGTGAAGGCCTGAAACTTTTGAGTGATATGACACTCTCTACCTTGGTCACCAACCCCACATTACTTACCAAAGTCTGGCGTCTGCCAGGGACTGGTTTAAACTCCTGGTTTGCGTGTTTAAGTTGCAGTGATGACTTTGATTCTCCTATCTTTGCATCTGTTTCCTGTGCTCTGTAACTCTGACTCTAGTCTTGGCAGTGCAACTTATTTTAATCATTGGGATAGTTTTAAACAGAGGCTTAAAAATCACTGTGTAGTTAGGTGTGCTCTTGTTCTTGAGTGTAAAGTAATGACCATGATAATGTGCCTGCTTGATGAGATGCACATGAAACAGAACCAGATCGCCATGTTTGTCCTAGCCAAGGCCATCCAAGATCCACCAAGAGCAGTTACCCCTGAATACTTGAACGAACCCACCCAAATCAGCAGAACCATATGGGCAACCATCCCATGTATGAGAAGTTAACAGCTATTGTTGTATATCACTGAAGTTATTCAGGATTATTGTAGCATCAGATAATTGACATAGTCCCTTGGCATGGCTCTGTCACAAGCCTTAGCCTTGTATGCCCAATTAATATTGGGAAAGAGCCACCTTTTATCTGCATATATCCAGCACCCAGCCCAGTGCCTGCCACATAGGAATTGTTCAGTGAAAGCCTGTGAAAGGAATGAGTGAATGAACCTTTGTTTAGGGAACTCACTGCTTTGTGCACAACAGGTGCAAATTTCCTATATTTAAACAATGCAATCAAGTGATCTACCCACAGAAAACCCAGTTCAATAAACTACATGAAGCTCCCACATAAAATAAACTCCCATCACAGGTTAAAGTACTTTTATATCTCCAGTACAATAGTCATTTCTTAAATACTGGGCACTTGCTTTTACATTTTATTGTATTGTTTAGATCAGTTTAAAGATAATCTAAATCCCATAATAACTTCTGTAGGGTAGAGTGTAATTAAGTGGATATGACTCAGTCTAAATATCCTTACTATTATCTTCAGTAAACACTACTAGACCATTGTAACTACCGACATTTCCTAAATAATGTCAAGAAACTTGCATTTCTGAAAGAAATTATTTGCATTAATATAAAAAAGAAAAATTTTCACTGGGGGTCTGCCTACCAGGAGCTTAGTGTGCAGGTGGGAAGATGAGGTTGTCATTCCTGGTGAAAGGTCAAAGATCACATGACATGGACTGTTTTAGGGACACTGAGCAAACTAGTTTTGACCAAGAAGAGGGTTTCCTGCAGATCAACTATTAAAAAAAAAAAAAAAAAAAAAAGGCTGTGGGTGGAAGGCAGAGTGGAGCCCAGCTGTGGGAATCCTGGAATTAATATTTTAACATTAGCTCTTGCTGAGCAAAGAATGCAACTTTTGAGCAAGACAATGACAAAAATGAACAAAGTGTGGGTCAATCTAGCTGCTAGATTCTAGCAGTATGTGGTGAGATAGTTTTTGCAGAAACATACTTAATGGTCACTTCAAATCATTTAGTATCAAAATACTGTTATGCAGACAGTGGGCCATTTATTTAAAAATCACACTTCATTAAATTCTAGATTTATGTTAGAATACAAATGACCTGGGAATTATTTTGAAGTCAAGTGTTTGTCGTTCTCTTCCAGTTAGCCGATTGCCCACTGGGAGTCCATTAATTATTTTTATCTGGACTTTATTGGGTTGATCTCATTTTCCTTTGTTGTGCTTTTCAAACTCTCCCCTGGCTCCTGTTGATTCAGTTGTGTGAAAAAGTAATCGTAGCCAGGGGCACAGGTCGGAAGTGAGAATGAATGAGGCTCCCCAAGCCAAAACTAGAATCAACATCAGAATAATCTGTTCTAAATTTCCTTTCCAATAACATAGCTCCCCTGAGTTTCTGGTAACATTTACCTTTAGGGTGTGAGGGTGTCATTTGCCCTTGAAGTGTTTCACAGTCCTATAACTGGATACTAATTGCTATGTTGGTGTCAATATTTCTTTTTATTGAAGAAGAGCTTAGTGTCAAGAAAGATAATTCTTATGTTAATAACAGAAGGCTTTCACACTCCATGCTTCTCTACCTGCTGTTTTCTCTAGAACATTCATCCTGCCCCACTCCCATTCCACCTGACAAACTCCTTTTCAGCCTTCTAAACCTTTTTCAGACATGCTTTTTCCGCCTCCCACTGTCCCAACTTGGAAGCCAGCTCCCGGACTCCTTTTTGTCCTCGTTTTCTCATGTTTCCACTAGGAAGGAACCTGTTTTCTTCCTCAGAGATCTGCCTTCCTGGCCACATCCTCCTCCACCCACCCACCTGCCCCGGGAGCCAGGCAGAGCAGCGGGTTGTGTGGCAGGAGGGGGAGTCTAGCCCTGAGCCCGGGGTGTTTTTTTTTCCCTCTGTGAATGTTCCTTCTCATATTTGTAATCAGACAGGCATGCAGTGTAATCCGCCCGCAGTGAGGATTGATGAACTTGAGCACGGTTTAGTTAGGAGGCGAGGAGGAAGTCTGCCTTAGAGGCCAAGAGGCAGCTGCTTCTACAGACAAAGCCAAAGGACCCCTGGCTTGGGTTGAGTCCTGTGGGTGTGTCCTGGGGGAAACAGAGCCCTGGGGCCCCCTTCTCTCCGTTGCTCCTGGCATGTAGAAGCCAATTGGATTAACAGTTTGTTCAATAAATGAATGACTGTGATGTCCCCCCCCATTTCTATCATTCTTGATAAATTCTGTTTTTTGTCTTATAGCTCTGTATTTGTTTTATCTCCCCTACTCTTTTTTTACTGGTTGTTTTTAGTTATACATGACAGTAGAGTCTATTTTGATAAAATTATTCATGCATGGAATACATCGTATTCTAATTAGTGCCCCAGTGTTGTGGATGTATACGATGGTTGAGATTCACTGTGTCCCTTATTCTTGAGCAATTCGTGTAATATGATATCAAAACACCTTGAATGTAGAAGCAGAAAAAGAATCCAGCTGTCTTCTATTAAGCCATATGTTAAAGAGGCTTTCAAAAATAATAATACCAATATTTTCATCTTTTTTTTTGTTTTTGGAAAATAGTTATTTTTCATAAAAAGCATGTTACTTATGTTAACATGTAATGTGTTTATTATTGTTATCTTTTTAAAAAAATATTTATTTATTTGTTTTAGTTGTACACAATTCCTTTATTTGTATGTGGTGCTGAGGATTGTACCCGGGCCGCGCACATGCTAGGCGAGCGCTCTATGGCTGAGCCACAACCCCAGCCCCCTATTGTTATCTTTAAATAAAATAAGTATATATTTTAAATTAATAGTTTTGATTTCTAATATGGTAAATATTTATACATAGAAGTCCATATATACAAAAACTCTTCAGGTTTTTTTTTTTTTTTTCTTTTTTTGGTACCAGGGATTGAACTCAGGGACACTCGACCACTGGGCCACATCCCCAGCCCTTTTTTGTATTTTATTAGAGACAGGGTCTCACTGAGTTGCTAAGTGCCTCACCATTGCTGAGCTGGCTTTGAACTCGCGATCCTCCTGTCTCAGCCTCTCAAGTGCTGGGATTACAGGTGTGAGCCACTGTGGCTGGCTCTTCAGGGGTCTTAATATCTTTCAACATATTGAGGAGCCTGGAGACCAAAATGCTTGAGAATAGATGTATTAGCTAACATATAGGTTTTTCCCCAGCTGTATCATTTTTTATATTCTCAACTCTTAAGACAATTTAGGCAAGATACAAGTTTTGGAGGGTGGAGATTAGGGCTCAAGATCACTAATCAGTTTCCAGATCAACTCAGAAAAAGAGGCAGCCCTGGGGCCTGTCTCCATGCTTGGTCTTGACTGTTTTGGGCCACTTGGATTTATTCTGATCTTAACTGCTCAATGAATGTCAGGAAACTTTTGTCCCTGTCTCAAGCTCACACATAATTCCCAGTTATGAGTTTGTACTTCAAGTCTCGTTATTTCATTCCTGTCCCCCATCCCTTTTATGCTTATGTGACATGTCAGCTTTCACTTTCTCCTTTGAGTAGACCTCTCCCCCAACTTTCTGTACTAAATCTCACAGAACAATATTGTATGTTCTTACAATATCCAGGCATTTCCTGGTCTTAGCCCAAATGGTTTATTTCACATTGTGGTATGTACAGGATTACGACATATCACATGTTTAAGTTCTTTCTCATTGAGTACCTCCAGGGTAGGTAGCAGGAGAAAAGGCAAAGGAAGGAAACTCAACTCTTTTGCAACAGGTTCTGTATTACTAGTAAAAAGTTAAATTAAAACTTGTCACAAGTGAAGCAAAACCAACCAAACCAACCAACCCCAAAATCATTCCTGGTATAATTATATCTAAGAACTTCCTTGTTTGGCTGGTGGACCTTCTTTCGGGGAGGCCCATCTTGGCAGAGTGAATACAGAAGTAGGAAGCATGTCACATGTCACTTGACAGTGAAGCATGAATGTGCAGTTTAGGATGGAGACTGCCTTTGTTTTTTTTCCCCTTCATATACCTGAGTCATAACTTAGTGGAATGGATGAAGAATCTCAATTGGCCTCTGTTACTTTATGAAAAATTATTTAAAAAACCTGTATATACTATAAACTCAGTTATACTACATATTATATACATTACACATACTGGTAAACTTCATTCTTTCTGTTTACTTGCAGGTGCTTAATTTAATTGGTGATTTCTTGGGGTTCTGCTTTTTCAGTGTCCTTGATAATCTTCCATGATGACACATTTTGAGGAAGGAGGTAAATGTAGGGGGTTTCCTAACCAGGTTACTTGTTTGCTGTGTGATCTTTGGTAAGTCTTGCTTGCCCTGGGTCTCTGTGACATATATCTGTCACACAGGGACAGTTGGAAGGGAAACAAAATCCAGACAACAAAGTTGTCTGAAAGTTAAAAGTATCATTCAAAACCTAAATAATATTAACTATTCCTCATACTTGATTCTCAAAATACCGTGAGAAAGAAACAGAAAACTAGGTACTGGTTCTACTTGCCACTTCAGAACAAGACTGAAGAATGTTCTGGGGGGCCAGGTGTGGTGGCACATGCCTGTAATTCCAATGGCTTGGGAGACCGAGGCAGGAGGATTGCAAGTTCAAAGCCAGCCTCAGCAACTTAGTGTGTCCTTAAGCAAATTAGTGAGATCCTGTCTTTAAAAAAAAAAGGACTGGGGATGTGGCTCAGTAATTAAGTGCCTCTGGATTCAATTTCTGGTACAAAAAAAGAAAAAAAGAATGTTTTGGGGGTTGCAAAGTATGTCAAGTATGTCAGTGATTGAATCGGCTACATCTGCCTTTTCACAGCCTGGGGAAATATTCTCAAAGCTAGCATGTGCCAGTATTTTTCTTTTGCACAAATAAAGCTAACTAAATCATAAAGGAAATAAATAGTGATCTGAAGGAGCCCTAATTAAGGAGATAGCTAAGATTGCGGTTAGCTGAGAGCCATAAAAGATGTTCAAGTTCCACCTGATATTCATACATTTATCAAAGAATCTTTGTATGCCCGTGAACACTGTGTGACACACCTGTAAGCTCGAGCTGTAAGCACTTTTCCTTGTTAAGGCAAAATGTATATAACCGGGTAAGGTTAGTTAGAGGTGTGGGGGGTGATTGAAGTTGGTGGTCGGAGTTAGAGCGGTTGGAGTTGGAGAGGTTACTGGAGCTGGAGAGAGAAGAAGAAAAGACCTTTTTTCATTTTCATCCTGCCTCCGAATTTTCTCCTGTGGCATCGTAGCTGCAAGCAACAGCATCAGGCAGCTACAGTGATCCTCTGTTAAAATAAATCCAGAATTCCATTGTCACCAATTGGCACATGCTCTTTCTGGTCCTGCTTTGAGTTAGAATTATATTCATGAGACAAGCATATTCTATATTCTGTATGAAAGTTTCTACACAAGACACATCTGGCAGCAGGGAGAAGAGATAATAGTACAATCAAAATACCACCATTTAACCTATATAACATTTTATCATGATGCTTTTTGGAAAAATATTATTTAATTATATAAAATAATAAATTTATAATGTATAGTAAAAAAGTGCATTTAAAACATGAGATGAGATAAAAATTATTGAAAAAATATTGAATTGGTAATGGTGTTTGGAATTAATATTTTGCCTTTCTAATATTTTCTGTGTATATCAGAATAAACAAGGTATCCCTTACATGAAATAATAACAGGCATAATTAATTATTATATATTATAAATGAACAATTATTTAATATGATAATTCTTGAATTTTTTTTGAGTGTACTAGAGTCCAGGAATTAAGTAAGTGAATTTCTCCAATAAGTAGGCAACAGATTCTTTTGAATCTTTCTTGTTATTGGTTGAAGGAGAAACTTGCAATGAAATGATGGATTTAGGCAGTGTCAATAATACCTGCTAACACCATTAGATGAAAAGCTGATGGGGAACTAGATAATGAGTGATTCCAGCAGATAACACTGAACTGCTAATGATCAATCCCATCACAAAAACAGAGATGCTCAGACTTTATGTACTTCCAGTGAAGTAGGAATTATCTATACTACTGCAAAGGATTCTTGCCCCAGTATCAAATATGAATTTGACCAAGCCTTAAGCTCAAATTACTAATTTTTAGGAAATACAGGGGTCAGAGGAACATGTTAACATGGTCTAAGGAACTGCCATTAGCAGAATTCAGAATGTAGAAAACTCTACAGGACAAATGACCCAGGTTTTCAATAAATCAATTGTGAGGATAACGAAAAACAGGGGAAGAGCTGAAAGGTTAAAAGAGACTTAGAAGAAATATCAGCCAAGTACAATTTGTGGACATTGTTAAGATTTTGAGTGGAAAAGAAACCCCACTGAAATCCAAATCAAACCCAAACAAAAATATGTATGAGATAAGCAGGGAAAATTTTCACACCGGATGGATGTCACATGACTTGCATTTTTAAAGGCGTATGCTGGTTTATAGTGATGCTTAAAAAAAGCATCTTCATTTTTTAGAGACAAGTACAAAGTTATTTACAGACGAAGTGGTCTGATACGTGGAATTTGCTTCAAAATAATCCACTGGTGATGAAATGTGGATAATAGACTGGAGAAGGGTAGAGATGAAACAAGATTGACCGTGGGTCAGTCAAATTGTTAAAGCTGGTAATGGGCACAGCTAGATTAATTTCATTCATCTATGTTTGTATAGACTTGACATTTCCAATAATAAATGTAAAATAAATCTAAAAAATAGATTAATGCATTAAAGAAGTACCTTATCTAGCCATCAGTTGATAGATCGATAAACAATATTTTTTTGATGATAAAATACTGTGTAATTTTTGGCATGAAGTTTAAGAGGATTGAGCACCTGACATTGGTTCCCATCTACTTGCTTATATAAACAATATTTATTATTCTAGAAAGAAAATCAAGAAATAGAATTTATGCTGAACTTTTTCATTCTATCAAGAGACGATATTTATGTAGGAATACATAAACAAACGTGAAAAAGAAAAAAGAAATGTGTATTTTAACATTTTTTCTTTTTGTGTTTTATAATTGTTTATGTTATTTTATCGAAATTTATGTTGTTTTAATCAGGTGTATACTGATACCAGTTGTAATAAGGAGATCCAGAAGTTTTTAATATTTTGAGCCTTTGGTATCAGGACAAATTTTTAAAGTTCAAATTATATACAGTACATATTTTTTATATGATAAGATAATTGGGAGAAGACTTTCAAACCTAAAACATTCCTAAAGGATGAAAATGTGTGAGGAAGTATAATGGAAATAAAATTTCAAGGAGATAAAGGAATGATATAAAATATCTGAAAGTTAAAAAAGAGGTTACTCGTGGCTTTTTTGTTTTAAATAAGTGAGCTGGCCCCAGTGGCACATACCTGTAATCTCAGCAACTCAGGAGGCTGAGGCAGGAGGATTGCAAGTTCCAGACCAGCTTCAACAATTTAGTGAGGCCCTATGTACCTTAGTGAGACCCTGTCTCAAAATAAAAAATAAAAAGTACTGGGGATGTTGCTCAGTGGTTACAAATGCACCCCTGGGTTAAATCCCCAGTACAAAAAAAAAAAAAAAAAGTGATTGAACATCCAATAATTAGGACATTAAGATTATTGGGATGTATTTAAAAGAATGACATAACAGTTTAATTTTAAATATGTTTTTTCTTAAATTATAAATTACATCCTTTAAATTTATTAATAATACAACAATGATATAATTATTACATGTCAAAAATGTTAAATATTAAAATGTTAAATTTCAAAATATATTAAAAAGATATCTATATGTTTTCCTTTTATGGATTTTTAAAAAATTTTTTTTAGTTGTAGTTGGACACAATACCTTTATTTTATTTATGTGGTGCTGAGGATCAAACCCAGGGCCTCACACTTGTGAGACGAGTGTTCTACCGTTAAGCCATAGCCCCAGCCCCCTTTTATGGATTTTTTTATTGAGTAGAATTCACACAACATAAAATTAACCATTAACAATTTCAAGGTGTACAATTTGGTGGCATCTAGTACATGCACAATGTTGTGCAACTATCACGTCTTTATTTCCAAGATATTTTCATTACCTCAAAAGGAAACTGTGTACCCATTACATACTCACTCTGCATTCTCCCCTGCCCCAGGTGCCTCTGGGAAACACTTTTCTGTCTCTTTAGATTTACTTATTCTAAATGCTTTGTACAATTGGTATCATGTGAAATACAAAATGCAAGGCTTGTGTGTATGACTTCTCTCAGCGTGTTTTCAGAGTTCATCCATGTTGTAGCATGTATCAGTACCTCATCCCTTTTGTGGCTGAATAATATTCAATTGTATGATTATGAATATACCATGTTGTATTTATTCACCCATCATCAGTTGATGGACAGTTGGGTGCTGTTGTGAACATTCATATATAAGTATTCACATACTTATGAATGAATACCTGTTTTCAATTCTTTGAGGAATATTTCTAGCAGTGGAATTGCTGGTAATTCTATGTTTACTTTTTTGAGGAAATGCTAAGCTTTTCACAGTAACCCTACTATTTTGTATTTTCACCAGCAATGTGAAAGAGTTATAATTTCCTCTACATTTTCTACAACTCTCATTTCACATTAAAAATTATGACTAACAGTATATCTCATTGTGATCATGACTTGCATTTCCTATCGACTACTGACACCGACCATCTTTTCAGGTGCTTGCAGGCCATAAGTGCCTCGTCTTTACAAAACTATTTTAGGGTGCCTAAAAGCAACAACAACAACTAAAATTCTCATACCGTGACCCTGACCTTAAGACACTGTGAAGATCTTGCCCAAATTGCACTGTGTCCTCCAGCACCCTTCTATGTCCCTGAGGCTTCACGAGTATTTGACCAGGGAACAGTTCTCCATTCTAGAAACACAAAACTCAAATTTAAAAAAAAATCAAAACTTCCTTCCAGGGGTGGCTTGAAAGTCTGCACATACTGAAGCTACCACTTAAAAACAGAACCATTATTCTCTCCTATTGGTGGGGACTGAAGAACCCAGTGAGATGAAAGAAGGGACGCAGGGGATCCAAAGCTTAGTGCAGCTAAGGACGTTTATTATTGGCAAGCTCAGCATTTTATTCTTTACAGTGGGTTCCCAAACGTGGAATGCAACCTCTAGGTTAGGCAGACAAAATACTAGACTATCTTTTTTAAAACAATGCTACATTTACACTTGTTCTCTTAATCTTGTCCCAAATCTATACTAGCAGCTAAGCATGGGAACATTCCCCAAATAACTCCACCACCACAAGGGAAAAACATGAAGCAAGTCCTTAGTATCAACAGGAACTTATGGCAAGTCTGACCATGTCAACTGAGCATGTCCTGAGAACAGTCTGCTGTTCTTGCTTACTCTGTCCTGCCAAGAGCTTGGAGGACATTAACTCCTTAACATCTGCAGCTCTACCACAGTCCTCGAGAGCTCGGATAACTCCACCAGTCTCCTACCTGATAAATGAGGTCTCCTCTATTTTCTGTTGTAAACACTAAGAATTCAAACCTCTATGATGAAATGTGAGTGCTAAAGGGAGCCCCTTGCACACAGTGGGCTTTCCTGACTAATGTTTTGGTTAGACAGGACAACCAGGAGGGACGTTGGGCTGTGATTCTCACAGATAATGCTTCAGTAGCAGTGGTCTGGGAAAGACATTTACGTGTCACCCTGGAAGAAGGTGAGAGGACCACAGAGTGTCTGGGCAGATGAAGTTGCAGCTGAGCAGAGACCTGTGAAAGTAACAAGAGTTGAGTATCAGGACCCTCAGACAGCAGGGAGCATGATAATTGGCAACTTCCCTGAGCAGCATCTTAGTTCCATATTCTTTTATGTTCTGTAACACAATCTGGTGCATAGTAGGTTCATGCAAGATGTTTGCTGAATCAGTTGTTTGCTGCTGATCTGTCTCATGACAATTCTGCTGAGCCCCCCTTACCTTCTTCTGGGTGAGAATTAAGAAGTGAACATCCTGATCACTGATCCCAATCTTTGCTCATTCTTGTCCATCTCAATTTGGCATCTCCTGCAGCTCCCCATTATCTCCTACCCCTGTGCCTCTTGCAAGGATTCTTACTTTAACAAAAGATCCCCCATAACCTTGATCATTTTTTGTAGAGCCTTTCTTCCACCTCCTTGTTATTTCTCTTACTTTTGCACTGTGCATAGGTATGGCCATGTGTGGGATCATAGAATCATATCCAGTCCTCTGTAGTAAAGAATTTGTAAGATTTGTATATTTCTTGTAGCTGGACCCTTACCCCAGATGACTTATAGGTGTGTCTGAGTCATCCACTGCCCCTGAGTTTCCTGCACAGAGGTTAAAAGCTTGCTTGATAGTGTTTTGAGAGCCAGGTGAGAGAAAGGTCTGGAGGCAGTGGTGCAGATTGTAATGTTTCTGGGTTCAGTTTGCAGAATTTCATTCATCTCCTTGTTTTAAATCCACTGCCCAAATCTGGCCCTTTGCTATTTCTCACACTTCTTCCCTCGAGAATAAACATCTTATGTTACAGGTTTTGGGAGATGTGTGGGGCTTTGTGCACACGGGAATGGCATCTGTGGGTCCAATTGCTCCTTTTGCATCTGCCCTGGGGCTTACCTCTGCCTTGTGAAGTCTCTGAAATCCGATTCCTGAGCCTTTCCCCTGGGTGAATCAGCTTGCTTCATGGTATTATCAACTGTTCTAGTTGCCCTCCTGCCAATCCCACTCTCACTCAAGAATTACTCTGATTATTACTTCTCTGTCCATTTCCATCTTCACAAACTCTACTGATATTTCTCATCTGCTTTTACTTCCTTTTCATTTTCTTGTCCTTGTGAATTTTCATTTTTAAAAAATATTTCTTAGTGTCGTGTTACAGGGTTCAGAAAATGCCCATGTTCAGTCCACTCATATTTAATAAGCAACTGTTCTTTAAGGTCGTTGTTACGTGGACTGTAATACTCTGTGGCTGTTTAATGGAATAGCATATCTATCTACATGTCTGGATATGTGAAGTGGGCAACATAGAGGGTTAAGTGAAAAAAGCAAGTTGCAAATTGATTTGTACATGATGCCATCATTTGCACTTAAAAATTAAAAAATATTACATGTACACATGCACCTATTATATACATATATGATATATATCTCCCTTAGAGTTATTTGAGATAATAAAAATAAATATCACAGTAAACACATAGTGCCAATTGGATATTGGCATTTGGCAAAAATACTTAGAAGGGCCTGATTTGAAATTGTAGGCATTCTGGTGAATGTAACATTTACTTTGGGGGTGGGGAGCCAGGGAGCATCCTTCATATTGTGTTCTATGTGGATGGTATCCCCTAGAGCTGTTCCACTACAGTGGCCCTTCCTGGGTGTCCCCTAAAGGGAGAAGCTATTGCCCTCACAAACAGCAGTGAGGGTTCTCTTACAAAAAAGTTCCTTTTCCTACGTGTGACTCTGAGTGGCATGTTCCCCAAGATGGCTTTGTTTGACTACAAATCCTCCTGAACTTTACCAGAGAAGCTAACTCACGGTGAATACTAAGCAGTAAAATTTATATTTGTGGGAATATCCATTCTAGCACATCATGGGAAACCTAGGCTTTTTCTCACCAAACAGCTAACTCTTCTTCCTTCCAACCATCCTCGATTCCCAGAGTCACAGTGGAGAATTTCTAGCTTAAAACTGAACAGCACACTGTAGGAAGGAAGTTAGCCACATATTTGAGTATTCTCTAGCATTAGATCTCTAGCAGTGGTTCTTAAATTTTGCTGCATATTGGAATCACCTGGGGAAGTTTTAAAAATCCTGTGACTGAGCTGGACCCACATCGAGAGAGTTGAAGCTTTGGACAGGGGTTCCTAACCTTGGCAATATTGACGTTTAGGACTGGATAATTATTTGCTGTCTGAGTGATGACCTATGGACTGTAACATGGTCAGCAGCATCCTTGGCCTCTAGATGCCAGTAACATCTTCCCCCTGTTGTATCAACCAGAAAACATTTCCAAAGGCTTCCTCGGGTGAGGGACAAATCACCCAATTGAAAGTCACTGTGCTCTGGATGAGATCCAGTCATCAGTTTTGAAGTCTCCTGGATGCAGCCAGGTTTGTGAACCAGTGCTCAGTTGGATGTTCCTTTGGAAGCATATTCTAGTAGGAAGGTCCCATGAATTTTGGAGTAGGGTTTTACAAACAGTGATTTAATATAAGTTCAATGAGCATGGAAATATGCTGAGCCAGAAAGGCAGTTCCATTCATCCTATCTCATAAGCAACTATTCCTTTCTATCCAGGAGGCCTTGTTAAACAGAGACTGTGAAGAACTTGAGAGGTTAGTAAAACCTGCTAGGCTTGTAGTTTACAGAGCACTTTTACTGTGAACAAGGGCTCAAGCTAACAAAAGATCTAAGCCAGGCTAAAAGGCCACAAAGTGTACATTATTGGGACCAAAATCGACTATTGGCTGGAGGTGTGCTGTGGTTCAAGGTCTTGCACTTGGGGATCTACTTACATGCCATTAAATAAGAAGACACCTGAATGATTGATAATAGCAATAATGATAATTTTAAAAATAAGAAGGCCAGTAGAGGAAGGGGATCCGCGGGAAGGAGTAGTGGAGGGAAAGAGGAGGTACTGAGGATAAAAACAGAGAAAACTATATTATATGCATTTAAGAATTTGTCAAAATGAATCCTGCTATTATGTATAACTATAGTACTTTAATAAATAAAAAAGTAGGGCTGGTTTGAAGAACACGCATGTCAATTCTTCTGTTACATGTTTTAAAACTAAGTGTTGTACATAAACATTTGTGTATTGTGAGTATGCTCCTCACGCCCTCGTGACAGGAACTCCCAGTATGTGGCTGGCTCGCACAGCACCCTTTCCATCATCTTCCTGATGTGCAAGCTGGAAAGTGAAAAACTTGCCTTTCAAATTCCCCTGCTTTTGGGAGTAGCTGTGAGACATAATTTGACTATTAAGGATGAAAGCTCTGTAAGTAAAGGGTTTTGGTCTATTTTGTTCTCTCATCTTCAAAACTCATCAGATTGTACATTCTAAAAAATGACCAGTTTATTACATGTTGGTTTTTTATCTCAATAATGTAAAACACAAAAGAGCAATTATTGTGAAAGTTAAAAGGCAGATTAAAAATTGGAAAAAAATTCCTTGGCTCTGTAGGAAGTTGAAGTGGGGATCCTGAGAGGAAGAGGTACTAAGACCCTGTTCTTAATTTTTTTTTTTTTTTTCTGCAGAGCATCAGATTTATCCAGCAGACACTAGATGTCACTGTTTTGCTGTGTAAAGACAGTTGTGACTCAGGAGTGCTATTAAATCAGGACAAGATCAAGCTCAACATGTGGTTGAAGGTGATGAGTCCCCTCCACTCACATACACCTCCACCCTTGATTCCAGAATATGATCTAATCCAACAATGACAACAGGTACAGTTATCCTAGAAGCTTTCCCAAGGGACAACTGATAATTCTAATATGAGGCCATATCAACTGGCATTATTAAAGAATCTGTGTATGCAAAAAGAGACTCAAGTTACAATGGAAAAGACCCAAATCAAATGTTTAAGATGGAGTTGGACATAAGATTGCAAATCACAGACTTTGGATCTGCTCACTGAGAAGATGGACTGGGGAAACCTCAGAAATGAACAAAGAGCCTCAATAGAAGAAAACAGTCTCAAAACCTTGTCAGAGACAATGAAATAAAGTTTTTTTTAAAAAACACATGGACAATTACTTACTACTTCAGTATAACAGGCTTGGGGGGAAAACAGAGATTGAAATACCATGTTGAAAAATCTAAATCAAGTTGCTGGAGAACATGAACAAATACATATTTGCTCATGGAGTTGAAGAGCTTTATGCAGGGTGAAAAAAGAGGATGAGAACAGTGGTAGAAACACCATCTTTAGATAGCGTCACCAGAACCCAAACCCAACTCTGCATGTGCCAGCTGTACGTATACTTCCAGAACAGACATGGAGCCAAACTGGCAGTTTGTGGTTTATTTCCTGCACTCAAATCTGTATGTGATGGGAATTTCTACAAGATGGGAGAATGAAAGTGAAATATGGATGAATAAAATAAAAAATTGAAAATCTGAAAGAAAAAACTAACATACCTGAAGCTGAGAATACAGACCTAAAAATCAGAGGGGCCCTTTCTTTGGTCTTAAAATTGAGGACAAAGGTATGCAATAAAATCTTTGTGGGTGAATTGACCGAAGGCTCTTCTTTGCATTTGATGTTGACTAGATTTTGGAAATAAGCAGGCAGATGATGATCTGATCACTATGATATAGGACTAACTAGAAAGTCATAATTTCATGTTCCTTGAAAAACCAGGAACTATGTTAAATTATTTCTCCTCCCTATTTAAAACCAACCCATTGGTGGAATTTATCATAATGAGGCTTCAACATTTTGCAGGAAGATGATATTCCAAATAGCCACAAGTTCTTTCTGTAAAATTATCATTCGACCCTGCTGAACAGGTTGAGAGATCAGACAGTAGCCAGGTGCAGTGGCACACACCTGTAATCCCAGCACTTGGGAGGCTGAGACAGGAGGATCGTGAGTTCAAAGCCAACCTCAGCAATGGCGAGGCACTTAGCAACACAGTGAGACCCTGTCTCTAAATAAAATGCAAAAAAGGGCTGGGGATGTGACCCAGTGGTCGAGTGTCCCTGAGTTCAATTCCTGGTACCAAAGAGAGAGAGAGAGAGAGAGAGAGAGAGAGAGAGAGAGAGAGATCAGACACTTTCCTATGTTGAAATTTGGATGCTGCTTTAAAACTGGCTTGGGATATTGAATATGAAAGATTTAAAATCCTTTAGTGCATTTTCATTTTATTCAGGTTAGTATATGGAAAGGATGTTTTCTGTGGATAAGCAAAATCCTGATGATAAATTGTCTCAAGCAAGCAATCTGGGGTCAAAAGAAAATCATTTGGTAAATTTCTGTTCTAATACATTTAGTTTTTTTCCAGTGCTGAAGAGCCTGGTCTAAGGTTTTTAACTCTTTCTTTTTAGTAGAGGTTTTAAGAGTATAAATAGCAGAAAGTGAAAGGAATTCTATTGTCTGATTTCATTTTTTACACTTAAGCCTTTAACCTGATAATTTATTTAGCTACAAAAGCCCCGTAGTTTTAAAGAAATTTCCATGATTTTATAAAATTTACAATTGTCCTCCAAAGTTAATTTGGAAGTTAATTTGTGCAACTCAGAATGCTACTTTCCATTGGAATAACATCTTAGATGGTGGCCGGGTTCCCACTTGGTAGATGAAAATCTGTTTCTTCCACAATGAAATGATTTTGCTTTATATGTGCAAAAACTAGTAAACAAAATAATCACAAAATTAATAAATTCCAATGAAAATTGTTTCTTCCATTTCATTCTCTTTGTTGAAGCAGGGTTAATGGAAGAAAAAGGAATTACCATATAACACTATTTCCATAAAAGTAAATATTTTGTCTGTTGTATTCACTTCTATATTCCCATAATAGCAGCTGGCACATAGTAGACCCTCAATAAAATTTTGCTAAATAAATATACATTGGATAATAAAGAAATTATTAAATATTTTTAATGGACATTTGAGGGCTTTAAAATTGATGTTATATACTTTTATTATTAAAAAAAACAAAATATATGGCTTTCCATTCCACATTCAAGTTTTTCCCCTATGATTGCCCATTATCAAGATGTTTTTCCCCAAAAAATGTTTAGTGAAGAGGAAGAGTGAATTTACTGAATTTCAAAAAATAGGAAAAGGAGAATGAAAATGTTAAGGAAAAGTATGCAAAGAGCCTTTGTGAAGAGCCCCCAGAATTGGACATGAATGAAATCAAGTCTTCAGATCAAACACAGACTTAACACTACTCCAAACATGAGGTATGGGCATAGGCAATATGTCAGATGACACCACAGTCAAAGGCAGAATGGGGAGATCCTGCTGGACAAATAGGACAGTGTCTAATTGCGAGAGATGTTGGATATTTTTTCATGTAATTGTTGACTGATTGTATTTCTTCTTCTGTGAAGTGCTTGTTCAGTTCCTTTGCCCATTTATTGATTGCGTTGTTTGGTTTTTGGTGTTAAGTTTTTTGAGTTCTTTATATATTCTGGAGATTAATGCTTAATCTGAGGTGTAGGTGGCAAATATTTTCTCCCATTCTGTATGCTCTCTCTTCACATCCTTGATTATGTCTTTGCTGTGAAGAAGCTTTTTAATTTGATATCATACCATTTGTTGATTTTACTTCTTGCACTGTAGGAGTCTTGTTAAGAAAGTCAGTTCTTAAGCTGATATGGTGGAGATTTGGATCTACTTTTTCTTCTATTATGTGCAGGGTCTCTGGTCTAATGCCTATGTCCTTGATCCACTTTGAGTTTTGTACAGGGTAAGACATATGGATTTAATTTCATTTTGCTACATATGGATTTCCAGTTTTCCCAGCACCATTTGTTGAAGAGGCTATCTTTTTCTCCAATGTGTGTTTTTGGTGCCTTTGTCTAGTATGAGGTAACTGCATTTATGTGGGTTTGTCTTTGTGTCTTCTATTCTGTACCATTGATCTACATGTCTGTTTTGGTGCCAATACCATGATGTTTTTGTTACTATAGTTCTATAGTATAATTTTTTGTGATGCTGGGGCTTGAACCATGAGAGGCAAGCACTGTACCAACTGAGCTACATCCCCAGACCCGCTGGGGATAATTTAAGGACTGGTATTGTGACGCCTCCTGATTCACTTTTCTTCCTAAGAATTTCTTTGGCTATTCTGGGGTCTCTTATTTTTTCCGAATGAATTTCATGACTGCTTTTTCTATTTCTATGAAGAACATCATTAGAATTTTAATAGGAATTTTATTAAATCTGTGTAGCACTTTTAGTAATATGTCAAAATATGGCTATTTTGACAATATTAATTCTGCCTATCCAAGAACATGGGAGATCTTTCCATCTTTAAGGTCTTCTTCAATTTCTTTCATTAGTGTTCTATAGTTTTTTCATTGTAGAGGCCTTTCACCTCTTTTGTTAAGATTGCCTTCCAAATATTCTATTTTTTGTAGCTATTGTGAATGGGGTAGTTTCCCTAATTTCTCTTTCAGTTGATTCATCACTGATGTATAGGAATGCAAATGCTACATTGAAATTTCATATCAGTCTGGTCAGAATGGCAATTATCAAGAATACAAGTAACAATTAGTGTTGGTGAGGATGTGGGGGAAAAGGTATACATTGATGGTGGGACTGCAAATTGGTGCAACCACTCTGCAAAGCAGTATGGAGAGGGAACCATCATTTGACCCAGCTACCCCACTCCTCAGTATATACACAAAAGATTTAAAATTAGCATGCTATAGTGATGCTGCCACATCAATGTTGATAGCAGCTCAATTCACAATAGCTAAACTATGGGACTAGCCTAGGTGGCCTTCAACAGAAGAATGGATAAAGAAAATGTAGTATATATACACAATGGAATGTTACTCATCCATAAAGAGAAATGAAATTATGGCATTTGCCAATAAATGGATGGAACTAGAGACTATCATGCTAAGTGAAGTAAGCCAATCCCAAAAAACCAAAGGCTCTCTGATGTGTGGATGTTAACTCAAAATAAGGGGTAGTAGGGAAGAATAGAGTACTTTGGATTAGGCAAAGGAGAATGAAGGGAAGGGAGTGGGAATGGGAATAGGAAAGATAGTAGAATGAATCAGACATTACTTTCCTGTTTATCTATGAATACATGACCAATGTAATTCCACATCATGTATAATCAGAAGGGTGGGAAGCTGTACTCCATGTATGTATGTTAAAATACATATGTATTTTGTATAACTAAAAAGAAAAAAAATGTTAAAAAAAACAAATAGGATAGTGTCTTCAAAAAACAAGACATTAAAAATGGAAGAGAGATTTTTATTCATTGCTAATAGACTTAAGAGGCTATCAACCAAATACAGTATGAGGATCTTACTTGGTTCAGAATTAGAATAAAGTATCCATAAATAACATTTTTGAGATAACGGAGGAAAAATGACTGACTGGGTTTGGAGGATTCAGTTCCTTAACCACTTTCTTCACTATGCTCAAACACTGATGGATGTCATAATCATCCAAAGGACAAGGGAAAAATACATAGCTGTGGGCCCTTTTCTATTTAAATGAGACAGGACCTTCGAACTCTATTGGCTCTGTGTGATTTGATTTGGTCTTTTGGATTTGGAATTTTGGATTTGACACTCCAGCAAAAACCTGTTCCTTGAAGGGCTCTCTTTTGAGAACCCAGAAAGGCACAGGCACCAACACTTTAGAGCTTTGTCTTAGAACAAGCATGGGACAGCACAGGTCCTGTGCTTCTGGTATTTTCTTTATAAAAATAATCAGAGGGGAGAGACTTTAAGGTTCTAAGGGTCCTTGAATGTCGATTTGGATTCCAAGGCTAGTGGCAAACCTTGAGGTTAAGTCAAACAACACCGAGAATGGTAGGATGTGTCTCCTCTTGCCGAAGAAAAACCACTGCTCACGGTGACAAGGGTCATCTTCAAAGGACAGTGAGTCGAGAGTTGGTGGCAAGAAACCGTAGAGTGTGAAGGGCAAAGCATCACACCGGGGACAGCCGTGCAGCCAAAAGATTTATTTAACAGCCTTTCGTAGCCCGTAGCGAAAACTGGAGAAGAGGTGCTTTGGTCGAAGGTCGAAGAGGTGGGAGAAGGGAGTCAGGGAGAAGGGAGTGTGCAAGCTCTGGTGGGAGAAGGGAGTCAGGGAGAGGGGAGTGTGCAAGCTCTGGACAGAAGGTGGGTGCTTGGTTGCACCGGCTGGGATCTCTGGGGCTGTCGGCTAAAGCAGCTGCTGTCTGGCTGGAGGCTGGAGCTGTCAGCTGGGAGCGGCCGTCGGGCTGAAGGTGGTCGGTCTGGAGCTGTTGGCTGGAGCAGCTGCCGTTGGCTGGAGGGGATGGGTCTGGAGCTGTTGGCTGGGGCAGCTGCCGTCGGCTGGAGGCGATGGGTCTGGAGCTGTTGCAGTGGCTTCCTCCTCTCTGCAGCGACGAGCCGATGTATCTGTCTTCCTCCTCTCAGCAGCGACGAGCTGATGTTGTGTCCGTGTGTCTCTCTCTCTCTGATCTGAGTCTCTCAGACAGGGCCTTATATAGGGATTTCTGGTGGGGGGTGCACTAGAGCAACCCCAAACACCATTGGCTAGAACAGGGTGTCCTTTAAGCCTATTGGCTCTTGCCTGGGGAAAAGAAACATTCTGCCCGGGGAAGGAACATCCTGTCTGGAACATCTTGAAACAAGGTTGCTTCTCTTAGGATGTGGAAAACTCTGAGGGCGGGGGAGGGTAAGCTATCTATCATTCCCCCCTTTTTGTTTTCTTAGGAAGTGGGACGTCGTATGTCAGTCTGGCTACTTCCTACTGAAACGGGGCGACGTGGGGTGTTATGGGGGGGTATGATAAGACAGGTAGATCAGGCTTGAGGGTGAAAAGGATTCCCAGGAGGTTGGCACCAAAAAAAATGAATTCGCCCTGAGGTGATGAGAAGTGACAGATGATCCCTAAGGAGAAACTGGTTAAAGGTTGAGAACAAGAAAGACATGAGCTGTGGAGAAGGAAGGGCTGCAAAGGAGAAGATAGAGATTTAAGATAGGGTACGATATGGGGGCGGCCTGTCCGTGGGATCAAAATCAAGAAAGGAGGGGGATGGTAGGGGAGCAGCTGGTTGACAAGCTAGGAGGATATCTTCAGGGTTGCAGCAGGGACAGAGTGAGGTATTCAAATGGAGGAGGGAGAAAGCCTGAACATATGGAATCTCTACCCATTTTTTTGATTGCTCACAGAAGTAGAAAAGATCTCTCAGTATAGAGGGATCCAGGGACCCAGAAGCAGGCCATTTGTTTTGGTTATCTAAGGGGTATGTGGGCCAATCTTGGGTGCAAAACTTGGTAAGTCTTGTTGGTTGTATATCGGGAGTTAGGCCAAGAGTGGCTAGGTTTAAGAGGCACTGTAGAGGACAGTCGGCTGGGAGGGGTCGGAGTGGGTACGAGAGCGACAAATAGTGAGTGATAGCAAAACCAAAGAAGAGAGTGAGGACGAGAGCAAAGAAGAGAGTGATCGGAGGGTAGTCAGCCAGGAGGGATAGGAGTGAGTCAGCCAGGAGGGGTGAAGAAGCAGCAGCAGCAGCAGAAGAAGAAGGAGAAGAAGAAGAAGAAGAAGGAGAAGAAGAAGAAGAAGAAGAAGAAGAAGAAGAAGAAGGAGAAGAAGCCCCCATTTTCCCGTTCCGAACGGGACAGATATATTGTCCTGAGGAGCGTCCTCCTCAAGATATATATATCAGAGAGATCCAAGTCTGTGAGACCCAGTTGTCACTGGAGTCAAACAGAGATGGGGTCCAAAGGGACCGAAGAACAATGGGTCACCTTGCGCAAGGATTTTCCGTGTCCCGTCCTGGACGGGAAGGAGAGACCCAAGTCCGGAGGCCAGAGGCCGAAAAAAGGGCTTTCTTCAACTACTCCCAGGAAAGGGAGAGGGAGAGAGGGAGGGAGGGAGAGAGAGAGAGAGAGAGAGAGAGAGAGAGAGAGAGAGAGCCAACGGTCAGTTCCCACTGTACAAGGCCTGACGGGTTTAGAAGCCCTGGGGATGAGGAGACCTACCCAGGAAAGGGAGAAAGAGACAAAAAGAGAAAGAGCTCCACGAGGTCCACTGTGACCATGAAGGTCTAGGTGGGGTGCGATCCTCCCTGTACAGGCCACCAGCGGGGCTGCCGGACGATCAACGGTCAGTTCCCACTGTACAAGGCCTGACGGGTTTAGGAGCTCTGGGGCGGGGGGGGGGGGCTTACCAATCCGATGACCGGTGGTGGATGCGTCAGAGCGGCGATCAAAAAAACGGGAGAAGGCTGAGGCAATTCCGGGTGCTCTGGTCGAAGGTCGAAGAGGTGGGAGAAGGGAGTCAGGGAGAAGGGAGTGTGCAAGCTCTGGTGGGAGAAGGGAGTCAGGGAGAGGGGAGTGTGCAAGCTCTGGACAGAAGGTGGGTGCTTGGTTGCACCGGCTGGGATCTCTGGGGCTGTCGGCTAAAGCAGCTGCTGTCTGGCTGGAGGCTGGAGCTGTCAGCTGGGAGCGGCCGTCGGGCTGAAGGTGGTCGGTCTGGAGCTGTTGGCTGGAGCAGCTGCCGTCGGCTGGAGGGGATGGGTCTGGAGCTGTTGGCTGGGGTAGCTGCCATTGAGCTGGAGGCAATGGGTCTGGAGCTGTTGCAGTGGCTTCCTCCTCTCTGCAGCGACGAGCCGATGTATCTGTCTTCCTCCTCTCAGCAGCGATGAGCTGATGTTGTGTCCGTGTGTCTCTCTGTCTGATCTGAGTCTCTCAGACAGGGCCTTATATAGGGATTTCTGGTGGGGGGTGCACTAGAGCAACCCCAAACACCATTGGCTAGAACAGGGTGTCCTTTAAGCCTATTGGCTCTTGCCTGGGGAAAAGAAACATTCTGCCCGGGGAAGGAACATCCTGTCTGGAACATCTTGAAACAAGGTTGCTTCTCTTAGGATGTGGAAAACTCTGAGGGCGGGGGAGGGTAAGCTATCTATCATTCCCCCCTTTTTGTTTTCTTAGGAAGTGGGACGTCGTATGTCAGTCTGGCTACTTCCTACTGAAACGGGGCGACGTGGGGTGTTATGGGGGGGGTATGATAAGACAGGTAGATCAGGCTTGAGGGTGAAAAGGATTCCCAGGAGGTTGGCACCAAAAAAATGAATTCGCCCTGAGGTGATGAGAAGTGACAGATGATCCCTAAGGAGAAACTGGTTAAAGGTTGAGAACAAGAAAGACATGAGCTGTGGAGAAGGAAGGGCTGCAAAGGAGAAGATAGAGATTTAAGATAGGGTACGATATGGGGGCGGCCTGTCCGTGGGATCAAAATCAAGAAAGGAGGGGGATGGTAGGGGAGCAGCTGGTTGACAAGCTAGGAGGATATCTTCAGGGTTGCAGCAGGGACAGAGTGAGGTATTCAAATGGAGGAGGGAGAAAGCCTGAACATATGGAATCTCTACCCATTTTTTTGATTGCTCACAGAAGTAGAAAAGATCTCTCAGTATAGAGGGATCCAGGGACCCAGAAGCAGGCCATTTGTTTTGGTTATCTAAGGGGTATGTGGGCCAATCTTGGGTGCAAAACTTGGTAAGTCTTGTTGGTTGTATATCGGGAGTTAGGCCAAGAGTGGCTAGGTTTAAGAGGCACTGTAGAGGACAGTCGGCTGGGAGGGGTCGGAGTGGGTACGAGAGCGACAAATAGTGAGTGATAGCAAAACCAAAGAAGAGAGTGAGGACGAGAGCAAAGAAGAGAGTGATCGGAGGGTAGTCAGCCAGGAGGGATAGGAGTGAGTCAGCCAGGAGGGGTGAAGAAGCAGCAGCAGCAGCAGCAGCAGCAGAAGAAGAAGAAGAAGAAGGAAGAAGAAGAAAAGAAGAAGAAGAAGAAGAAGAAGAGAAGAAGCCCCCATTTTCCCGTTCCGAACGGGACAGATATATTGTCCTGAGGAGCGTCCTCCTCAAGATATATATATCAGAGAGATCCAAGTCTGTGAGACCCAGTTGTCACTGGAGTCAAACAGAGATGGGGTCCAAAGGGACCGAAGAACAATGGGTCACCTTGCGCAAGGATTTTCCGTGTCCCGTCCTGGACGGGAAGGAGAGACCCAAGTCCGGAGGCCAGAGGCCGAAAAAAGGGCTTTCTTCAACTACTCCCAGGAAAGGGGAGGGAGAGGGAGGGAGGGAGGAGAGAGAGAGAGAGAGAGAGAGAGAGAGAGAGAGCCAACGGTCAGTTCCCACTGTACAAGGCCTGACGGGTTTAGAAGCCCTGGGGATGAGGAGACCTACCCAGGAAAGGGAGAAAGAGACAAAAAGAGAAAGAGCTCCACGAGGTCCACTGTGACCATGAAGGTCTAGGTGGGGTGCGATCCTCCCTGTACAGGCCACCAGCGGGGCTGCCGGACGATCAACGGTCAGTTCCCACTGTACAAGGCCTGACGGGTTTAGGAGCTCTGGGGCGGGGGGGGGGCTTACCAATCCGATGACCGGTGGTGGATGCGTCAGAGCGGCGATCAAAAAACGGGAGAAGGCTGAGGCAATTCCGGGTGCTCTGGTCGAAGGTCGAAGAGGTGGGAGAAGGGAGTCAGGGAGAAGGGAGTGTGCAAGCTCTGGTGGGAGAAGGGAGTCAGGGAGAGGGGAGTGTGCAAGCTCTGGACAGAAGGTGGGTGCTTGGTTGCACCGGCTGGGATCTCTGGGGCTGTCGGCTAAAGCAGCTGCTGTCTGGCTGGAGGCTGGAGCTGTCAGCTGGGAGCGGCCGTCGGGCTGAAGGTGGTCGGTCTGGAGCTGTTGGCTGGAGCAGCTGCCGTCGGCTGGAGGGGATGGGTCTGGAGCTGTTGGCTGGGGTAGCTGCCATTGAGCTGGAGGCAATGGGTCTGGAGCTGTTGCAGTGGCTTCCTCCTCTCTGCAGCGACGAGCCGATGTATCTGTCTTCCTCCTCTCAGCAGCGATGAGCTGATGTTGTGTCCGTGTGTCTCTGTCTGATCTGAGTCTCTCAGACAGGGCCTTATATAGGGATTTCTGGTGGGGGGTGCACTAGAGCAACCCCAAACACCATTGGCTAGAACAGGGTGTCCTTTAAGCCTATTGGCTCTTGCCTGGGGAAAAGAAACATTCTGACCGGGGAAGGAACATCCTGTCTGGAACATCTTGAAACAAGGTTGCTTCTCTTAGGATGTGGAAAACTCTGAGGGCGGGGGAGGGTAAGCTATCTATCAGAGTGGACGTAATTTAGAGACACCAGTAAGAAGTCATTCAGCAAATGACCGCGACTCTCTGGGCCTGGTGAAGACTACTTTATAATGAATTCCTGCACTGCACGTCCGTGGCTCCTGGATGGTGGCGACCCATTTCCTTCCCCATGCAACCAGAGAACCGTCTTGGTCGTGAAGCCCCAGTAAAAGAGAAAAGCGTGTACAGTACAAGAAAGCAAATAAGATGCCGCCAGGGCTGGAAATTCAAAAGCACCGACACCTACTAAGCTCCTAGAACAGAGGATGGGGGCTCCGGTGACGCACTTCCGGCCACTTAGCGCCACACGCCGGGTGACGCACTTCCGGCCACTTAGCGCCACACTCCGATGTACTTCCCCTCGTAGCTGCGTTCGCACACGACGCACTTCCGCCTCGCGTGCATCCAGTGGAGTCCCCCCGGCGGAGGCCCCCAGGAGTCGGAGTTCCGGGGCGCCTTTGGCTTGGGCGCGTGCTGGCGGGCACCGCTGACGCCCGCTGCCCGCTCACCTCGGAGATGCTGAGCTGGCCTGCGGGGTTCGGCTTGTCTGCTTCATCTGAGTCCAGTTTGTTTTAAGAGAACGTTTGTGGCGTTATTGAGTTTGCTGTCCCTGGGTATCCGCTGCCACCTGAGTTGTGAACTCTGGTGTTTCTGTATGTTACTGGCGTTGGGCCGAGGTTTGTAGTCAGTGAAGTTCAAGCAAAATTCAGTGTTATCTTTTCTGTGAAAATTGCTTAGGTTAAAATATTGGCAATCCCAGTTTGGGGTATGGGTAAATGAACTTCCTTGTGCTCTGTTGTAACTAAAGTAGTGATAAATTTTCCGGGTGGCAGTGTGGTTGTAGTGTATTAATAGAACTTTAAACATGTTCCCTCTTAGGAATTCCAGGGAATTCATTCTCTGGTGAGGAGTTCATTCCCAGGTGATAAAATTGTATTCATAACTGTACTTATGAGGGTTCTTGTTGCAGTTTTGTCTATGGTTTATACTAGGAATAAATAGGAAATAAACTATTCATCAATAGATGATTACACAAAGTTTTTTTTAATTTTATTTTTATAATTTTTAACATGTACAACTCATAGTGCATATAGTTAGTATCTTTTTACATACAACTGTTTGTATACAAAGTATATTTCGTACAATTCAGGTCTTCAATCATGCATTAAGGAAAATGATATCCGTCTCATTCAACCACCTTTTTTCTTTTCTCCCCCTCCCTCCCCTCTTGCTCGCTCCCTTACCCTCCCTTCCTTTGACCATTCTAGTATTCCTCTAATCCTCCTATGTACCCCCCATCCAACAATACTTTGGAATAGCCTCCTTATATCAGAGAAAACATTTGGTACTTGGATTTTTGAGATTGACTAACGTCACTTACATTATGTCTTCCAAATTCATCCATTTACCTGCAAATGCCATTAATTTATTTTCTTTTATTGCTGAGTAAAATTCCATTGTGTGTATATACCACATTTTCTTAATCCACTCATTTACTGAGGGACATCTAGGTTGGTTCCACAACCTAGCTATTGTGAATTGTGCAGCTACAAACATTGAGATAGCTGTGTCACTGTAATATGCTGTTTTTAAGTCCTTTGGGAATAGACCCAGGAGTGGGATGGCTGGGTCATAGGGTGGTTCCATTCCCAGTTTTCCAAGAAATCTCCATACTGCTTTCCATAACGGTTGCACAATTTTGCAGTCCCACCAGCAATGTATGAGTGTGCCTTTTCCCCCACATCCTTGTTATAGTTTGTATATATAGTTCCCCACATCCTTGGTGTTCGGTATGCCTCTTTTAGTTCTTCTTTGAAAATCTTATAGGACTCGGCTGTAAACCCATCAGGTCCTGGACTTTTCCTTGTTGGTAGCTTTTTGATGACATCTTCTATTTCTTTGCTTGTAATTGATCTGTTTCAATTGTGTATAGCCTCCACATCCAGTTTAGGCAAATCATATGACTCTAGAAATCTGTCAATGCATTCAGTATTTTCTATTTTATTAGAGTACAAGTTTTCAAAGTAATTTTTAATTATATTCTGTATATCTGAGGTGTTTGTTGTGATATTCCCTTTTTCATCACGAATGTTAGTAATTTGAATTTTTTCTCTTCTTCTTTTCGTTAGCATCGCTAAGGGTCTGTCAATTTTGTTTATTTTTTCAAAGAACCAACTTTTAGTTTTGTCAATTCTTTGAGTGGTTTCCTTAGTCTCAATTTCATTAATTTCTGCTCTGATTTTAATTATTTCCTGTCTTCTACTGCTCTTGGTGTTGGTCTATTCTTCTTTTTTTAATGCTTTGAGGTGTGATATTAAGTCATTTATTTGTTGGTTTTTTTTCTTCTTAAGGAATGAACTCAGTGCAATGAATTTTCCTCTTACTACTGCCTTCATAGTGTCCCAGAGATTTCTATATGATGTATCTGTGTTCTCATTTACCTCTAGGAATTTTTTTGATCTCCTCTTTGATGTCTTCTTCAACCCCTTGTTCATTCAGTAGCATGTTGTTTAGCTTCCACTTGTTGGAGTAGTTTTTCTCATTCCTTGTTTTGTCATTGATTTCCAATTTCATCCCTTTATGGTCCGATAGCATGCAGGGTAGTATCTCTATTTTTTTATATTTTCTGAGAGTTGCCTTGTGACATAATATATGGTCTATTTTGGAGAAGGAGCCATGTGCTGCTGAGAAAAATGTGTATTCGTTTACTGAGGGATGAAATATTCTATATATGTCCATTAGGTCTAAATTGTTAATTGTTTTAAGGAGGCTTAAAGTTTCTTTGTTTAGCTTTTGTTTGGATGATCTATCCATTGGTGAGAGAGGTGTATTGAAGTCCCCTAGAATAACTGTGTTGTGGTCTATTTTACTCTTGAACTTGAGAAGAGTTTGTTTGATGAATGTAGGTGCTCCATTATTTGGGGCATATGGATTTATGATTGTTACATCCTGTTTATGGATGGTTCCCTTAAGTAATAAGAAATATCCATCTTTGTCCCTCTTGATTAGTTTTGGTTTGAAGTCTACCTTATTTGATATGAGAATGGAAACCCCTGCTTGCGTCCGCTGGCCATGTGAGTGATAAGACTTTTCCCAGCCTTTCACTTTCAGTCTATTGATGTCTTTTTCTATGAGGTGTGTTTCTTGGAGACAGCAAATTGTTGGGTCGTTTCTTTTAATCCATTCTGATAATCTGTGTCTTTTGATTGGCGAATTTAGGCCATTAACATTCAGGGTTATTATTGAGATGTGATTTTTATTCCCATCCATTTTTATTTGAATTATGGTCTTTAGCTTGATTTGGTTTCTCTTCTGGTTGGTATTTCCTTTAGTTTAATATCTCCCTTTGTTCATTTTCGTTATTGTCTTTCTCTTCTTCTTCACAAAAAATGTTGCCCAGGATGTTCAGAAGTGCTGGCTTTCGAGTTGTGAAATCTTTTAACTTTTGCTTGTCATGGAAGGTTTTTATTTCATATTCGAATCTAAAGCTCAATTTTGCTGGATATAAGATTCTTGGTTGACATCCCTTTTCTTTCAGAGCTTGAAATATGCTATTCCAGGATCTTCTTGCTATTGATCTTCTATATGCTATTCCAGACCTTCTTTTAAGGTCTGGGTTGAAAAATCTGAACATAGTCTGATTGGTTTCCCCCTATATGTAATCTGCTTCCTTTCTCTTGTGGCTTTTAGTATTCTCTCCTTGTTCAGTGTATTAGGCATTTTCATTATAATGTGTCATGGTGTGGATCTATTGAGATTTTGTTTGTTTGGTGTTCGGTATGCCTCTTGAACTTGGTTTTCCATTCATTCCTCAAGTTTGGAAAATTTTCTGTAATTATTTCGTTAAATAGATTACTCATTCCTTTGGCTTGAAACTCTGCCCCTTCCTCTATGCCAATCACTCTTAAGTTTGGTCTTTTTATGCTGTCCCATAATTCTTGGATGTTATGTTCTTGATTTCTAACAAGTTTTGCTGTATAGTCTAAATTCTTCTCTAGGATATATATTTTGTCTTCATTGTCTGAGGTTCTTTCTTCCAAGTGGTCTATTCTGTTGGAGATGCTTTCAATTGAACTTTTATTTTGGTTTATTGCTTCTTTCATTTCTGGAATTTCTGTTTGGATTATCTTTAGAGCCTCTATTTCCCTATTGAAGTAATCTTTTACTTCCTGTATTTGTTTTTGGAGTTCTTTGTCAAAATGATCTTTTGCCTCCTGTACCTGCTCCCTCATCTCATTTTTGAGTTCATTCTTAAGTTCCATAAACATTTGGCATATGTAATTTCTAAATTCCATCTCTGGCATTTGACCAACTGTGCTTGCCATGACATCTACGATGAGGTATCTTGATTTGTTTTGTGTCATTTTCTTCCCTTGTTTTTTCATGTTGCTTGTGTGTCTATTCTTCCTGCACTGTGGGACCTTGACTGTTTCGATTTTACCTTAAAGCCTTATGTTGTTCCCATAGTACAATGCTATCAGATCGCCTTACAATTCCTTTACACTTTTAAAACCTAACACTTTCTATTCAGAAAATCCAAGTTTGATCACAATGTACAGATTTGGTTAACCCAGATATTATTTCCAATTTACTCTGTACGCTTCTGATGGGGTTTCATAGCTTCAAGTATTGGATACAGAGGTGTTATGTTTAGGAAGAAGGAAGTGTCTTGAATGGTTCTTTCTTGGAAAGTATGAAAAGAGGTTTCTATTGAAGTGGTTTAGTGGAAATGGTTTAGTATCAGTAGACGAGGGAAGAAAGAGAATGGAGTAGACAATTAGGTGGAAAGACCAATTTATATATAAAGTAAGTTGGAAAAGAAAAAGAAATTATAAAAGAGTAGGAATTGGTGTAAGAGAGAGGAGAGAGAGAATCAAGAAAACAGAGAGTAAACTATATATAACACCGCTTTGCTACTCAGTTCAATTGCGCCGGTTCTAGAAATCCCAAGTTCTGCGTATAACTTGTTTTTGCCTCTGTTTAGTATGCACTGGCAGGGTGTAAACATGAAAGATGAAGGAGGAAGAAAAGATGTAAGAGTGAGAAGGAAGAAAAGAAGGAAAGAAAAAAGGGGCAGAAGCAAAGAAACACACTGACAATCAACGCGGAAGGCAAAAAAAAAAAAAAAAAAAAAGCAGAACAAAACAAAGCCAAAAAAAGAAAAAGAAAAACAAACAAACAAACAAACAAAAAACCTCCCCGAAATCCAACAAAACAAGCAAACCAAAAAAAAAAAAAAAAAAAGAAAGTCGAACCCCAAGTCTCAAACAAAACAGGCCCTGGGAAGCCCCCCTCTTTTTTCCCTTCCAGTTCAAGCCAATTGTTATTGGATCACGTCTAGACAGTCTGCGATCCTGTTAGTGGAATCAAGGCTGCACCCCAGGCCAGTGGCTGAACGGCTCAGTGAAGGAGTGGCCCAGGGGGGTTTGTGTGTCAGCAGATGAATGGTACCGGGAAGGGGACCCTCCAGAAGGCACCCCCTCCCCACGCCCACCCACAGTTGCAGCTTCTTGTGGCCGCTGCGCTGGCCTTAGACACGCCCTCCCCTGCTGGCCACCTGAGCCTTACCCAGGTGTGTGTTGTCTTCAGAGAGCTGGAGGGCCCCTGGATGGCTGCAGCCATCACTCTCCGTCTCCTCCCCTTTGTCTGGGTCAGCCACTGCACCCTTCAAAGATGGCGGTGCTCTCCTCCCAGTCAACAGCAGCTCCACAGACTCCTGTGTCCTCGCCTATTGATCCCAAAGCCGCTGGGTGGATGTCTCCCTGCCGAGGTGGCACCGGGAAGCCGCAACTGTAACTGCGGCGCAGACAGCGCTGCTTCGGACTGTGGACTGCTCCGACTCTGCCCCTGCTTGCTGTTCGCCGGTCTCTGCGCCGCTCTCTCCGGGGCCCTACTGCTGAGGGTCACGTCTGGCCGAGTGTGGATTCGAACTGGTGTTGTCGACCCGCGGTCTCCCGTGGTCCCCCAGCACCAATTCCGCCGGCTGTTATCGCTGGTCTCACGCTGGAGTGTCCTGAGTGCGGCTGGGGTTGCAGTCGCAGCATGGTCTCCCCACACTGAGTTGGTTTCGCACAGCCTGTGCACCACCCAGGCGGTTTTGCAGAAGCCTCGCGGCTCCAGCCGCTGCAGACAGCTTGTCTCCCTCTTTCCCTGGTAGTGGTAATCAAACCATCCAGGAGATCGGTATTTTCGGCCTATATATATATGATGAAAGGTAATTTATCTGCTTTGTTGGATTCTTTCCACGGAGCTGCCCTGAAGTGCAGCTTCCTCTAATCCGCCATCTTGGATCTCCCCCACAAAGTTTTTAAAATGCCACGGGATACCATAGAGCCATTGAAAACAATTCAAAGAATCACTATTGACATGATAACAGTGTCCATATCACGTTGGCTGAAAAATCAGTTTACAAGACAGCAGAGTATGCTGTTTGAGAAAGTATTTACAAACATTTGAGTGTTGCGGGGTTTCCAGTAATTTTAACATTTTCTGTGTGTTATAGTTTGTATCTGAAATGTTTCGTAGAGGCCACATGCTAAAGGCTTTGTTGCTAGCCCAAAGCACTACTAGGAGATGGTGCAACCTTAAAGAGTTGGGACCTATTTAGAGGAAGAAGGTCAGGGTGGGGGGTGGCTTTCACTTCAAAGAATATATTTTGTACCTGCAGATCCCTTCCCATGAGGTGAGCAACTTTGCTCCATCACACCCATCAGCCATGATGTACTGCTTCACCACAGAAAAGTAACAATGGAGCCAACTGGCCATGGCCTGTAACTTAGAAAACCATGAGCTGAAGTAAATTTTTTTTCTTTAAGTTATTTTTCTCAGGCTATTTTATCACAGGAAGAGAAAGCTAGCTTTTTCATTGCAACACTGAGCTGACATATTCTTTTTATAAGAATGTAAACTCTCTTTTGAAATTCATTTTAAATTTACATACAATAAAATTCACTATTCTTGGTTGTATACGAGTCTGAAGAATTGCATAGTCATGTAACCATCACCACCATCACAATCAAGATTCAAAACTGTTCTGTCACCTCAATAAAACTCTTTCCTGCTGGCTCTTTGTGGTCAAATACATCTTTGTCCCTCAAGATAAAATTAACTTAGAAGGCCATTAGGCTGAGATGACTTCAGCACCTTGGGTTTCTATTAAGCAAGCCAATCCCAACTCAGTGTGAGAAATAAAATGGAACTGAAGTTTAAATAATCAGAAACCTCTGACTAACCTTTAACTAAGGACTTTCCACTTTAACCAATCAGATATTTTGTCTTACTTCCTTAAGATCTTGTAAAAGTTGTCTTTTCTTGCTGCTTTGGTGGCATGATGAATTGGTTGTGGTCTGATGCTGTCCAATTCATGAATCACTGACTGCTCAAATACTCTACAATTTTAGTATGCCTAAATTTATTGTTTAACATCCTTGATTTATTGTCACTTATCTGGGAAACAACTTCATAAAAGTAATGTGGAAAAGTTTCAGGTATAATAAAAACAACACTAGAGAATCCATACAAAGAGGAAAAAAATAGAAAACTGTTAAGTTATAGCTATTACAAGTACAAACTGGAAGTTGTCCTGTAGGCTAGCATTGCTTAATTATCCTCTACCAACTTTCCTTGTTATCCTAAAGACCCTAACTACTGGCTAGGCTCCACTACAACTGAGAAGATCGTTTGGCTCCTGAGCCTCTGAGAACGATTCTTGCTCTCCTTTGGAAGCTAGAGCACAACGATCCCTCCACTGAAGCTTCAGATGAAGCCCCCCCAGAAGAGACCTGGTTGCATCCAGAAAAATGAGTGAAGTCAAGTTCTGCCTAGAGCCCCCTTTGTATTTTTCTTGCCTCATTTAATTTGAACTGAATTACAGAATTTGAAGTCCAATTTTATCAAAGTCTATTACTATCTGTCTATGTAGAAATTGAACTGGAAGGATTTGCAGAGCCCCAGGAGATGTTAAGGCTCTCAGTGACAGAATTTTTGTAGTGGGGACAGAGCTAGGCACCAATGTCATAGCACAAAACTGGGTGGAAAGCATCCTACATCACTCTGAGAACTCAAGATATGTGTTACCTTTCTAGGAATTCGTTTTCTTATTGTAATAACAGTGTTCTTGGTATGATGTTGTATCTCAGAATACTTTATAGTGTTCTTAGAACACCTTTGTGTATCTCAGTATATTTTAGAACATCTTTGTCAAACAAGGGTACTGTGACAGAATAAACATGGGCAAGCTTGGAGCAGTCTTGATGCTAACTATGCATAATAGAAAATTAAGGATACTTAAAAACTAATTTCCAGAGAGGTACCATCCAGAAGGCAGAGTAAATGTGTGTGATTCATGTGTTATATGGTTATATTTACATATATTTATAGGTGTTTCCTGTTTGAGAATAGCTTGTGAGAGATATTGACAGCAAGGATTTATAAATAGTATTGTCTTGATTCTGCTCTTCATTATTGTGATTGGACTTTTAAAATAGATTCCTCATTACTTTCATGCCCAACTTCACACAATAGTTACCATATTTGGTCCTCTGTGAAATATCCAATCCAATGAGCAGAGCCAGTTTGAGTGCAGTCAAATAAGAAAATCCCCAAATGTTAGAGCTCATCCAGGTTAACCTGTAGCTTTCTCCACCCCATTCAAAGGCTGAAAGCAGGACCGTAGACTTGCGGGAGGGAAGGTAGACTCCTCATAGGGCGTTGTCACGGGAAAAGGAGAGGATCACAAAGAAGCTCTGGCATCCTACAGGAAAGGAAGTGAAGGCCTAGCACTGTGCAAGGAGGGGTGATATGCCTCCAGCTGCTAGAGGTGAGTGCCAGGTGGGGAGGCTTCTGTTATGCATCCCAGTAAGGTGGCATCACTCATGCAAGTCAAAAGCTGCTTTTATGTTTCCCAGAACCTCCAGGAGGTAGGAAATGGGACTGTGAGTGTGGGCTGCTAGTGGAAGGTGTGGCCCTGTCTGACCAGCTGGCCATGGAAGCCCCATGTTTATTTAGAAAAGATAATGTACAGGGTGTGGTGGCACACGCCTGTAATCCCAGCACTTGGGAGGCTGAGACAGGAAGATCATGAGTTCAAAGCCAGCCTCAGCAATGGCGAGGCACTTGCAACTCAGTGAGACCCTGTCTCTAATAAAATACAAAAAAGGGCTGATGATGTGTTCCTGTGGTCGAGTGCCCCTGAGTTCAATCCCTGGTACCAGGTACCAAAAAAAAAAAAAAAAAAAAAAAAAAAGGTATGTTCAGGTGGTATGGCCATAGACTTCCCTGTGTTCATTCAGTCTGTTATCCTGCCAAGCATCCACTAAGTGCAGTGTTTTTCTAGGTTCCCAAAATGCAACAAGATGAGAAGATGCATAAACTTTCAAGCCTATGGGAAAGTCACTATCAATCAAGATTGATCCCATCTCTGCCCCTATGCTTAACAATCCTGTTGTTTTGGGGGAACAGGCTTTTTTTGTTTGGTTTGGTATGAGGATGGTCTCCAACTCAGAACTCTCCTGCCTCAACCTCCTGAGTAGTTAGGGTTTCAGGAATGAAGACCAGTGTTCTTAACATTCATAAGTACCAGTATGTGCTGGCATCTTGCAGCTTCTTTACCCTCCATCTTGTAGCACACTCTCCTAGGCTGTGCTACAACCTCCTTGCTTTTTACAAGTCTCCTCCTTACCCTTGGTGATACTGTTCCAAGACCTCCAGTGGATGCCTGAAGATTTGTGGCAAATCCCATATATACTATATTTTTTCCTATACATACCTAAGAAAAAGCTTAGATTGCTTAGATAGGTATAGTAAGAAATTAACTACACTGCTAGTAGTAATAACTGATAACAAAACAACAATTACAAAAATACACTGTGGTAAAAATTATTTAAAACTTACAAATTGATTATTTCTGGAACTTTCCATGTAATATTTTCAGAACACTGTTGACCTCGGGAAAGTGAAACAACAGAAAATTAAACTGGATTTGGGGTGGGGACTACTGTTTTTCTAGAACATGTGGTTCCTTTAGTGAAGATTCCCTTTTTGGCCTAGTTAATTCCTCTTCCTAAATCTTTCTATCCGAGGTGGGCAATCATCACACCTCTTTTGTGGCAAATCTGGGGTTTTCAGATCATCATTATATGTCCCTTTCTCTAGCCCTTTACACAGTTGTTTGAGTGTAAGTTACACATGAACAGTCATTTTCCCCTTAATCCGTAGTGCCAACCACATTGCTCAGCACAGAGTAAGCCTCAATAAATATTGGTTGGCTAAAAAGCTAAGTATATTTCTAACTTTTGGGAGGACAATAACTTTAATCTAATTAGCTCACAAACAGTAACATTACAACAGCTCATCTTCAAGATCTCAATCTGAAAGTCAAACCCTGAAGAATCCAAATTAAGTTGGATCTGCTGGGCATGTATTCCCTTTTCTTACATCAAGTATCTTACATTATAATTACAAATATAGGCTTTTTTCAGTTTCACATTTCTAGGTATGGAGTCACTGTGCACTTAGGATGCTATGTGAAAACTGAAGCTTTATTTGCCCAACCCCAAGTTGTATACCTTCTCAATGAAACTGTATACAGTCAGAACACACTTCCTTCACCAAGCAATGAAGCTATAAATACGTGAGGTTTAACTTATGTTTTACTTTATACTTTCACTATCCATTATATTTTTATATTAAACTAACTTGGTCATCAGAGCTGATTTTCCATTTCTTCAATTTGAACTTCTTGGTTAGATTAATCTATTTGCAAGTGCATGCTGTTTCAGCACCTCATTGAAACCCTCACAGAGCTTAATGCGACCTTGGGTTTTGGACATGTTTCTATTTCCTAAAAACAAGGGCCATCAAACTGCTTCTGATGTGCTGGCTGGGGTTGCTGAGGTTCCTGGCAAGTGATGTCAGACTTTTGAGTGCTCAGCATTACTGTCTCCACCGAAGTCCCCTGAGATGGCAGTTTGTGCTTGATGGCAAAATTCACAGCCCCACGAGCTGCCGTAATTACCATCTGGGCCATCAGACCTGGCTACCGGTGTGCAGCAGATGGTGAGGCAGCTGCTGGTCACTGAGCTGCTGGTGATATACTGGGCACAACTCTTATCCGAGGGTCAGAGCTGGACAGAGGAGCCATATGGGAAGTGCAGCTTCAGCTTTCACGTAGCATCCTAAGTGCACAGTGACTCCATACCTAGAAATGTGAAACTGAAAAGAGCCTATATTAGTAATTATAATGTAAGATACTTGATATAACAAAAGGGAATACATGCCCAGCAGATCCAACGTGATTTGGGTTCAACAGGGTTTGACTTTCAGATTGAGATCTTGAGGATGAGAAGGAGCTAACCAGTTAACCAGAGGGGCGAGTTTGGAATGGCTATAGAGGCAATAGTATCCTGAATTGGGATCTAGTCAGTCATTTAATACTTGCACTGTAATATTTACTCTAATTCAAAGCATAGTGATATAGTAGGAAGTTGGGAAAATATGAAAATGGCACAAAGATAAATTAAAGATCATCATAAGTCCAACACTGAGGCATAAAAATATGCTGAGTTTTTGCTTCATGTCCATGGGGTGGTTTTGTAGATATTTATGAGTGCAAATATATTATTTGTACATAATTGGATATGCAAACATAAGTTTTATAATAATTTCTTCACTTACTGCCTTTAAATATATTTTCAAGTTATCAACTATTCTACAACATGATCTTTAATATCAACTCTATTTTTTCCTCATCTATTCCAAATTGTTGCATATTTGTTTGCATTTTGTGTTATTATAAATAACTCTGCAATAAAGATTTATGAACTGAAATTTCTGGGCACATCAGATAAATTCTTCACATTGAAATGTTTAAAGATTGGGTTTGACATTTAAGTTCTTGAGTAAATTTAAACAGTACCACCTGTAGATGCTAAGAAAAAAATACTTAAGATTATGTGGTAAGAAAGAAATTGCCCTCTTTATTTAGACCCCCCCCCCATCCCTCTCTCTAGACATAACCACTTGTAACAATTTTCTGAACAAGAGCAAATCATATATACTATTTTGAACTTGGCATTTGATACTTAACAATATAGACAGGAACATTCTTAAGTAGCAATTTGTCTGAAAGAAAAGATGCAACAATTAAACTCCAAAGAGCAGACAATAGGCTTTGGTTCCTGATACTTGCTGTAGCCTAGGAACTATTTTAATTTAGCATTTTCACATACCACAGCATAAACAGATCTTTATGTTTATTGGCCATTTATAGATGATGTGCCTGACATTTTTTATTGGCTTTGTAAGCATTCAACATTTTGATTTTTTATATTGTAACTGTATTTTCCTAGTATGACTTTGGCTTTTTCCTAGCTTATTTATTTTTAAATATTTATTTTTTAGTTATAGTTGGACACAATACCTTTATTTTATTTATTTTATTTTTACGTGGTGCTAAGGATTGAACCCAGGTACACGCACATGCTAGGTGAGCGCTCTACTGCTGAGCTACAACCCCAGCCCCTCTTAGTTTTTTTAAATCAGAAATTTATCCTTCTAAGAATAGATCTTCTCAAGTCTATCTTTTTTTTTTTTTTTTTTTTTTTTTGAGATGGGCTTTTGCTACCTTGCCCAGGCTGGGTTCAGACTTGTGAGCTTCTGGCCTCAGCCTCTGTAGTAGCTAAGATTATGTGCTACTGGGCCTGGCTTCCAGTTCATCATTCTTTTAAGAGTGCAATATTATTCTTCCTAACATATATTTCCTCAGCTTCTTTGGTAGTTGACTTGTGACCCCACCACTGTCCTGTGACCTCGTTCTGGATGTCTGTATATCCTGGAATGGACAATTACTTTTATTTTCCTTTAGTCTTTCTTTGGTTTTATTTCTCACCCTCAAAATTTAGAGTGTTTGTAATTATGTTAGGAGGTAAAAAATGTGTATGCATACTTTTTCCTTAAATAGTTATCAGTTATCCTAGAGTCATTCATTCAATCATCCATTCCTTTTGTCCATTGATTTGGAATGCTGTTTTTATGATATACTTGATATTTTTTGTCCTTGCCAGGTTTTAGATTCTGTTTCATTGTTCTATTTGTTATGTACTTAGTATCTGGTATTGCAAGATTTTTTCCTATTTCCCTTTTAATTTAAATTTTAATGGCTATTCTTAACTGTTCTTCCATGTCAACCCTGGAATCACTTTATTAGGTTTCTAAGTAATAGGAGCTACACTCAACTCTTGTAGCCCATCAGCAGTTACCTCTTCCTCTTAGATTCTGTGCCCTTCTTCCTCCATGGCTGCATTTTCAAAGCATTGGAGCTCATGAAATATGTGGTTAACTGGGACTGAGGGAAATGAAAACATAAAGTCTTATCAGATTGTTAATATATTGCAGTTTATTAAGTAATAGGATTTATACTCAACTCGTGTAGCCCTTCAGCAGTTGCCTCTTCCTCTTAGATCCTGTTGCTTTGATTTTTTTTTTTTTTTTTTTTTTGGTGTGTGTGTGGGTGAGTGTGTTATTTGCCTGTTTTGCTCTTTGCTTTTGCTTGACATTGGTGAGTACAGGCTTTGATGACCTTGGGCAAATTACTGACTTTTTCGGAATCCTAGTTTCCTCAGAATTATGCACCTCATGATATGGTCTAGATTAAGAGGGTGTGTGTGTGTGTGTGTGTGTGTGTGTGTGTGAGAGAGAGAGAGAGAGAGAGAGAGAGAGAGAGAGAGAGATGCATGCTGGGAATTGAACCCAGGACCTCATGCATGCTACATAAGCGCTGTACCACTGAGCTATATTGGCATCCCTGAAGAAAAAAATACTTATATGCCACCTACCCAGTGGCCATTTGGCAAATGACTGCTGCTGTTATTGACATATTTGTTTGGTACTTTAAAAAGGAGAGTCTTCAATTAGATGTGGCTTACTTTTAGTTCTTTTTGTTTCCTGGTGAAGGGCTTCACATCCAGGCTCCAGGGCCAGTGAAGACAGAGACAGGAGTGAGTGTTGTAGGGAGCCTCTGGCATGTTGGTATCTCTACTGAGCTGCATCTCAGGTTCAGCAGCTCTCCCTACCCTCCAGAGGGAACTGTGAGAATGAGGGACTCATATGGTAAGGCAGGGTTCTAGTATGGAGTGGGAATGATCAAGATCAGCAAGGTCACAAGGTTCTTGGCAAGTGGCAGCAAAGGGATGGCAAGAAGAAAAGAAAAAGGGAATCTCTGCCATCTGTCCTCTTCTAAAGGAATGAAAGGAGTTTGAGTTTCAGAATCAGGGAATATATATCCTTCATGTGGTCAGTACCATGGCTAAGCAACACAGTGGGCTATGATAGGAAAATCTATACTAGGACAGGACACCTGACATTAGGGATCCCATCAAGCTTCAGTGGCATTATGGCCTGAGCCAGTCACTCAACCTCTTTGTATCTTATGTGGCTTTATTTGTAAAGTGAACATTATTGCCTTAAATTTTGGAGACAGGGAAATTGATTTCTTGCATTTTATTTCACTTTTTGAGCTGATGAGTTTGTGAGTGTTGCTTTACCATTTACTTCTTCCTTGTTTTTAACTTATTTTTCTAGTAACTTATACTCATGATCTTGAATTTTATCTTGTGATCCAGGGTTCTCAGACTTCAGTGTACATCAGGATCACTCATTAAAACACAGATTGTAGATCCAAGATGGCGGATTAGAGGAAGCCGCACTTCAGGACAGTTCCGTAGAAAGAATCCAACAAAGCAGATAAATTGCCTTTCATTATATATATATGGACTGAAAATACCGATATCCTGGATGGTTTGATTACCACTACCAGAGAGAGAAAGAGACAAGCTGTCTGCAGCGGCTGGAGCCACGAGGCTCCTGCAAAACCGCCTGGGCGGTGCACAGGCCGTGCGAAACAAGGTCAGGGTGAGGAGACCGCGCTACTGCTGCAACCCCAGCCAAACTCACTGCACACCAGCGTGAAACCGGCGATAAAAACCAGCGATAACAGCCGGCGGGATTGGTGCTGGGGAGCCACGGGAGACCGCGGGTCCACACACCAGTTCGAATCCACACTCCGCCTGACGCGACCCTCGGTGTGGCTTCCCGGTGCGATCGGCAAGGATACGGGAGTCTGGGAGTCTGCGGAGCTGCTGTTGACTGGAAGGAGAGCGCCGCCATCTTTGAAAGCTGCAGGGGCTGGTCCTGACAAAGGGGAGGAGACGGAGAGCGACTGCTGCATCCACCCAGGGACTCTCCAGCTCTCTGAAGACAACGCACAATTGGGTGAGACTTGGTTGGTCAGCAGGGGAAGGCGTTTCTGAGGCTGGCACAGCGGCCACAGGGGACTGCAACTGTGGGTGGGCTTGGGGAGGGGGTGCCTTCTGGAAGATCCCCCTTCCCGGCGCCATTCATCTGCTGACACACACAGTCCCCCTGGGCCACTCCTTCACTGAACCGTGCAGCCGCTGGCCTAGGATGCAGCCTTGATTTCACTGACAGGATCACAGACTGTGATCCAATAGCAATTGGTTTGAACTGGAAAGGAAAAAAAGAGGGGGGCTTCCCAGGGCCCGTTTTGTCTGAGACTTGGGGTTTGACTTTTTTTTTTTTTCCCTTTCTTTTTATTGGTCTGCTTGATTTTCTGGATTGCAGGGAGGGTTTTTTTTTGTTGTTGTTGTTGTTGTTTGTATGTTTGTTTGTTTATTTTTCTTTTTCTTTTTTTGGCTTTGTTTTGTTCTGCTTTTTTTTTTTTTCCTTCCGCATTGATTGTTAGTGTGTTTATCTGCTTCCGCTCCCTTTTTTCTTTCATTCTTTTACTCCTTCTCACCCTTGTATCTTTTCTTCCTCCTTCATCTTTCATGTTTACATCCTGCCAGTGCATACTAAACAGAGCCAAAAACAAGTTATACGCAAAACTTGGGATTTCTAGAACTGGCGCAATTGAACTGGGTAGCAAAGTGGTGTTATATATAGTTTACTCTCTATTTCCTTGATTCTCTCTCTCCTCTCTCTTACACCAATTCCTACTCTTTATCATTTTTTTCTTTTCCAACTTACTATATATATAAATTGATCTTTTTACCTAATTGTCAACCCCATTCTCTTTCTTTCATCGTCTACTGATACTAAACCACTTCCACTAAACCATTTCAATAGATATCTCTTTTCATACTTTCCAAGAAAGAACAATTCAAGACACTTCCTTCTTCCTAAACATAACACCTCTGTATCCAATACTTGAAGCTATAAAACCCTATCAGAAACGTACAGAGTAAATTGGAAATAATATCTGGGATAACAAAATCTGTACATTGTGACCAAACTTGGATTTTCTGAATAGAAAGTGTTAGGTTTTAAAAGTATAAAGGAATTATAAGGTGATCTGATAGCATTGTACTACAGGAACAACATAAGGCTTTAAGGTAAAATCGAAACAGTCAAAGTCCCACAGTGCAGGAAGAATAGACACACAAGCAACATGAAAAAACAAGGAAAGAAAATGACAGAAACAAATCAAGATACCTCATCGGCAGATGTCATGGCAAGCACAGTTGGTCAAATGCCAGAGATGGAATTTAGAAATTACATATGCCAAATGTTTATGGAACTTAAGAATGAACTCAAAAATGAGATGAGGGAGCAGGTACAGGAGGCAAAAGATCATTTTGACAAAGAACTCCAAAAACAAATACAGGAAGTAAAAGATTACTTCAATAGGGAAATAGAGGCTCTAAAGAGAATCCAAACAGAAATTCCAGAAATGAAAGAAGCAATAAACCAAAATAAAAGCTCAATTGAAAACATCTCCAACAGAATAGACCATCTGGAAGATAGAACCTCAGACAATGAAGACAAAATATATGTCTTAGAGAAGAATTTAAACCATACAGCAAAACTTGTTAATAATCATGAACATAACATCCAGGAATTATGGGACAGCATAAAAAGACCAAACTTAAGAGTGATTGGCGTAGAGGAAGGGGCAGAGTTTCAAGCCAAAGGAATGAGTAATCTATTTAATGAAATAATTACAGAAAATTTTCCAAGCTTGAGGAATGAGGAAAACCAAGTTCAAGAGGCATACCGAACACCAAACAAACAAAATCTCAACAGAGCCACACCTAGACACATTATAATGAAAATGCCTAATACACTGAACAAGGAGAGAATACTAAAAGCCACAAGAGAAAGGAAGCAAATTACATATAGGGGGAAACCAATCAGATTATGTTCAGATTTTTCAACCCAGACCTTAAAAGCAAGAAGATCCTGGAATAGCATATTTCAAGCTCTGAAAGAAAAGGGATGTCAACCAAGAATCTTATATCCAGCAAAATTGAGCTTTAGATTCGAAGATGAAATAAAAACCTTCCACGACAAGCAAAAGTTAAAAGATTTCACAACTCGAAAGCCAGCACTTCTGAACATCCTGGGCAACATTTTTCATGAAGAAGAAGAGAAAGATGATAACGAAAATCAACAAAGGGAGATATTAAACTAAAGGAAATACCAACCAGAAGAGAAACCAAATCAAGCTAAAGACCATAAGTCAAATAAAAATGGATGGGAATAAAAATCACATCTCAATAATAACCCTGAATGTTAATGGCCTAAACTCGCCAATCAAAAGACACAGATTATCAGAATGGATTAAAAGAAATGACCCAACAATTTGCTGTCTCCAAGAAACACACCTCATAGAAAAAGACATCAACAGACTGAAAGTGAAAGGCTGGGAAAAGTCTTATCACTCACATGGCCGGCGGAAGCAAGCAGGGGTTTCCATTCTCATATCAAATAAGGTAGACTTCAAACCAAAATTAATCAAGAGGGACAAAGATGGATATTTCTTATTACTTAAGGGAACCATCCATCAACAGGATATAACAATCATAAATCTGTATGCCCCAAATAATGGAGCACCTACATTCATCAAACAAACGCTTCTTAAGTTCAAGAGTAAAATAGACCACAACACAGTTATTCTAGGGGACTTCAACACACCTCTCTCACCAATGGATAGATCATCCAAACAAAAGCTAAACAAAGAAACTTTAAGCCTCCTCAAAACAATTAACAATTTAGACCTAACAGACATATATAGAATATTTCATCCCTCAGTAAACGAATACACATTTTTCTCAGCAGCACATGGCTCCTTCTCCAAAATAGACCATATATTATATCACAAGGCAACTCTCAGCAAATATAAAAAAATAGAGATACTACCCTGCATGCTATCGGACCATAAAGGGATGAAATTGGAAATCAACGACAAAACAAGGAATAAGAAAAAACTACTCCATCAACTGGAAGCTAAACAACATGCTACTGAATGAACAAGGGGTTGAAGAAGACATCAAAGAGGAGATCAAAAAATTCCTAGAGGTAAATGAGAACAAAGATACATCATATAGAAATCTCTGGGACACTATGAAGGCAGTAGTAAGAGGAAAATTCATTGCACTGAGTTCATTCCTTAAGAGGAAAAAAAAACCAACAAATAAATGACTTAACATCACACCTCAAAGCATTAGAAAAAGAAGAACAGACCAACACCAAGAGCAGTAGAAGACAGGAAATAATTAAAATCAGAGCAGAAATTAATGAAATTGAGACTAAGGAAACCATTCAAAGAATTGACAAAACTAAAAGTTGGTTCTTTGAAAAAATAAACAAAATTGACAGACCCTTAGCAATGCTAACGAAAAGAAGAAGAGAAAAAACTCAAATTACTAACATTCGTGATGAAAAAGGGAATATCACAACAAACACCTCAGATATACAGAATATAATTAGAAATTACTTTGAAAACTTGTACTCTAATAAAATAGAAAATACTGAATGCATTGACAGATTTCTAGAGTCATATGATTTGCCTAAACTGGATGTGGAGGCTATACATAATTTAAATAGATCAATTACAAGCGAAGAAATAGAAGATGTCATCAAAAAGCTACCAACAAGGAAAAGTCCAGGACCTGATGGGTTTACAGCCGAGTTCTATAAGACTTTCAAAGAAGAACTAATACCAATGCTCTTCAAACTATTTCAAGAAATAGAAAAAGAGGGAGCTCTTCCAGACTCTTTCTATGAGGCCAATATTACATTAATTCCAAAGCCAGGCAAAGACACATCCAAAAAAGAAAACTTCAGGCCCATATCTTTAATGAACATAGATGCAAAAATCCTCAACAAAATCCTGGCAAATCGGATACAAAAACATATCAAAAAGATAGTGCACCACGATCAAGTGGGGTTTATCCCAGGGATGCAAGGCTGGTTCAATATTCGGAAATCAATAAACATAATACATCACATCAATAGACTTAAAGACAAAAATCATATGATCATCTCAATTGACGCAGAAAAAGCATTTGACAAAATACAACACCCCTTTATGTTCAAAACACTAGAAAAACTAGGAATATCAGGAACATATCTTAACATAATAAAAGCTATTTATGCAAGGCCCCGAGCTAACATTATCTTAAATGGAGAAAAATTGAAAGCATTCCCTCTAAAAACTGGAACAAGACAGGGATGTCCCCTTTCACCACTGCTATTTAACATAGTACTGGAAACTCTGGCCAGAGCAATTAGACAGACGAAAGAAATTAAAGGGATCAAGATAGGAAAAGAAGAGCTCAAATTAGCACTATTTGCTGATGACATGATAATCTACCTAGAAGACCCAAAAAACTCTACCAGAAAACTTTTACAACTAGTAAACGAATTTGGCAAAGTTGCAGGATACAAAATCAATACACATAAGTCAAAGGCATTTGTGTACATCAGCGACAAAGACTCCGAAAGGGAAATGATGAAAAATACCCCATTTGCAATAGCATCAAAAAAAAAAATAAAATACCTGGGAATCAACCTAACGAAAGAGGTGAAAGACCTGTATAACGAAAATTATAGAACACTAAAGAAAGAAATTATAGATGAACTCAGAAGATGGAAAGACCTACCTTGCTCTTGGATAGGTAGAATTAATATTGTCAAAATGTCCATACTACCAAAAGCATTATACAGATTTAATGCAATTCCTATCAAAATCCCAATGTCATTCTTCAAAGAAATAGAAATAGCAGTCATGAAATTCATCTGGAAAAATAAGAGACCCAGAATAGCCAAAGCAATCCTGAGCAAGAAAAGTGAAGCAGGGGGCATCACCATACCAGACTTTAAATTATACTATAGAGCAATAGTAACAAAAACAGCATGGTATTGGCACCAAAACAGACTGGTGGACCAATGGTACAGAATTGAGGATACAGAGACTAATACATTTAATTACAGCTATCTTATATTAGACAAAGGTGCCAAAAATGTACAGTGGAGAAAGGATAGCCTCTTCAACAAATGGTGCTGGGAAAACTGGAAATCCATATGCAACAAAATGAAATTAAACCTTTATCTCTCACCATGCACAAAACTCAATTCAAAGTGGATCAAAGACCTAGGAATTAGATCAGAGACAATACACCTAATAGAAGAAAAAGTAAGCTCCAATTTCCAACATGTTGGATTAGGCCCCAAGTTCCTTAATAAGAATCCTGTAGCGCAAGAATTACTACCAAGAATTAATGAATGGGATAGATTTAAACTAAAAAGCTTCTTTTCAGCAAAAGAAACAATCAGTGAGGTGAATAGAGAGCCAACTAATTGGGAACAAATATTTAATACATGCACATCAGATAGAGCACTAATCTCTAGAATATATAAAGAACTCAAAAAACTTTACACTAAAAAAACAAATAACCCAATCAATAAATGGGCTAAGGAATTGAGAAGACACCTCTCAGAAGAAGATATACGATTAATCAACAAATACATGAAAAAATGTTCAACATCGCTGGCAATTAGAGAAATGCAAATCAAAACTACTCTAAGATTTCACTTCACTCCAGTCAGAATGGCAGCCATCAAGAACACAAGCAACAATAAATGTTGGAGAGGATGTGGAGAAAAAGGCACACTCATACATTGCTGGTGGGACTGCAAAATGGTGCAACCGTTATGGAAAGCAGTATGGAGATTTCTTGGAAAACTGGGAATGGAACCATCCTATGACCCAGCCATCCCACTCTTGGGTCTATTCCCAAAGGACTTAAAAACAGCATATTACAGTGACACAGCTATCTCAATGTTTGTAGCTGCACAATTCACAATAGCTAGGTTGTGGAATCAACCTAGATGTCCCTCAGTAAATGAGTGGATTAAGAAAATGTGGTATATACGCACAATGGAATTTTACTCAGCAATAAAAGAAAATAAATTAATGGCATTTGCAGGTAAATGGATGAAGTTGGAAGACATAATGCTAAGTGAAGTTAGTCAGTCTCAAAAATCCAAGTACCAAATGTTCTCTCTTATATAAGGAGGCTATTTCAAAGTATTGTTGGATGGGGTACATAGGAGGATTAGAGGAACACTAGAATGGTCAAGGGAAGGGAGGGTAAGGCAGGGAGCAAGAGGGGAGGGAGGGGGGGAAAAAGGTGGTTGAATGAGACGGATATCATTTTCCTTAATGCATGATTGAAGACCTAAATTGTACGAATATACTTTGTATACAAACAGTTGTATGTAAAAAGATACTAAATATATGCACTATGAGTTGTACATATTAAAAATTATAAAAATAAAAAAGAAAAAAAAACAGATTGTTCTCAGAGGGGGATCTGAGAATTTGCCTTTCTAATGGGTTTTCCTAGTTGGTGCCACTGTTACTGGTGGTGGTCTGGGTACCACACTTTGGGAACCACTGTCTAGTTAGTGCTATTCATTCAGGGGATTTTTTTCAGAAGTTGACAAGGCCAGGCTGCCTACTAGGCAGAGGATGGATTGGGTGCAGAATAAGCCTGAGATTGGAGCTATTAAATGTCCCCAGCTGTTAAAATAGCATGCAGATTGTATCATGGTGTAGAAGAGTCAGATTCCAGAAATATTTAGGTAATAACATTGACAGGATTTAACTACTCACAGCTTGTCATAAATGAGCAACGACTGGGGCAAGATTGTCCAGGATGAATCTCAAGTTTTTAGCATAGGAGACTGGACTAGAATTGGTTTTATTAAGTGAGAGAAGGGAAAAAATTGTCACTGTGTCAGTTGATTTATATGCATTAGAAAGAGCACCAGTTTAGGGGGAAAGTGTTTGTGATATTGGATGAGGACTCTGATGTGTTGGGTCATCCAGAGTCTGAGGCAGAGCTGGGACAAGTGGGCAGTGAGGGATTGCAGAGTCAGTTGAGGTGTTGGAGGGAGGGAGGTTGTTTGCTGCACATTCAGGTAACAGTTTGATACCAAAGTCTAAGGAGTGACCAGAGGGTCTCTACCTTTGGGAAGGTAGAGGTTGGAAGGTAAGGAGGGTAAAAGGTGGATACTGAAAAAGCATGAGGCGTGACTGGCAGAAGCTATTACAGATTATTTTGGAGGTGTAAAATAGTTCCTCAGCAGCAGCAGCTCCATTCCAGAAGCAAGCAGAATAGACTGCCCCAGCTCTGGCAGCACGAGCTCCCTCTGCTGGTCATTCTTGAGCACAGGCAGCGGGGCCGCTTTTGCTGGCTCAGATGGAGGGTTAGGAGTGAGTTTATCAGGACAAACCCTGGCTCTAAAGGCTCATGGGCACATGGAGCAGTAAAATGGGTGCAGAGAGCACTGTGAATGAGTGTCTGGACAGACTGGGGCTAATTGTCTACTTGTTGGTACAACAGCCAAAGTATTTACCGAGTCAAAGAAATTTTGCTCTAGATTATTCACAGGAGACTTTTTTCTTTTTTTAATGTAAAAATATGTTTTATTATGGTAAATTTTGTGTCCTGATGGAAGCTCTTCTGGTATTGAGAAAAGTTCCAGATATTTGGTTGTAGAAATAGTCATTTATACCCAGTTCTTTCACCTTTTTTTTCCCATTATCCATCCCTCGCAGGGCTTTCTTTCAAGCCCTCATTACTGTCCCTTTTGCCTCACATTCTAGCCTGACAGAGGATTAACTCTGGAATAACAGAATCTGCTGTTTAGGAGGTGGTGACCTTTGAGGATGTTACCGTGTACTTCATGCAGATAGAATGGGCTCACCTATCTCCTGCATAGAGGGCCCTGTACAGGGAAGTGATACTGATGAATTATGGGAACTTGACTACCCTGGGTAAGATGATTTTCCTCCTTGAAGTCAGATTCCCATTTTCTTTTTCTTTTTTTCCTTACAGGCTGGGGATATGGTGTGGTTAAGGAGGGTTTGACTCTGGTTTCCTTTTCTAAGTGAGGCTGAGTGAGGCTCTAAGTGACCAACTTCAGAGATTACTGGGTAGGGAGAGGTCTTGGGTCAGCTTGGTACCAGTGCTATCCCCTGTGTAAGAGTGTGTCCATTTTCCAAGAAGCCTGTGCAATAAGCAGTAACAGCAGTTGGCTGGGGAAAGGTGTGATCCCTGCTCTGTGTTTGCAAGTGTCGGCAGGATCTCACCAACTTACCTGCTGCTCTGAAGTATATTTTAGGAAGAGGTCACAAATGCTCTTTCCTATTGATCAGAATCTCTTTGGCTTTTCCCAGTCCTGAGCCCCCCTTCTGAGGGTCTTATTCTTACCAAGATACCTGGGGGTTTCTTTCTTTTGACATGCAGATACAGGGCTGAAAGGTGCCATTTTATTTCCTTTTTGAGGATACCCTGTTCCCAAACTTTACCTGATCTCCCTTCTGGAGAGAGGGGATTTGCCTTGCAAGTGGGCAGCACAAACGATCCCCCTGCAGAGAGGACCAAAGACCTCTGTAAATGTGAGTCAGGTTTAGAACCAACAACTGTAGAATTTTGTGGAGTAGTCTATTTTAAAATAAACCATGCTGGGAATAGATTTCATATTTAACTTATTAGGTAAACTTTCCCCACCAATCTTAACCCTTATCAACATATTACTATTAATTTCATCTCACCTACAATTCTTGAATTCTTTCTAAGTGTCCACATTGCCTACATCAGTGGTCTTCCTTCTTTATATGGGTTGGATTTATTCAAGAGCAGTTTTTGAGCGCTTGCCATTTGCCAACCTATGTTTAACAAGCTCTGGAGGATACATGTTCTGAAGACAGTTGTAAAGAGCTAAATATAGTAAGTGTTGCTGTCAGTATACAGGCAGTGAGCTGTGGAGCACAGCAAAAGGAGGGGTTGAAAGTATGTAACATTCCTTCAGTGGCAGGACCATATGCCCCAAATTTTACAGATTATTGTGATTCTTGGTGGGGAAAATAATTTAGATTATCTGGATAGAGAAAGGAAAAGAAGAACCAGTAAATCATTGCAAAGAACTTTGCAGTTCAACGTGCAGGAGAGTCACTTGGGGAACACATAGAAATGGTTATTTCTGGAGCTCATCTGCAAGTATTTTCTGTCTTTTCTAGTAATCCTTGCAAGAGCATGAGACCTAGGACTCAGAGCCTGAATGGGTCTTTCTATTATTGACTTCTTAGAAACTGGAGCTGGCAGAGTCTGCAGCATACCCTGAGCCCCCTTACATGGCCAGTGGTGTAGGTGAATACAGTTAGTGTGTCTTATCCACCCAGACTCATGTGGAAAATCTAGAATGCAGAGTTTGTGGTAGACCTGAAGGCTCTATCCTGAAGAACTCATGCAAGCAGGGAAGTGGGCAAAGCCAGGACAGGGAACAGGAAATTACAGCACAGGCAAAACAGCATGGAGTGGGAGCAGTGACCCCCACAATGAACTTGCCACTACTTCCATAGGCCTGCCAGGGCTGTTTGTCAAAATATTAACTTGATGTAGGATGTGGTTTGATTGGACTAATGGGAAATGAAGGCATAAAGTCCCCTTTCACTATTATTTATTAGGCACTAATTTTTGAGTGAGTAAATTGTGTAGGAGTTTAGTGATGACACAAAAATGGAGTGGGAAGCTAAGTTGGATGTAAAATTGACGGCCATAAATTGGGAGAGTTGAGATAACTTTGGGGAATATGACATAGGGGAAACTTTTTAAATTCATAGACTTTAGATCCGAGTGCAGAGTGTGAGGTTCCCCTAGAACCCTTATATGGCTGTAGCAAGCCATTGGGAAGGCAGGTGTGGAATCTGGGATAAATGTCAAGTCTGAAAGTAAAGATGGAAGTGTACTCTGTCAGAGTGGGGTTGAACTTTACTCCAGAGAGAACAAAGAGCTAAATCTTACATAGTAAAGAATAATTGAATTTTACAGGGAAGAGAAAGCAATCAGGCAGTCAGAGCACTTGCCATTTACCAACCTTTGTTTAACAAGCTTCAGAGCTTGTTAAATGCTCTTATTTCTGGTATAATTTTCAGGTGGCATTTGCATTTTTTATTTGTTTTGTCAGATACTCAGACCCACATTGACAGTGAGTCCACATTAACACAAGAAATTTCTGAAGGGAGAGACATGATGATATCACATGGACGGATGAACAGTGTCTTTCAGGGAACTGACATTGCAGAAACACGTGAAGTGGGGAAACACCAGGAAACTCCCACAGTGAAAAATAATAAAGGAAATGTCCCAAAAACCCACTATGTGAAGAAGTCCTTCAGATGTGAGGAGTGTGGGAAATGCTTTAGCTATTTTCCCTACTATGTTAGATACCAGAGTACTCACATTGGGGATAAGCCCTTTGAGTGTAATGAGTGTGGGAAGGCCTTTAATGGCAATTCCTCATTAATTCAGCATCAGAGAATCCACACTGGAGAGAAACCCTATCAGTGTGAGAAGTGTAGGAGAGCCTGCAATGACAATGCAAATATGATCTGGCACCAGAGACTCCATAGTAGGGGCAGATCCTATCACTGTACAGTGTGGACATGGCTTCCCCGGTAGTTCCGAGTTTGTTACACAGCAGAGAATCCTCCCTGGGAGAAACCCTATGATGCAGTGAGTGTGGGAAAGCTTTTGTTGGTAATTCACCACTAATTAGGCGTCAGAAAATCCACACTGAAGAGAAACTTTATGACTATAATGAGTGTGGCAAGAGCTTCAGAATGATTTCCAATTTTAGACAACATCAGCGTTATTCACACAGGGGAAAATCCTTATTCTTGTACAGTATGCAGGCAAGCCTTCAGTTTTCCTATAAAACTGACTGAGCACCAGAGAATTCACAGTGAAGAAAAACCCTTTGACTGTGTAGATTGTGCTCAGGAACAATTAAAAAGTCATCTAGGAATTTATATTCAGGCATCTTCTTATGTATGTGATGAGTGTGGGAAAGTCTTTGCTAGTAAAAGAAATCTTCAGCATCAAAGAATCCATACTGGAAAGAAGCCCTAGGAGTATAGCAAGTATAAAAAACCCTTCAGGGCTTCTTCCCAGTCAGGTCATGATGAGCATGTCCACTCTGGAGAGAAGCCTATACTGGATCTCTGCCATTCTGGCCTCCCAGAATATTTTACTCTCTCCTACTGGTAATAGTGCACTAAGTTTCCTTTTGGAGTTCACCTTTCACTCAGCAGTGGAATGTGTGCCCAGAGGCCTGGCTCAGCTTCACCTTCCTTCTTATCAGCCTACAGTATTGGTTTATATGTCAGTAGTTGACCCAAGATGGTCCAATGAGAGCCCCAGGACTAGGCAAGAGCTAAGAAGAAGAAATATTCTTCTTTCATTGGCTTTTAAGCTAACTGAGCTTCTGGATTCCTTGGAGGATGAAATAAAGCCAACAAAGCAAAAAAGAGACCCTGAGAATTCAAGAGTCTTCGAATCTTAAAGATATTGTTTGAACAATCATGTCTAAGCTAGAAAAGTATGGTTTTTGAAATTCCAGTAAACAATAAGTTCTACTTTTTTTTTTGATAAGGCAAATATGAGTTATACTTTTTAAAACTTGGAATAGAATTTTGACTTACACAGACCCTTATCAGGGCAACAAGTATCTGAAAAGTCTTCAGGGATAACATATTTGATGATGGAGAAATGGAAATGTTTTATGTGTATAAAACATGGGAAAGTATTTAATTACAGTCCTGGAAGCTCACATCCTAGATTATAACGAGATTAGAAAACCCATGTAACAATGGGGAGCCCAAACTACATCAGGACAATGCCAGTGGGCAGAAGTGCTAACAACTGAAACTTGGTAACAAAAATTTCAGTGTCATTACAAAACTGTCTTCATCAGCAAATCCACTTTCAAGAAATGTGGAACAAAAAGCGTTTACTCATTTCCTTTTCTTTCTTTCTTTTTTAAGGCGCCAGGGATCAAATCCAGGGCTTTGTCCATGCTAGGCAAGTGCTCTACCACTAAGCCACATCCCCAGTCCATGCCTTCACTCTTAAAGCTTTCATTTTCTGTTTACTCAGTTTTTATTTGGAATGGATGCTGTTATAGACATTATATTGGTAAATCTAGGGGTATCATTTTTTTTATCAGTTTAATGTCTAGAATAGAATCCCTGCTCTGCCCTTTGATCTGGCTAGTAGGCCAAGGAAATGCTCTGGGTCTCAGTCATAAGACAACAGCAGGGATGTTTCTGTAAGAAGACAAAGAGCTGACCCATTTTTTTGGATAGTGAATGTAATCTTCACCTTTTTGTCCTTCCATGTGCCACCCATTGTTATAGTCACCACATCCACTTCAAACTGCTCCCTGAAATCTAGCACCTGGGTGTCCTCACTGCCTCTTCCTTGTGTGCCAGCAGTTGGATGAGAAACTGTATCACATGATTGGACTGACCAGTGAATAGACTATGTGGATCATTGTTTAAGCAAACATGTTTTTAAGTTGAAGTATAAACACACACACAAAATGCACAAGTTATAGTTAAACAACTTGAATTTTTATGAAGAATATAGTCTTATAATTGCCAAGATTGACAAATAGAACATTTTAATACCTTGAAAATCTCCTTGAACCTCATTATAGTCATTACTTATATCTGACCATATCACTCTTCTGATATCACCCCAAATTATTTAGTCTATGGTACTTCTACCTAAGTGAAGTCATCGGTATAGATAAGCTTTCATTGCTGCATAGTATTCCATTACACAAATATTACATAATTTATCATTTACTGTTGGTGAGCATTTGGATTTTTTCAGGGGAAATCATTTTTTAGGGTAGAAATCTAAAAGTCACCAGAAAATAAACTGGTTAAATAACTGTGGTCAGGAACTGTTAGTTTCACATGCTGCCCCCTCAGCTACAGCTATCCTTTAGTAAATAATAATAGTAATGATTTTGGCACTTACCATGTGCCAGGCATTTCCCTAAACTAAACATACTTATGCTTGCTATTAGAGACAATTTTATGAAGGTGCTGTCATTAGCTCCATGCTTTAGTTGAGGAAATTGATTAATCTGGTTGCCTAGGGACATAGTAGCTGACAAGGGATTCACATCCAGGTAGCCTGGTTTCAGAGTTCATGTTCTAACCATTGCACAGTATTTTCCTATAGAGATTGGATATCAAGTCGTACACCTGTGTCTCAGTAACAGAAGTAGGCAGAGTATCAGGATGGATCAAGTCAAGGCAGGGAGGTTATGCTTGGCTTCTTGGGATGAGAACTGGATGGGGAATGGACATCAGTAAGGAAAAGCACCAGGTGAGGTACCTGGCATGTGTAGACAGTTTCTTCATATAGATGTTGTGAGAGTAGCTTGCTTCTAGGAGGCAGTGGGCCTGGTTCTCAGGGCCTCCTCTCTTAGTGGCTGTGGGTCCTCATATCTGGATAACTATTTCACATATCTCTACTTTTCTCAAAATTTCAGGACTACATCTCCTTCCTGGACTAACAAATTGCTTCCCTGGTGGTCTCCCTACATCTGCTCTTTGATCTGTCCAGTCTTCTGCCAAATAACCAGAATGTGCTTTTAAAAACATGAGATATATCATGACATGCTTGGGATTGAAACATTTCAGTGGCTTCCCATTGCACTTAGAATAGAACAGATTCTCAACTGGAATCTTTTAGCTAGATACAGAGGAATGAGAGTTATGGCCACTCTTCAACATGGCCTGAAAAGCTCTGTATGATAGAATGTACCACTTCTTCCCTCTACCCATAACATGTTGATCTTTCTTCCATTTTTGGGCCTACACATTTTATTCTTCCTATCTGGAATGCTTACAGTGATGTATTTATTCAGCTGTTGATTTATTTGAAGTTTATATTTTCTACTGCACTCTATGTTCTACAAAGGTTGTAATCCATAAGCTTTGTTTTCCCTCATTAAATGGATGTAATTATACTTTCTGTACCTTCTTCAGGATGATGTGAACAAAATATTACAAAATAAACATGAAAGTGTCTGATAATTAGTAAAGTAAAACTCAGATGAGAGATGTTTTCATGGTTAAAAACACCTGAATATAAGCTAATTCAGGAAGTTTAGAGTGGCTGATTAAGCAATCAGAACATATGAAGTTTCCAATTGTATTACACTCTTACCATGTTTAACTGTATTGAGGTAACTTATTATTAGCAACAAGAACTTTATCTAGTGACTGTCTTTTTAATGGTTCAAAGTCAAATAACTCATGTTTATGGAAATCTCTTAAGGTGTAAGAAAACTTCCCAGGAGAGTCTCCCATTACCATTTGCATCCACAATAAATTCTCATCCTTGTAATTCTCTGTATTTTGAGCCAAGGTGATAGGCAAAGAGAAGGATGAACTGGTGTACTTGTGATATATGCCAGGTTCTGGCCAACCAAGTTCAAAAAAGAAATAGTATGAGAGAAGCATGTGTCAGGCAGCCAGCAGCAGGGTGGAGAGCAAGGTTCTGAGTCCAGACTCAGGACCCTTGGAGAGCTCCAGAAACATTGGGGTTAGGTGGAGTTAGTACCTTGGACAGCACCACAGTCTCATTTACCTCTTTAGGGCCAACCCCCTCCCCACCCTTGTACTTGGACAGCACTAAAAAACACATTTATGGGGGTGTTGAGGCACTGATGATTTCCTAGGGCTTTTGAATCCTGTGTTACTGGTGATTATAATTCCCTAAAACCATCACTCTTTTAGAAAACTTTTTATGACAAAAAGGGAGTTGGGATTCTTTCTCTGTATTCAGGGGACTTCAGCATCTGAGCTGCCAAGTGGACACCCTTGGAAGCCCTGTGGGATTGGGACCCATGACCACTGTGTTATACTGGAGGCCAACATCTCTCAAGTGAGGGGGAAATGTGTGATGATACCTGGTTGTGCTGTGTGGGGAAGGATGATTAGTGTCTTCCTAGGTACCTACGAGAATCAAGCTGTTAGATGATGCCTATGGGAAAGGAGGTATGCTGTATTTATTTTGAGGCAGGCTATTTGATTCACATTCATACCATCTCCTCCCCTGTTAACGTTGTTTCAGAAACAGTGAATTTCCTTTGCTCTCTCTGACAAAAGCCTTCTGAACTTGGTCATTATTAGCAAGTTTCTGTGAAGTTAGGCAAACTAAACTTCGGAGGAAGTTTGGTACTGCAGCCTCTTTCTCCAAGTTATGATAATGTCATATTTGCAAACTTATGAATTGTTTCTTTTTCTTTTTTTAATATTTATTTGCTTTAGTTGTACACAATGCGTTTATTTTTACATGGTGTTGAGAATCGAACCCAGGCCACACACATGCTAGGCAAGTGCTCTACTGCTGAGCCACAACCCAAGCCCATGAATTGTTTCTTTATTGACAAATACAGAAGGGTGATCAGATCCACAAGTAAGGAAAAGAAGAATTTAACATCAATTTAGCAACTACTAAATCCAGGGCCCATAATTATGTACTGTAAATGAAATAATCTGCCAGGTGCAATAGCACATGCCTGTAATTCCAGTGGCTCAGGAGGGTGAGGCAGGAGGATCATGAGTTCAAAGCCAGCCTCAGCAATTTAGTGAGGCCCTAAGCAACTTAGCAAGACCCTGTCTCAAAAAATAAAAAATGGCTGTGAGGATGTTGCTCAGTGGTTAAGCGCTGCTGGGTTCAATCCCTGATACTAAAGATTTATCTATTTATCTATCTATCTTACAATTATGCACTAGTTCCTCATTTTTTGGATGAACAAATGGAGTTTCAGAAAGGCTAAGTGTTGCCCACAGTCTCAGCTAGTAATTGAAGAAGCCAGGACTTGATCGTCCTGCACATTTTTTAAAAAAAATTTATTTATTTGCTTTAGTTGCACACAATGCATTTATTTTTACGTGGTGGGATTGAACCTGGGCCACACACATACTAGGTGAGCACTCTACCGCTGAGCCACAACCCCAGCCCAGCACATTTGTTTTTAACTTCCTTTCCTTTATTTTTTTGTATATTTTCTATTGCTATGTCTTCCCATTCACTAATCTTTTTATACTGCAATATCAGATATGTTCTAAATCCCATCCAGCAGATTTTTCATTGCATGCTAGCTTTTTATCTCTATAAATTTTATTTAGGTCTTTTTTTTAATATCTCCCATGTCTCCATTTATATTTTGAATATGTGAGATGAAGTTATAATGATTTTAAACACCATTATGACCTAATTCTATAGCAACTATTTCAGAATCTACCAGGATTCATTTTTAATTTAATTTTTTGATTATGAGTTGCTGGTCCAAGTAGGTAATATTAATTTGAACTCTGTACTCAGTGACACAGACTATAATTACACAATCTCAGAGGACATTTACATGACTACTACAAAGCTTAAGCAAAGACCACAAGCTTCTTTGTTATGTTTCTTTGATCATGAGAAGATTTCTTGTAATTTATCCTTTCATGAGTCCAGGCATCTGGCTGGTCATATGTCTGTGAGAAGCCTCAACTACTACTCCTTGCTTCATTCAGGACTTCCAGATGTTATAAGTTAGCTTATTCAGAGATCAAAACTTAGAAATTTATGTTGGTTGAAACACCTGATCATCTGATTTTAATTTCTTGTTCATTTTTTGTGTCTGGCTATACTTTCCTGTGAGCTAAGTATTTAAAAATAATGTATAACTTGTACTAGATGCTAATTATATCATTCCTAAATTTTATTCATATCTTATAAACACCTAACTTTTTTTCTAGACAAACTTTAAAATCATTTTTATAAGTTTTAAAACAAATACTGTTAGGGTTTTATTTAATATAACATTGGACTTATATACTAAATCAAGAAATACACCCTTCCTATTGAAAAAATTATCATGCCTTTCCATTTTTATTTAAAATTTTCTTTGGGGCTGGGGTTGTGGCTCAGCGGTAGAGCACTCGCCTAGCACGTGCACGGCCCGGGTTTAATCCTCAGCACCATGTAAAAATAAAAATGCATTGTGTACAACTAAAGCAAATAAATAAATATTTTAAAAAAGAATTTAAAATTTTCTTCATTTATGTCTTAAATATTAATTATTAAAATTACTCCTATATATCTTTGGTTGCTTTGTGCATAAGACCTTGCCTACCCTAGTATATTTCTCCACATAATAGATGAATGATTTCCACAAAGTAGATTCAGTTGATCCTTTATTAATAAGTAAATGATTTTTTTCTTCATATTGAAACTTTGAACTCCTGGAATGCACTCCAATCAAACTTATTATTTTGCCACAATTTTCAAGAGGAGAAGCAAGCATGACTATCTTTACTTTGTCATATTAAAACTGAAAGCATAACTATTTTATTTATTTATTTTTTTTTTGTGGTACTGGGGATTGAACTCAGGGTCACTCAACCACTGGGCCACATCCCCAGCCCCTTTTTTGTATTTTTATTAGAGACAGGGTCTCCCTGAGTTGCTAAGTGCCTCGCCCTTCCTGAGGCTGGCTTTGAACTCGTGATCCTCCTGCCTCAGCCTCCCAAAGTCCTGGGATTACAGGCGTGCGCCACCGCGCCCGGCGCATAACTATTTTTAAATGTGAGAAAACTGTCAGTTTTCTCTAGTGGTTGAGAAGGAAAGATTTTCTGGAGGCCTTGGGACTGTGGGGAAAAAAGGTATAAGAAGGAAGACTCAGACCTTAGCAGGAGAGAGCTAAACAAACATGACTGCAAGCCCAGCATAGAAATTGACTTCCAGAATGCTCCAAGCATGAAAGTCAGCTTAGATTTTTAACTGTTAGGTTGTATGCTTTCCCATCATTCCTCATTGCTGTGGTACTAGTTAGGCTATGATATTGGGAATTAATTTGAAGGACCCAGGTAAATGTGTTTTTAAACTAATGAAAGTTTATTTCTCTCTTGTATATTATCATATATTATCTGGAATTAAGTAGTCTAAGGCCAATATAGCAGCTCTGTCATTCTCAGGGCCATGCCCTCATCCTCCTGGTCCAAGATGCTCAGCCTTAACAACATTCTATCTGGTTGATGGAGGTATGCAACCAGGGAGGGCATGTCCTCATATTTGAGGACATAACATTAGTTTTTCTTCAGTTTATTTGATTGAGTCAGCCATATGGACACACTTTGCTTTCAAGAATGCTGGGGAATATGTGCTTTTTTTCTGGATTTTCATGTGCTTTATTAGAGACTCTATTATTACATAATAAGGGAAGAATAGAGGTTGACAGACAGCAGTTTCCACCTCTCCAGACCTACCACAGAGATTTGTAACTTGAATTGCATCTGTTCTATCACTCTTAAGAGTAGGAGTCTTGTAGTTATTTAGGGGACCTTATCACATTATCTGTAAAATTAGGTGACTGGTTTATAATCAAGCTCTTTGGGGACAGTGTTTTTTGTTTATGTTGTAATTTCCTAAGACTTTCCTATTTATTTTCAATAAGCCTTCACTCCTACCTAAAGGTATGATTTCTGAGTCTAAGAAGAAGGGAAAGCCAGTACCTATTGCCAATAGCAATGTGATACCCAGTATTGGTCTGCCCAACTACAGGTGACATTTTTCTGTCTGAATGAGAGAAGCCATGCACCTGCAGCTTTACTACGATACAGGTAGGTTCTTGACGCCCCTCACAGGACCTGATTCCTATTTTCCCAGAACCCTTAAGGAGTAACCACCTTCGCGGGTCAGACTCGAGAGGTCGGGGGTAAGGGAGAAGGCCTGCACTGCGCAGACAGGACTCCTGCCGTGCTGGGCTGGGAGGAAACACCACCGACACGCAGAGCCGGATACTCCCTAGAGAGGCTCGGCGCGCCTGGTGACGCACTTCCTGTCGCGCCGCGGAGCAATCCGCTGCGGAGGTGAGAGTGGGCCCGCAGGCTTGGTGGGTGCTGCCCTGGTCCAAAGCTCTGGGCGCTTGTGGCGGGCCCTTACACCGCGGGTGGTATTGGGTTTCCCGCAGCCAGCCGGGCCCTGGAGGCCGATCCTGGGAGAGGGAGCCGGACGGCGGCCAGGGGTCCTCTTCCTCCTCGACTCCTGCTTCGGAGTTGGTGGTCAAATATGTACCGTCCGGTGAAAGGCGAAGCCAGTGTTTCAACCACAGCCACCGGGGCCCAAGCAGTAGCACTTAATCTGTTCGGGGAGAAAGTGTGGGTGCATCCATCGAGTGGAATACTTGCGGTTTGAAGGGGCCCAAGGAGGTCGTGTAGGGACTTTTGCTTAAATGAGTTTCAAATTTGGACTGCACGCTCCCTGGCTCCTGACATGGGGTCATGAATTAGGGCCGAGAGGGAACAGAAAAAAACAGAACCTCTCCCAGCCACCCGGGAGCAGAAGCAGCCTTTTGGAGGGCACTGACTCCTAGAGCTAGGTCAGTTTCCGAAGGTAACAGGGCGCTACTTCTCTTGGGCTATGGAGTAACAATGACCTGGGCATGACTTCTACAGTGTAATTACGAATTTGCTTAGTTCTAGAATACGAATAAAATAGTTATAGAATTGCTAATCCATAACCCCAGTGAAAACAAATTTACTTCGTAGAGCACAGTATTTGAAAACAGCTGTTTGTCTTTAGCCTTATAGTATTTAGTCAAAATACTGTTTTCCAGAGTTGCTTAGCTCTTGTTCTTTCCCACTTTTTCACCGTGGTTATGTTATTCAATTGTTGTATAGTTAGGCTCATTTGTTGTTGTTTGCATTCCATTTTGGAACTTCACCTTCAACCCATTCTGATGGTGGTGTGTGTGTGTGTGTGTGTGTGTGTGTTCAAGAATATATTTACATATGGGTATATATAGTAGCAAAATGAGCACCCATGGACACACCACCCGATTAAGAAAGAACAGTGCCAGTGCTGCTGCATCTATCAGTGTGCTTCTCACCCACCTCCCAGCCTCCTACTTCAGAGGTAACATCTATCTTGAATTTTGAGTTATCATATCCTGTTTTAAAAATTTCATCACACACGTCTTTTTTTTTTGTTTATTTGCAAGCTTTATATAAATGGCATTATAGTGTCTGTAGTCATCTCATACTTGCATAATTCAGTATTCTATTCCTAAATCCATTCATGTTATGTGTAGCTGCTGGGTAATGTTCCATTGTGAAATGATATGAAAACTTGTTGGTGTCAATGGACATGTGGGTTCTTTTCAGTTTTTTTTTTTTTTTTTTTTTTTTTAATGAAGGAGTGCCTATAGTGAATATTTTTTTTACATATCTCTTACATATAGGTGTCTCTAGGGTATATGTTTTTAAAATGAAGAATGAATGTTGGAATTTTTTACATACTTTTTTGTTTTTGGTACTGGGGATTGAACACAGAAGTGCTTGACCACTTGGGCACATCCCCAGTCTTTTTTTTTTTTTTTTTTTTTTTTTTTGTATTTTTTATTAGAGACAGGGTCTCCCTGAGTTGCTGAGTGCCTCACCATTGCTGAGGCTGGCTTTGAACTCGCGATCCTCCTGCCTCAGCCTCCCAAAAGTGCTGGGATTACAGGCGTGCACCACCACGCCTGGCCCATACATACTTTTTAAATGGACACTATGTTTATCTTTCTTTGGCTTATTAGTGTAGAAAAGAAATGGTAGAGTTGACTTATTAGATTCAAATGGAGTTATATATCCTTCCATCATAGAATAAGTTTTCCTTCTTTTTATATAACTTTATTTAATATTTACTTATTTTAATGTGGTGTTGAGGATCAAACTGAGTGCCTCACACGTGCTAGGCAGGCACTCCACCACTGAGCCACAACCTCAGCCCTAGTTTTCCTTTTAAACACCATAAAATACGTTAAAAAATAGACACTTAAGCCATTCTTAAAAATCTGCAAAGTATAAATTAATAGATAAGGTTATTTAAAACATGCAATAAATCTAAAATTTATGAACAAAGGAAAAAATAAGCAATACTATTGTTAGATCAGAGACAAAACAGAGTTGCTGACTGGCTATAAAATAGTAATTAATATGTGAAATTTAAAAATCTTTGGACTGTGGCTAACATTCCAGAGGAAAATTTGTGGCCTTATAGACCCTACTTGCCAAAAAAGAAAGAATGAAAATAATGAATAAACCATGAAACTTCAGAAAGGTGGGTGAAAAAAGTTGTAGTCTAGCTTCTTCCAAAAGGAGAATATGGGACAAAGATTTGTGTGTAGGAATTTATTTAGGAATTTATTCAGGAATATTGTGAGAGGGACAGTGTATAACAAGAGGAGTAAACAGAAGGGAAATCCTGTTAAAAGAAAAACTTGCGGTGCAGTGCCACATACCTATAATCTCAACAGCTTGTAAGGCTGACGCAGGAGGATTGCAAGTTTGAGACCAGTCTTAGAAACTTAGTGAGACCCTGTCTCAAAATGAAAAGATGAAAAGGGCTGAGCATGTAGTTCAGTTAAGAGCAACCTTAGGTTCTGTTCCCAGTATCAAATAAATAAAATAAGCAGGATAAAAATAAATAAAAAAGAAAAGCTTTAGACAAATTTAACCAAGTTCACTTATTTTTTTAAAAAATATTTATTTGTTTTAGTTGTACATAATACCTTTTGTTTTTACATGGTGCTGAGGATTGAACCCGGGCCGTGCACGTGCTAGGCGAGCACTCTACCACTGAGCCACAACCCCAGCCCCCCAAGTTCACTTATGATTTGATAATTAGATACACCCTAGAACCAGGGCAGGTTCAGGAATACTGTGGGGTCTTAACATGGCTAGATAGCACTTACAAACAGAAAAAGGGAAGTGCCATACAGAAATGGCACAAGTTCAGTTTGTTAGTACCTGGAGTTTGCCTTATTTGAACCTGGCTTGATTGAAGCTCAGCCATTGGCCAAGACTTAGCTATAGCTGGTATGGTGGTGCACAACTGTAATCCCAGTGACAGCTAAAGCTGAGGCAGGAGGTTCAAGGCCAGCTTCAACAATTTAGTAAGGCTCTAAGGAACTTAGTGAGACCCTGTCACAAAATAAAAAAGGGCTGGGGATATGGCTTAATGGTTAAGTGTCCCTGGGTTCAATCCCTGGTACTTAAAAAAAAAAAGAAAAAAAAGGACTCAGCTATATATTACAAAGACAAATTTATAAGATAAGTTGGATTTTCAGTTTATGTTCTTAATTAGGTTGCAACTTTATATATAGAAGGACTCAAGTATGTGAGTAGGGGGCTTTCTTAAGCCAAATTAATTGAACATACCAACACAAGGCTGCATTGCCAAAGTCAATTCTTCACAGGCTGTCTTGCAAAGGAGCTCCGTCTTTGAGGAGCCTCAGGTGTCTTCAGGTGTTATCTTCCCTGTACAATAGGTCCCAACAGGTGTCCCATAGAGGCATCAGAGGACCTTAGGGCAGGAACCAGGCTAAATGGTATAGGTCTTTTCAGAGGCAGGTTGTAGCTTCACAGAGGTGTTCAGTGCTTCCATGGAACTTCAGAGATCCATGACTTTGTAATCAGAATGCTGGACAGTGTGAGAAGGCAGTCTAGTACCTCACTTCCAGCCCAGCTTCCTCAAGGAATCCTGGGCTATGCAGGAAGCTAACTGCCAAGACCTCCATGGAAGCCCTAGAATTCTGGAGGACCCTCAGATATCTCAGGGAATGGGCAGATGTCAGGCAGCAGCTGTTCCTTTCTCCAGGTGCCTTCCCAGAGCCTGACTTCCTAGGACTGGGACTGTAGCCCAGCCATCTTTGATTCTCTTACAATGTAATCAAGATAGTGCTTGTTTAGAGAAAGAGAAATGAGTCAAAGAGCATAGTAACGTTCTGTCTTGAACTGAATTGTTGATAGATGAATCTTTGTTTTATTATTCTTTTAGACTGCATGTACTTTATATACTCTTCTGTATGATATTTGTCAGAATTATAAAATCCTAGGGTTCCTGGAAGTGAGCTTCAGTGTCCTAGCTGGGAGGCGTCCTGGGTACTGAGCCAGGGAGCAGATCACTCCCTTTTTCCTGGACAACTCCTGTTCATGCTCCTGTCTAGATGCTGGCTGCCTGTGCCTCAGATCTTCTCTGAAGGGCTGTGTTGATCCTGGTGGATGGTGACTTGCCTCACATTTTCTCTGTTTCTCCTCAGCTGCAGCCCTTCTCTGAGAGGAATACCAGGTGATGGCAGCCATGCTCCTGACAGCCTTGCCCCAGGTGAGCTGTGGGTTCTTCAAATCTTCCTCTAGCAGTTTCAGATTGAGGAGAACTGAGAAGGGAGCTGGTGAGGCTTGGCATGAAAACTGCTTCTGCCTGGGAGACTGGAACTTCTGGGAAAGGTGGTGCAGAGGTGGGGCAGCAGAGACTGGGATAGTGACTAGTGGAGGCAACAGGGAAGCCCATAAGGCAGAGTGTGGTCCTTTGCATACCACAGGGTCCCTGTTTCTCCATACAGGAGCATTCCCAGCAGCGGGCTCTGGGTGATTGGGGCTATGGAAGCCACATGTGGGATACTCTATGCACTGATGTGAATGGAGGAGAATTGCACAGGTTTGGGATTCTCAACAGCAGGGGTATCAAGAAAGAGGAAGAGCAGGACCAGATCCATGAGAAAGATGCTGTGCTTCTAATTAGGGGGAAAGGAGATGACGATGGGAGTGGGACAAAGGGAGGGGAAAGACAGGGAGTCTTGTAGAAGAGAGTGTCCTTGTGAAGCTTTCAGGGTTTGGGGTTCAGTGGTTTAGACTTAAGTTCTCTGAAAAGAGCTCTTGACCTTTTCCCTGCAAAATAAATAAATAAATGAATAAATAGACCTATGAACCAAAATTTCCAAACACTTTTCAGGGACTTTGCAGATCTCCTGAAGCTCATCCATGGACTTCTGTAGACTCCAGAACTCCATAGTCCCAGTAACATGGTTTGAGGCTTACTGTGTTGCAAGCTCTGAATGGTGCCCCTTGCATGGACCATTAAGTCCTGATATCCACATCCTATGCCACGTGCTGTGTTGTACTCATTCTACCAAAAAGACATGGAGGCAAAGGGGAGTGAGGTGCCCAAGGTCACAAGAGTTATTGTGTGATTTGAAACTGTCCAGCCACATGACAGCTGTGGAACCAGTCATGTTAACTTAATCAGACTTGTGACAGTCACGTATAAAATAATTTCCAGGGGAGATTCAAAAGCAAGGTGACCATTCCAGAACAAGTCCCACTGGCCCCAGGGAATATGGGCTTTATCAAGGAAAGTTGTTTAAGAGGTGGGGCCCTGTTAAATAGTAATGTTAGAGACATAAAAGTCTTTAGGATATAGAAAGTCAAAGGGTTGGAAAATGAATAGAGAAGAGGAAGAGTCAGGAACAACCCATTTTTCTACCTGATGTTTCCTTTGTGGATGATGTTGACACTAGGAATGAGGTCAGGAGGAGCTGCCAGTTTGCTGGGAGAAAGGGTGATGGTAGCATATAGGAGGGCCTTTATTATTGTGCAGAGAAGTTACTTGACCTATTTGAGGTCACACATGGAGGACTCACAGACACACTTAGGAATTGGACTAGAGTTGTTGGTAGGTGGAGGTCTGCAGGACCAAGAAGACAAATCCCAGCAGAAGGGAGTTGAGAGGCAGATCCCACCAGTGAGTCCTCAAGGTTGTAACAGAAGGCTGGGGTGGGTGGAGGGAGAACCAACCAGGGACTGCAGCTGCTCAGAAGGGACCTAGGAGTGACATGCAGCATCAGCCCTAGCAGGAACTTGTGCTGACCACATAGCTTAGTGACAAAAAGAGAGACCAGAAGGGTGGCAGAGCAGCTAGGAAACAGGAATGGTGGTTTCCCTTCTTTCCTGAACATTTTTGGAGAAACACTGAAGTTTTGATGGAAGTTGGAAAGGATGGAACTTGAAAGGGAGGGGTAACCAGAAAATGCTGGTGAGACCCCTGCCCCACGTAGCACTGAGTCTCCCTGCTGGCAGTGCCAGAGAAAATGCCACAGAGCCCCTGGTTAGGGGGTCTGTGATGGGAGTACCTGGCAGATGAGATGGAAGCAAAAACTGTTCTAAAAGAGCAGAGTTGCTTTGGGGGAATTTGCTTATGGGAAACATTTTATTTTAGCCTAGCTTATGTTATCTTTTATAAGCATAAAAAAAATGGCATAAGGTTTCTGTGCCATGAGAGAAGATGGATAGGCCATGGTTACTTTCCTGGTACTTTTTCTCAAATCTTCCTTGTTATTAATAGTGTATTCTTCACAAGCTCCCTCCCCAAACCCTTATACTGCCCTCTGCCCCTCACTTAGGGCCTGAGCCATGGAATTGGCCCTAGGGCAGCAGGAACCTGTTGTTTCAGAAGTCGGTGACCTTTGAGGATGTGGCTGTGTACTTCACTCAGACGGAATGGAATGGCCTGTCCCCTGCACAGAGGGCCCTGTACAGGGATGTGATGCTGGAGAACTATGGGAATATGGCCTCCCTGGGTAAGGCCTCTCTCTCTTGGACTCAGACTCTGCCATTTGGGGATTCCTGGTTCCCTTGTCCCTGACAGGTTGTGGTGGGGCACCTGGTAGTCTTTTACTGAGTGGGCACCCCAGGGCTATTTCTATTCTCCTTTAGGGGATTACTGGGAAGACCAAACCTCAAGCTCTCTTTAGACCAACATAGGATTTTTAGGTTGTATACATTGATTTATTCTGTGGAAGCTGTGTTTTGAACACAGCAAAAAATTAATTACTTCCTGTTCCATGGTGGCATCTTCAGGTTTTCCCTCATATTAAAGTGGTAACCCTTTGGTCCAAATATCGTAGCTTGCTCTGCCTGAGATCTGGGCCAACAGTCTGGGCCTTTCCCAAGTCTTCCCACATCCCTTCCAAATCCCTTCCAAAGTTCTGGCGCTTCTCATCCCCTGCCCCCCCACCCCCCCACCCCCGCACCATTCCCAGGCTCTATCTTCCTCATTGCAGAGGCAATGCAAGAAGAGGTTTGGGAACTCACGTATGGGAAATAATTTATGTCACTCCTATTTCCTTCTTCCAAACCAGGATTTCCACTTCTCAAACCTGCTATGATCTCACTACTGGAAGGAGGAGGTAAGTTTGTGGGCCCTTCTTCACTGGCCACTGGAACTAGAATAGGCCTCCAGCGCCTCTGGACTGATAATGGAGGCACATATTGCCCAACATCATATAAACATGCTGCATTTATTGGCCAGCCCTACAGAGTAAAGTTTAAATAGGTTTGATTTTTTGTTTTGTCTTGTTTTGTTTTAGTGCTGAGGATCAAATCCAGGGTCTTGGAAATAAATTTTTGATGATTTATGGAGCTAGGTCTATTCTGTCTGTTTTCATAAATTTGCATATCTAATTCTAACAACAGATATTTTTTTCAAGTGCCTTGTTTTCTTTTCAATCCTAATTTTGGAATCCCATCTTTCTCAGACAAAATTAATTAATTTTGAGAGTCCTTGCCATTAAGTATTTTCCACTTAATGTGGTGGATATAAAATTAATAGATTTTTCACACAGAAAGGCAGAAGTGGCTAAAAGCATGGTCTTTAGAATAGACTTCCCCAAGGTCCCATCCCCATTGTACTATTTCCTAGTTGTGTGACTTTGAGAAGGCCAGTTATTTGAGATCTCTAAGATTCACTTATTTCATCTCTGAAAACAGGACATAATAAAAGGAGATAGGATTGCTAGTCTTGTGGGTTGAGGATTAAATGTGTTAATACATATCAAGCGCCTAGTATAGTGTGTGCTTAATTAAATATTTTTTATTTTGGGGCCTGGGGAGAGAGAGCTATACATAATGGAAGAAAAGAGTTCCTTCTCAAATGTTGATGTGTGAATGAAACACTTAAGGTGTGTTACAAATATACATATTTTGAGGGAGTTGGTCTTGGGGCAGAGCCAAGAGTTTGCATTTTTATTCATATTTTGAGGTTTTTAATCAAAGGTGTTTGGATCTCATTCTATAAACAACAGATGGTCCTGAAATCTTTATAGTTTCTAATCAACCCATCATGATTTAACTGAGGATAGAAACATTAATCTCATGCCTCATCTATTTGTGTAGGTTAATTGGGGTGAGAAATCAAACAGGTTCTAGGCAGGAGCTCTAAAGGAAGGAGAAAGAGGCACAAAGTCCACGTCAGCAGAGTTGACCTTCTTTTAAAAAAACTTTCTCACAACCCCCACCTGGTGACTTCCATTTAAATCTCATGTATAAATGTCCATCTTCACTGCAAAAAGAGGTGGAAAATGTAATTTTTAAAAATGGGTATATTGCTACTTCAAAAAAATGCAAGATATGCTATAAAAGATGAAGTGGAGAACAGATATTGACATCTGCCACACCATAGAATTTGGAAAATGGAAGAGTGCCAAGTGTAGAAATATTGGCAAAGAGTATAAGTGGTTGATCCACATACAAAGTTTAAATGTTAATCCATGTGAAAGTCCACCCTCAGAAGAAACCAAAGAAATACTACTTAAAATAATGATAGATGAGTTGGGAATTTAGCTCAATGGTAGAGTGCTTTCCTAGTATGTGCAAGGCCCTGGATTTGATCCCTAGCATCACAGACACATACAAAAACAATCATGATGATCATAATGAAATTTCATCTATCAGAGAACCTATATCACCAGTGAGAGCAATTATATTAAGTGTTGATAAGAGTGCATCAAAACAGGAATAGACTTCTTAAGTGAATCCATTGTGAATTAGTAGTCTTTTTAGAATAAAAGTTTATACTTTGTAACCTGGCTGTACCCTAATAAAATAAAGTTATAGACAAAGATGTATATGCACAAAAGTTTACCATACATTGATATAGTAACAAAATATTGGGGTGGGGGATCTCAATTTTCAGTTTAAGGAGAGTGGTTAAATTGAGGTACCTCTGGAGGTGAGAAGGATATTTAGCAATTTAGGAACCTATTTTTGCAGTCTCTCTAAAGACATTGGAAAATCATCATCATGAATAAAAGAAGAAAAAAATACTCAGTTTTGATAGAGTATATATTTGTTTTTTTAAAAAAATTGAAAATGATTAGGGAAAGAGATACTTCAAATTAGCAGTAGTTATTTTTAGGTGGCCACATTTCAGGTAATTTGAATTTCCTTCTTTACAAAATTCTGATATTACAGCTGTCTGAATCAGTTTGAGCTACAGTTTGGTATACTGTAACGAAATGCCATAGATGGGGTGATTTTTTTTTTTTTTTTTTTTTTTTGTACCAGGGATTGAACTCAGGGGCACTGGGCCTCATCCCCAGCCCTTTTTTGTATTTTATTAGAGACAGAGTCTCACTGAGTTGCTAAGTGCCTCGCCATTGCTGATCCTGACTTTGAACTCGTGATCCTCCTGCCTCAGCCTCCCAAGTGCTGGGATTACAGGCGTGCGCCACCGCGCCCAGCTAGATGGGGTGATTTATAAACAACAGAAATTTAATTTTTAAATTTCTGGAGGCTGGAAGTTTAAAATCAAGGTGCAGGTAGATTCTGTTTCTTGCAAGGGCCTTCTTCCTGTTAAGGCAACTATCATCTCACTGTATCCTCATATGGTGGAAGGGAAGAGAACTTTCTAGGATTTCTTTGAAAAGCACACTAATCCCATTCTTGAGGATTTTGCCAAAGACCCGACCTTCTAATACAATTTTGTTGGAGGTTATGGTTTTAGCATAAGAATTGAGGGTGGGGGGAGAACATTCTGTAGCAACAGATGGGAAATATTTTTTTAATTAGGAAAAGAACAGTGTTATTTTTGAAAATGCTTTCTAGGAAATCCAGGTTATTTGGGCTTATTGAGGGTGATTATAATAAAATATTGAGGTAGGGGCATATTTCATGTGGTAGAACAGGTATGAAAGATGAAAAAATAGAGGCACTGTTTTTGGATTAACCTTTTGAGAAGTTTGGGAACAAATGCAGAATTCAGTAGCTCTAAAGATTATTGAAATTATGAAAGAATTTTAGGAAATGGTCAATTTTAGTATTAGGGGAAAAAGTGGAAGGAAAAGGCAAGGCTAATGCAGTAGTATTCAGGAGGGATGGGAAGAGGTGGGTCAAATAAGCCTTAAACAGGGCTTTTCTGAAGTAGGAGAAAAAGAAGTTAAAGAAGGAATTTTGAAAAGCCTAGAATTTAAGTTCTGAGGAAAGAAAATTCTTTCTCTTTTATTTCCCATACCATTGACATGTCATTGCCAGTGTTGCCACATTTTGTTGGATTCCTTTTCTTTCCCAAGCATTTTCTTCTTTTATTAATAAGGAACTCCATGTCATAGGGATGACTAAGAAATTAATTGCAGAGTGTAGAAAACCATGGTATGATGGGGAAAATGCTGATCTGGTGGACAAGACCTACATTTTCTTCCAGTGCTGTCAGTTTTAACCTTCATTGTTATTGATAATGGCCTTTTCTTAGGCAGAGTGTGACTGGTGATCTTTTATAATCATTACTTTAAAATTCATAATATTGGCACATGCTGAAATCAGTACAGAAATTATATAAAGTAGGAAAAAAAAGTCTACTAAACTTCCTGTACCAGTTTGCTCAGTTTCTTGTGTATTTTTCCAGAAGTTTTCTAGGAATAGGCATACTTTTTTTTTTTTTTTTTTTTTTTTTCTTTACATGAATGGAATCATTTCTGTGTACTGTTTTTGGACTTACTTATTCACTTAGCAGTATACCTTAGACTTTTCATGTCAGCATATATGGATTTATTTAACTCTTATCAGCTACATGATATTCCAGCTTATGAATGAACCTTAAGTTCTTTGACCTAGTCTGGTGATTTTAAAAATTTCTCTGATTACTGTGATCCTCTACAGCACAAGTCTTTTTTTCCTAACATTCTTGTATGACATTTTCTATTTTCTGTTTTTTATAGTAGATCTTGATATCCAGACTGTCAATAATTTGTCCAAAGAAATGTGTGAAGAAAAAGTTAGTACATCATTTGAACTTCACAAGGAGTCTTCCCAGGAAACAGATTTTTCAGAAGCCTTTATGCTTGAGCAACAAGAAGTCCACTCAGCAGGAAGTATGAAGGAGGAAAATAGCAGTGTCACTGATGGTACAGTGAAAAATGAGACAAGTCCTCTGGAGGAGTGTCTCTATAGTCAGAGTTCAAACCTATTTCAGTATCACACCATGTCCACTGGAGAGCAACACCCTGGTTCTATAGGACAAGAGAAAGTCTTCAGCTTTGACACAAAATTTGTTAAGCATGAAATAATTGATACTGGAGAAAGACCTTTGAAATGTGAAGAATTAGTGGAAACTTTTAAGTGTGACTCTCAACTTAATCAGCAACTGGAAAGCTACACTAGGGAGAAGCCTTATCAGTGTATGGATTGTGGGCAAAGCCTTCAGTGTTAATGCAAAATTAATTGGGCATCAAAGACTTCATAGTGTGGACAAACCCTTCAAATGTGTGGAGTGTGGGAAATGCTTCAGCTACAGTTCACATTATATCACACACCAAACGATCCACAGTGGAGAGAAACCCTATCAGTGTAAGGTGTGTGGGAAAGCCTTCAGTGTTAATGGGAGTCTAAGTAGGCACCAGAGGATCCATTCAGGAGAGAAGCCCTATCAGTGCCAAGAGTGTGGAAATGGCTTCAGCTGTAGTTCTGCATATATCACACATCAGAGAGTTCACACCGGGGAGAAACCTTATCAGTGTAATGACTGTGGAAAGGCTTTCAATGTTAATGCAAAGTTAATTCAACATCAGAGAATCCACACTGGAGAGAAACCTTATGAATGTGGTGAATGTGGGAAAAACTTCAGGTGCAGCTCCCAGCTTAGGCAGCATCACAGTGTCCATACTGGAGAGAAGCCCTTTCAGTGTAAAGAGTGTGGGAAAGCCTTCAATAATAATGCAAAACTCATTCAGCATCAAAGAATACACACAGGTGAGAAACCCTATCAGTGCAATGAATGTGGAAAAGCCTTTAGCGTCAAAGGGAAGTTAATTCAGCATCAGAGAATCCACACTGGTGAGAAGCCCTATGAATGTAATGAATGTGGGAAAGCCTTCAGGTGTAACTCCCAACTTCGGCAGCATCTGAGAATCCACACTGGGGAGAAACCCTATGAGTGTAATGAGTGTGGAAAGGCCTTCAGTGTTAATGCAAAACTAGTGCAGCATCAGAGAATTCACACTGGGGAGAAACCCTTTGAATGTAATGAATGTAGGAAATGCTTTACCTCTAAAAGAAACCTGCTTGATCATCATCGAATCCATACTGGAGAAAAGCCTTATCAATGCAAGGAATGCGGGAAAGCCTTCAGTATCAATGCCAAGTTAACTAGGCATCGGCGAATACATACTGGGGAGAAACCTTTTAAATGTATGGAATGTGAGAAAGCATTCAGCTGTAGTTCTGACTATATCGTCCACCAGAGAATCCATACTGGAGAGAAACCCTTTCAATGCAAGCAATGTGGAAAAGCCTTTCATGTTAACGCCCATCTAATTCGGCATCAGAGAAGCCACACTGGGGAGAAACCTTTCCGATGTGTGGAGTGTGGCAAAGGCTTCAGCTTTAGTTCTGACTGTATTATACACCAGACTGTCCACACTTGGAAGAAACCTTATGTGTGTAATGTGTGTGGGAAAGCCTTCAGATTTAGCTTCCAACTTAGTCAGCATCAGAGTGTCCACAGTGAAGGAAAATCCTAATAGTGAGAATGATATAGAAAACTGAAGACTAATGTTGAAATGGATTATGCATCATCAGACTCACCCTGGGGAAATACCCTGAAAAAGAAATGAATATAGCAGTTTTCTCATGGAAACATCTCCTGTTTTATTCAGTTTTTAATCAAGAGTGGATAATCAGTTAAAAAGTAATATCTAAACAAATGTATAACATTGTTTTATGCTGACAACTGAATAGAAAATATGATTAAAGAAAATATCTCCTAGCAACATCAAGAAAAGTGATTTTCTAGGTATAAACAATTATTTTGCAGGACCTGTATGGAGAAAATTATAATTATCCACTGAGGGCCACCAAAAGAAACTTGAATAAGTGGAGAAGAGAAACCTTGTTCTTGCATAGGAAAACGCATTATTAATTTAGGTTCACTGTACCTAAATTAATTTATTTCTGTTTAATTGTTGGCAACAAGCATGCATTTTGTAAAGAGGAAAAACAATAAAGATTTCTTTTAGAAAGGAAAGAGTAAATATTTTTATGAAATAGAGGCAGCATTTCAAAGCTTCAAATGAAAGCGAGAAGCCAGCAATAGGAAAATATTTATAAACTGATCATAAAAATAAAAAATTTCTGTACATTTTTCTTTTAAATGATCCCAAATAAGGTTAAAAGGTAAAACACAAAATGTGGAAATACATTTGTAAAATTTGTGATATGAAAGTGTAATATCTAATAGGGAAGTTTTACAACTGAAAGATAAGCAACAAAAACCTGCAAATGACATAAGCAGGCAGCTTTTAAAAACATAAAAATGACTATTAAAGCAAGAAAAGCTGTTTTGTCAGTAGTACTCTAAAGAGAGATTAGTATTTGCTTATCATATGCACGTGCATACACACACATGAAATATCATGCGGCCCTCAAAAATGACATACTGTAGATGCCCTTAATATAAATAAAAAGCAACAAGTTGTTATTCAGCAAAATCACGTTAAGAGTGTTCCTATTTTGTAGTAAGTGGTACTTCTCTGCAAACATGGCTCTTGAGGTCCTGAAGGAAGATGTTTGCCTTGGATTCCCATTCTTAATAATGCTTTTTAAGGTCTCTGACTCCACGAAAATCTTGGAAGTCCCAAGATATTCTTTTGAAGAGAATCTCCCACTCCTTTTTAAAAATTCTAAGCAATTAAAAGAACATTCAAGCCCTCAGGAAGCTGAAGAGCAGCAGGCCCAACTAGGAAAACCTCGGGCAAGACACAAGGATAAGAGAACTTCCCCCATGCAGAACAATTATTTAGATATTTGAACTGGAAGCATCTCTCTTTCTTTAGAGTCTCATGTTTGGGTGTCCTCCATGGTGATAAGCGATTGCTGGTCAGTGAGACTTGGCATCACCCAGAAGTCATAACACCTCAAATGTTCTCCTGAGGCAAAGTTCCTTATCCTACAAGGGTCAGATAAATGAAAGAGTGAAGATACTCGGTAATAATGAGTAGTGAGGAGGATGGAGAACTAAGAAGGGCATGCCCTACCTGGGAGATCACCCTCTCCTCAGCTATAACAAGTTGTAGTTGGGCAGGAAAGTGGATGAGGTAATGCCAAATAAGATGAATTTTCAAAAAAAAGAAATAGATTTCAGATTTTTGAAAATCCTATCAGAATTTATGGTTCCAGAATCCTTGAGCACTTATCAAAAGTCCATTTCTAGATGGTGATTTTGTGTAATAAATCTGATGCCCAACATGCAGTTTTCCACACTAGGCAATTCAGTTCTCTGTGGACACCAACTGGATATCCTACAGTGTAAATCAATTTTGACATGCCTGGAATAGAGGCATAGACTGCCCCTACTTCAGACACCAGTCTTATGTTGGGGGTCCCCAAGTTACCCACACTTATGTCTGATTTGACTACAAATTGAGGGTTCCGTGATCCTCTGCTTATGTTCCAGAATTTCCTATTATAGCTCACAGAACTGAGGGAAACACTTCACTATTACCAGTTATTATAAAGGACATCATAAAGGGTGCTGTGAACATCCAGATGAAGAGGTACTTAGGGCAAGGTCCACAGGGGTCTCAAGTGCAGGGGCTTTTGTCCTCATAGGTTGGGGTGCACCACTGCTGGCATGTGAACACATTCACCATTCCAGAAACTGAACCCATTGGGGGTTTTTATGGAGATTTCATTACGTACCTATGATTAACTAGATACTTGGCTACTGGTGAATAATTCAATCTCTCCTTCCCATAGGTCAGAGGGTGGGGCTGAAAGTCCCAATCCTTTTAAGCCTGTAGTTGGTTCCTTTGGCAACCAGCCTCCATCCTGAAGCTACTAGGAGCCCAGTAAGGGTCACCTTATTAACAAACTCAGGTGTGATTGAAGAGAGCTCATTATGAATAACAAGATTCTTCTTTCACACCACTCAGGAAATTCCAAGGGTTTTAGGAGCTCTTATGACAGGAATGGGAGAAAAATACCAAATGTATTTCTTATTATGCCACAGGGAAAAATCAAATTACTTGGTTCACATGATTTTTTTTTGTTTTGTTATTGTTCTGAGTGTTAGTTATGTCATTTGCAGGAAAATGGATGGAACTTGTGAATGTTATGTTAAGCAAAACCAGCCAAGGGGCTGGAGTTGTGGCTCAGTGGCAGAACAGTTGCCTCATACATGTGAGGCACTGGGTTCAATCCTCAGCACCACATAAAAATAAATAAAGTTATTAAAAAATCATTAAAACAAACAAAAAAACAGCCAAACTTGGAAGGTCAAGGGTTTTGTTTTCTGTCATAGGTGGAAGCTAGAGAGGGAAAAAGGACAAAGGTGGAGCAGATCAGTAGAATAAGGGAAAGGGGAAATGCTGAGGAATGATGTTGACCAAATTTATATTGTTATATTATGTGCATGTATGAATATGTAAAACCAAATCCACTAAAAAAGGGGGGGGGTGGAAAAGTAAAAATTGTGATAAAATGCACATAAAGTGATCCTTTTGACTTTTTTAGGGTGTCCCATTCAATGACATTTAATATACTCAATGTTGCCATCATCATAAAAATAAATGGAGATATATTTTGTGGAGATTTCATTATCTAGTCCCTGAACTCTTTTACCACCCCAAAAGGAAATCCCATATTTATGAAACAGTCACTCTTCATTTTCCCCAGCTCCCAAACCCTGGCAACCACTGATCTGCTCTCTGTCTTTATGGACTTTCCCATTCTGGATATTTCATATTAACAGGAGCATATGATATGTTACTTGGATTCTCATACTTAGTGTAATTTTTTTTCTAGGTTTACTCATATTGTAGCATGTGTTAATACTGTGTGGTGATATACCATTAATGAATAGACTACATTTTGTTTATCCATACATCAGTTGATGTACATATGTTGAACAAATGTGTATTTTATTTTTGTTTGGTTTTGGTGCTGGGAATTGAACCCAGGGCCTGTATGCCTGGTGACACTGCAACATTTTATATTTCCTTAAGTGTTTATGAAAGTTCTAATTTCTTCACATTCTCACCAGCACTTGTTGTTTTCCAATATATTTTTTTCTCACAGCCATCCCAGTGGGCATGAGTTGTTATCTCATGGTAGTTTTGATTTATTTGCATTTTCTTAATGATGAATGATGTTGAGGAGCTTTTTGTGTACTTTGTTGCCCACTTGTATATCTTTAGAGAAATTTATTGAAGTTCTTTGCCAATTTTTAAATTGGATTTCTTGTCTCTTATTTGTTGGGTTTGAATTCTTCCTATATTTTGGATATCAGACCCTTATACAGGATCTCTTGCAATGCAATTCCGTATAAATTTTAGAATCAGTCTTTCTCTCTTGGCAAAAAGACCCTTGGAATTTTGAAAAAAAAATACATGAAATCTATGTATTGATTTGGAAAGTATTGCCATCTTTTTTTAAAAAAAATATTTTTTGTAGGTGTAGATGGACAGCACACCTTTTTGTGCTTATTTTTGTATGTGTATGTGGTGCTAAGGATTTAACCCAGTGCCTCACATGTGCTAGGCAAGTACTCTGCCACTAAGCCATAGCCACAGCCCCAAGTATTACCATCTTAACGATATTAAGTCTTCTAATCCAAGAACACAGGTTATCTTTCTATTTATGTAGGTCTTCTTTCATCTTTTTCAGGAATTTTCATGTAATTTTCAGTGTACAAGTTGTATAGCTCTTTAGTTGAATTTATTCCTAAGTATTTTTTCTTTCTGATGCTATTATAGAATTGTTTTATTAGCTACCTTTTTGCATTTTTTGCCAGCATATAGGATATCATTAATTTTTGTGCATTGGATTACCCTAGAGAATGTTTTATGTACTCAGGGAGTAAGTACACTGCTGTTTTGGGGTGGAGTTTTCTGTATGTGCTTGTTAAGTCCAGTTATTTTGTAACATGTTCAAATCCTCTATTTCCTTATTGATCTTTTGTCTGGTTCTATCCATATTGAAGGTGGGGGTATTGAGGTCTCCTACTATTGTAGAAGAATTGTCTAATTTTCTCTTAAATTCTGTCACTTTCTGCTCCATGTATTTTGGAGATCTGATATTTGATATAGTCCATTCAAGGTACTATAACAGAACACCATAAATGTAGTAGCTTATAAACAACAAAAAATTTACCTATCACTGTCCTGGAGGCTGGTAAGTCTAAGCACAAGGTGCTGGAAGATTCAGTGTCCAGTGCAGGCCTGTTTTTTTTTTTTTTTTTTCCTTTTCTTTTTTTACTCATTTCTTTTTTTTAATTCAAAATTATTGTATATAGTAGTAGGATGCATTGCAATTCGTAACATACATATAGAGTACATTTTTACATATCACTGTATACGAAGTATTTTCTTACTATTCATGTCTTCATACATGCACTTAGGGTAATGATATCCATCTCATTCTACCATCTTTTTTTTTTTTCCTTTATACCCCCTGGCCTGATTCATAGATGGTTCTTATTGTGTCTCACATGATGGACCAAGAGACAAACCAGTGTTCTGGGCTCTCTTCTAGAGAATCAATCCTGTTCATGTGTGCAGAGCCTCCCAAATCATCTCTGATAGGCCCTGCCTCCTAGGATCAGCACACTGGTGATAAAGTTTCAACATGTGAATTTTGGGGGAACAGAAACATTCAGACTGTAGTAGTTGTCTGCTATGTCTTCTTGATGAATCAACCCTTTTATCAATATATAAGGTCTTTATCTTTCTCTTGTAACAGTTTTTCACCTGAAGTCTGGTTGTCTGTTATTAATACAGCCACCTCAGCTCCCTTTTAGTTATGGTTTCCATGGAATATCTTTGTCTCTCCTTTTACTTTCAACTCATTTGCTATAAGATTAATCCTTAATTTGGACTCAAGGGAAAAAGAAAATAAAGATGAAAACAGAAATCTTAGAAATATTATGAATCTTTACACAAAACTTAATAAAGATTATTGGGGTGAAAGAATCCTTAAAGAATTTTAACTAAGAAGAGAGAAGTGCAGCTCTGACCTCTGCAAGCTGGAGTAGACTATAACAGCAGGTTTTGGAAACTCAGGGGGCAGTTTCCACAGGGAAAAGAAGAGCAAAGAAAGCCACACACCAAAGTTCTATAACCCGGTCAAATTATTTATGAGAAGTCTGTCCTAGAAGTCCTTGCTTACAATATGCTATAGTTTAGATCTGGAATGTCCCAAAAGGCTCATGTGAGGCTTGGTCCTCATCTATTGGAAGGTGGTCAAGTCTTTCAGAGGTGGGGCCTATTGGAGCCATGCTCTTCCAAAGGATTGTGGGACTCCAGTCTCTTTCTCTTATTCTCTCTGGCTACCTGCTGTTAATGAGGTGAGCAGCTTCCACCACTGTGTGTTTCCATCACGTTGCGCCATGCTGCATAGCCCCAAAGCATCAGGGCCAATCAGTCACGGGCTGACACTTCAAAACTGTGAGCCAAAATAAACCTTTCCTCTTTTTAAGCTTTTCATCTCACATATTTGCTCCAGAAAACCGACTCAAACACACAGCAAAAGAAAACACATTATGTGGTGGGAGGAGCTGAAAGGTCAATAGAGTCATAGGATACAGATTAGGTCAGGTGACAGATGACTCTCAGACCTCATCTTTATTAAGAGTGGTGGGAAAACACACGCATTGATAAGTATGACGTGACACCATGGAATCTCCTTTGCAGAAAAGGAAGTGGGGACAGACAGGGCAGCCCTAACAAGGGTTCTTTCATTGTAATCTGGGTCTTTCCAGAATAATCCATGCTACACTTCTATTAGAATTTGTATAGGCATGTCTCATGGCCTGGAGAGAGGAGTCACTAGTGGCCTATTTAAACAGGGTCAGGGCCTTTTGGGACAAGATCTCACACTGAAGAGAGACCAAGCCAGGTGCTGCAGCCTGGACACAAGCCTGACAGCAGCTGAGATTGGCACAATCGGGGACTGCAGCAGGCACTGCTGAAGGGAGCAGGTCTGTGACTCCACATATGACCCCCACTATGGGGCCCCCAGATACACTGTGGGGCCAGGACTTAAGGGTGGGCAGGAGTCCTGGAGAGTCCAGTCACGAGTGTCCTGAAGCTCCCTGCTCCTATCAAGGGTCCTCCTTCCTGCACCTACCCCAACCCACAGGGTTAGAATGCACCTGTGTGGGTTTATGTAGCTTAAAAAGAACTTTTATTTCACATATGGTGATTTTGCTTTCCCTCCAGACACAAGGCTTCCTTGACTGGGAGCAAGGGCACCAAGGGCACCAGCATCCCCTCCCAGGAGAGCTCAGCCTCCTCTGACCTGGCAGATAAGGAGCCCATGGGCTGCTCCTCTGAAGGAGAGTGGAGGTCCCGCCCGTTCAGAAGGTGCAACACTGGTGTGCCATGCAGGGAGCTCCGAACACAGAATCTGGTTCCCATACTCTACAGCCTGCCCTCACACCCGTGGACAACCCCCAGGTGGGGCAAGGGCCAGTCAGATCCCCAGTCCCAAATGTGACCAGCAATCACAGACATATACCCAGACAGGTACCTAAACAGGCCCTGCACACACACAAGCTGTGGGACCTGAAGTAGACGCCTCCAGCAGAAGCAGCCTGCCCTCTCCCCACTCCTGATTCCTTCCTCCTCTCCTCGGCCTCTGCCCTCTCCGCACTCCCCTGATCCTCCCCTTCCCCCTCTTCTGTCCCCTCCTCCTTTCCTCTCTTGTTCCTTTCTTACCTGCCTCCCCTTCTGCTCATAGAGTCTGGGTGCCCATGGGGACAAGTGAGGGCAGAGTTAGGGGGCTTTGGCAGGTGATATGACCCCAAGAGAAGCACAGACCTGCAGATATGAGGCAGAAGGGAGGACCTAAGTCATTTATCCCACACCCACAGTCCTGGCCAGGCCTTCCAGGACAAACCAAACTTGACCCTATAAGGGAAATCTCTGAGACCTGACAAGATCTTGCCCTGAGGAAAGACCTGGCCAGATGCTGCAGGCTGCACACCGATGCAGCAGAGCATCAGGGTCCAGGTAACGGAGTGAAGGAGCCCTAATTAGGAAGGGCTGTTGCAGCTAGCTGGAAGCCATAAGTTCCACCTGATATGTATGTGACGCACTTGTAGGCACCCGCAAAGCTGAAGGTATATAACCGGGTGAAAGCGGTCCGAGTTAGGAGAACAAAGGAGAATTCATTCAGTCAGTCGTGCAGTAGCTCGGTCGGTCAGAAGAAGAGTTCGGGTCGGAGAATCAGAGCGGCCAGAACGTAGGCAGAGCGGTTACAGAAGAGAAACCAGATAGAAGAAGTAATGGCTGGTCAGAGTTAGGCCGAGGCTCCCGAGGGCTGGTCAGAGTTAGGCCGAGGCTCCCGAGGAAGACAGAAGACAGAAGAAAGAAGAAGGAAGAAAGAAGAGAGAAGAAAGAAGCTCTAATCTTTCTCTAAACTAAGCTCTATCTTTCTTTCTACTCTAAGCTAAGAAGACAAGAAGAAAAGCTCTTTAATCTTTCTCTCTAAAAATCTTTCTTTCCCTCTCTAAGCTCTAAGAAAGTAGAAGTAAAAGTAGTAAAAGCTTTACTCTGCCTCCGAGAGTTTTCCTCCCGGTTTTCGGTACCAGGTAGCTTACACGGAGGAGGAAGTATGGTACCCAGGAAGGTCCCACATGAGCAGGTGGGCTTAGGTATGTGCATGGGGGACCCTCTGAATGACACAGATGCAGCCCTGGCCTTCTGGGTTCTATATAGTCAGGTCCTGCAGGGGAGGTCAACAGAGCCTTTCCCATCCACCACCTACTGGCGTGTCATTCCCCCCATGACACAACTCTGTGAGGGTCATCACTCCCACTTCACTGAGAAGGATACTCTGGCTCAAGGGCTTGGACTCAGATATCAAACAATTCTGGGGCATAAGTAGCTCCATGGGTGGCACTGGGCAGGTGCTGTACCCTTTTTTGCCTCTTAGTCTCATCTAGAGAGTTGAATCAGCTGGTTGTCTGTGGCATCTCCAGAAGGAAACCACGCCCACTTTTGAAAAGCCTGGATGACAGGGGCTGCCATTCTCTTCTGGAATCCCAGTGAGGTGCCACAGGGCCTGACTCCGAGGCCTAATGCCAGTGGTGCCTCACGTTGCCACCCCCTCTTCCTCCCAGGGCGCCTTGCCCTGCTGTCTCCATCCCTCTCTCCCTCCCTCTTCCCCAAATTTCCCTCTCATGCTTGCTCTCACCTCAGCCCTTCCCGATGTCTCACTTCCATAGTTCTTGGGTGTCTGAGCTGTTTGAGAGCGGACACTGAGAGGGCCAAGGGGGCTGAGACTGCTGGGCATCCATCTTCCTGGTCTTCCTGAGGCCCCACAAAAGACCTAAGTGGCTGGTGGGATGACCTGTATGCAGTGGTGCTGTGTCTGGGAGGTGGGCAGGACACTCCATATGGAACTCTTGGGAACTGATCAGAGTCCAGCTCAGTACGGACACTGACGAGGTGTGTTGGCTGGGTTGGAAGCATGGTGTCCTTTTACCACCAATCCTTTCTCTGTGTTCTGTGACCTTGGGCACAATGTCCTCTTGTTCCATGGCTTCCTGATCTATGGAACAGAAGAACATTTAGTATGGGGAGGCAGCCAGTGCCTCGTTAGGGGGTTCTCCTTCCTGCCAAGGAGGGTGTAAGCTACTTAAGAAATTAAAGTCCGGAACAACTAGTGAAGAACAAAAGACAAAGTCAGAATTAGGTTTAAAGGATGGAGCACCTGATAGATCCAGTCCACACAGAAGCTGGGGCGAGACAGTTAGAAAATTGCTCCCGTCATACAACAAATGGAGTACACCAAAGGAAGGGATACGGTTACAAGGGTGGAGTCTTGCTCCATGATGTCTTACAGTCAGAAGGTTGATTGGCATCTTGGCAGGTCACACCCATCTCAGAGGGGCTGTGTGGCTACAGCAGGTCACCCTATCTCTGGTGCTGTGTGGGACCTTTGGCAGAGCTTGAATAGGGCTCACAATGTGTCTGGGCAGTCAACCAGAGGAAGTGTCCACTGGAAGTTCCCAGACACCAGATTTTCCTATTCGCTAGGCTGTGATGCGCAGTATAGTCCACACACAGCCCACGGACGGCTCTCAACAATTTAGACAAGACAGAGACTAAGTTCCATTGGCTTCTGGCCTTCTGTGGTTTAGCACGCAGCTCAGAGGACATATGATCAGTTCTTAACTATTCTGGTTTCCAACTCAGATGAAGTTGTGGACCCTCCTGAGACATGTCCATGTGCCCATGGTCAGTAGTCTCTACCACTTTAGAGTCCCTAGCACTGAGGCTTGTCCATGGTGCTTGATTGAAACCCTCTCTTCTACCTGCCCTGCTTGCCCATCCCTCACCTACTCATGGCCCAGGGACCAAGGTCAGTGGGAGCTCCCCAGCCTCCTAGATGCAGCCCAGTTCAAGACAGACATTCTGGCTAATAGAGAAGTTGAGAAACATCCCCCTTGAAGGAGCCGTCTGTCATCATTGTCATCAAGCCCGCTCCCTCCTGGCTTGGGACATATATCCACTTCTGTCCCCAGAGAGTGTTCATTCTCTGGAAAGCCAAGATCACCTGAAGATTGGACTCCTATAGAATCACCCAGATTCTCCATTGTGTGCAGGATCAGGAGGGAGTGGGGGAGGACCTAAACTGATCACTTCTCACCAGCACTGAGGGCCTCTTCTGGGCTCCTGGAACCATGACTCACCTGAAGATGCTGCTCCTGGTCACGTGCCTCCTGGGGCCTTCTCCATGGCATGCTCATACAGGTGAGAATAGGGAGAGGCAGTTTGAAGGGGTCCCCCAGGTACCTGTGGGCATGGGATGGGGGGCACCTGGACCATACGTAACACAATACAGGCATGTTTGTTAATTTCCACCTGTTTCCACTAAGCCTTTTAAGGGGGCAGTAGCAAAAGAGTTTTTGAGGCAGGTCAAAGAAAAATCATAACGATACCTCTCAGCACACAGGATCAGCTTGGTGAGTTACAAAATTTTTCACATTTCATACTGTGATTGAGGCCTGCCCAATGGTGGCAAAGAGGGTGCCTGATACTGGTTTCACATTTGTAAGAGAAAAATCCTCAGAACCATTTTCTAGTGCGGGGAGCCACCTGTGCCACTTGAGGGTCTTCTCTGGGTATGGAGCCATGGAGATTTAGGTTTATCCTTGGGAACTATCTGCAGCTCCCCCACACTCATTAGATTGTCCAAGGCACATGATCTCTATCTTGGCTCTACTAGGAAGACCCCTCTTGTAAGCTCCAAAGTTGGGTGTAACCCGTTGGAAACTGGACAGCCCACTTTCTACCTTATTTAGCAAAGAACATTCCATGGAAAACCTTTGATGTTCCCTGATATAAATAAAGCAAGCACAGGCTCCATTTTGCTCTTTCCAGTGTGGAAGCTCGATCCCTAAGATCGGCTTGTCCATCCCACCCCGCTTTTAAAATTATTTCCTGTGTTCTGTGTTTTTTTTTTTTTTTTTTTCACTGCTCTATTTTTCTTAGCCTTTATTTTGCAGGCAGGCCACTCCACTGAGAGGTATTCCCCCCCCCATTTCCACCGCCCACTCAGGACGTGGGTGGGATGTTAATATCTGTTTCATTCACGAATTTTGTACTTATGATGAGAGGATCAACAGAAAGACAAGATAATTGGTTCCAAGAGCATTAAAACTAAGAGATTTACATACTCAGTTGGAAAAGGAAAGTCAAATTGGTTTGCTACTTTGGAAACTGAATGGGTGAGTCTTGCAAGCTGCATGGGTTGGTCTTGCATGGCCACCAGTCTGTACTCATGTAGGATCATCTATTCAACCAGGCAGAAGACACGGCCCCACTCTAGTTTGCTCCAAGATCACTGGCTATGAAAGGGATGAGTCCCATTTGGTTCCACAGAGTTAATCCAACCAAATTCGATTCCTGGGTGAGTCAGAGGACAGTTGAGGGGAATTGCTTAGGAAATACATAATTTTTGTTTGTTTGTTTTGAAGCCACACAGTCATCATTTTGCTTATTTCCAGGTTTTGGATATCTGTCGGGACCTTACACTGTCTGCCAAGGGGATGGAAAAGCTCTGGCTTTCTGGCTGCTTGCCACATTACCACGCCCTGTTATAGGCCCTAGGCTAAGCAGGGGGCGTGGCTGTGAGAACTGAAACCACCCCAAGGATAGGCCAATGGCATCCGCCCATGCTCCTTATGTGTCTCTATGATCTTTCTGCTGATTGGCACATGTCCTCTATAAGACCGTCCAACTTCCTCAATAAACCGAGTTCCAGCATTGACGGACTGGACTCCCCGGTATGTTTCTGTGTCCTTTGAGGGTGGGGGAGGGAATATCGGTGGCCTTCGCTTTCCCAATCTAGTCTCTTCTTTGGGGGTAGGCCTCTCTGGCCTCTTTTGCTACACAAAAGAGGTCCATCCTGGGTCGGGGGGGGGGGGGGGGGGGGGGGGGGGGGGGGCTAAAGACCCCAACCCCTTATAATATTCCGACAGATATCTTTGTATTTTCTGTGCATTCAGGTGAGGAAAACCGAGGCCTGGAAAAGTGTCTCTATCTCCAAGCCTCCATTTTATCATCTGAAAAATGGAGTAATCACAGAACCTACCTTCCCAGTGTGGTGATGAATTACCAGCTGTCCAGTCATGCATGCACACACTCACACAGGAAGTCCCCAAAGGTATCTTTCACAGACCCTCCAATAGACATGCAGCCACATACAATGTTCCCCAGAGCCCCCACATAACAGGCACATAGAGGCACACATGGAACACCCCAAAGGCCATCCCCTCCCACCTGGACATGCCTACTCTGGCTATCTATAGCTTGAGCAGCCACTGTTGGCCAGGAACTTGCCTTGAGTGCTTCAAAGGAGCCCCTCCTGTCAGAAAGCTATTTTTTTAATTTATTTTTTTATTTATAATAATTACAATTCATAGTGCACATATATAGCATCTTTTTACATACAACTGTTTGTATACAAAGTATATTCATACAATTCAGGTCTTCAATCATGCATTTAGGAAAATGATATCTGTCTCATTCAACCACCTTTGTTTTTTCTTTCTTTTCTCCCCCTCCCTCCCCCCTTGTTCCCTCCCTTCCCCTCCCTTCCCTTTGACCATTCTAGTGTTCCTCTAATCCTCCTATGTACCCCCATCCAACAATACTGTGTGGATTTTCTCCTTATGTCAGAGAAAACATTCGGTATTTGGATTTTTGAGATTGACTAATTTCACTTAGCATTATATTCTCCAACTTCATCCATTTCCTGCAAATGCCATTATTTTATTCTTTTATTGCTGAGTAAAATTCCATTTTGTATATATACCACATTTTCTTTATCCACTCATCTACTGAGGGACATCTAGGTTGGTTCCACAACCTAGCTATTGTGAATGGTGCTGCTATAAACATTGAAGTGGCTGTGTCACTGTAATATGCTGTTTTCAGAAAGCTATTGATGTGGTATAGGACCTCTGCTGAGTGTCCCAGGGATGCTGTCATGTAAGTCTGACCCATCCTGGGACTCCCAGGAGCTGGGTATGTGTAGAAGCAGACCCTGGAGCCCCTAGAACACAGATATACAGAGAGGGAAAAAGAGAAGACACGACCTGGATCACCTGCTTTGCTCATCTGGGCTGGTCCAGACCATGCTCTGTGAAACCCAGCAGGGCCCCAGTCATGGGGTTCAAGCTGAGGCCCAGGGATGGTGGGACACCCCCTGGTTACACAGCAAAGCAGCAGCTCATGTTGTCTCTTAACTTGGTCTTAGGAGAGGTCAGATGGTCAGAGCTCGCTGCAACTTTCCCAGCTCATGAGCAGCCTCTGCAGGTCCTGGATGAGGTGGTCAGAGCAGGGGAACAGTGTGTCCTATAGCCTGGCTTTATGCAGGGCCCACAGGTTCTCTGCTGTGGTAGGACTGAGGCAGGGACTCCAAGAAGATAGAGAATCACTAATGACAGAATCCGATGTCTCAGATATGCCACCAGTGTCCACGTGAGCCTCTCTGAGCCTCAGGTTCCTTGGTCAACACAGGGTGAGGGCAGCTTCCAGGACTCTGGAAGACCTTCCCTGTCCTGACAGTCCCTGATGTTTTTCTCCCTCTTTGTATGTTTGTTACTGTCCAGGGAAGATACATCTGTTTGGACCCTAAGCATGGGGAAGGTGAAGAAGGCAGTCAGATACGTGCAATCTCAAGTAGTCACAGGGTCTGAACACCCAGGAATCCTAATATCCTGTCTTGGCAGTCACTACCACCCGCTGAACTGCTTGAGTCCAGCAGAGGCCTTATGAGGACAACAAGGAGCCTCAGGACCAGAGACACCTGTCCTACACAGAAGCATTTGTTTTTTCAACTAGAGCCCCCACCTGCATGGGCAGGGATTAAAGGTTCTCCTTTAGTCCACGTCAGTGTGTCTGTTCCTGCAGCACAGGGGGGCACCCTCTACCCTTTGACCTTCAGAAACACCTTGGCCTGCCCTTTCCCGGTCAGAAAGGGAAATGGAAGCTCAAAGGAAAACAGGGCTCCTCAAGGGCACCAGTGGGGTGGGCAGGGGGAGAGCCTGGTGAGAGGCCCACAAGGGTCAGGGCTGGGAGGGTACATGAGGCAGGAGCAGGGCTCCAGTGTCTTCACACTGCTCCCTGCTTGCTGGTGGCCCTCTCTGTAGTGGGACTCAGGATTCCACGAAGAAGCTTCTGGATTGCCTCCTGTCCTCTCTGCCTCTGAAGTCTCCACTCCCTCCAGACCACTTCTCCACTTCTGTTTGTTATTCTCTGGCCTGACCAGGAACCAAGGACATCCACGCCGTTCACACACTCCATTCCATTTCAGAATGTTTACCAGCCGCTTCCACAAGCCAGCACAGGCCAACTGCAGATGAGTGGCCCGGGCCTTCTCCAGAGGGAGCCAGTGCCCCAGCTTGGGGAGGCAGAGTTCCGGCAGCCCCTTCCTCTAGTAGGCCTCACACATGCTACACACAAGCCGGTCCTGGGCACACCCAGCACCTTCCACGGCTCCGCCCGGCGTCGGGGTCAGCTTGAGGGTTCTGAGTCCTCTGCCCGCTCCTCGCCTCTGGGGCCTGCACCTCCCGCTCCAGATCCTTCCCCTTTGCCCACGCCGGTCCACGAGTGGCTGCCATGTTCCCGAGGTGTGGCACCACCCCCTACCGGCCACCGAAATCCCACCCACCCTCAGACCAAGCCCTGCCTCCAGGAAGAGTTCCCGATTGATTGCATGGCGCACTGAGCCTGTCTGCTCCGGCTGCCACCCGGCCACCCCCAGCAGGGTGGGAAGAAGGTCGCCAGCCCGAGGCCGCCAAGTCCCCGGGCCACGGTAAGAGGCTGTTCTGCCCTCGACCGACCCCTGCGTCCCTGCCACTCCCAGCGCTCCGCTGGCCTGGAGCCCGCAGGCCACGTGCTGCCAGGGTGGCCGGCAGAGGGGCCGCCCGGCTTGGGACCTCCGCAGAGGCGGCTGGTGTCTCGGCCTTGTGCTGGCCTCCGAGTGGAAGGGGGCAGGGACCGGGGCCCCGTGTGGGGGAGCCTGTGCCGGGCGCAGGGAAGCCATTAGGTTCCTTCCCCGCCCGCCCCCGGCTCCCCCTCGCGGCCGGCGCGAGCCGCCGGGCCCAGGCCACCCGGGCGGGAAGAAGGTCACCAGCCAGAGGCCTCCGGGTCCCCGGGGCCAGGCGAAGGCCCTCCCGTGCGTCTGTTTCGAGGGAAGCCCCTGAGCCACTGCCCCAGGCCCAGCCCCCGGGCAGCCGGGGCTGAGCTTTTGGTGGAAGGACCTCCCGAGGGTGCGCCCCCGGCAGGAGGCGAGGCCTGGAGGCGCCCCGACCTAACAAAGCTGAGCCGGCCCCCTGCACCCCGCAGACCAGAGTGGGAAGCACGCCCTTGTGGTTAGTCCAGACACTGCGACCCTTCCTAAAAGTAGAGTACCCCCACCCCGCCAAGTCGTGCTCCTACCCCACATACATAGATAGAGCTGCCGCCATGCCCCTGCGAATGGACCGGCCTGGGCTGTGCCTAAAGGTCCCTCAGGAAGTAGGAGGTAACCCTGGACAGAAATCAGTGCAGGGTTCAGAATTCAAGCGTTCTAAGAAAGGCTCGGGGCTGCCGGTGGGCAGAAGAACAGTGCACCCTTCTGGACAGGGGAACACCACAGTGCTCTCATGGAAAAGGGACTTGGTTAGGAATGGTGAGTTGGAGGCTCCCCATGATAGCAAAGGACCAGGTGAACAATGAGGGAGGGGTCTGGCCCAGTTCCTCCCTTCCATCTGGAGGGCTCTTCTCCACACTGAACTGGGAGGAAGCACGCCCTTGTGGTTAGTCACCCTGGCTGGCCACTTTGGTTTCCTTGGTCAGCGTTGGATTCCCCTCTCGGTCGCCTGTCTAACCCTGACCACATCCTGTCCCCTGGCCTTGGAGCTGCTGGTCTTCCAACCTCGTAGGTGACAAGCTCAGTGAGCCAGGTAGTCCCAGACCTTGTTCACAGTACCCAATTGACTGAATCAGAAAGGGAAGAGGTGTTTCTGCCTGGGGCCATATGGCTTCTACATTTCCATCAGCAGGTACCCAGCCGAATCCCACTGGACAGTGTGGAGGAAGGGAATTTCCCAGGGTTGGGGAGGCTACTTGTGAACACAACCACCCAGTGAACTAACTCTGCTATGAACTTGGCCTTACAGGTGGAGCTAGAGTTGGGCTTTCTCCACTTGCTCACCAGAGGGCGCCCAGCCCCAAATAAAGATCTGGAGGCAGATGTCTGGTTTCACCCAGATGACCCACACTAGCTGGCGGGTTGGCCCATCTGGGACTGAGGTTCCCCTGCCCATTTGACTGTAACTGCCAAGAGCTTCTGGGCAGAGGCACCTGCAGCTGCCTGGCTCTTCTAGGGGAGCCAAGGTAAGAAAAGCACAGGCAAAAACTGCCTGGAGTTTGCTGGGTGACGAGGGAAAAGTGCTGTTGGATTTGCTGTACCTCTAACTGGTGACCCAGTCTCTGGTTTTGCTTATTTTTTCTCGTGGTAAAATACATAATAACATGAAATTTGCCACTTCAACTACTTTCACGTGTGCAATTTGGTGACTTAGGTACATTCACAGTGTTTAACAACCATCACCACCATCTAGTTTCAAAACTTTTCATTGCCCCACAAGGAACCCCATATCTGCTAAGCAAGCAGTTGCACCCCAGTCCCCTGGTACATATCTTCCAGCAACTGCTAACCTGCTTTCTGACATTATGGATTGACATTTTCTAGATATTTCATGTGAAAGGGATAATACAACATATGGACTTTTATGTGTGGCTTCTTTTATTTAGCTTTATGAAAATTATTCCAACATTCCGCCTCCCTGAGAGAGGCCCAGGCTCTGTTCTGGGCCTTCTGTTTTCCCTGAAACCCTTCTAGATATTGCCAAGGTCCTAAATTTCATAGACAAAAGAGGAAAGGTTGAATATGTAGTTTTTTTGAAAAGCACAAAGGTGCATATATCTTCATGATTTTGGGGTCAGCAAGCATTTCCCAAATAAGATAAAAAAGAATTAGCCTTGCCAGGAGTGATGGTGCCCACATATAATCCCAGAAGCCCAGAGGCTGAGGCAGGAGGACTACAAGTTTGAGGCCACCCTGGACAAGTTAGTGAGACCCTGTCTTAAATTAAAAAAAAAAAAAAAAGGTCCAGGATGACCCTCAGAGGTAGAATGTTCCTGGGTTCAATCCCTAGCACTGAAAAACAAAACAAAACAAGACAACAGCCAACCAACCAAGAAACAAACCAAAAAAAAAAAAAAAAAAAAACCAAATTAAGATTAAAAGAAAATGTAAACTAGACAACTAAATGTAGGAACCTTCTGTTTATCTAAAGTCACCATCCAGAGAGCTAAAAGGTAGCCACAGATTGCTTAAAGACATTCGTCTCACACATATCTGACAAAGGATGCATAGCTACAATATATAAAGAATTCCTATGATCCAATAAGTTTCTCTCAAACATTTTTCTGGGGTTCTGGGGATTAAATCCAGTGTCTCATTCATGGTAGGCAAGTGCTCTACCCTTGAGCTATATCCTTAGTCCCTCAAAAATACTTTAAAAAGTCATGGAGATATGGATTTGGGTTGTAACTCTTCTGCCTGTTTGAGATCTTGGATGAGTATATGTGAGGTTCTGACTTCCCAAATTATTTCTCATATTTCCAGATTAAGGATAAAATCCAAGTTCTACTTTCTTTGTTGTGTTTCCTATGAGAATAATAAATTGTTCATGAGTCAGGGTGCAGATTTATGTGTATATCAAGGTCTCCTCCACCCTGCTCTTAAATTGGATGATTTGGGCCTGGCCAAGCCTGATCTGTGGTCCCGGCTGCTGGGAAAGCCCAGGTGTGGAAATGATCACTTAAGTACTCTGGGAGTCAGGAACAGGGAAGAAGAAGGTGGGGAAATGGATAGAGACCAATATTAAATGCCAGGCTAAGGAGTCTAGGGTTATCTTAAAGACAAAAGGCAGCTAAGAATGTTTTGGGGGATATGGGGGCATGTGAGGAGGAGGAGGGGAGAGACAGAGAGCTTTGGAGATCTGGTCGGGGGCGGTAAAAGAAGGTTTCTAAGAAGCAGCCATATTGGGACTTCTGCTTCAAAGGAAGGAAGCCAATGAATGAGAAAGAAATCAGAGTAGAGAGTAGTTTTGGTGCAGGTGGGGGACAGATGGGGCAGGAAGCAGATGAGGTGTCCAGCTTCACCCCTTCTTTCAACTTGATAGAAACACAAAGTCTGGGCCCCACCCAGACCTCCTGAATGAGAGTTTTATAGGGGCGGCCGAGCACTCTCTTTGAACCAGCCCTCCAGGGGATTTTGATGTTCATATTGAGGAACAACTATAGAGGGTTTCCCTGGTCCTTACTTTGAGAGAATCTAGTAAAAAGGCAACGAGCACCACCGGGCCAGCCTGTTTAGGCTGGAGCAGGTGGAAGACAAGGGAAGCACTCCTCCTCCCTCTCCTGGTCACCCTGTGGGCTTCAGCCCAAGGTCAGCCTCAGGAGCAGAGGGGATTCGCCTAGAGATAAGAATTGGCGCCCAACTGGTCTTTGCTCAAGTACTGGTTCTTGAAGGGCAGCTGGTACCCAGTTCAAAGGCTTAGGCCCCCTAAGTTGACCACCCCATCTTGCTTCCTGTCATGAGCTTCCTTGCAGGGGAGGTCCCTGTCTTTCCCCCTCCCAAAGACACAAGTGTTGGAAATGTGGGCTCTTGACCACGCCCAGTAATTGACCACTCATTCAGAGCCCCAACACCTGACCCAGGTTCTGACCAGGGCTTCCTTATCTGTTAGGCTAATGTTTAAAAATAGCAGCACTGCAGGCTGGGCAGTGTCTGGGGAAGGGAGGGTCCAGGACTGGGCTTGCCCTCTGCTGACTTTGCACCACTAGGGTTTGACCTGCCTTCTGAGGTGAGCTTCCTGTGGTGGGGGTGGGGGGTGTGGGCGCTTCTCTGGCTGGCAGGGTGAGTCCCCAGCACCTGCGACTGTGTTGAGGCTTTGTATGGAGAGTTGTCTGGCTAGAGGAGGGGGGTCTCTGAATTTGCACGTCTGGCTAGAGAGGAGAGGGGAATCGGTAGATTGGTCCTTTCGTCTCCTCTTTTCAGAAAACCTTGCCTTATTCATAGGATGAAATTCAGGTTAATTTGAAGTCAGAAGTGCTGGTTAAATAGCTTCACTGTCTTTAAGTTTTACCCAGCTTCCAGAAGGAGACCTGGATAGGAGGTCTGTCGCTCTAGACAGGGAGTGCCCGTGCTCCGTGCTGCCTCAGCCTCTAGTTAAGGAAGCCTCTGCATCTCAGGGAGGATGTGTTAAATTAACTAAACAACTACTAAAGAATCGTGAGGATTACCATTGGGGGGAAGATGAAAGGTCATTGGCTGAGAAAGAGGCTTCAGCTCCCACGATTTTTAAACTTAGGCTGAAATAGCTGCAAATATGCAAAAACTCTACCAAGCTACATGGTAACTAATCTCCCTCCAGTTCTTCTTTGCTGTTTACCAACTTCCATCCCTGAAAGGCAACCACTCTTCCTAATTTCTGTGTGCATACAAACATATATAAGGATAAATTCTAATTTCCATCCTTTCTCACAAAGGCTACTTGTTTTGCACATTGTTCTTAACTTTGCATTTCCCCCCACTTATTAATAACCTTGGAATTTTCCATGTCAATCTATGTGTCCTTCTTATTTTTAACAGATGCATAGGATTCTGGTACGTGGATATGCTCTAATTGATTTCACCAGTCCCCTGATATGGCATTTGGGTTTTGTCCAGTCATCTACTGTCACAAATAGTGCTGTAATACTCCACCTTGTGTGTGCGTGTGGATTTGTATTTGTATAGACCCAATTGCATCCACAGAAAAAATTCCTGAAAATGAACAGCTAGGTCAAAGGGTAATTGCTTGGGTAATTATAGTGGACAGTATCTTCCTTCTTCTAATGGTTAGGTAGAAAAAAGATTGAGAAAGACAGCATTTGAGTTTCTTTTCTGTGTTTTCTAACTGTCTGATCCTGAACCTGTTGCTCACCTGCTCAGAGCTCCATTTTTAAAATTTACAAAGTGTTGCCCACATTGGCTGGGGGTGTAGCTCAGTGGTAGAGCACTTGCCCAGCATGCTGGAGGCCCTGGGTTTGATCCTCAATTCTGCAAATAAGCAAATGAAAAACCAATAAAATGTGGCCCACACAGGTGTGAGGATAATATGAGATCAACTATACAGCTTCCCAGAGGCAGGTGTCCTGGGTTCTCCCCGTGCCTGCTGGGGCCAAGGACTGAGCCCCCCTGTCAGCTTTCACTCCTAACTGAAGGACTGGGTGCCCTGTAGCTCCTGATAATCTGGGAATAGAACTCTGGGTCTTCCCAGGGCCTTCCTAGGCCTTGCTGTTGGACAGACTGTAATGGGATCTTCCTGAAGGAAGTTACCTGGTCTGCCTTAAGTCCTCAGAGCCCTGGTTCCTGGTACAGTCCACAACTAAATACCCTGTATTACATTTGTTATTTGCCACTAACCTTATACAGTGGTGAGTATTCTACACAGGTGATTCCACTCAGTTCTCAGAACTATTCGAGAGGGTGGAAGATACTAATTACCTCTGAGCCAACCTCTTTATAATTATGCACCCTTGTCCCATCCAAGCAGGAGACCTTGAGTTTGCATGGTCTTCATCTCCTCCACCCTGCCCCCTCCCAGGGGCAAGATGCCTGGTGGTGTGTGGTGTTTCCTGTTGCTTGTGTTGTATTTACACTGGGGAGGGACCCTCATTTGAAATGTGTGTGCCCAGATGGAAGGGTGAGTTTGATTTTATATGACCAGAAATGCAGTCCATGCACGTAAAGGGGAAAAAAAGCCTATGTGGTCCTTATGTCTCCAGATGCCTGCGTGAAACTTTCAGCCTGACTCTGTTGCTGACGATGTTTAGTACCAAAGTGAGTCGGCAACCACTTTTGAAGTCTCGCACTGAAAAAGGACTCCTCAGACCCTTCCACGTGGATCCCGCGCGGCACATCTGCATTCCTGCCTCTGTTCTGTTTCCTGTTACAGGGGATCAGGACCTGTGTGGTGGGTCTGTTTCTGAAGCCCTAGAGCCAGGTGGCTCAGGCACTTCATTGATCTAGGACATGAGTACAGAGAAGGAAGAGGACTCTTTCAGTATACTCAGGATTTATGATGAACCAGCGGAGAGAAGGAATATGCCAGAAAGCTCTGGTATTTCTTCTCAGCATGAACAAGTGCAGTACCAACTGGCCAGTCCTTATGAAATGCCTCAGAACGCCCCATGTCCCCCCATGCAGCATGGCCCTGTTTATCAGGAGATGAGCGGTATGACCCAGCAGCAGTGGGACCTGCAGACCCTAGACACATCTGATCTCCAGGCCATGTGGTTCTCGGGGGCAGGACCAGGAGAGGCAGCAGAGGCTGGCCCCAGGTGGGGCTCTCTTCAGCAAGACCGGGTGGGGCGGCCCCCTGTCCCCGGGAGAGGGGATTCCTGCGGGAAGCCCTGTATGTCATGCCTCCTCCTCTCATTTGTCACAGCTTCCTACCAGGATCTGCACTAGGTAAGTACTGTCTCTGTGACAGTGTGGGCAGGAAGGCGCCAAGGAACGGGGGCCTGGCGTCAAGCCAGAAGCCTTCTCCCCGAGACGTGCGGTTCTCGGTGCCCACATGCCCTCCACCAGCAGGTGGGTGTCATTGTCCTGTCTCCCCGCAGGCCAGCCCTATTCTTCACCTTCTTCCAGTAGAGAAGACTGGTCACTCCTCAGAGCAGTTGTAAGTACCTTCTTGTCCTGGTATTTCACACCCACCTGGGAGCCTTTCTTTCCCGCCCACCTGCTAATTGAGAAGCAGTGTGACTGTGCTGCCCTCCCTCCCCTGCCTGTGGCGGTGTCCTGAATGAAGCTGCCCTGCTCCCACCAGCCCCACAGTAGGCCTTTCAGCTCACAGTGACACTTCATCAAGGGATGTGGCCCAGGGAACCTGGAGCCACACTCTGCTGTTGGATGGATTGATGGTTAGCAATTCAATTGGTGGACAGGACCATGCTGTCCCCATGGGTGACAGCAGGTCAAGGCCATGACCCTCCCATTGCCTCCCACCCTGTACTCTTCCCAGCCTCCTATTCCAGGTGAAGTGGTGGTCAGGCAGAGGCCCCCCCGCGGGGTTCCTGGAAGGTGGGCATGCTCCGCCACGGGAAGAGAGTCTACGCCGTGGCCGTCAGTGGCGCCACCCACCACGTGTACACGTGTGGCTCCGGCTACATCAGGGTGTGGGATGAGAGTGCTCTGCACGCCTGGGACGAGGCCCCGGAGGCCCAGCTGGACCTTCAGGTCAGGGGCAGTCTAGTAGGGCTGGGGAACCTAAATAAGGCCTCTGTTTCGGTGAGGTAAGGTGACATGAGTGTGCTCTGTCCCTGCAGAACCTCAGAACTGTGTCCTCGCCTGCAAGCTGTTCCCTGATGAGCAGACCCTGATCACGGGAGGCGTGTCCCAGACCCTGACTCTCTGGGACCTGATGCCCACGCCCCGCGTCAGGGCACAGCTGGCCTCCACGGGCCCCATGTGCTATTCTCTAGCCATCTCCTCTGATGCTCATATCTGCCTGGCTTGCTTCAGAGGATTTGTGGAGATTTGGGATTTACAGAACCAAATCTTGATCAGGTATGACCTCTCTCCTGAGGCACTCAGGTGCCCCTGGGGGAGGGCTTGGCTGGGACACGTCACCTTCTCCTCTTTGCAGTAGGGTGATTCAAGGCAGTGTGGAAGATATATCTGGGACTCCCTGGCCCTGAATCTTCTGGAGGTCCAAGGTTGCCCATGGACCTCTGAGTTGGTTTTCTCACCAGGAAACATGAAGTCCCTATATACGGGTCCCGCTGTGTTGACATCGCAGGCAATAAGTTCTGGACAGGAGGTGAAGACACCAGCCTGTATTCCTGGGACCTGCGGAGCTACCAGAGGCTGCAGCAATACAATTTACAGAACGAGGTAACTGGTCGGCCACCGCTGGGCTGAGCACACCCGCCGTGGGGCTTGGATGCAGGCAGTGGGGGGGAGTCCAGGATTGAAGAGGCAGCATGCACCATGGCCTTGGCAACTCTGAGTGCTGACCCCCAAACTTCTTCCAAACAGATCCTCAGCATCACCCATGACCCCAGCGAGGAATGGCTGTTAGTGGGCTTGAGAACGAGCGATATCATAATCCTACACACTCATCGGAAGGAGAAGTTCAAGGCTGTCCTACAGAAATACACCCACCGCCACAGCCTCAAGTTTTCCTCCTGTGGTGAGTGAGGAGCCAGGTGGCTCCTCCGCTCCCTGTTTGGAACCCACTTTCCTATCTTCTTTCTCTACTCGCCCCTTTTCCTTTTTTTGGCTCCCTCTTCACGGGAGCTCCTACACAGAATGACAGACAGCCTGAAGACAGGCAGACAGAAATGGCACGAAGCCGCCTGATGGTGCCATTCAGTGGTACACGCCACCATCCTGTATGTGGCGGCAGGTGGAGGCCGATGACACCATCCTGTATGTGGCGGCAGGTGGCGGCCGATGACACCATCCTGTATGTGGTGGCAGGTGGAGGCCGATGCCACCATCCTGTATGTGGCGGCAGGTGGAGGCCGATGCCACCATCCTGTATGTGGCGGCAGGTGGAGGCCGATGACACCATCCTGTATGTGGCGGCAGGTGGAGGCCGATGCCACCATCCTGTATGTGGCGGCAGGTGGAGGCCGATGACACCATCCTGTATGTGGTGGCAGGTGGAGGCCGATGCCACCATCCTGTATGTGGCGGCAGGTGGAGGCCGATGAGGCAATGGTTTGGGTCATGTCTCTGATTTTCACAGACAGGAAAACTGAGGCAGAGAGAGAGTTGCCCCTTCCCCAGTCTAGTTGAGGACCGAGCTAGGACGAGGGTGTGGGCTCAGCCTCTCCCCTCCCGCTCCGTTCTTTCCTTTGCCAGGCAGCTATTTTGTGACCACACTGGACGAGTCGATCCATTGCTTGGCGGCACCTTCTCTACAGAGGTTGTTTCAGGTACTGGAGGAGGGAGTGTGAACCCAGGTACTTGGAGCTCATGGCCCCAGATCCCAGATGTTGGATCCAGAGAGAGAGAGAGTGGTGGACAGTGCCTCCGCAACAGCATCCAGGGCATTTTATACAAGGGGGACACTGAGGAATTAAGATCCCGTGGACTGGGCTGGGATTGTGGCTCAGCGGTAGAGTGCTCGCCTGGCACATGCGCGGCTCGGGTTCGATCCTCAGCACCACGTACAAATAAACCGCATTGAATAAAACACATTATGTACAACTAAAAGCAAATAAAAAATATTTAAAAAAAAAATCCCGTGGACTCATGGCTTCCACCCTGAGCCCCAAGACCTGGCCCTATCTCCAGACCAAACCTCAGGTCTGCGCAAGCCTTGAAATAGTCCTAGATGAAGCCCCCCATGCCCAGCTCAAGCTTTGCCCCTGCTTATGCCATCCCTCTCTTCCCCTCTTTCCTTCTAGGTAAATGAGTCCTCAGATATCTTGTGTTGTGACGTGTCCTCTGACAACCGGTATCTGGTCACGGGCTCCAAGAACAGTGCCACGGTTTACCAGCTCATGTACTGAAGAGCACGCACCGCGGTCCTGCCAGTGAAGACCCAGAGAAGGCCAGTGTGACTTAGCGTGCTGGACGAGTTCAACACCTGTCACCATCTTGCCTCGGCCCTGTGGCTCCTCTTTCTGTCCTCTCCCACACCTCCAGCCTGCACTCCCAGGTTTTAAATTATATGGCTTGAGGCTTTTCCTTTATTATTTTTCTACCTCTGATTTCTGGGTTTTGGCAGGAAACTTTATGAGATATGGCCTTTAACTAATAAAATAGTGAAGCATGATCCAAAATGGCCTGGATATGTGTCCACTTCTTTCAAATCACAAAGTCATTGTAACAGGTTGCTTATCCCTGTCTTTAGCAAGTGGAAGTGTTTTCGCTTCACTTCCTTACAGGGTGGGGAGGAACTGTAGACCAGAACTTACTTCTGTTTGTAACCTTTTTTCTGTGAAGTCAAAGAATTACTAGAATCTTAAAAAAGCTCAAGGAAAAAAAAAATATGTATGTATAGTCAGGCCTTGGTGGGTTCTGTCTGTGTCCACGGATTCAACCAACCATGGATTGAAAATATTCAGAAAAAATTGCTTTTATACCGAACATTTATAGGTTTTTTTCTTTATTTCCCAAACAACACAGTATAACAACAATTTACATAGCACTTAGGTTGTATTAGGTGTTATAAGTAATCTAGAGATGGCTTAAAGGGTGTGGGAGGTTGTTGTAGATTATGTACAAATACTATATATACTGTTTTATATAAGGGATTTTGCTATCCATGGGAGCTTCTGGAACAAATACCCCACAGATACCAGAAGACGACTGTACATGTACAAACTGTCACATGGTATCAGGGAGTGGATAGACCCACAATGCTTAGTCACTACCTGAGATAGAACTCCAGGAGATGGTCTCACTGTGTCCTGAGGCTGGGCTCCCTTTGTTTGTCTCACTTGGGTGATGCAGGAACTTCCTACCCCATGCTACCTCATTGTACCTCACTCTGTGTAATCCCTGATCCTCATCCTGGCATTTGATACCAGTCAAACTTGCCTATCTCATTGTTTCTGGACAGCTTCCTCCTGTTTGAGGATGCAGCATGTCCTTGAAAAAGCCCCAGCTCCTGAAGTGAAGGCATATAGTCCTGCTCTCTGGTCCTCTTCCATCTGCCTCGTTGTTTGGTGTTGGCATGGCTGAGGTAGCTAGCCATCCATTGAAGTCTGCAGCTTGGAGTTGTCACTCCAAGGAATCTGCACAGCCTGGGACCAACTGTCTCATTCTTTGCAGCTTCTAGACATGGTCATGTACCCAGTTCTTTCCAGGGGAGCATGAATGAATAATATGTACCATTTCTGGGCCAGGCACAAAGAGGCAGAGTGTCCTGTCTCCTCCAGAGACTTTCTCATTCTACCAGCTCATTAGGTGGAGACTCCGGGCATGACAGAATCACAAGGTGGAAGCATCCTGTGCAGGATGCTTTCATGCATCAAGGGCAGGGAAGAGCGGCCCACTTTGGACTATTACATGGAAGGAGAATAAACCTGTATTTGAACTCTTATTAGTTTTGAGGTCTATATGTTGCTGTAGTGCTGGAAACACTAAACTTTTCCTGAAAGGGCCAGGTAGCAACTATTTTAGTCTGTGCTTTGTGACTTTTTGTTGCAACTTCTTAATTCTGCTGCTGTAGCATGAAAGCAGCCACAGATAATACATAAATTAATGAGTTTTATAAATAAACTTCATATGTAAAATGGTTTGGCAGTCTTCAGAATGCTAAACATATTGTTATCATGTGACCCGGCCATTCTGTTCCTAAGTATATGTCCAGGGAGAACTGAAATTGAAAACAAAGCCACATAAATTGGAAGGGAAATAATTTTGAGTGACAAATTCTAAACTCCTTTCTGAAAAAAAAAAGTAAAAGCCCTAATTAACAGTAGTATTGATAAGTCAAAGAGTAGTATTGTAATCTCTAGGTTAATTACAAAAAGAATATTAAACAAGTGTACAGTATTCAAACTAATAAAAACACAAAAGTAAGAAAATCAACAAAGAACAGGCAGAACAAAAAGGAGAAACTTAGATTTAAATGCAAATATATCTGTAATTACATTAAATGTAAATGAAAACAAATAATCTGTAGAGCTTGTATGAATTAAAAATAACTTTAAAAGATACATTACAACATAAGAATACAGAAAAGGCTAGAAAAAATACTTCATGTATACACTAAAAGAAAACCAGCGATACTGTATTATACTACACAACATATTTATAAAACAAAAACCAGTATTTGAGATATAGGGGAACACTTATAAGTGTTCAATTCGGGTTTTAATTCGGCAGGAAGATACAAGAATTCTGCTTTCAGGCTGGGGTTGTAGCTTAATGGTGGAGCACTTACCTAGCATAACCTTATCCCTGGGTTTGAATAATACTCTTAATGTACTTATTAATGTAGCCTCAAAATACATAAAGAAAAACTGACAAAATACACAAATGTACCTTTCACAGAAACAAATTTCACGAAGATAGAGATTTGAAGAACCGATTAGAAAATTCAGAACAAGGCACTCAACCACTATAAGCATACATGCACAGTCCACCCCAGACACAGAACATTCACAAAACGACCACACACTGACAGAAATTCAGATTTAATTCTTACAGAATGCATTCTTTGAACACAATGCAATTGATATAGAAATAAATAAGAAAACTAAGAATTTCCCTATTTTGGGAAATTAAGAAATGTACTTCTAAATACTAATAAAGGATGTCACAATAATTAGAGCTATTGTAAACTCAATGATCAAAAACGAAAACAGCTCTAGCAAGGCTTAGAGCTTAGACATTACCCAGTCATCAATGCCACGGCCCATGGGTTCTCTTAAGCCACCTAAGGACAAAGCCTACCACGGGATCTTTCAGGCTTGGCGCTTGAATGCTGGTTGGAGAGAGGGTGGCCAGTCTAATTTGCACTTTAGGAGTGAGGATGAGCCTGTTCCGTGTGTGGGCCGCTCAGCTCTGCAAAGGGTCTCCATACACCCGGCACCCAGGTGAGACGGGCGCTGCTGAGGGCCGCGGGACTGGGAAGCCTGAGCCCGCTCTCTCTTTAGACTACTTTGCTGGGTGGCATCGCATATTTTGTTATTTTCTTTAAGATTTTAGGAAGGCAAAAACAACCGTGCCCTCTCTGAGGCTCGAACTCAGGACCTTCAGATTATGAGACTGACGCGCTGCCCACTGCGCCAAGAGGGCGGCTGGCAGAGGGGCGTTCTTTATTACAAAAGAGAAAATGCTGCGGCCCCGTCCGCCCGCTGAGCTGCCTCGGGAGCAGGCTCCGAGCGGCCGAGGGGAGGACCGTGGGGCACGTGGGGAAGGAGGGTCTCTTCCGGGCGGAGCGCCCTGGGCGGAGGGAACGTGCCAGTCAGGGCAGCCGGAGAGCCGCGTCCCGGGCTGCTCTGCGCCTGCCGGGCGCGCGGCCCGAGGGGACCCTCCCGGAGCGCCGCGGGCCACCCGGGAGGAGTGGGGTCCGGGGTTACGTGCGGGACGCCGGGCACGCAGACTCTGGGCGCGGCCGAGTGTGGGGGGGGGCAAGCTGGGGAGGGGGCGAGCGCGGCAGTGGCAGTGGCTCCAAGGGAGCCGCGGGGGCGCTGGGCACGGGGAGCACGCGCCCGGCTGCGGGGAAGGGGCGCGGGCGAGCAGCGGGAGCGCGCGGAGGAGGCGCGTGCGGGTGGCCGGCCCGGCTGGGGAGCTCAGTCCTGGCCGCGGGTGGTAGCTTGAGCAGGTCGCCGGGGACTCGGCGCGCGATGCCCGCGGACGGTGGGTGTCCCGGTGGAGGAAGGCTGGAGGGGCGACGCCGGCCCTGGGTGGGCGAGGAGGGAGCGGCGCCGAGCGGCCCCTGGGGCGCGGAGTCTCCGGGCTCAGGCCCTGGGTTAGGGGTCGCGATGGGAATTGGGGGGTGAGTTGAGAGATGACAAGGAAAGGTCTAGGCGACTCTTGGATGTGACTTAAGTAGGAAAACAAAGAGAAGAAACTGTTACCTCGGGCTTGCTAACTGATCTCTTTATTAAACCCCATTTAAAAAATCTTTTTTCTTTCAAATAATTTGGCTTCCTCGATACCTATAGGGGCATCTCGAAGGGCAAAAGAGTCGCCCTTGAACATTTTCTGAGTTTGAAAATTCTAAGAAAAGGCAGTACGAATAAAGGATGCAGAAGTGGTGGTGTCATCCCGCCCTTGCTCCTTCAGGACAGTTCTGCTACCAATGCCCAGAGGGATGGATGCCCAAGGAATCTTCACCCATCCCCTTTACCCACAAATCGCTGTGGGGTAAGATGAATCTTCTCTTTCACTCTCTAAGCCCTTGTGAAATTTTCCTTTTGTTTTCATTAGAGTAATACCATATTTTAATATACCTGGTAGAACTAATCCTCTCCAATTTCTTTTCAGGGTTTGGGGGCTGCCTTATTTCACTGTGATTCTCTCTTCCTTCCTCTGTCTTCCAGGGCATGTAGTGTCTAACTAGCACGTGCTGTGATTTCAAGTGGTGCTCCATTGTTCCCCGAGGCAGCCCTGTCTCCTCCATTAGACTGGGACCTTTGTGATCCAGGGACAGGATCTGAGCCAGCCTTGGGCAGCCCACATTCCACCCGCTCAGAAGGATGCCAAAGGGAAGGTTCTTGGTCCTACCTTTAAACCACACTCTACTGCCATCTTCTGGGATAGACTCAGTGGGGGAAGGAGAGTGTTCAGTGAGGAAAGGGCACTAACCCCTGCAGGTCCGGAGGGTGGCTTCCCTTTCCACCAGTCTTGAGGGGGTACAAATTCCTCCCAGCAGAGCTGTGGGACAGCTGTCATGCATTACATCTATACTCTTAGAGCTGGCAACAGCTGAAGTAAGGAACAGGTTATCGTGTAGGAGGAAACAGTTTGGGGGGTGAGAGTAGACTTTATGCTGGTCAAAACCGGTTTTTAGAACCTGAAACCTTTGTCCCAATATGCCTATTTAGGGAAAGATTGTGCTTTCTTGAAGGTCTAAGGGAACAGCAGGTGGAAGAAGGGGATGTACAAGACGTCCTCCTGATATCAGGGGTGGTGGTCTCCCTGCTGGGGCGGGCATCTCTGCCTTGGGGTGATCATGGAACTCGTGGACAGGATGGGCAGCCTACCTCAGTAGAAGAGAAGGGTTTCTTGCCCCTGTGGTGGGGCCTCTGCTGAGCCCTAGGAAGTGGTGTTGGCGCCTCCAGTCCAGACAGGGCTCTTGCAGCAGGAAGAGAGATTCCACAGTTCAGGTGGTGGGTGGTGGTGGGGAGACTCCCCCTGCTTTGGGGTTGGGCCAGGAGAATGCTCTGGAGGTGAAGGACATCTTCCAGGAAGTCTCTGATGGCTGCTATTTCTGGGAGCTGCCGCGAGGGGGCGCAGTGTGTGTGGAAATCTCTCTCTGTTTCTTGGTTTCACCTGCAGGGTGCCTGGGGTTGGCAGTTGCCACCTTCTGTGTGGCCAGAGCTCTTTCCCATTCCTGTGCGGTGGAGGAGGGTCCGTGGGTGTTCCTTGTAGCTGGGACTGAGCATTCTACAAGACTTTTTTGTTGCTCTCGATTTTTTTTTTTTTTTTTTTTTTTTTTTTTTTTGTGGTACCGGGGATTGAACTCAGGGTCACTCGACCACTGGGTCACATCCCCAGACCTTTTTTGTATTTTATTAGAGACAGGGTCTCACTGAGTTGCTAAGTGCCTCGCCATTGCTGAGGCTGGCTTTGAACTCGCGATCCTCCTGCCTCAGCCTCCCAAAGTGCTGGGATTACAGGCATGCGCCACCGTGCCCGGCTATGTTGCTCTCGATTTTATCCTAGTCTGGGATTTTGGTTAATTTCTTTTGGGGGAATTTTGCTGCCCTACTTCCTGGTTTTTGCCTCACTGAATAAACTGGTTTTGGGGACTGTGTGTTTGCTGATGGTCTTCACTAAGACCTGCAGACTCTTAATATTGATTTTCCAGAAAAGCATTGTCCCTATGAAGTAAATAAACATCTTTCAATGTGCAGGTTTTATTCTAGCCTGTGCTTCACTGATGTGCTTCCTGGTGTCATTTTAAAGAGCCCACGTTTCTTTCGCTTCTAGGATCACTTTGCTCTGCAGAGCTGTGATCTTCTGCTGATGGTCTTCATGGACCTACATTCATTTTTCAGAAGAGTGTTGACCTTGCGTGGTAGTGAGCGCCGTTCATCTGCTTTACCGGTTCTTCCTGGTGTTGCCTGGCTGATATAACCTTTCTGATTTCCCGGGAAGTATTCTTTGTGTTTTCCACCATGGGTAAACAGAGACTTGGTCAAAGTCATGCACCATCTACCTTATTTTACATACTGTTTTTATCACTCTTCTGGCCTTTCAGCTCTTCCCGGGGCACGGTGCGATCTTTCAGAGGCATCTTCTTGTGTCTTGCTGGAATGGACTTCTGGAACTTTCCGGGATTGCTCAGAGCATTTGAATGAGTCTTTAAAGTTGGCATGCTGCTTTCTGCAGTGTTCTTTTCCTATTGGATTCTGACAGTTCAGATTTGCGTGTCTCTTTTCTCTGTTTAAATTCTTTAAAGCTCTTCCTACCTTGGAATGCTTTATTAACTCTCATGTGAAGTCTTGTAATATTTCTATAGATTCTGGACTTTTTTGACATCTTTGCTATTTTTCCTTGTTCCTCTGGTTCCAAATGAACATGCAGATTCCCCGCTAGAATTTGGTTTGATTTGTTCAAGCCCAGACATTTCCTCAGGCTGATTATTGTTTTGCACCCTGATGAGCTCAAAGGATGCCCTTAAATTTTTGTTCAAAATATGCCAATGTATTCAGGATGCTTTAAAGTCACTTCATTCTGGGGACCATTCTCTGGGTGAGGAAGGAAAATTGCTTCCCACCCCTTTCTTCCTGTTAGCTAAAGCCAGGCACCAGGGGGTGCAAAGGACAGGGGTCACTGGGGGCATTCGAATGCCCAGGTGAAAGAGGATATAGATCCCTCTGCCAGCCGTAGCTCCAGGCACTCCCTTCAACTACTTGGCCACAGCAGAAGAGTTCAGGGGCAGTGTCCTGTGTCCCAGTCTTTCTCCCTGGGGAGCTGCAGCCTTCAGTGGCAAAGAGGAGTGCTCTCAGATGCTGGGTCATGGGGATCTTGTGCCCCTTGGTTGCGCCCCAGCTCTGGCATTCTGCATTTCTCTGTGTAGCCAGGCAGAGACAGGGGGCACTGACCTCCTCCAGGTTCCCCTGGGCCTTGATGAGCTGTACCCTGACATAGAGCAGGGGTGGGTGGCCACTGAACAGGGGGCTGCTGGGCCTGGGGCTAGTGGGGCCAGGGATGCCTGGGGAAAATGGGAGGGGAGCGTACAGGGGCTAGGCCTAGGGTTCCAAGCTGGGTGAAATGGGAGACCTGGGAGGCCAGTTTGGAGTCCCAATGACTCCTTCTCAGGGTTGGGGTGGTGGTTGAAGAGGACAAAGAGAGCAGAGAAGGTGAGGTTCCATCCTCCCAGGACCACCTTCCAGATGTGCTCAGGCCCCACCATCTGACTGTGGATCAGGCCTTCCAAGTCACCTGGTTGCAGCCTGTGCCCTGGCATGTCACAGAGGGTTCTTGTGCTGCTCCTTGCTGTTTGTAGCTTAAGTGTGGACCCCCTTAGGTAGAGGAGCCCCCAGCCCAGGGGCAGCCTGCCTCTCTGCCTGCCAGCCCCAGACTCCTCTCATCCCTCATACCCCTCCTTTGTCTTTGCCACCCAACTCCTAGCCCACTCCAACCCCACTGTTCATGTCACCTCTGAAAGATGCAGGTGTTGACCTGGAAAAATTACCTTTCTGAAGAATGGAGGCATGGAGAACTTGGTTTTTGTCTGTAGATTTGTTTATAGCACATTCACCCCCACAGTTAGCACTCCCCGAGGTTCAACACCAGAGGAACAGCATTGTTTGTGTTTTGGCATGATCAAAAGCATTGATATGTGGACTTTATTCTTGAGGGCTGACTTGGCTGGGTATAAAATCCTAGGGTCAGGGTGGTTTTCCTTGAGCTTCCCACACCCAGGGTTAAATATTAACCATCTGTCTCTTCAAGGTATTATCTCACTTAATGAGGAAATACAAGGGGACTAGCCCTGCCAGACATCAGACATTAAACAGAACTAAAAAGCTGGGATGTGGAAAGACACTGACAAGCAACTGGATAAGTTTGAATGATGCCTGTAGATTAGGTATCCTATCAGTGTTCATTTTCTGGTTTCAATCATTGCGTTAGTGTTGTGTATTGAGTACATGGGAACTTTACTATTTTAATAACTGTTTTGTAAGTCTGAAAATTATTTTGAAAGGAAAAATTAAAAATTAAAAACAAAGGAATAAAATAGAAGGTTGCTGCTTTACTCCAGAGATTCTGATCCAGCAAGTGGTCACACTTTTAACACACGGCCTAGACATTTCCAGCATTCAGGTAGAGACTCTCCTGGGTTAGGTGACCTTTCACATCTCTTTAACTCAAGAAATATCTGAATGAATAAACACGTCATGGAAATGGAATAAATAAATAAGAACATGGCAGTGTGACTTGAGCTTGGCAAGGGGCTTAGGCTGTGGGTATGAGCATTTCCATGCCAGGAAATACATCTGTGTTAAATGTTTATTTTTTTTGGTACCAGGGGTTGAACCCAGGAGTGCTTAACCACTGAGCCATGCCCCCATCTCTTTTTATCTTTTATTTTGAGACAGGTCTCCCTAATTTGCTTAGAGCCTAAGTTGCTGAGGCTGGCTTTGAACCTGTGATCCTCCTGCCTTAGCCCAGCCTCCCGAGTTGCTGGGATTATAGGCATGTGCCACTGTGCCCAGCATGATATGTTTTTAAATCAAATGCTCCGTACAGATCAGACACTTTTTGCTTTAAACTAAATGCCCAAATTCCTCCCCTCGGAATATGTTTTAAATTATTTTAGGTGCCAAGTACTGGGATTAGTGTTGTGGGGATAAGAAGTAGGGAAACACAGGTCCTATCCCCATGGAGCCTGTGGTTCATTTGGAAGGACAGACAGTGTCTAGTGTGACTAGTAGGAGGCCGAGGGCAGTTGGGATTGAGGGACTGGACCAGGCTTACTGGAGGGTGGGGTGAGCAGTTGGTCTGTTGGAATGTGGGGGAAGGGAAAAATCCAGGAGGCAGTTGGGGGTGGCTACAAGCAGAGAGGACCGTTGGGGGAGTGAGGAGACAGTTGGAGAGGGATGGGCCAAGGGATGTGACCGATAGTGCTATGAGCGGACGGAGGGGCATTTGGGAGGGGATGCCAGTTGGAGAAAGAGGTAAGTTCTGTCTCTACTGTGTTCGGGTCTGTGAGAGGCACTGAGCTCGATTCCTGCTCTCCAGAATCCCACAGTCCAGGGTTGGAGGTCAGTAAGGCCACCCTGAGCCAGACTTCTGGATGGAATGAACTTAGTTCCCTAATGGAGGGAGTAGAGATGAACTGCCCAAGGTGCGGGTTAGAGGCAGGGTCCAGAGGTTGGGACTGGTTGAGTTTCGGGGGAAGACAGACATCCACATGGACCTAGCCTGCTGACCTTTGGAAATGCGGGTCTGTTGGTCAGGAGAGAAGACTTGGAACAAAAACTTGACATTTGCTCCTGTAACTGTCTGAGAACGGCTTCCTGAGCGGGAGAATGTAGCCTGAGGGTCATGGAGTGGGTCACACTGGAAGCCATAGGAGGAGAGGGGCACTTGAGCTAGTCACCTGATTCACATTCCTCTTGTGTTTTCTCACCTTCAAATTGGAAAATGAATAAAACCCATGTCAAAGCATTATTGTAGAATTAGATGAGCCCGTTTACATCAGTGCCTTAATATATAAAAAGAACTCAACCAATGCTATCAATTCAGGGGTAAGAAGAGCTTGAAGGAGCAACTCAAGGGGCTACAGAGAATGCTAAGGTGGTGCCAAGTCACGGAAGCCTTGGGAAGGGCAGGTTTTAAGTAGAGTGGAGTGAGTGTGACATTGTGCACCAGTTAGATGGCCGGTGTGTATGGGGCGTTATCACAGACAATTCTCATTGTAACCTTAGGAGGGAATTTCTGTTATCATTCCTGCAGTACTGTGGAACAAGCTCAAGGTCAAAGTGTATGACTTGCTGGGCGTGGTGGCGCACACCTGTAATCCCAGCGGCTCAGGAGGCTGAGGCAGGGGGATTGGGAATTCAAAGCCATCTTCAGCAACGTAGTGTGAGGCCCTATATCTATACCCTGTCTTAAAAATATAAAAAGGACTGGGGATGTGGCTCAGTGATTAAGTGTCCCTGGGTTCTATTCCTGGTACCAAAAAAGAAAAAAAAAGTGTATGATTTACAGGTCTTGTTCTGATCTGGACCTTGTGTATAAATGGCCCTTAGGTAAAAAGCAAGTATCTTTTAGAGACTGTCATTTGCAGGGTGCTTTCCAAGGGCCAAATGCTGGCCATCGTGAGATGAATAAACCCTGAGTCATGTCCTCAGTGAGCTCCCAGGGTGAGGATTCCTGCATCCTCTTCCTCCATTGTGCCATGTCTCATCCAGGACAGGACCAATCCCAGAAGGTCTCTCTAGGGCCCAGACTCGCCTCCAGTTCCAACACCTTCCGTGGATCCCGTTCCAACACCTTCCATGGATCCCCGTGGCCTCCAGCTCAGGGTGTGAATCAGATGTACCTGGCCCAAAGTTCTCTGCCTGATTTCAGGGCCTTGTTTGTGCTTTGAGCCTCCATTTCATCCCAGCTTTATCTCCCACTGCTGCCCATCCTTTACCTGGTGCCCTGGCCATGCAGATCTCTTTCCTTTCTGCTAATACCCTTTATCTATCGTTTTCTTTTGGTTCAAAGACGTGACCTGTCCCTCCACCAGGGGAATTCTAACCCACCCTCCTGCACAAGCCCCACCTGCAGGAAGTCTTCCCAGCCATGTATCCACACTGATCCTTTCCTCCCTTCTGTTTTCCTAGGTTTAGAGATGATTCCACAGCATGGCTCAAGGTGAGAGGCTATACTTGGCTGAGACCCTGTGTGTCTGTCCTGAGTTATAAATAACACAGAAGCTCCTTGAGCCAGGGACAGGATCATAGCTATCCCTGGGATTGATATAGGTCATGCACTAACTGCTCTGGGGAGGTTCCAAGACCCTGCCAAGCTCCTGTCACCATCTGATGCCATCTTGTGCCCAAGTCCAGTTCTGGGGTTGGAGGGGCAGAAGTGGTGTGGGAGAAAGAGCACTGGACTGGGAGTCAGGGTCTTGAGTCTTCCATTGCGTGGACAATGACCTTCAGCAAAAATTCCTCTGGGCTTGAATCTCTGTGTTCATACAGTATAGATATGGCATTGGACCAGACTGTCCTGACTTCCTTTTCAGTAACTAGGACCGGAAGTTTCTCAAACTTTAATGCGCACACTAAAGAGAATCTGCTAAAATGCAGATTCTGGTTAATGTGTTTGGCGTGGGTCCTGGGAGTTTGCACTTCTAACTGGCTCCCAGGTGAGGTGATGTTGGTTGACTGGGAACTGAACTTGGAGTCACAAAGGTCTAGCTCAATGGTTCTCAGCCCTAGCTGAATACTAGAAGGGTCTGAGGGGTAGCTGCTTCCCTTCCCCTCCCTTCTCCATTTCTAAAGGAAAGTTCATCTGGAGGAGACCTGAAAGAACCTGATGTTAGGGTTGCATCCCAGGCACATTAAATCTGAATTTGCTGGCAGAGAATTGAAGACCAGTTAGTTGTTTTCATGAGAACGTTTTTGTCTCTGTTGCCCCCTTGTGGCCACCTTATGCACTCTCAGATTTCAAACGGAAGTTCATTTCCCATTAGAGACAAGACTATCAAAACAATAAAGAAAATAATGCTGCTGCCCATGGTGAACGGGCTTGACCCCAGGGCCCACCTTGCCACACATGAGTGCCTCCTCTGCACTGGGACTGAATATAATTCTTTAAACAGGGGCCTCAGTCCTGGTGTCCCCAGTGAGTGAGGAAAACTCCATCCCTGGTGTACAGGGATGATCCAGGAAAGAAGGGGCCTTGGGAGGGTAGCTGGCTGGACCCCAGGCCCCAGCATCCACACTGGTCAGGGCTGGGCGGGTCTTTCAGTTTTGCATGACATCTCATACTGAAGCTGTGGAGTTGAGACCACAGGAGAGGAGAAGGGCTCTTGTTGATTTGAGGGGCTGGGGTGGCTGCGAGAGGCCTTTGGACACTGAGAAAAAGGTCTTTCTAAAAAGTCCTTTAATGGGTGAGTGGCAGAGTCATGGTGAAGACCCAGGCCCTGGGCCCGGCATTCTCCAGGGCTGCGGCCCTTTCCTGGAAGCTATGAGTTCGTCCTCAGGACGGAGCCCTGGTGCAGTTCCCTGGGGCCTTGGGTCAGCAGGCCCTGTCTGCCTGCTCACCTGGGGGAGAAGGAGTTCTGCCTGAGGAACCCGTGAGTCCTGAGAGCAGGGGAGGTGAGCCCAGCTGGGAGAGGCCCTCAGGCAGAACCCAGGAGCCCCCCAGAAGCCATGATGCTGGTGCCGGGGCTGCCCTGGCCACCCCCACTCGCCCTTGTTTGGTTGATTCCAGACACCGCAGAGGAGCGGAGACAGTTTCGCTCCAGGAGTCTCTATAAGCACACTTAAAAAAAAAAATTTTTTTTTTTTTTTTTTTAAATCACATCCCTGTCCTGTTCCCAGTCTTGACCTCGCCTTAATGGGAGTGCCCTAGTCCTCCTCCCATCCTGATCACACCTACCATGCACTGTCCCATCGTCCTGAGCCTCCTGCTCCAAACCTTCGCTCTTAAATACTCCTTCCCGTCCCACTCGGGCAAACCCAGTGCCATTGCCCATGGGCTCCGTTCCCCCTACCCCCACCTCCTCTTGCCATAATGCCACAGAATGAACTTGCTCCGTCCCCTGGACCCCCCTGGCAGCTTCACCAGGCACAACCCCTTTGCACTTTTTCTTCCCCCAACCCCCACCTCCAGGAACAATTCCTCTTTCTTAGGGGTAAAGGGTGGTTTGGAGTTTGCGGTGTCCCCTGCAGCTGGTGCCTAAGGGCTGTTTCCTATGTGTTGAATTCTCAGGTGTCCAGATTGGGGACAGCCTTGTGTGGGATCCAGGAAACCAAGAAGTGTTTATTGGCAGGATCAAGAGATGAGTGCTGCTGGGTATAGTGGTGCACTCCTGTAATCCCCGCGACTCTGGAGGCCGAGGCAGGAGGATTGCCAGTTGGAGAACAACTCCAGCAACTTAGTAAGGCCCTAAGCGATTTAGTGAGAACCTGTCTCAAAAAAGGCGGGTGTTGGGGATGTGGCTTGGTGATTAAGTGACCCTGGGTTCAATACCTGGCACACAAAAGAAATTGAGTGCTGGGGAATCATAGGAATCCCACCAGATGTGGACCTGGCCAGAGGGCGGTCTGGTACGGTGCGATGGGCACATTCTCAAGGTGGAGAGGTGCTATGGCTCATGGTGAATTAGGAGGGAGTGGGGAAGAGGAAGCAGCTGGGACAAGGGGAAATGAAATGCCTTCTCTCCTCTTCTTCTGCACCTGCCTCTATTCCACAGCCCATTGCGCTCATTTCCATCAAATCTTTGCCTCGAGGTTTTTTGGGCCCTCGGCCTCGTTCAGGAAACCTCACGGAGGTCTGAATAGTGTTTGCTCATTTCTGGTCCCCAAACTGCCAGTCCCCGTGGTTGGCACGCGGAAAGCCACCAATAGGTGATGCTGAGTAGATTGGGGGGGGCACTAGGGGAAGCGTGCCTTGTATGTGGCAGGAGTCCTAGGGGGTCCCAAGGGGTGGTGTGGAGTGGAAGGAGCAGCTTTCCTGGAGGGAATATGCCTGGAGCCCAACCCACAGCTCTCCTGAGCAGCATCGACCGAAATCCTAATACACCCAAGATATGGGTCACTCAGCAATTAGCCAGCAGAGGGCACTCTGGTGCCACCTGCCTTGGCTTTCCTGGCCATCCCCCACAAGTCCTGATGATAGGATGCGGGATTCTAGCAGCTGGCTGGCTCCTCTCTGCACAGGGTGCAGGGGCAGGGAGATGCCTCTCTATGCAACCTGCGCTCTGTGGGGTGGGAAGCAGGAAGGCTCTGATGAGGTAAAGTGGCATAGGCCAAGAGCACTAGCTAGTCCCTACCTCAGTGCCCCTGCCCCTGCCCCCCTGGACCTGCTTCTCTCCCATCAGTGGGTGTGGCTCATCTATTCCAGACTATTTGGGGATGCAGAGCGACCTCAGTCATCCTGGGCTGTGGTGCTGCTGTCCAGGCAATGGGGTGGGGGTGTTGGACCCATGCATTTCAGGGCCCATGTTGCCCTGAGGGGACCAGAATCATGGGAATCAACCTTCTTCCACTACTGGGCCTGGTCTTGAGTTAAGCATTTCCTATCCCCCGCTCCAAAAGTCACCTGTGCTCAATGGTAGGTATGAGGTGCCCAGTCCCAGAAAGGCACTGGGGTCCTCCTCGGGGACACCTGAAAGCAGACCTCTTCTGCTAGATATCAGAATGCATGACAAACTGGTTCTGACTGTCCCCTAATAGTAAAAAATACCCAAAGAAGGAATGCACATCACACATGGATGGGCTTGCCCCTGGGAGGGGCGCGGGTGCTGATGGGAGTAGCAGGGTGCTGGGAAGTTTGACTTCACAATACTGCTTTACCCATTTGAAAAGGTCGGTCTGGCAAAGAGGTGACATTTATATGGCTGGCTGTTGTTTTCTGAAACAAAAAGATCTGAACGTGTGTATTTTCAAACTATTAAAAAAAAATGCCTCTGAACACAGTTTGGTTGAATGCAGTTTCTTGATTGTCACAGGCCTCTGACAGATGTGACGGCGTCATGCTGAGTGGTTTCCAACAGCAATCAGATAACCTTTCCAAGGCCATGAGGGTGCAAAGACAGAGGATGGGCCTCTGGGGCTCAGATTCCCATGCCTAGGGTCAGTCTCGGGCCGCAGCGTCCAGCCATAGGAAAATAAGGTTGGTTCTTGCCTGAGCACGATCGATCAGATCCTGTCCCGCCCATGAGTAGCCACTTGCTAGGAAACAAAAGCAGAGATGGAGGGAAGCAAGAGAAGATTTAATGGAGGAACAATCCAGAAGCCTCAGGATTCATCATTACTCTCATTAATTTCCAGGTGTTTTCAGATTGCTGATCTGTCTGAGGAGCACAGAAAGCCCCCTGGCAGGCTGAGTGGGCAGGCTGGTGATAATACCCGGTGGGTCTTGGAGCTGATTTGCTCACCAAGAATCGGCCACTGGTGTGCTGGTCACGTTCACCTGTAAGTCCGCTTGGAGATGGGAAGGAGCTGACCTGTGACCTTGAGACTTCCTACCAGGAGTGGCGAGCCAGCCAGAACTGCATCTGGGGACGCCTGCACCTGTGAGAGACTCAGAGCAGTGACCAGCTTCCGGCAAAGACCTGGGACCTGGGGAGGGTGCTGTCCCTGCTGGGCGCCTGCTCTCGTCCACGTTCACGTCCACCTCTCCACGTCTGCCTGGGGAGCAGCTGTAGTGGTAGCTGGTGTGGCAGGGTGTGAGGACCGGCCAGGTATCTTCAGTGACTCTCCAGGCTCAGCGTTTGCATTTCACTATGTGAGCTGGATGGAAAGCTAAGGGGGGGTGTGTACTGGGGAGGGGGCGGGGGGCGGTCAGGGCATTCCCAGGGTGGCCGCCCGGTGGGTTTCACGAATGTCTCTGAACCTGGAATTCCCGGGGCCATTCCTGCAGCCCTGCCACTCACCAGCAGTATCACCTTGGAAAAATTGCCCTAACTTCTCTGTACCCCCCCTTCTTCTCTGTCACATGGTGATCATAATAGCCCCAACTGAGTTGGCTGGCTGTGAGGTTTAAATGAGGTAATATGTGCAAACAGCTCTTTTGAACAGGGCCCCTTTTATTTATAAAGATTAAAAACAAAAAAAACACCAGAGGGCATCTTCCTTTGAAAAGTACCTGACCTCAATATCTTTGAGTGTTGGAGATTGAGAGGCGTTCATGACTGCTCATAAGGAACTGATGAACCCCTCCAAACTCAAAAGCTCCTCTCAGTGTATGATGTACGGTACATATTTCCCCCCTTAAGGATGAAGTTTAAACTTAACTAAGATGCTCAGAGAGGTTATGACTCAAGATTGGGTGTCCAGGGGATCTCGAGTGCCTGTATTCTAGACCTGCCCTTCTCAGCCTTGGCACTATTGACATTTGGGGCCCAGTCATTCTTTGGCATGGGGGCTGTCCTGTGCATTGTAGGATGATTGGCAGTATCCCTGTCTTTACCCACTAGATGTCAGGAGCACCTTCCCCCACTCCTTCCCTGGTTTTGACAATGAGAACTGTCTTTCCACCTTGCTGAATGTCCCCAGGTAGGGGTGAGGGGGACAAAGTCACCCTTGACAGAGAACTGCTGCTTTTCCACGTTGCCAAGTGTGCTGGACTCTGTGAGTGGTTGCAGGGTGCTGTGTTGAAATTTGGCGAGATTTCTTTTCTGAACCTTGTTGATCTCTGCTTACTTCTATGTACTGACTGCAGTCTCAGGAAAGGGGGATTTTCAAAGTTGAAGGACTACAGACTTGCCAAGCCCCAGCCCTGTTTGAAATAAAGTACTGGTTCCTACACCAGGCTGGGCAGCTGAATCAACTTGAACCAAGCTCTTCTATTTCTTGCTGTGCAAACCTGGAGGTTTTTTACAGCCTTAAATGCAACATAAAATTTGCAGTCCTTTACTGTTGAGTAAAATAGGAGCTAATGATTTACAAATGAACCTGTGAATTCTGTGGGGAACAAGATCTTGAGGTAATTTTCTTTTGTGGTGAATACATTTTTGTTTAATCGCGCACCAGAGCGTTGGTGGACCCTCATTCAGGCAGACACCAAAGATGCGTCCTAAGGAGAAGTCTTCACAGGTTACAGGTGGAAGCATTTGAGGTCCCCGCTGTGTAGGAGAGGGCTAAATGCTCTGGGTGGGAGGGCTCGGCCTTCATTTGGGGCCATCACGTGATGAGGGTCTTTGCACTTTCCATTATGTTTAATCATCCTTCCTAGACAAATCAGGATCTTCTTCTCTTGTTTGACTTCTTCAACATCAGCTCTAAGATCTCCATGTAATTTCCATCTCAAGGATGTGTTGCTACTCAGGAGTGAAGAGTGTCTCTCCAGACTTGGGAAGCTTTTTTTCCTGAATCCCTCATGGAGCTTGCTCTAGGGTGGTCCTCCTGCTGTAGGCTTGCCAGCACATTGGTTCCTCATTGTTGGGTTTGCCTCTGGTGCCTGGCACGGGGCAATGGAAGCAAGCTTTGGACATGCTCTTGGTGCAACAAGAAGCACCACTGAGTCCTAGCGTAAGGGGACCAGGTACTAGTTTTTTGCCTTGAGTTGGTTGATGACCAGAGGTGTAAAAATCAATCTGGAGACAAGCTCTCAGAGGTATGCGTCAATAGTGAGCATGATCATTTGAGCCTCCTTTTTGATCACGTAGACCCGGGCCATCCTTTGTACTGTTGAGCCTGAGCTCTTGGTGCTTAGGATTCCAACTAGCACCTTGCAATACCATGGCTGTGCCCCGGTGATGCGGTATTTCTCATCCGGGGATTTGAGCTCGACCTCCAACCCGTTAATTCGGGGTTGTGAGTCTGAGATCTCCCCAACTTGGGATTGAGCTGGATCTCCACCTGTTATGGCGACGTTCCCCTCTAGTATCCATCAAGCTGACCTTGACATCCTCTCTGAAGCTGGCCTTCGGCACCCTGGCAGATGCTGGGTGTCTAGAGTTGGCTTAGGCATGCGCCCCTCAGCAGTGATGCCTGCAAGGCTCTCTGCAGAGCGGGTGTGGCTGTTGAGTGCTGCATGATGCAGACCAGGCTGATGTCGCGGGTCATCATTGGTGTGTGGTATTGGAGATTCTGGCTTCCCATCTGAGCATGGTAGCCACAGGGCTCAGATATCAGGTTTGGAATTCATTGCAAATGACATCTCTGAGAATACATCTCTTAAAATTGTGCACACGCCCCCAAGGATTGCTGTGGTGTAAATTGTGAACAGTGTGCAGTCTCTTGCTGTGTTTTCAGCAGGAAGACGTCTCATCCTCTCTGGGCGAGGCCCCTAATCTCATGATTCTCACTTAGGGGGGAGTCAGGGGCAGATGCTGAAGACCTGAGGAAGTTGATGGTTAGATTGGCCCCAGATCTGCCATCTTTTTGGGAAAAGAGTTGGTTCCCCTTTGATACTTTGGCACAGAGGTTCTTCTGCACTTACCTGCAGAGGTGAAGGGCTTCAGCAAAGCACAGGTATGAGGTCAGGAGAGACAGCCCTGGGACAAGGTGACAGGTTTGCTCAGCAGGCGCCAGCCTTGGTCTAGGCTAAGCTCCCAGTGAGGGTTGAGGACTCTGCATCTTGACTGGTCGGTGGCAGAAAGAAACAGTTTTATCGTGGGGGTGTGTGTGAGGGGCGTGGTGGCCCTTAACACTGGTTAAAACAGTGTTTTGGAGCCCCAGACCCCACACTGTGGTCTGCCTGGTACCCTCTTGAGAAACAGAAGTTCTTATTTAGGGAAAGATTGTGTTTTCTCGAAGGGTCTAAGGGAACAGCAGGTGGAAGGGAAGGGAGACACAAGACGTCCTCCTGATATCAGGGGTGGTGGTCTCCCTGCTGGGGCGGGCATCTCTGCCTTGGGGTGATCATGGAACTCGTGGACTGGATGGGCAGCCTACCTCAGTAGAAGAGAAGGGTTTCTTGCCCCTGTGGTGGGGCCTCTGCTGAGCCCTAGGAAGTGGTGTTGGCGCCTCCAGTCCAGACAGGGCTCTTCCAGCAGGAAGAGAGATTCCACCGTTCAGGTGGTGGGTGGTGGTGGGGAGACTCCCCCTGCTTTGGGGTTGGGCCAGGAGAATGCTCTGGAGGTGAAGGACATCTTCCAGGAAGTCTCTGATGGCTGCTATTTCTGGGAGCTGCCGCGAGGGGGCGCAGTGTGTGGAAATCTCTCTCTGTTTCTTGGTTTCACCTGCAGGGTGCCTGGGGTTGGCAGTTGCCACCTTCTGTGTGGCCAGAGCTCTTTCCCATTCCTGTGCGGTGGAGGAGGGTCCGTGGGTGTTCCTTGTAGCTGGGACTGTGCATTCTACAAGACCTTTCTGTTGCTCTCAACCTTATCCAGGTCTGGGATTTGATGTCTGTACATTTTCACTTCCTCAAGCAGCTTCTTCTCTTTCTCCTTCCTGACCAACTGTCCGTCCACCAACATGACTTGCTGCCAGTGGCCTCGTGGGTCTCAGATGAGCACGGACCAACAGCAGGTGGCACCTGGCTTCTTCCCCGCCCTCTTCCCTCCTCCCCTCTACTGCCCACTTGACTCACTGCTCTCAACGGGGACGGAAGGCTGCCTCTTTTTCAAACCACTCTCTTTTTTCTTGACTCTGTTTGTGTCGCAGAGCCATGACTTGCTGCTGATGGCCTTCTGAAGGCTTGTTGTGAGGTTCCTCTTGATTTTTTGATAGAACGTTGGCTGCCCGCCCTCCTTGTTCTCCCTGTGATGGCATAGTGCGAGCTCTTCTCTCCCTTGGGAAGGGAACGGGGCTGCCCATTTTGAAATGTGGCAGACGATATTTTGTCCTGGGATCATGATATGACTTGTCAGACTTCGTATTTTGTCACCCTGGTGTTCAATTGCTTTCCTGACTTGTGGTGCATTGGATGCTAGGGGAAGGTGTGTGCGTGGGGTGGTGAATGACCCTTCCTCACCACCCCAGTGTCTCCTTGGTTGAGGGATGCCCTGGGTGGGGGTTAGCTCTCCAGAATTGTGGCCTGGGGCCTGTCAGGCCATTTCTCTCCCCTTCTACACTTTCCCCTATGTCTCTTCAGCTCCTCAGCACGAACTGGCTTGAACCACTCAGTTTCTGATGAGACATCCTATCTTCCGAGGAGTGTCTCCCGACTTCGCTATGAAACCCGAGCCTGAGAAAGGGCACACTGGGAAGGGAGTCCAGAGCAGCCCCTCCCTTGAGGACTTAACAGGGGCATCTGGTGAGATGAGGAGTCTCTCTCCTCTGCTGCCTCCTGGAGCAGCTCGCATCCTCTTGGCTTCTCCCTTCTGTCTGTTGACAGGAAGCCTTGGGTGACAGCCACCTGGTCCCCACAGTCCCCATCTCAGAGGAGCAGCAAGAAGGGGGTGCTGCACCTCCAGAGCTGTCACAGTGGCAATGAACCCCTGGAGTGGGGCGGGGGTGTTGTGATTTAGAGTGTAGTTTTGTGGTCAGGAAGGACTCTTCAAAACTTTAAAATAGTCTTTAAAACTAGTATTCAGAAACCTTTTCCTTAACTTTTAAGTTCAGTTTGCAGTTTCCTCTGTGACAAATTGTATCCTTCCCCTTTAAGGGCAGTGGTGAGATTCTGGGTCACTTTCAGAGCAGTTGGGGATGAGAGCCCTCACCCTTGCTCATGATATGCTGACAGCCACAGGCTGACTCAGCCTTCGGCTGGCTGGTTGTTGATGGGTTCATTTCTCTCTCCATATTCAGAACGGGTGGGGCTGGCTTGAGGACTGTGTGTCCCATGCCCATGGCCTTAGGCTTGGCTTAATGCGATGTTGCTGCCATCTTGAGACTGGGGATTTTCGAAGCAGCAGGCCCTGTGTCTTTTAGTCCTAGGCATTACAAATCAATTTCTGATTCTGAAGAGGGGTCAGCCATGTCAGGGGGGAGTGTGCCCATAGACGATTACTGAGGGCAGTGAGGGGAAGGACAGCTGGCGTCCAAGAGAACGAGTGGCCAAAAAAGGCTGGAGTTGAGGAGAGAGTGGAGGGGGCAGGGCAGGAAAGACTCAGGGGTTCTTTTACTAAACAGGAGGAGCAGGGTGAGAGATCAGGTATTTCCTTTGGGATTCAAGAAGGCAAGAACACTGGCACGGTGACCTGTCGACCTGCCAGATGGGACCAAGCTGACCCTAAGTGTGCGTGGAACACGGTGCACGGCCTGCTAGCAATGCTCCAGTAAATAAGTTGCTAACCAGCCACACCTTCACATTGGAACCAAATGAGTTTCTGGTCAAGGGCACCAGTCGTGGGTCATTTGGTGTTGGAGAAAGTTTCTTCTTTTGCCGGTCTGAGTGGTGGAGCCGACCAGCACGTAAGAACAGCAGGATGTGATCTAGTGGCTTTGACCTCCAGGTTAGCTCTGTGCTTATGGAAGAGCTTTCTTTTCTTAGTTTCTGGCCCCCAACTCTGGAGTCTTTGGGTCCCTGTCAAGTCCCATTTTCCTCCATCCTCCCCACCATGGGCTATGCGGCTTTCCCACTGTTGGCACCTTCAGAAGGTCCACTGAACAGAGTGCGAGCACTGCTGGTCCAGCTCACCACTTCTGTCCCTCTGCCTATTTCTGCATTACCCGTGATGCTCCACACCCTGCCAGCATTCCTGCCCCGTCCCCACTGAAGGGCAAAAATCACACCGGGGACAGCCGTGCAGCCAAGAGATTTATTCAACAGCCTTTGTGGCTGGTTGGAGGTCGAAGAGGTGCTGGGAGAGGGGAGTTAGGGAGAGGGGAGTGTATAAGCTCTGATGGGAGAAAGGAGTCAGGGAGAGAGGGGAGTGTGCAAGCTCTGAATGGAAAGTGGGTGCCTGGTCACTCCGGCTGGGATCTCTGGAGCTGTTGGCTGGGGCAGCTGCTGTCTGGCTGGAGGTTGGAGCTGTCGGCTGGGGAGCTGCCGTCGGGCTGGAGGAGATGGGTCTGAGGCTGGTGCAGTGGCTTCCTCCTCTCTGCAGGGTTACTGTTGTCTGAGAGTCTCTCCTCTCTGTAGGGTTGAGCTGTTGTGTGAGTGGCTTCCTCCTCTCAGCAGCAACGAGCCAGTGTGTGTTCTGAGTCTCTCTAACGGGACCCTATATAGGGATTTCTGGTGGGGGTTCACCAGAGCAACCCCAATGCCATTGGCTCTTTGCCCATGGAACAGGGTGACCTTTAAGCCTATTGGCTCCTGCCCAGGGGGAAAGAAACATCCTGTCCCGGGAAGAAACATCCTGCCCGGAAAATGAAACAAGGTTGCTTTGCTCAGGATATGGAAACCTCTGGGGCGGGGGGTAGCCCATCTATCACCCACCACTGAACAAATGCTTCAGTCAGTGGTCTGTAAATGACCCACCTGCCTTCCTGGATGGACTTCCTGGGGTGCTGCTCTCTGTGGGGCTGACCCTCATGCTTGGTGCCTCACTCTTGTGTGGACTTGCTGGAGAAAACCCTCCAGGCTGAGGCATCTTCAGGAAGGTGGTGATGCTGGGAGCCCTGGAGAGGCAAATCTGTCCTGGGCAACTTTGCAGGGGAGACAGTGGAATTTTCCTTTGGGAAAGGGCCTGCTGAGGGGTGAGCTCAGCATGCTGGGCGGTTCACGGCAGATCACCACTGATGGTCTAGGTAGGGCCTCTCTTGTCTTACTCCCTTCAAGTAGGATTTCTCATTCCCCTGCCACCATGGGCAACTGCTCCAGTATGTCAGTGGTACCTTTCTTGAGTGAGCTAACGAACAGCATTGTTTGTTTAGGTGCTTGTGATTCACATTGAAGGTATTATTTTACCAGTTCTTATCCTCTTTTCTTTCTCAGCATTGTATTTTTAAGATTTGCCCTTCCTCTCTGCACACTGAAAACTTATTGAGATTGCCCAAAGAGCTTTTGTTTATGTGGGTTAAAACTATTGATATTTGCTGCATTAGACATTAAAACGGAAACACTTAAAATACTTCCCAATTCATTTGAATATAGCAACGATGGTGACATTGCAAGTGAAGGTAAATAACATTTTAGCATTATCATGAAAATAGATTGAACCTTGCAGATTCCCTGTCCCAGTTAGGTGTCTTTTTGTTCCACAATATGAAAGGGGGGCATCACAAAGGACTAAACTTAGAAAGCAAATTTTGTTTGTGTTGCTTTATAATACCTGTGTCAAGAAGCTATAAAATGTATTTGATTTTAGCAAAATCTGCCCAGGTTTGGTGGAATTGCCTCTTTGGTTATTGATTGATACAGTTGCCTATAATATGAAAGGTCATTTGGGATGGCAGAGATTCTGTTTCTTACTAGAATACTTTTTGGTGCTTTATGTAGAATTTATAATGTCCTAGAACAGATTATTTAAAAATATCTAGAACAGAAAATCTTCACATATGAACAAGCTATATATGTAGTTCTCTGCTTAGTTTACTTATTTTGCAGCCCATGTATCCATAGGCCTTTATTTTTAAGATTATTATTTTCCTTTTTGAAAAGTGCACGCTAATAGTTTTTAGTGTCTTGTTGGGCTGTAAAAACATTACCGCTATCTAATTTTAATTCCAGAATATTTTCCAAAATGAAATCTTCATGCTCCCTCCCCACCTCGGCCTGTGGCATCCCCTAATCTACTTTCTGTCTTTTTTTATGGGTTTGCCTATTCTGGACATTTCATATAAATGGAATTGTGCACCATGTGGCCTTTTATGCCACATATTTTATGCAGTATGTGGTTCCTCTTAGCATAATGTTTTCGAGGTTCATCCATGTCAGTGCATGCATGAGCACTTTGTTCCATTTATGGATGAATAATATTCCGCTGTATGGATATACCATGTTGTATTTCTCCATCAGTTGATGCACGTTTGGGTTGTTTCCACTTTTTCTGCCTCTTATGAATAATGCTATGAACATTTGTGTGCAAGTTGTTAAGTGGACATGTATCTTCGATCCCCTTGAGTCTGTTTCTTTTGACATGTTTTCTTATCAACCAAATGGGTAACCGAGGCTTGTTTCTCAGGCGCCCATGACTGTGTATGTAGCCCTCCTCTGCTTCCCAAATCAGATAGAAAGAAATGAAGGGGAAATGACAAGGTATCTTTTACACTGGCAATGATCTTTGGGATTTCCCAGTGCGGTCTTGAAAAATCACAAAGATTTGTTCTTTCAGTTTATAAAAAAAGAGATTCTAGATGCAATCAGGTTTTGTTCTGTATGTTCTTGTCATATAATCTGCATGAGAAAAGTTGTCAAAAGAAATGCTCAGCCTGCCCCAGGTTACACTTAAACACAGATGAAACATGATCCATAAATTATTATTATGTTTAAAATACTTATTTTTTAGTTGTACTTGGACACAATACCTTTTATTTTGTTTATTTTTGTGTGGTGCTGAGGATCGAACCCAGGGCCTCTTATGTGCTAGGCAAGCGCTCTACCACTGAGCCACAACCCCCGCCCAATCCATAAAATTATTAAGTGTTTTAGAAATTGTATGTTTTGCGGGAAATCCTTGGAAATTGGTCAAGGCCCCTGCTGCCCATAATGTTTTTACTCTCAGGGGACACACTGATAAGAGAAATTTGCTATGTTCCATTCTGATATTACTGGTTATGGTCATAAATTAACTACAGCCACGAAGCCGGTTCATGACGAGTCTCTTGATGACGTTGACATTTACCCGATGGCTCTGCTGGGCTGCGGCTGTAGCCTGCGTCTTCAGTGATAAATGACGGGAGCCTCACGGTCAGTGTGGCACCAGGGGCACCTCAAACTGACCTACTTGAACAGACTTGTTGGTACAGGCTCCTGAGATGATGTCACTTAAGCCGATGGAGTTGGGGCACTTTTTAATCTAGAAGAGGACAACTTCCTGAGCCCAGACTGCTCATCCAAGATCCTGTGGATCAGGAAGTGACTCCACCAGCTGCAGGAAAGGTTGTGGGAATGCCATGTGGTGGGTTATTTGTTTAAACTTTTGTTAATGTTGTTTAATGTTCTGTTTTTAAAGCTCTTTTCTTCAGCTTTTTGTAACCCACAGTGTTTAGTGGAGTCTGCTTTTGTAAATGAAAATAAAACGTGTAAAAATGACATTTTGACTGGTGTGCGGGGGCATCCTGGTTGCCTCTTACTCCCCTTTCCTTTGGGCCTGAGGTGGTAATGGTAACCTGACTAACTAGTGACTGGTCATTCACTGTCCCTCCTGGTTCACCCACATGTTTGTCAAAGACCTTTGTGAACAGATCCTCCCTGAGTGATATCATCTGAAGTTGCCATCTGTTTTCTACTGGGACCTGGACTGATTAGTAAATGGCACTAGAGGTGGCCTTAGGAAACAGAGTCTGGATATTCTGGGATTGGGTTGATTCATTATTCAGGCAGGGCTGAGATAGCCTTCTCCTCAGAGGGAAAATGGAACATATGAACATGTCCATAGCAGGCAGTGACATCCCAAATCCTTAGGGAATTATCCATGGCAGTGATAGGGGTGATAGGCAGGTAGAGGGTAAAGCACTGAGACTTCAAATGGTCATGGCACTCGGTTTCTATGGCAACAAGAGGGGATTTAAAGATTTTTGGAGTCGCCTAGATTCTTCTTATAGCCTATAGAAAGCATGCAGGGAAAAGAATCACAAAACCAAGAACCACAAACATGCAATCAAGAGTGCGTGAAGCAGACCTCCGGGTGCTCCTGGAGAGTCATCTCCAGTGGCTGAAGGACAAATGTGGTGGAGGACCAGCCCGAGGTGATGTGACACATGCTGCACGTCTGCGGAGGTGAGTGTCCTACACGAAGGTAGGGAGAGTAGACCTGAGACGTTGGGGGGCAACGTCTCTGACAGATGTGGCTGAGACAGAGGTCTGAAGCCTCCCTTTATCCTGAACCTCCCTGCTTTACTCCCAGAGGTAGCCCCTTCCCTGTCCAGTTTTCCTGGCCCCTGTCCCCTGTGTAGGAGCCAGCCCTCCTCTTGTAACAGCCTTGAAGAGGCTGCACGTGAGTCGTCCAATCATAGGCCGGTGACCCCTGGACATTGCACCACCTTCTCTGCCCTCACTTCTCATTCACACCTTGACAGACAGTTCCCCTGTCAACAAGCCCACCTCGGATTATCCCAGGACCGTTGTGTCACCCGTTTCCTGTCAGCATCCCAACGGAGACAACATGTTCAAAATCTGAATTCCCCACCAGCTCTCTCCAAACCTGCTCCCCTCCCAGGCTTCCCGTCTCAGCAACTGGTAACCAGGTGCCCCAGCCACCCCCCTGCAGGCATGCTTGAGTTCTGTACTTCTCCCACATCACTCATCTGATCCCAGCAAGCTCTTCTGATTTAATCTTAGATTCAGAATCTGCTATGTAGTATTGCCTCCCCTGCCGCTTTGCTGGTCCAAGTCATCATCTTTTCTCAACTGTGTCTGTACACCAGCTTCCTAGCTTGTCTCCCTGCTTTCTTTCTTGCCTCTTGTAGTTCAGTGTCCACACAGAAGCCAGAGTGACCTTTAAAATAAATTGTGTCACCTCTCTGATGTCATCTCCTTGGAGGCTTCCGTGGACACAAAATCATCCTTTCCAATCACAGCCTCCAAGGTACCGTGAGGCTGGGCCTCGTCTATTTCCCCAGCTTCATCTGTGCACCCGCTGAGCATGCCAGGGACTTTTCCACCTTGGGGCCTTTGCACTTGCTATTCTCTGGGTGGCGTCTCTCTTTCCAGATGGTAGCAGGATTCATTCCCTTACTCCATTCAAGGTCTTGCTTGAATACCCCTGTTTCAGAGAATCTCAAGTAGCACCTCCCACTTTTCTCCCCCTTTGCCTTGTTTACCTGTTCCTTTACATTTTTTAAATCTGCACTCGTCTTTTAGAGCGTAAGCTGCATGAAGGTACGCAGTGTTCGTTATAGAATGATGACAAGGGGTCTGTGGGAGTGGCACCCAACCCAGACATTGGGAGGGCAGCCCAGGGTTCCCCAGGGAGTCCTTTCTTACTACTGCAAAGGGGGTCTGTGGGCGACATATCCGAGGGTGCTGGAGCACACCAAAGGCTGTCCTCCCCTGGGCTCCTGTGTTAACCTCAGTGGTCAAGGATGTGCCCTCTCAGTGCCACCAGATCTGTCCCCCCTGTCTTTATCTTCTTGCTCTCTCCCCATGCAACCTATGGTAGAAAGCACGTGTCAGGAAAATCTATGATCAGCACTTTCCTTGGGAAAAGAACTGGTGGTCAGAGACCTTTAAAATTCTTCCCAGTGACCTGGCATCTTGTGGATTGGACCAGCCTCCTCCAGGAATATCCCCAGCTTGGCCTTAGGTTCCAGAGGATGCAACTAACTCCAGCTTGTTGAATGAAGGTTCTGAGGATGGTCTTCCCCGCCAGAACTATCTAACAAAAGTGTCTTGAAGCCCCTGGACACTTTTCTTTCTCTTAATAGAGTTTTTCTGTCGTTCTCTGTGGTAGAAGCTGGGGCAGATGATGGGGTTGCCTGGAGAAAGCTTTAATCTATTTTCTGTTGCTATAATCCAACACCACAGACTGGGGAATTTTATAAAGAACAGAGGTTTATTTAACTTAACTCATGGTTCTGAAGGCAGGAAGGTCCACGCACAAGATACTGGCATCTGGCGAGGACTTTCTTTCTGAATTATAAGATGGGCACCAGATGGTGAGGTAGAGAAAGCATTGCTAGCTTGGGTCTCTCATCTTCTTATAATGCCACCAATGCAATCATGGAGGCCCCGCCCTCATGGGCTCATCTAACCCTAATTACCTCCCGAAGATCCAAATACCATTGACATATGACTTTGGGGGGTTATGTTTCCAACACGTGTATCCCAAACCGTAGCCAAGGGAAACCTCTTAAAAAATGTCAGAGAAACTTTGTGCCCCAGGGACTGGGCCATTCCTGCGGTGGGCCAAGAGATTGGAGCTCCCCTCCAAAATATAGGATTATAAGGATTTGTGCCTGGCTTTCAATAATCTTCCAAAAGGAAATTATGTGTGAATACAGAATGTGCCCGGAGGCAACACCTTTAGCTGAAACCTCTATCTGAATGGGGCTGTTTAGTTTTGGTATCAGGTTGCAAGATTCCGTTTAGAGTGGGAAATATTGGGATCTTGGCCTCTCAAGGGATTGGAGCTGGATGAGGATTTTCCTCCAAAGGCCTGTGCTTGAAGGTCAAGGAACAGATAAGCCTGCGCCCCAGCTCCTAGGCCATCTGTGAGTTAGGCAAGGGCAAAAGGCAGCATTCATAGGAGAGAGAGGAGCAGTTAAGATGAACTGTTCCACCCACGCTCCCCGCCACCTCAGCCCCTTGTCCTCTTGGTGTGATCTTAACACAGCAGAGAGTCTGCAGACCACTAACGATGGCTGTCCCTTTGTCCTGATACGTGTGCTCAGAACTAACCAAATGGCTCATTTAAAAAGACCATTTCTTCCTAAGGGCATGAGTTTCCCCTCCTCTGAAGGGAAAAGCGCCAGCAAAATTGCATCCCAGAGCCACGACAGGCAGAAGGGAGCCAGCTCTGCACCCACCATGGAAAGTGCCCTACCCGTCTTCCCCCATTTAGGGAGCACCAGCTGAAGACCAGGGGAGTGTGGGTGCTGTCAGGTGGCTCCCCTACTGACTCGTCTCTTTCTTCCTCTTCTTTTCCTCCTCCTCTCTTCACTTTTTCCTCTGGATTTTGGCTTCCACCTGTGTTTCCCCTACATATCTCCTCTACTATTATCTGATGGGCTCCCTCTTCCCAGGGTTTGTCTTTCTGCCCTGCCCAGCATCCAGATCCAAGCGTTGGCTGGCCATGTCACCTCCTCTAGTCTCAAATCCACAACTCCACCAAATTTCAACCCCACGCCTTTTGCCTGACAGTCCAGGCCTCAACCTCAAACCACCTGGGATCATTTGTCTACTCTTGCCCAGTGAGTGGTGGGCAGGCAGGCAGGCAGAGGTCAGATGGCCCTCTGGGCTGTACCATCTAGCCTGGGATAGACTGGGATCTTTCAGAAACTGGTGTGGCTGGGAAAGAAATCAGGATTAAATCTGATTCAGGGGCCCAGGATCCTTGGTGGTTTGTTGCTCCAGGCGGGTCCGGGATATCAAATCAAGTGACATTCCCACAGGTGACTTTGGAGTCAGACCAGCCCATATTTGAATCCTAGTTATGCCACTTAGGAGTTACAGTACCTTGAACAAGTTAATGTTTTTTTGAGCCTTAGTTTCTTCATCTGAAAAATAGTATCCATCTCATGGGATTGTTGTGAAATTAAATGAGGTACTTATGTCAAAATGCATCTTGTGGACAATCAATAAATGAGTATTTTAAAAATATCAGTTATTTCTCTATGCTAGGATCTGAAACACCTCTATGATCTCAAAGGCCAATCTGGCCCTAAACCAAGGGGACATATGATCCGGTGTTGCTGGGTAATTTGTGCTTGGAACTCCCGGCTAGCAGTTCCCTGTGCTTGCGGTGGATCAATTAGTCCGAGCACCACCACACCCCTTTGGTACCCCTACTACAAAGGGAGGCGATGGTTTAGAATGTGGATCCAATCTGCCGGATTCAAAGTCTGGCCTGTCCCCAGCTGGCCACAACTCGACCTTTGTACAAAATCTTCCGTTTCCTTGACTGTGGTGACAGCCACAGCACCTCTCTTAAATGGCTGAGACCAGCAGCCAGGCCAGCTGTTGGGCTTAAAACCGGGACTTGATCAGCTTTCAGTAAACTGCAGTCATCTGAGATGGAGAAACAAACAGGGAACAAAGAAGTGACTCAGGTTGGTGCGGGGACAGGCAGGGCATGGCGAGTGACAGCCATAGAATCTTGGGGGCCTGCCCCACCCACTCGAGAGCAGGACCCCTTGGCTCAGAGCGGCTGAGAGGTGGTGACCACTCAGCAGGACCACGAGGCTCCCACAGCAGAGTGTTTCCACTTTATTGTCTGTAAACTCTTCTTTGGTAAACAAGAAGACAAGAAACCCAAAGAGAAAGGGGGCACGCACGTACAGAAGGCAAGGGGAGGGCCGAGGCCCTCCGCAACAGGAGCTCTGAGCAGACAGCTACACCATTAGCAAGGCGGTGGGCGGAGCCGGAAGTCTGGGGTGGGCGTGGCACGGGGCAGCGCGAGGGAGGGGAGCGAGCGCGCTCGGTCGGACCGAGAAGCCTAAATCTTACAGCGAAGGAGCTCATGCATCACAGCAAGGAGAACTAGGGAAGCTCCACCCGTGCCCCCGCCACCTTCCATGCAGTTGGCGGTCCGGGCGGGCAGGGCTCTCCGCCTGGCCGGGCTCAAAGGAGGCCCCTCAGCCTCCCTGCCTCCGTCTCTCCTTTCCCGCTTTGCAGGCTGGCGGGTGTGTGCGGGTTGCAGGGGTGGGGGAGGGGCGCTCACACTCTCTGGGTCTGGGGAGAAGTAGGGGGCAGCTGGGGCAGGGTTTGGGGGAGGTGGGGGCTCCTGCCTCCCCTTTACATGGGGGGCTCGCTGCAGAGCACGATCTCCAGGTCCTTTCGGTAGAGCTTCCCCGCCTCGGCCAAGGACATGACGCTCTTTCTGTAGTTGGTGAGTTGTTGAATGTTCATTTCCTAGGAGATGGAGGTAGAGGGTGAGAGTAGGCCCAGTGCAGGGCCCCACCCCAAGGAGCCCTCCTACGCATTCATAAACACTCCGGTCTGAGCCTTTCTTCCCATCCCAGGGCAAGTGGCTCAGAGGGACACAAAGCCCAGGCTTTGGATCCAGACAGACCTGGGTTAGAACCCTCTCACTCACTGGCTGCATTCCTTTTGGGGATAGTAGTCAGACTTTCTGAGGCTCAGCTGCCTCACCTGTGAAATGGGAGCCTCATTGAGGTGTTAGATGATCAGAGGGAGGAGTGAACCTGAACGCTTGGTATAGAACCTGTGCCAAGCACTCTAAAAAAAGAGTAGCTATCACGATGCCGGCTGTTATGTACATAACTTGTAAACATCCCTCCACCTCACGGGGCTGCATTTACTCAGCGAATCCGGGTCTCCACAGGTGATGGAGGGATGGTCAGGAAAGCTCCCTGGTCTATTTCCGGGTCTCCTGGACCATAATTCCCTCTGTCTCCACCACAAACAAAACTCACCAGCCCACTTCTTGTTCACTGGCTTCTTGTGGGCCTCTAGGGTGATCCATGAACATACACTCATAGAAAATGGAGGCCAAAATTAAATAATACTACACCTGACATGCCTTATGTTCAATGTATGCTGTATAATAATTGCTTTGAATACAAACAGCCAATGGGTCAAGGTCACCATCAACACTGGACATATCACTTAAACTTGATTTCCCCCTCCTTCCTTCCTTCTACCTCTCTTCCTTCCTTGTCCTGTCTCCCTTTTCTTTCTGGTATTTTTTCTCCTTCTTCTTTTCTATTGAAAACATTGGCAGCTACATTTGGAAAAAAAAAAAAAAAAAACCCTCTCTCCATTCTACTGTAATAAAACTGAAGAATAAAGACTAAGATACTCACTAAAAGGTTGGACCAATTTGTCATAAAAATAGTCAGTCCTCTGAGTGCTGAAGTCTTCCTAGTTATTTACCTGCCTCACCTGTTCTTGATCACCTCTTTTTCAGTCCCCAAAGGTCAGTCTTATTCATTGTTGTTTAGGGACATCCCCCCACATAACTGATTACTGGTTTTGTACCACCACCCAGTCCAAGGGCACTTTGCAAGCATCTCTAATCTGGAGGATGTCTTTCCTAAAGTTATAAAGTACCTGGAAATGTCACCTAACTCATAACAGTGGAGTGTGTCTGGGCTCTCTGCCACTCAGGAACTAAGGGAGGGATTCTGCATATCAACCCCATGCTTGAAAAAACCCCCATGGTGAAATGTGGCCGTGAAGAAACTTAGTGTCCTAGAGGGAGGGGCTGCTTACTTTCTGTGCCTCAAAGTTTTGCTTGAAACTGGGGAAGACATTAGTGAGTTGCTATGGATTTAGGTGTGCTAAGGAATATTGAAGTTCAATCCCATCAGCCTGTCCCCTTAGGAGCCTCCAACATTAATCAGTTCAGAAACCTTATCATAGTCTGTGCAGGCACCATCAAAACGGAACTGCATATGCCAAATGAGCTCACCAAAAATGGCCTTTCTCTTCCCAACTCAGGTGCTGTTCTTTAGTCATACAGCTCACTCTACTGAGGGAGTCTCTCAATCCCCAGGTGCCAAATCTGGGGCCTGGTCCAGGTGGAAGGCTCTCAGGTAAACAGCTTCATTAATATCCCATTCTCTAACCTGCAGAGTTGTTTCTGAATCCCAACACCCAAATCTTAGCCTTTGTTCTGTATGTGGGGTCAATCTGTGCAGGTCTATGCATGGTTCTTAGTCAAGAAAAAGCCTAGCAAGTTGATGACCAGGAAATTCAGGTCACTCTGAGATTTAATGCATGCCTCAGGGTTTATCAACCTCAGGTGTCAGACAGGGCCTTATGAAGAATAATTGTGCCTCATTAATTCAATTATAGTTAAGGACATTTTCCATTAAGGTACCAACATTCCTTGGACACATAGGGGTGCATAATTTTCTACTGGATTATGGTGCCAGTAAGAAGTTTTTTCTGTTCACATACCTGGTAAGGATTTCCTTCTTCTTAGGAAGCCTTATATTTTCTGCCTCTTTCTGAAAGTACTTGTAGGTACACACACACACACACACACTTACTTCAGGATGAAATAAATGAAGGATGATATTCAAGATGAAGATAAAGAGATCAGAAAGCACTTGGAAAGAGAGACAGATAGACTCAGAGGCTGCAGCAAATTTTTTTCCCCTGAAATTGAGCATTAAATTTAGCTCTTGCTTGGCAGCCAAGGCAGTCAGACAACTCAAGGAATTATAGAGCTTTCAACGTCTAATTAAGGAAAGCAGAAAAACCATTTGCTCTGTGAAAGACATTTTCCAGGAGGTGAAGAAAGACAACTGCAGAGGCCTGGTCTCCTGGTTGCAGTTCCATCTGATCCCTCAACCAGGGCACCAGGGTGAGCCCACTGGGGGTGTCTGGAGGATGCCCAAGAGCCAACCCCAGGCAAAAGAGTGTACTTCACTTCTCAGCCTTTTCTTTGAGATGAACAAACTCCTCGTTGGCTCCTTTTAACCCCTTCCCCAGCTCCAGATTCTTCACGGAATCAATTCAGAATAGCTGCTCCCTCCTCCCAGTGGCCCCAGCCCTCCAAAATCTCTATGTCAAAAGTCTTTTTTTTTTTTGTATGTGTGTGGGCAATTTGGCTAACACTTCCACAAACTGGGCTGTGTCAAAACTGTCATTGCTTTGTAGCATCATTGGCGAGAACCCACAGATGGAGGCAGACCCAAGTGTCCGTAGATGAGGAATGGGCAGATGAAATGTAGTTTCTACATGCAAGCCAATCTTTAAAAAGGAAGGAGATTCTGACATACTACAACACGGATGAACCTGGCGGACATTACACTGAGTGAAATAAGTGAGACTGCATGATTGCTCTCCTATGAGGTGCCTGCTGGAGCCAAATCACTCTCCCCACCTGGGGCACCTGGCCTGAGGCACCTGGCCCAGGCCTCTGGTTCACTTGCTCACCTTCTTGTTCTTCTCATACAGATCCTTCAAGAGGGCATCCAGCTCATTCTCATCAATGTAGCCACTTCCATCCTGCAGGTGGCAGCAGAGAGTCAGTTCAGAGCTCTGAAACCCAAGCCCCTGCCACCAGACCTTGCCTTTTACTTCCCCCACCCTGGGACCCATTCCAGGGGTCTATTCTGAGGGTCTGTCCTTCCTGTTACTTTGTGAAAAATTGGCATTCAGACTATGTAATGATAGAATAACGTGTCACTTCTGTCCACCAGTCAATGCAGGAACCAGGCAGTTCAGGACAAGCCTTTTCTCATGGTGTTTTTTCATTTGCATTGAAAATATAAATGAGGTGCAAGAAGAATTTAATTAGCTCCTTGAGTCTGGGGGCTATTTCAAGTCAACTTCCTAGGCTGGGGATTTATCTCAGTGGCAGAGTGCTTGCCTATTATGTGCAAGGGCCTGGGTTCCATCCTAGGCACGATGAACATAAATAAATAAAATCTACCTCCGACCCTTTGGTTATGGATAAGACCATTAGAGTCACATGGGCGTGGTGTGGGGTGTGTGTGGAGGAGGTCATCACACTCTCAGCACTGATTCTAGTGCAACCAACAGGCTCTGGCACCAACATGATCACACTTAGCTTCATCATCCTCTTCTTTATTCTTTGCTGCGCTTTAAAGAAGCCAAACCCTTGGACTCCATAGGCCATGGATAGAGGATGACACTTGTCTAATCACAGAGCAGAAGATGCTGTAGGAAGGACCCGCCTGGCCCAGTGCCCATCTGGAGAGCTGATCTCTTCTCACAGATAAAGTCGAGCCCTTCTGGCCAGGGCTTCCCAGGGGCAGGGGCAGGGGCAGGGGCAGGGCCAGGGCCCTGCTTTTCCATCCTACGTGGATTCGCTTCTCTCACCTTGTCATAGAAAGTGAAGATGGCATTGAACTCCTCTGAGGTCAGCTTCATGCCCTGTAAGGACCAAGGTATTAAAGACAGAAGCCAAAATCCTGGAAGGTGTGAACATGAGCATGTGTGTGAGGTGTGAGGTGTGTGTTGGATTGGGGCAAAGGAGGGCGGGAGGCCACAGAACTCAGAAAGATGGGGGGGAGGGAGGAAATGAAGAAAGGCAAAGTGGCTCTTTTACCTGAAATTTAAGCAGAAAGTTTTCCTGGACAGGCAAAAGTCTGCAAAGAAAATGCCAGAGCAGAGATTAGGAGATGGAGCACAGGGAAGGACCGTGCAGATGGGGGCTGTGGAGGTGGCAATGGAAATGATCTCCGAGCACTCTGTATTAGGAGTTGATGAAAAATTGAAGAGGGAGAGGGACAAAGTGAGTTTTGGCTTTGTCTTGGGCTTCCTGACTCCTGGACCTGCCTCTCTTTCCACCCAGCCATCTTGGCAATGGGAATGGAAGAATGGGAGTCTTGTTCAAGGTGACACCATGGTGAGGGCAGGCACTTACCGGGACATCTCGGAGAGACCCAGTTTGCCATCTCCATTCAAGTCAAACATCCGTAGCTGTTGGGGACAGAAAGGGGTGCTGGCGTTATTTGCTTTGACCTTGTCTCACATGGGGCCTTGACCTGCCACCTCCTTCCACAGAAGAGGAGGAGGAATGTGGAGTGTGCTCATGCCTCCTCCCAAGTCACCTTGAGACCAATGACCATGTTGGCTAGGGACCAACATGGTCCACTGGACAAGACAGCAGGGCCTTGGTTTCTGCTTTTCTCTCTCCTCCTCAGGAAGAGGGGTGGTGGAGGCATAGCAGGCCAGCACCAAAGGCCCAACCTCTCCAGGTTTATCCTCTCCTGGGCCACAGAGCTTGCCAGGGAAACAGATTGCCCCCACCCGCAGCCCTCCAGCTCCCACTGGCCCAGAAGTCAGCTTAGTGGGGGGTCTTGAAGGATGTGTGGGGCATGAACTCACATCCCTGTTGCCAGCTGCCACTGTGAGTTGCTTCACTCAGGCCAGAAGAATCAGCAAACAAAAGACCCTGCACACCAGGACCCCAGTGGCCTGCACCCCTGGGAGGAGGGGCACTTCTATTCACTCACTATGGTCTGGGTGTATTCCTGGAGCTTGGGTTCATCATACGGTCGGTTGGCCTTCTTCAGCAGGTCCGACAGGAAACCCTGGAACACAAAAGTCTCTCAGAGCTTGACTCACTGTTTTAGTCCCTCACTTACTATGTGTTCATTCAGACAGCTCACATTGTTCTTTTTTGAGTTCTACCAGTTGTGTGGCTTATGTCCCTCATAATTTCCTAATCTTTAACACTTGCACAGTGAACTTAAAGACCTTAGGTGGCTTCTGGCTGCAACCTTCTCCCATGCAGTAGGTGGTAGAGACTGGCTCTACCACACAGGGCTCACCAGTGCCCTAGGATCAGTGGTTACCCAGAGGAATTTAGGGATGGATGTATAAGCCAGAAGACCAATCCTCTGGAATTGCTTCAAGGATGCCTGCCCTGGGCACTAGGGTGCACAGGAGTATGGGTTGGTTGAACCTGTGGCCCTACGGCTCCATGTTACTGATTTTACAGGGCTTCTCTGAACAAGTCCAACTATCCAGTGCCGGGCTCAAGCACTCCTAAGCAGGCCATGAATCCATGCTCCTCACCCAACGTCTCCTCCCCACCGAGGTTCCTTAAATCCATGGCCACTCCAGCCTCCGTCTCATTCTCCACATCCTCCATACCTTCCCCAAGGCTCATCCTACCTTGAGCTCATTGGCTTCGATGTAGCCACTTCTGTCTGTGTCATACTTCCGCCAAGCCTGCAAGGGGAATGTCAGCCTGTTCATAAAGACGTATTAAAAATCTACACGCCACCTTCCATTTCTCCTTCATGGACCACACAGGAGCTTATTGAAGAATATTAGAGCAGAATGGGGACATGGGGGTGGTCTAGCCCGATTACAGAGGAGGAAATGAGGGGAAGTGTCTTAGTCAAGGTCACACAGAAAAGGAAGAAAACTGCTTGAACAAGGTCCCCCTACTCTAACTTGATGCAGGACTGGGTCCTTTTTTGGATCAACTCGTAACTGGTGTTGATGTTTTCTAAGGTGTTAAACCAAGTAGCTTCTCCCAGGGCTAGAATGGAGATCTAGTGGATGTTAGTTTTGTTCTGGGCCCATGGGCATTTTTCCCCCCTGCTCTGAAAGCTTCTCATAGCAGGTGGGGGCTGGAGGTAAGGGGAGGAACCCCCTGGTAAGGGAAGGAATGGGCTTAGGTTTCTCTTCACTACGCCCCCTCCTCCATCCCTCCACCACACGGCAGCCATATCCGATGGTGAAGCAGAAAGTTGGTAATCAGTTTCTTTTGTATGACTGAAGTCGCTCCACTGCCTTCTGATAGAAACATCCTTTTAAAATAGGAAACCCCCTATCAATCCATATGGTTCGGGGAGGTTGACCCCATCTCCACAAGTGGGCATGTGACAGATGCCCGTCCAGTCAGATGCCTCCCTGGATGGATCCCATCCCACACTGATCGTGGGTTCTGATCTGAGTCTCAATTTGGTGCCAACTGGAACCAGGGCACAACTTTCTGAACACAGAAACTGTAGCCTTCAGAGAGGCAGCAGTGACAAGGGTTTGACTGCCTCTCTGTTCTGTCTATTGGAGCAGGAACAGACGTAATGTCTGTAATGCAGGAGAAACAAACACGGTTGCCATGGTCTTAAGATATTCACAAATTCTTTACCTCCCTTCTTAAGGTGGAACCTAGTTCTCCTTCCTTGGCTGTAGACTGGATTTAGTGACTCACCTCCAATGAATAGAATACGGCAGATATGAGAATGTGTGACTTCTGAGACTAGGTCATAAAAGGTAGGTATGGCGGCTTCCTTCTGGCTCCCTCTTGGGTCACTTGCTCTGGAGGAAGCCAGCTGCGGTATCATGAGGATATTCGGCACTATAGAAAGGCCCATGCAGTAAGTAACTAAGCCTTCCTGCCAACAGCCAGAAAGGAACCGAGGCTGCTGGCCAACAGGTGAGGGAGCCACTGTGGAGCTGTCGTATTTCTTAACCCCAGTCAAGTCTTCAGGGGACTGCAGCACAGCTGACATCCTGACCAGCAGTTTGTGAGAGACACTGGGCCACAGCCACCCAGCTAAGTTGTCCCTAAATTTCCCACCATAGAAACTGTGAGATAATAAATGTTTATTTAAGGCTGCTAAATTTGGGGGATAATTTGTTATACAGCAATAGATGACTAATACAATATCCTTGGAAAGTCTGGCCCTGTATGCAAATGCACTGAAACCCCAGCCCTTTATGGAAGTCCTTTGGTAGAGATGAGTGAATGCCTTGAAGTGGGGGTGCAGGGCAGGAGAAGGTGCTACCCATGTCTGGCAAAGAGCCCCAGAGAGCTCTGTTCCCCTAAATCTTGGGATTATTTTGGTGTTTTGGATTTCTTATTTCTTAGATTCTCTTTCAAGTTTTGTTCTCTTGACTTTTCTTCCCTTTATCCCCTCTTGGCTCCAAATTGCACACCTGAACACCAGCTAGACTTGGTTTTCTGACAGCCAGCAAGCACCAATCCAGTTTCCTGAATTTTATCTCCGGCTTCCCCCACTTCTCCACACATGCTCCCTGTGTTGACAGGAGTGTTAGAGTTTATGGATAATTTAAGGTCTTTCTTTTACATCAAACAAGGCGGTGTGATTTTCATGGTGCATTAGCGCCAGGGCTCAGGAAATTTGGTCCTGATTTTTCAAAGTTATGAGACACGAGCAAATTCCAGCAAAAGAGTCGATGTGCTGTAGACAACTTTGGTAGATGGTATTTGATTAGGAAAATGTTTTTTTTTTTTTTCCTCTGGAGGAAGAAAACACCTCGAGTTCCACCAAAACATGCCTTCCTGTGCCCAGAAAACCCACCCTTGAAAAGGCACTAAGAGACACGTGCAGGCTTCCAAGTATGACTTCACCAACCACCTGCAGGTATTTAGAGCATTAGAATTGAGCTCCTAAGTGGAGTCTTGACTGAGAAATGAGGCAGACAATCCCCAAGATACTGAAAAGGCCGGTGACCTGCAGGGACCCCAATCTTCCACAGAACAGAGCATCCCCAGGCTGCTTTTCAGGTTGATCCTGTCAGCAGGCCTGACCTCCCTCCCGGGACCCACCCCCACCACAGCTGGCTCTGGCCTCTCACTCTTGACTTCTCTTCCCCGCCAGTACGTCGTGCCCATCCATCAAGGTGTCCTTATTCTCTTCTCATTCGAGGAAAAGAGTTCAAGAGACCCGGGCTTTGTGAAATCTCAAAGAAGTCCTGAGGTGTCCCTAAAATTAGAAGTCAGTGGGTCGGGAGCTGAGAGCACAAGGCTTTCAGGGCTCTGAGGGGACCATTTCATGTTTCTGGCTGATACAAAAAACGAAAGAATGGATACCCCAGAAGGGATTGGTACTGCAGGAAGGTGGGGGTCCCAGGAGGTGTGCTGGTGGAGGGTGCTTGTTCTACAGTTATGCTGGGGCTTAGGAGAACAAAAGTGTGTAAGAATATGAAATCATGCCAACCACACAGAGAGAAAATGCTAATCATTTTGAGAGTGGGGGGAGGGGAGAGGCTTTTTGCTCCTTTTTAAGCATCTCTGCCCCCTGAAAGCTATCCTCATCTCTACCCAGACCAGAGATGGAGAAGAGGCCAATTTTTGTCTGCTTCTTTATAGGGAAAGAAGGGGTCAGACAAAGTAGTCCATTTTCTGTGGACAGAAAAATGGACACTCATAAAAACAGTACCCCCACCCCAATTAGAAGAATAAGCTGTACTTCTCTCCCCCCCTCCAAATCAAAAGAACAACCAAGACAGAATCCATAATGTCAATTACCAGCTTACGGAATCTTTCCATCTCAGAAAAACTGGAGAAAATCCTTTAAAGCACCATAAAATTAAACCCATATCTGATGCTTAGGCAAACTGCTCTTAAAAAAAAATCACTCTCCTGCCCTGAGAATTGGTTCTTTCTAACCGACTTTGTATCCTTGAGGGGAGGTCACCGCTGTGTGGGTTCCTGGGCTGACTCTGCTGTTGTTGTTCTCGGCAGTAAATCATGGGGAGGCGATTACTGGTGACTGGGAATGGATTTACTTAGTGAATGGCAACTCCGAGTCATGTTGAAGACAGTCACTAAGTATCAGAGCACCCAGTTTTCATGGTGGGTACGGGTTGGGTTTCACTCTGAGAGACATACATGGCTTGGGTGCAGAGTCTCAGAAAAATATTAAAAAACAATTGGTAATTGGCTGCACATCAGGATTAGTAAATGGATTGAACCATCCGGAACTTCCAATTTTTACATGTCAAACAACAGTTCAATATCAGCAACTTTATATAGTTTAATCTATCTGTTGAATGCTATTCAAAAGACATTTGAGTTTTGATGTCAAAAGTGTGCAAGTCTTATTGTAAAGGGGTAATGCTCTTTTTTAAGGGGGATGCTGGAGCCCAGACTATAGCCAAAGATCAAATCCAGAAGACACTGGAGACTGGAGTTCTCACTGGGGTTTTCCAGCTTTAGACTGACATATAAATCTATCCTTCCCAAACTTGCTCCTTGGAACTCTGACTTGACGCGACAGGAATGTTAGTGGTGGTGGGATGAGCTCGAGCCAGGCTGAATGAAACAAGAGTCTTCACTGCAGTTTCTGATGTCATTTGCAAATGCCATCACAAATCCCCAAAGGGGAGATGCAGGTACACAGTATGCTCCAATTGTCTTTGACCCAAAGGTTTCATCTTGATCGCCACACTTTAGTAGGGACATGCCACCTGGGGATCTTGTTCAAATGTCAGCTCTGATTCAGCGGGGCAGGGAGTCTGCCTCTCTGACAAGCACCCAGGTGGTACTGATGATGCTGGGCCGGGCCATGGACCACACCCTGAGTGGCAGAGTTCTAAGGGGGTTAGCATCTCCCAGGGACTGTCCATGGGCATGAATGTGGGCCTGGCTTTGAACACAGGAGGAAGGCCCGACCCAGTGCATGGAGAGAAGGTCTCACCTCCATAAACTCAGCGCTGGAGCCCACGTGCTGTCTGAAGCACAGGAGGAAATTCTCTTCGGTCGGCAGGATCTGCGCCAGCTGGAGACACACAGAGCAACACCAACGTTAAGGGGGGACCTCGGGGAAGGAAGCAAGCAGAGTTTCCCATAGGAAGTATGGAAGGGGCCGGTGGAGGGGCAGTGTGGAGGTCACATTTTTGCTGGCTGCCCTTCAAAGAGGAAGAAGATTGGTCTGAGAAGAGATTCTGGGTCACCCCAATCCTTAGGATAGCAGCAATGGGACAGACAGAAAGTGATACTCCTTTAACAAGCAAGCACCCAGAGCCCATGTAGTAGTGCATGCCTACAATCCCAGCTACACAGGAGGATTGCAAGTTTGAGGCCAGCCTTAGCAACTTAGTGAGACCCTGTCTCAAAAAATAAAAAGGACTGGGGATGTATCTCAGTGGCAAGGCATCCAAGGGTTCAGTTCCCAGTACCTGAATGAATGAATGAATGAATGAATAAATACAAGCACCCAGACTCGATAGAATACTCAGCAGATGATTCCATGTCCATAAAACTCTGAAGAATGCAAACTAATCTAGGTCGATTGGTGGTTGCCTGGGGTGAGATGGCCTGCTTCAGGTAGGAGGAACATTTGTGGGTGACAGGATGGATGTATCTTGATCCATTATGATGGTGATTTCATGGCCCTAGATCTAAACTCAAGAATTTTTACACTCTAAATGGATGCAATTTATTTTAAAATAATACCTCAACAATTTGATTCTCAAAACTTGTAAGTATGTTCATGCAGCAAACACTGCCAGCTGCCCACCAACCGGCCTTCCCCCTTCTGCTCCCAGACTCCTCTGGACACTAGCAAATCATCTCAGTCAGATAAATGTGATAATTCCACTCCCCTTACCTGTGATTGGCTTGTGAGTAGGCATGTGACCCAGTTATGGCCAATAAAATGTGGGGGGAGGACTGCTGAGGGGACTGGGAAGGGTTTCCTTGCACCTAAGAGGGGCCCTTTCTGCTGGACATGGTGGGATCTGGATGTGGTACCTGGAACTGCTGTAGCCATCTTGCTACCAATTGAGGAGGAAGGTGTTTTGGAGGCAGAGAACTGCAGAGAAGCAGAGCTGGAGCCCTGGCTACCTTTTCTTAGCACCGACCCTGCCCATGACCTTTTGTCATCAGGAGCTTCTCTTGGTTTAAACTATGACCCTTAGACCAAATATGACCCAAGGCTTGTTAAAGTTTCACTGGACTATGACCATACCCATTCATTTGCATTTCATCTGTGGTTGCTTTTCTGCTATGGTAGAATTGGAGAGTTTTGGGCAAAGGCTGCATGGCCCATAAACCCTAAAACATTTATAATAAATTGTACTTTTTACAGACAAAGTCTGCTGACCCCTGGTTTAAGCCCTTGTGACTGAGGATTTTCCGGCGGCAGCACGGGCGGGTGTCTGCAGCCCCTGTTCTGTTACTCCTCCTGATGCTCTTTAGGCTGTAGCACCAGCCCTCAGCGGTCCTGAAGTTTGATAGCTCACTGCTCCCAGCTGCCCCCCTGCAGGAGAGCTGCCCTCAGCCAAACCACAGCTGCCCCACCAGGGAGGTTCCTGGGCTCCTCATTCCCCAGAAAGGGGCAGCCTGCTTCCAAGGACGGACCAACACGGTGGCCTCCAGGTGGGACCCACTCTTTGGCACAATCCACACCCTAGAGTTCCCCATGAGGTAGGCCGAGGCTGGGCCCCGGGAGACACCACCTGCTGGCTTAGCCCCCTCTCTGCCCTTTCTTGATGCCCTTTCTTCCCTTCTCTTAAAAGAGCTCTTTTGCAACGAATCACATCCACTTGAATTGGTGTCTCATACTTGGCTTCTAGGACATGGGTCCTAGAGCAGCACCTGAAACAATTTACCTGGGGGGAGCTATGCTTTCATTCACGTACCACCACCATCACACCTGACCCCTTGACCATGAACGGCACACTGATCACCAGAGTATTCAACACATATGTTTGTATGTAAGCATATGTGTGTATACGTATGGATGTATGAATGTAAGTGTACACATGTAAGTATGTAACTTATGCATAATACATGAATTATGCTTATATGTGTAATTTATATATGTATGAATTATGCTTCTACATAGATCTTTCATAGTTGTGCCTTTGGATGCCTTGAGGTGGGGCATGAGCGCTCCTGTCCACTTGTCTTCTTCTCCCTACTCTCTTCAGTTGTGCTTGTCCTACACTTGTGCATTGACCCTGAGGGTTCAGGTCCCACCGCACAGTGGCTGGGCCTGGAGAATGTGTAGCGTCTCCACCTCTGTCTTAGGCCACTGTCCACTGCTTCTTCTTTCCCTGGTGGATACCCTTGTTCTCTTTGGTCAGCCCCAAGTGCTAGGGGTGGATTGTTAGGGCCGTCCCCTCATTTGGGTCCCCAGCAGGATGCACGTGCCCACGAGAGACACAGGGGGCAGACAGCCCTGCCACACAGTCCTTCACTCACCTCCGCCATCTCGATTTTCCCATCCGAGTTCTTGTCGTATTTCTGCATGAACTCCTTCATCTTCTCGCCAAAGTTGTCACTCTTTGACATCTGTGGAAAGAGAACAGGGACTGATTTTGCTGCCACCTCGCATGGGAGCGGTGGATCTCAGTGCGGCAGTGTCTGGAGTCCTTCTGTGTCCTGACTGGCTCAGAGCTGGTGGAGCCGGTGCCCTGAGGGATCTGGGTTGTGACCATTGCCTTGTCACGATCCCTCCCAATCAAGTCGTTTCTAATTCAAATCTCAGTCACATAATTTTCAGAATGGGACAGGACATGCTCTGTACCATGTGATTAAATGTGCCTCATTACCTTCAAAGTGGATTCAATCACAACTCCATCAGAAGGGTTTAGACATTCCCCATTAGTCAGATGTGAGAACTAAGGCACCAACATTTTAAAATTTTATTTTCCCACACTTTTATTGGTGCATTATGGTTGCACATGATGGGGGGATTTGTTGTTTGTAGATGCACATGATATAACCGTATAATTTAGCCAATATCACTTCCCAGCATGTCCCCCTCCCTCCCTACCTCTCAACCTCTGGTTCCTTTCCTCTGTTCTACTCATTTCCCTTTGATTTTCATGAGCTTCCCCCCTCAACCTTTCTTTTTCCTTTTTCCTTTCTAGCTTCTGCTTAAGAGAGAAAACATGCAATGCAGCCCTTGAACTTCTGAGTTTGTCTTTTTTTCCTTAACATAACGATCTCACATTCTGTCCATTTTCCTGCAAATGACATTTCATTTTTCTTCATGACTGAATAAAACTTCATTTGTGTGTGTGTGTGTGTGTGTGTGTGTGTGTGTGTGTGTGACATTTTCTTCATCCACTCATCCATCGATGGACATGGAGGCTGGTTGCATATTTTGACTATTGTGAACTGTGCTGCTATAAACATAGGTATGCATGTATCACTATAGTAAGATGACTTTAATTTTTTTTTTTTTTAGGATAAATACCAAGGAGTGCTATGGCTGGGTTATATAGTGGTTCCATGCCTAGTCTTTTGAGGAAACTCCATGATGATTTCCATAGTGGTTGTACTAATTTACAATCTCACCAACAGTGTAAAAGTGTTCCTTTTCCTCTACATCCTCTCCAGCATTTATTATCATTTGTATTCTCGATGGTTGCCAGTCTGATTGGTATGACACGAAATCCAAGTGTGTTTTTGATTTGCATTTCCCTAATTGCTGATGATGTTGAACATATTTTCATATATTTTTGGAGGCTCCAACATTTTACTGAGACAGGTTGTAATAAAACCTAACTTAATCCAGTCCCCACCCCCAACAGTTCATTGTTCATTTCTCTCTTTGAAGACTAACTAGCAATTCCACAATATTTCTTACTCTGGTTTTATGCCAGGAGGAATATGAGATGCCATTACATGGAGAAGGACAATTTAAATAGTGCATTCAATTATTCTGACTATAGAAAAACAACTTAAGTTCCTTTAGCCCATTACTTCCTATCTTAAATGTAAGGCTTGGGCTGGGGTTGTGGCTCAGCGGCAGAGCGCTCGCCTCCTACGTGCACGGCCCGGGTTCAATCCTCAGCACCACGTAAACATAAATGCATTGCATTGTGTACAACTAAAGTAAAATAAATAAATATTTTTTAAAAATGTAAGGCTGTCCTGGACTGGGGTTGTAGCTTAGCGATAGAGTGCTCACCTAGCATGTGTGAGGCACTGGGTTCAATTCTCAGCACCACATATAAATAAAATAAAGGTCCATCAACAACTAAAAACATATTTTAAAAAATGTAAAGCTATACTGAAGATTTCACATCTTCCCCCGGTTTTGGATGCTGTGGATTATTTGCACCAAGGAGATCTTCCTTATCCCTATCAGTAATGAATCAACCGTGGGCACCTGATGCCTTTGCATCACTTATCTGATGATTTCCTGGGTTTTGTGCTTCCTAGGACTGGGCCAAGGGAAATTCTACCCATTCTAAGGGTCTTTTCTAAATCCCTTCTACCACTTTACCTTTGGAACTAGTCTCAATTTGTCAATCTTTATTTGTTGGTCAATATTTATTTAAATTTACACCTGTGCATGGTGTGTTGTCACATGTTTATCACAAATGTGGTCAAACTATCTGAGCTTTTCCATGGCCCCTTTGAGGTTAGGAGACTCTCCCTCTTAGACTCTAAGAAGTGACTTCTCTCAAGGTCAACCAGTTAAGTATAGCCAGAATTGGAACTCATGGCTCCTGCTTACAAGGCTGATGTTCTTCCTACTGTTTGACAAACTGCTCTGAGACTCAGTCATGGATGATAGCAATTGGGATTGTTGTTGACAGACTTGAACATCACCCTGATGCCATCTGAGGAAAGGAATGACTAAGAGAAGTACTTCAGATTTGAAACATTCCATTAAAACACATTCCTTTGCCTAGTCCCTGATCCCGGTGTCAGTTTTGAAGCCCTGATTTCTGTAATCCAAGCGTCATTATCGTAGTAATGAGGGTTGATGAGGCAACTATGGATAAACCAGCCCATGAATCATCTCCAACCCTGTAAGCCCACGGTTTTGCCCTTCTTACTGGGGGGCTCTTGAACCAGGAGCTCCTGGGTGATTGTGACTCATCTGCGAACTGCTTCCCAGAGAGTTGGGAAGAAGCAGTGGGTAGGTCAGCAGACGCAGCAGGGGAGAGGAGAGAGACCCTCAAAGGGCCTGAAGGAGCTGGTGGGAGGAAGTGGGCTCCATCTATTCCAGAGCCAGTCACAGGAATCACAAGAGACTGGTTCCAATCACCTTAGCTTTTCAGTATCACAGGCCTTCACACAGAAATGACATCCCTGTGACTAAAAGGCTGGGCTGTGATCTGGAGTCTCTGAGTTCAGGCTCAGAAGTTCATGACACCTCCACGCACGAGGCCAGCCAGAACTGCTTCAGAACAATCCTCCATTTTCCTCCAGCTCCGTGCTGAGGATCCTAGCCTCTGTTGGTCTACAAAGGTGGTTCTCTACTGAGGACCATTCTGTCCCCAACTAGCGGAATTCAAAGGAGGGTGCTACTGACATTTCCTGGATAGGCCCAGGCATGCTGCTGGACGTCCTACAATACACAGGACGCCCTGCAACAAAACTAGCCCCAAATATTGATAGTGCTGAGACTGAGAAACTGATCTAGAATGCAGTCACCGAGGTCCCCTGAGCATCCAGTCTCAAGTCCTTACCCCTCTGAACCACCTTAAGGAGGCTGTGGACTCTGTCCCTAGGAAAAAAATATTTCATGCATACCCAGAACTACAGCTGTGTAGTTTTGGGGGGATTATCAACCCTGGGCCCATTATGTCACCTCTCAGTCCCAGACATCCAATATATGGAGATAAGGTGCTCTTAGGAAGTGTTCTAATAATTTTTCTTTTTATCCTTACAGATTAAAAAAAAATAACTTGAAGTGTTAAGTCCAGAGACCCCAGGAACAGACCATACTCAAGGCCACACAGGTCACAGCATAGACAACCTGAAAGGATGGGAAAGGGTTTGGGCTTACCATGCCAGAGCCTTTTCTTGCCTTCTCCAACTCTTGGAAAAAATTTTCTAGCTCTTTACCTTCAATATATCCATTTCCTGTAAAGATAGAAAAAAGAAAAAATATTAAGTGCCTTCAGCTAAATAGTAAGACTAAAGGCAGGGGAGGGTTGGTGCAACAGGAGTGGCGCAGGAAAGTGGGGGGCTTCATGTAGAACTTCTCCCCACCAGTCCCCCAAGAGGGGTCTTAGTTAGCAGTGTTAGGGCTATGGGCTCCGCCCTTAGGGCATTTCCATGCAGAGATTAACAAGGTCCTTGGGATATTCAGCCAGCAGCTGGAGAACACTGGGGAAAACAGCATCTGGCAGAAGTGGATAGAAGCTGGGAGCTTAGTCCAGAACCTTCAGGGAAAGCACGAGGAGGCTCAGTGGGAGTCAGTCATGGGCACCAGGGTTTGTTAGCAGGTGGCGGGCCCTGGTCAGAAGCAGAAGTTGGGTCCCTGGGATTGGAAAGGTATATAGAGTTGAAGGATGTTCTCCCAGAATCCACCTTTACCTGGAATCTCAGAATGTGATTTTATTTGAAAGTAGGCACTTTGCAGATGTCATTAGTTATCATCAGACCAAGCTGGGTTAGGGTGGGCTCTAAGCCCAGTGACTGGTGTCTTTATAAGAAGGCCATGTGAAGACACACAGACACAGGGAAGAGGGTCATATGAAGACAGAGGCAGAGATTTGAATGCTGCGTCTACAGGCCAAGAAAAGCAGCAGATTGCCAACAACTCACAGGCTGGGAGAGAGATTTGCACTGGCTCTCCCTCAGGGCCGCTAGCAGGGGCTAGCCCCGCAGACACAGCCTCAATGTCAGACCTCCAGCCTCCAGAACTGTGAGAGAACACATTTCTGTAGTGTAGGTCATCTAGTTTGTGGCAGTCCTCAGAAACGAATACAGAAGGACACAGTGAAAGGAAATTATTGAACTCGTCTCATCTGCAGAATGGATTATTATCACGAAATGGGATTTCATAGGTAAATCACACAGTCCATTATGAGTGTGCAAAAATGTTGGTATTGCTTGAATTCAATTACCAGAACCCGTGTGCAAGATGGGAGTGAACCTGAGGAAGAAGCAAACTGATCAGAACCAGGGGGCAAGGTCAAAGCCTGTCTTGCCAGAAGATTGTGAGTGGTGAGAGGTCTTGTCGGCTCTTACACCTTGAGACCAGATGGCCCAGGCACGAGGGGCCGTGGCCATGGTTAGTGTGCTGTGTTGGGGTGGAGGCATTTGGGGAAGGGAAATCAGACAGGGCTAAAACAAGCCTTTCCAGGCGTTACTGCAGATTGGTATCTCCTGGGGATCTTTAAAAAATATGGATGTCTTGAATCTCACCTCTAGACATTCTGATGTAATTGGCTTGGCGTATAAACTAAGCATTGTGATTTTTTTTTTAACTCCAAATGATTTTCATGGGCAGCAAAGTTAGGAAACCACTGGACCAAGTCAAGTTCCAAATCTAATCTAAAGCTGGTGAGCAAGGTCCCATAGACAGGTTCAACTTGAACAGGAAAGGGGCAGTCTGCTTCTTCAAGAGCAACTGGATTCGCTGGTAAATGGATGAAGTTGGAGAATATAATGCTAAGCAAATTCAGTCAACCTCAAAAATCCAAATACCGAATGTTTCCTCTGATATAAGGAGGCTGGTTCACAGTATTGTTGGGTCGGGGTACATAGGAGGATTAGAGGAACACTATAATGGTCAAAGGGAAGGGAGGGAAGGGAAGGGAGCAAGGGGGGTTGGAGGGGGAAAAAAAGTAAAAGTGGTTGAATAAGATGGATACCATTATTCTAAATGCATGATTGAAGACTTGAATGCTACGAATATACTTTGTATACAAACTGTTTTGTGTAAAAAGATGCTCTATATGTGCAGTATGAATTGTAAATATATACTACTACTATAAAAAAAAAAAAAGAGCAACTGGAATTACAGACATAACAAAAACAAAAAAAAAAACAAAAAAACCAACTTGAGGGCATTTGCCCTGGCCTTTGGATGGGGTGGGAGGTTAGGCCCAGCCTCTCTTCCTAGTGCCACCTAAGAACTTAAATTCCAAATAAATAACAGAGGCACCCGCTAGTGAAAATGCTACAATAAACACTGTATGGAGAGAATCACATGAGATAAATTATGCATTTTTGTCTGCAGGGAAAAGAGGAGATTGCAATGTGTGGAGGTAAAGACTTGAGTCCCCTGCTAGAACTGGGTGGTCATCTTTCTTCCTCTGTAGAACTTTTTGGGAGAGTTGGAATTTCACAAGAGAGTGGTGCCTAATGGCCTGTGAGGCCTGCCATAGTTGGGGAGGGAGAGAGGAAAGGGGGAGAAAGGGGCTTTCTGAGCAAAGGGGCAGCCATCCAGTTGATGATGTGCTGTTGGGCTGGAGGAAGAAGTCACTTTTGTCTCCTTGGTCACTCCCTACAGTGACCAGGCCTTTCTCTTGTTGCTTAGGTGCAGCTTCCTCTGGACTGAGAAGGCCAAGTCGCGTCCTTGTCCTCCAAGGTTTTGCAGAGTCAGACAGGGAGGGAGAAAGCTGAGCTGGGCTCTGGGTCCATCTGCAGCTTCCAGAAGCCTGAGGCTGGTAGGAGGTACAGGGGGCCTGGAGCTGGCACCGTGAGTGTGTGTCCTGGTTCAATGACGCAGAGGCCACAGGACCTGGACCTTGAGCCACAGGGTGAGGGTGTGTCTGTTTTGGGAATGTATCTGGAGGTGCTCTTCAGAGCCTGCAAAATGTGTCATGCTGCCAGGCATGAGGGCACACGCCTGTAATCCCAGAGGCTTGCAAGACTGAGACAGGAGGATCGAGAGTTCAAAGCCAGCCTCAGCAACCACGAGGTGCTAAGCAACTCAGTGAGACCCTATCTCTACATAAAATACAAATTTTGGGCTAGGGATGTGGCTCAGTGATCAAGTGCCCCTGAGTTTAATTCCTGGTACCCCCACGCTGCTCTGTGGGGCTGCCCCTCCTTCTAGCTACCTCCTAACACTGGATGCTCTGCTATTTCTTCTCCAGCCCCTTCACGTACTATGTCAGGGGTTGGCAAAGTTTCTGGCCCTTCCTGTCAAGGCCCCTCATTCTTCCCCTACCTCTATCACACCCAGACTATGGGCATTACCTCTCTGAACCTCAGTTTCTTCACCTATAAAATGGGGATCATGATAGCGTTTCCCTCATATGGCTGCTGTGAAGATTTGGTGGGATCATAATAAACAATACGCCTAAATTGCTGCCCAAAGCAAGCCTCAAGGATGCCTGCAGTCATTGCCACTGCCGGCTGGAGTCTCAGCCAGCCATTGGTGCGGGGCTTGGCCTTGGGCTGCTTGTTTCAGGCTGGGCAGATTTGCAGGGGCAGAAGGATGCAGAGCAGGCTCTTTTGACCAATTCCAACCCAAAGGAGAAAAGCAGAAAGGCACAGACCTAGAGAAGTCACCTTCTCCTCAGGGGTTTTCTGGACCTTCTCACAACTTACAATAAGCATTTATTTTTACTCCATCTCTTTTGAAGGCTGGGAGGTGGGTTTAACGACCTCAAGGAACTCCATCAGCCGGTGCCGCAAAGTACCGCAGGACACTCTGAATGCCAACAACCCGGTATGGAAACAAAGTCTTTCATTTTTCAGAGCACTTTTGGCCTCCTTCTTTGCTTCAAGCAGACAATTTGAGGCCTGACTATGTGTATGGCCTGTGTGGGTTGCCATGGGGACAATGGGGACGTACAGAGGTGTCCCTGCCTTCACATCAGAGCATCTTCCTGGTGACAGAAAAAATAGAGGCACAGAGGAGGTAAGTAACTTGCTCAGGATCACACAGTGAGGCAGGACCCGAACTGGAGTGTCCTAATTCCTGGTTGGGGCTTCCTTCCTTCATTCAATCCTTACTCTGCCTCTATTGAGCATGCATTTTGTGCAGGCCATATGCTAGGTGCTGGAGGTGCCATCCTAAAGCTTGTATCTGATTGGGTGGGGTGGGGGAAGGGCAGACCCTCAGCAAGGAAAAGAATTTCCACCTGGTACTTGAGAGAGTGTGGAGTGAAGACTGGTGATGTCACAGAGATGACCTCCAGGCCTGCTCCGGCAGGCCCCAGGGCAGTGCAGACCTGAGCAGCCCCAGGCCCTGGGAAGAGGAAAGGAAAGGAGAGGAGTGAAGTTAGAGGCAGGGTGAGGGGACCAGGGGCTGGGATGGTGGCATGGCAGAAGACGCAGCAGGCAGTTCCAGAGGAGACCCTCGCTCCAAGCTGGGACCACCGCACCCGGCTTCCTGTGCCCCAGCCAAAGGATGGAAATGCAGTTTGGCACAACCCTTTATATTTTGAACTGAACAACAGCTCTGCTTGCTGCAGGGGGATCGAGAGCTGTAACCCCGTTTTAGACATGGCCCGTGGGGGTGGGGCAGCCAGACAAGCAGTGGAAGGCAGAGGTTGAGAAGCCGAGAGCAGCAGGCAGGCAGGCTGGAAGGGGTGTTCCCCACCCTAGTGGTAAAAAAAGGTCTTCTTGGTCGGACTTCCCTCGAGGCCACGCCCATCCATCTCATTGGAGGCCCCACTGTAGGAGGCTGGAGTACAGGAGAGGCCAACATATCCTCTCAGGGAGGACTTAAGCATGGGGTAGGTGGTTCGGTTTCCCTGGGACCCTTTTATAGGGGGGTTGGGGTGACTGGCCCACCAAGCAAATCTCACAAGGATGAGCATTGATAAGGATGTAGTTACCATAGTAACCAACACTCCTAACCTCCTTATCAAACTGCATCCAGTGAACACGAGAGAGAGGGAGCAGGGTGGGAGCCCGGGACCCTGCATCCTTTCTGAGCCTACCTCTTGCTTCCATTCTTCACCACCACGTGCCTCAGTTTCCCCCAATTTTAAGGGAGACAACACTACTTTGGAAAGCCTTGACTGGAGGAGGCTCCGCCCCATAAAGGTTTGCTTGTTTCTCCCTGAAGTTCCTACATGCAGATTTTCTAAGAGTTGAACAGGTAAGAGGTTCCTGAGTAGGAAGTCTAATTCTGCCACAACTCTCTGCCTGTCCATGTTCAGCAAGTCAATACCTCTGCGCCTCGTTTTCTTTATCTCTACAGTGGGCATAACTGCTCATGTCCTCTCTATAGAGTAATCATAACAGCCATACAACATGATATTATGAGAGCATTCTAGAAATTGTAAAACCTTTTTTGAACCAAAGGTGTGTTTTTATACTGTCTCCTTTAATAGCCTTCTGAAAACCCTTCAGCCCAGAGGGTTCCAAGCATTACCGCTTTCATTAGAGTACTGGTTCTCAGCCCGGGCTGGATACTGGAATCACCTGGGCAGGGTTTACAACACACCACTACCTACCCCTCCCCCCCCACCGGACCTTCTGACTTAATTGGTGGTGTGGGGGTGTTTTCCAAGCTCTCCGGGTGATTCTAATGTGCAGTGAAGGTTAAGATGTCTTGTGGAGCAGCAGGCCTCACCCGTAAGGTGCTGAAAAATTATCTGGGGATCTTATTAAAATGAAGATTCTAATTTGATAACTTTAGAGTAATGCCTAAGGGCTTGCTGTTCAAGTGTGGTCTGTGGACCAGTAACATCTGAATTACCGAGAGCCATTTAGAGATGCAGAGCCCAAGGCCCCTCCCTATACCTTCTGAATCAGACTCCTCTCCCCAGAGCAGTGATGTTCAACAATCTGTTTTATCACCTGGCTCGGGTGATTCTTTAACATGCTAACATCTGAGATGTTTGTAGTTCTCAAATTGTGGTCTGGACAGGAAGCATGAGGTCACTTGAGAATTTGTGAGAAAGGCAAATCATTAGGCCCAACCTATGACCTATTGAATCTCTCTGGGGGCCATGGAGGCCCTGAGACCTGTATTTTATTAAGCCCTCCTGCATGTTAAGTTTGAGAACAAGTGGCCTGGATGTTGTGACTGGTCTCTTCTAGCTCACCAGTCTAAGTGCCCCCATAATGTGTAGGCAGAGAAGTGGGCGGAGGGAATTAGTTTTGCACTTCCTAGTTACACTGCATCAAAGTGTCCTTGAGGTCAGGTCACTTGAAAAGCTAATATCCCTATAACTTCTAGACTGAGCATTATATGTGTGTGTGTGTGTGTGTGTGTGTGTGTGTGTGTGTGTGTGTGTTTTAGCTGTAGTTGGACCCAATACCTTTATTTTATTTATTTATTGTTATGTGGTGCTGAGGATTGAACCCAGGGCCTCACACATGCTAGGTGAGTGCTCTACCACTGAGCCACAGCCCCAGCCCCTGTCTGAGCATTCTTTGGAATAGTCGAATCCCACCTTTTGGGGCAAGAAATCAACTCCTAGCATTAGTATTACTTTGCTTAGTACACACCAGGAACAAAGCTTTCCACTTCCTACCTCACCATCCTTCTTCACAACTCTGCCAAGCTAACAGGTAGGCATCAACAATCCCACCTTATAAAGGGAACTTGGAGGGGGAAGGAGTTTGGTCAAAGGGCTAACTTAGAGCCCAGACTAGCCTGGCCTTAACCTCTCCCCATGTCTGTATTTGTCTGGGTTTTTCTGTTAATTACATGTATGTGCATGTGTGTGGGGGGTTCTGTTAATTACATGTATGTGTGTGTGTGTGTGTGTGTGTGTGTGTACTCCCCTATCTCCCAGTGGCTTCTTGGAAGAACAACCCTGCCAGCAACTGAATGAATGTGTGGACACTTGGATTTCAGACTATTCCTGGGCTCTGCTGCTTCCGGAGTGTGACTCTGGAGCGGGGCTGGGTCCCCTGAACCTGTGGACAGCGGGCTGCTGAATGCTGGGTTGAGTCCCAGGTGTGGAGGAGGCCAGAGGATGGGGCAGATTGGGTGAGAGGGGAGACAGCAGAAAGCCAAAGTGGAGGGGAGCGGGCTGGAGCTGGAGGCCCCAGATGGGGCTGGCTCCGTGAAGGAGGGCATCTGATGCAATCTGCCAGGAGCCACGCCAGCCGGGCTGCGCCGGGAGGCTCTGTTCTTGAAGAGCCTTGTGCCTGCTCTATTAATTCAGGCTCCCTAGGTATTGGAAAAGAGTTCCCTGAGGGGTCTCCTGAGCCCTGGAAACCTCCCTGAGGGGCTCAGCTAGCAAAAGCCTCAAAGATGGAAGGGGAATAAACAAGAAGAGTTGGGCAGGGATGTGAGGCGGCTGGTGGCTGCCCAGGCAAGGCAGGCTAAAGCGTCTTGTTTGTGAAAACCTGTCCCCTGGGCCACCTCCCTGGGGCCCCCCAGCTCTTCACAGACCCAGCACCTCCCCCTGGCTGGTGTAGTCACAGTCTAAGAGGCAGGACCATGGTCATGAGAGGGAGCCCAGGGCCGAGCGGGCACATCATGGATACCCCACATCAAAGGGCACAGTTAGTGAAAGGACTGGAAGGTTGGAGGTGAAGGCAAAGAAGTGTGGGGATGTGGCTCCAGGGCTACCCCAGGGGTGGGGGCAGGAGGCTCTTCTGAAGAGCCTCAGATCCTCCCATCATGCTTGGCCAAGATGTCTAGAGACCCCACAGATTCACATCAGGGTAAGAAGAAAGCCTTCCTCGGATGACCTTAGTCTTGGTTCCCAGCGCCAAGCCCACTGACTTTAGTGGCATAGCTGTTTTTATAAATCCCATGACTATCTTATGAATAATAGTTAACTTACCTTGTAAATATTGCATTTGTGTAAATACTTAATATCTGCCATGTATCTTGTAATCCTTTTTGGCTAGTCTTCCCTTGTCATATTCCTGGAGTCTTATTTGTCTTATCCAAAGCCAGTTGCCCAGGCCTCTCCCCACCTCTGAGAGGTGCTGTTGTTATAGTTCTCCTTCCCTTTCCCCCTGCAGGGACATAAAGGAGCAGTGACCAGCACCCTGGGAGGGCCGACCTGGACACTGGGTTCTGGCTGGTGGTCCTCGGTGGTGTGTGGTTTGCTGGGCACATCTGTTGGGACCTCTGGGCTTGGAGGAAGAGGAGAAGAGACAGGGCAGCGCTCCTCAGCCCTGCACCATCCTTCCTAATCTTCAAAGTCCTAGAGTGCAGTGGGCCTCAGAGGACCCTCAGATAAAGAACCAGGCTAAGTCCCCGGGAGAGGTTTTGAGAGAACCCCTGCTTCACTGGGGCCACTTGGAGGTGGACTAAGCCCATAAAGGTCTGGGAAGGTGTGTGTATATATTCTTTTAGGGAGGTGTCCAGAAAATTATCTTCTTTTTACCTTTTTATTGCTTTCCTGTCTGCATAAGAAAACACGCTCTTGTGAAATTTTCAAATGTTACAGAAATTAACTTAGAAAGTTATTTTATTTATTTATTTGAACTTGATCTCATCTTTTCAGAGAGAACCACTATTGTTTGGTGTATTCCCCCTCCCCAAATATTCTCCAATGTACTTATGCCATTAATAATAAAAATGGCCTCATGAAAGTGTTCTGCTATAGTTATTTTTTTTGTACCAGATATTGCTTAACCACTGTGCCATATACCCAGTCCATTTTTTTCTTTTTCTTTTTTAAATTGTAGGGTCTCACAGAGTTTCTCAGGGTCTTACTAAGTTGCTGAGGCTGGCTTTGAACTTATGATCCTCCTGCTATAGTTAAACAAACAAACAAACAAACAAACAAACAAACAAACAAACAAACATCTTGGGCAGCACAAAAGCTCCACTTTAGTATTTTTGGTTGCATAATAGTCCACCGTAGCGATGATCATCATTTTTTTCTGATTCCCCTGCCCCAAATTGTCAGTATTTCAAAGAACTTGTGAATAGGTTCCCTCATTCACATACTATTTTGCATGCGTAGGATAGCTATTTTAACCATGTAGGGTAGATTCTTGGAGGGAATGGATGTCCGCTTGCCTCTAGGAAAGCACACATCTTCTCCCCACTCGTACTGCTTCTAGAGGGATAGCAAGAACTAAGGCATTTCTTTTCTGAGCCACAACTTGACCAGCAGTGGCATGGTGGCCTCAGTCAGAACCACACAGAGAGGGCATGTCAACTTTAACCTGGGCATCTCTCAGCCACCTGGATTTTGTGGCAAAGAATGACCAGGAAGCAACAGAACAATGGCCTCAGATGTGCAAGGGTCCCCCACCATGGAGGTGACATGTAGAAGATCCCTAGAACCCACCTGGCTCATAGGGTGGTTGGTTGTACCTTCCTGACCCCTGATGTTGATTTCAAGTGATAACATCTGAACCCTCCCAGTGCCTGGCTTTTGTGACCACTGAGGAGGGTGGCACATGCGACTAGGCAGCCAGATCCCTGGCCCCCTCCTGCTTTGCTGTGTGATCTCATGAGGAAGTTTTGCTTCTCTGAGCCCCAACTCTCCACTCCCCAAATACCCAATGGTAATTTTAAAAACAATCTCACTGGGCAAAACACTAGGATGATGTCTCTTCCTCTGTTTTGGAACAGGCTGAGTAAGGGTCAGTGCCTCCTGTCCCCCAAACCCACTCTCCCTGGGATCCAGCTATTTCTTAAGGTCTCCTTGTCTTTGTTTAGCAGAGAGTCCAGAAGGTGTGGGGAGGTGGCTCCCTCTCCCTGGTGGCTGTGATTAACTGAGCTCCAGTGAGCTCACTCCAGGGACCTGGTGAGCTGCAAAGGAGAGTACTCCCAGAGGTCTTTACGGCGGTGAGCAGCAAGACTCTTTGAGTTATGAAGAAAGCCTGCGTTGCAAACAGAAGCCAGAGTTGGCCAGAGGGGACCCAGGTACCTCACCTGGTGAGCTGTTGGGCTCACCTGTAGCCTGAGGGTATTTAGGAGGGGAGGGATGGGCATAGGGAAGGTCAGAAGTGAATGTTCAGAGCAAGGTGGCCCCAAATCTACTTCTGGATCCTTCGGTGGAATTCCACTTTGGCTGTATGTGCATCTTCATACCACCTTGATTCTATTTCTGCCACCTTTACCCTCTTTGTTTTCCGCCTCCATTAGGTCCAGGGTGTGCCAGTCAAGCCATGGACCCCTTCCTGGGATAAAAGGAGGTGCCCATAGTTTCTGAGGCTAAGTTGGGGGCTCTTCTGTGGGCAAGTGGGAGGGAGATTTGTATCTGTCATCATAGAAAAATTCCCTTTTCCAACTCCAGCAGGTGTCCAGACCCCCACCTGGGTGGGGAAACAAGCACTGGCCAGGCACCAGTGCCACCACTAACTTGCTACACAACCTGGCCCAGGTCAGGCCTTCTTTCTGCTTTCTCATCTCCAGGAGGGGAATCTGCCCAGCAGCTTCACAGCGGGACTCAAATAAGGTGCAACTGTTTTGAAAAGTACAATATTTCAGATTGTGCATAAGTATAAGGCTTTGCACGATTACTGACAGGACTACAGGTTTTCCCCCTGAGAATGGGGAAAATAGAATTGTGGAGTCTGTTTATAGCTGACTCATCTAGCAGGAGGCCAGTGGCATAACCTTGGCCGTTTGGTAACTTTCCTTGGATCATGCAAGTCTCTGGTGCAGATAAACTGGCAGGAGCATCCTTAGGGGCCACACATGCCATGTGGAATACCCAGGCTGCAATCCTGTGACAGCTCTTTTCACCAAGTTTTATGGAAATACAACCTCTCCTTAGCCCCATTTTTCAGATTAAACAATCTACCCCCTCCTGCAGTAATTCACAGTCCTATCTAGGTATCCAGATGCCCAGTTCTTGACTTCCACTTTTTCATTGCCTCCAAGGAAACAAAACTTCACCCATTAAGTCGCTAGGCATTAACCCCTGCCTCCCCACAGCACTCTAAGCAGAGGATCTCTGTTTAGCCACCTCCACACCCTGCCGAGGTGAGGCAGGGAGGAGGGAAGAACTGAGTGAGCCACCACCTGGTAGTGCTTCCCATCCCCCTCGCTCTCAATCCCAGGATAAACACCCTGAGCCACCACCCTGCCAACGGGTCTGAGATGCCAGCACATGTTGGATGCCAGGACCTTGGAAAGGAAATCAGATGGCTTATTTTTCTTTTTTTTTTTTTTAAGTGATGGAGAAAAAGTCTCCAGCGACATCAGAAGCCTCTATGGTGGGGCTTCTCTGTCTGCCTGAATCAGACCACCAGTGATGCTTGGAGTCCCATATCTCAAAAGGCCATTTGGTCTGGCGGCACTTTTTGGGTTGGTCAACGTCAAGACCACACAAAAAAAAGTGTTGGTCACTATGGTGTTTAAGACTGAGTCTGCCCACATCCAGAGACAGAGCCACCAGAAGCACCCAGGATCATCACCATGAGAGGAGAGAGAGGCTGGCACCCCAATCCTGTACCAACACACCCACTGCTGCTCTGATTGGGAAATCCACATGCCCTTGGGACTGGAAAATAGACAAAAGAAGCCCAGGGGGGTGTTAAGAGGCCCAGGTGCCATTCTCCACTGCTGGTCCTGGCCAACTAGGCTGAGGCAGCCAAGGCTCTCCTTTCAGGATGCCCAAATTTCCCCAGCTTCCAGAATGGTGAGGGGGCTAGCCGCACTCAGAAAGAGGAACGGAGGGAAGAAATGAGTGGGCTTCTGAGACCTGTGGCCGCAGCAGCTGGAGGCCATAAGTTATCTTTAAGGAAAAGGTGGGGAGGATGGCAGGGGGGATGCTGGGGCTCCTTTTCCTGCCCAGGCCTCCTCTCTGGGAAAGCTCCAAGTTGCCCAGAATGAGAAGGCAAAAGCGGTGGGCTCTGTGTCCACTGTGGTCAGGGAGGAAAAGTTACTGACAGTTGTCCCCAGAGCATCTGAATGTCTCCCAAACTCGAAACCCCGATCCCAGCAGCCCTGGGGGCAAACGCACACTACAGGCACTGACCCATGCCCCCTGCCCTTCCACCGCAGGTCCTCTGGGGGCCAAGAGGCATCAGAAGTTGGGAGCTCTACTGACCGTCTGCATCAAAGTGCTTCCAGATTTCCAGGAACTGAGACGCTGTCAGCTCCGCCAGGTGCAGGTAAGGGGGTTGCTGCTGCGGGCCAGCCATGGCGAGCCGCTCGGAGACCTCAGGCAGCACAGCGCTGTGGCTCTGCGCGGCTGGGCTCGGGCACTCGCGCTGGTGCTGCGCGCCACGCTGCCTTTATATGCGGTCCTGGGCTGCGCCACGCCGGGCCGCCGGCAGGGGGCGCGCGGGCTCAGGGAATCGCTCAGGGGCGCGGCGCGGCGCGGGTGGCCGGGCGGGGCGGGTCGCCCTGGCTCCTTGTGGCCACAGTATGCGCTGAGTCCCCCGGCGCCGGCCAGGGGCGCTCAGAGCTCTTTAAGAGGAAATGGACAGAGGCTGCCCTTGCTTTCTCTCTCTCTGATCATCTCGAGTACAACCACCAATTACTGCTAACAGTAGCAACAACAATAATAACACTAGTAACAATCACAACACATAGTAATACTGGTATAAATTGGATCAAATATTCAACAAACTTTGGAGTTCACTAGGTCTCTCTGACGCCCCCTCTCATCTGAAGCTTTCACAGCAGGAAGAGCGGGGTCCACTTTTCTAATGAAGAACTTGAGACTTCAAATGGTTAAATGATGTGCCCAGCAAATAAGTGCCAGGTCTGGAATTTGAACCCAGCACTCTTCTCACACTCCCTGGCCCCTTGGGGGGGGGGGGGTGTCCTGTCTTGCGGAAGGGCAGAGTTCTCAAGGCTTCACCGGGAGACAGCTGGGAACTGCAAGGCCTAGGGGGGGTTCAGGGAGTGGGGAGGGGCTTTCACTGTCTCTGGGGCTTGGTCGGTCCCTCCTTTGGGTACCTCCCTCCATTCAGAACTAGACCCTACAGGACTGCTTTTTAACCACACCCACCTATGGACAGGCTGGGGGTTTGCCTACTCCGAGTAGGCAAAAGGTCCAGCTCTGACCTAGGGATGCTCTGAACTGGTCTCAGACAAAATAGAAGCAGCTATTGACAGCACATCCTGCAGAGGGCAGCTAGGACTCCCCAAGCAGGGAAGGGTGTCCCCTCCCATCCTCACTGGTGATCTGTGCTGGCCTCAGAGGGACAGCATCCTCCCTCCCTCTCCCCTCTCCTCCCACAGAGTGACTGAGACATGAATTGGTGCTCATTAACATGTGCTAATGAGTGTTAGGCGAACTCCCCCTGTGCAAGGGGGAGCACAGGGAAGGAGGTGAGAATCAAAAGCAGGTCGCCAGGGGAGGGGGAACCCAGGAGGAGACAGAAGGGAAAGTTGACCTTTGGGGGCAGGGGTGAGCACACAGGGAGCCTCAGAGGGAATACAGGGTGCAGCTTCTAAAGCCACAGTTTTCCCAGGGTGCAGGTGTTTAGAGTTACTTGCAGGTACAGACTAGGAAGGGCCTAATGTATGCCCCCACTACTGCCCTCTTGGGCGAGTTGGGGGGGGGGGGATCCTGGGCTGAGAAGTTCACTAAAGTCATGGGCTCCTCACTTTGCCTTTGGGGAGGTAGGGTGGCTCAGTGGTTAATAGTAAGCGCTCTAGAATGAAGTTACTTGGTCTGAATCCCAGAATATGCTGTGTGATCTTGGATGAATTACACATCCTACCTGTGCCTCGTTTTCTCTTCTACACAATGGGTACATGGGTGTTTACCTCTTAGAATTACTCTGAGAATTAAATGTTAGTGCTCCTGCTGCCCTTCATGAAACCAGTGACGGGTGGTGAGCTTAGCAGGAAATTCCAAGGAAGGGCTAACACTAAAGCAAGACCCAGGGGACAGGCTGAGACAGATGATTTCTCCAGAACATGAGCTCTTGAGCACCGTGCAGTACAGTTCCTCAAGAGACAGGCTGCAGCCTCTGGGTTTTGACATCTGTCATTTAGGCTCCTCTCAATCACCTCCAGTCACCTCCCCTGCCCAGGTCCCTGCATGAGAGAGCTCACCCCTGGCCCTCTAAGGGTCAGAGCCAATGCCCTGCTTCCTACTTGGGAAAGATGGTCCTGTGTATCACTCCAAGGTGGCCACTGTGACCTGCAAATTCTTCATTGACAGTCCTGTGTCATTCATGGTGGCTGCCTCCCTGGAATCTGTTGCTGGGGGCCATCCCATTCCAGACACATGCCCAGGGAGGACTGAAGAGCTCCAAGCAAGCCCCATTGTCCCCAAGCTGAGTCCTGCAGAAGCAGTCACATTCAGGAGTTACAAGTCCATGCCCTGGAGTCAGATGGCTGTGGGCTTTAACTCACTTGTTGTGAGGCTTTGGACAAGCTATGTAACCTCTTTGAACCTTAGTGAAAACAAAGGTAATAATAATAATAATTAATAATAATAATAATACTAGTCTTACAAAGTCATGGAAGTATCAAAAATAATGTAGTTAAGGGGTTAACTAGCAAGACTCCTGGCTGTGGTCAAGGCTTAATGAAAAGGTAGGTATTATTATTAAAGCAGGCCAACAGGAGGGCTTTCTGTTGTTGTTCTGAGAGAGTGACACTTAGACCACACCTGGAAGCCACCAGGCAGTCACCTCCTGTCTGCTTCCAGCACAGTACTCCTCCCTGTCCAACCTCCAGCTGAGGCCAAGGAGAAGCCCTGGGGCAGAGAGGGCTTTCTTTCTGGCTTCTCTGAAGCCAGCAAACCTCTCCAGGTCCTGGGGTTACTGCAGAGAGGGGGCCTTCCTGAGCACACTGGACCCAGGCAGCCTGGGCTGAGCAGGACTAGGGTTTGGGTCACATGTGAAGGCAGACACAATTGTTCCTGACTTTGAACTAGAGGCCTGAGAAAGCAGCCCAGACTCTCCTGTCCTGTGTCTAGAACGCAGATGAAGTGGCCGCAGTCCTCTGCAGCCCTGGGAGGTTGCAGTGGCTCCTGGAAAAGGTGCAGAGAGTGCAGAGGAGGAGCGAAGCCAGGATGCCACTGCTGCTTGAGTCGTGTTTAAGGTGGCGCTGAGGACTGCGCCAAGGAAACCTTTCCTCCACTACATGAGGCCCTTGTCTGTTGGTTGCTGTAGTAAAACGCATAGACCAGGTCATTCATGAAGAAGAGGTCTGCTTAGCTCATGGTTCTAGAAGCTAGGAAGTCCAAGAACACGGTGCTGGCATCTGGTGGGGGCCTTCTTGTGGCATATATTGAAGCCAAAATTAGGCAGTCCGTATAGATAGGTAAGTTGAGTCAGGTCGGATCAAGGAGGCCAATTTTGAGTGAGTCCAGGAAGTTGGAGACTGTCCCCTGAGGGATCAAAAAGTTAATTCCTTCAGAGCCCTTCCTCCACCCTTATCAAGAACCTGCCCCTGCCCCAACCTGTCCCAGGAATTGCCCCTCCCTACAGGGAGCTATAAGGCTGTTAATTAATGTGTCCTGGGCTGCTCCATCCTGCCCTTCCCCCTTCAGCCCAGCTGTTTCCCACCTTTTTGGCTAGCCCACCCAGCATTCCTGAACTTAGTCACTTATGCAGAAAGGAGAAAGATAAGGGGGAGAGGGCAGGAGGACAAAGGAAGCCTAGGACATATAAAAAGGGCAGAACGCCTCACTTCTTGGGGTATACCAGGATACCAGCTATGGCTCCCTTCTCCCTCCCGGAGAAGTCTATGTTGCCCTTTTTAAATAAACCCTGCTTTATATGCTGGCCTTGGTGTGCTTCTCTAATGTCCAAACGGCAACTTGTGAGGAAGCAGGACTCCCTCACCCATAACTGGCAGTGTCAATATCATGACCAAGGGCATCACTTGGGGATACAGAGCAAGCATGATTCTGCCATTGGGCCCCACCCTCATGACCTCACCTAACGCTACTTACCTCCCAAGGCCCCCACCCCCAAATACCATCAGCATATGAGTTCTAGTTGGATTTCCCACCCTCTTAATACTGTCAAAATGTTAACAAAATTTCAGCACATGAATTCTGGGGTAATACATTCGAACCATAGCACCTCCTCCACCTCTAGCAGAGCCAGAACAAGGGATGCTCCTACAAACCACAGGTGTTCTGATAGGTGGGGAAAGCTCCTCCCCTCTTCTCCCCACAGCCCCAGCCCCTCTCCACCTGGGAGGGGATGTCTGGGAGCCAGACCCTCCTCTCCAGGCTTAGCCCCTCCTCCAATTTGCAGCGGGGGAGGGGAGAGCATAGCACAGAGAAGAGCCTGGAGTTTTAAGCTGGGGTGGGGGCTCAGACCACATTTAAATGACCAAATATGGGGGGAAAACACGGACTCCCATGAAGGAATCATGAAGTGGTAGGAAGGGGAGATGTATTTTGAAGCAGAGATGGTAACAACCACAAAACAACTCTTCATGTTTGCATCTCAATGAACTGAGGCTCTTGTTAAGTATTTTCAGATGCCTGAGGTTTTGCTCCTCTTCTAGGACTTCCCTTTCATAACCATGACAACAACTTTGTGATGGAGACTGTGGTGATGACCACGAGGACCCCTTTTCCCGGGCCTTTCGGGTGTCCTGCTTGGTTGGTCCTCACACGGCCTATCAGATGTGCAGTGCAAGAATTGGACCCATTTTAATTTTTTTTTTTTTTTTTTTTTGTGGTACCGGGGATTGAACTCAGGGGCACTTGACCACTGGGCCACATCCCCAGCCCTTTTTTTGTATTTTTTTTTATTAGAGACAGGGTCTCACTGAGTTGCTAAGTGCCTCGCCATTGCTGAGGCTGGCTTTGAACTCGCGATCCTCCTGTCTCAGCCTCCCAAAGTGCTGGGATTACAGGCGTGCGCCACCGCGCCCGGCTGGACCCATTTTAAAGAGGAGGAAACCAAGGGGTCATGGAGAGTAACACCCAATCAAGGCCGGGCAGGGAGGAACATCCAGGACACTCTGGTTCCTCCAGGATCCTGGGGTTTATGGCATCCTGTGGACCAGGTACCAAGTTCCTGGGCAATATCTCTAAAGTGCTTCACAGACTCCGGCCACTAGGGCCATAGAGCCCCTCCCAGTGGCAAGGAGTGACACCATATGCACTATTTCCAGGGTGTCCACCAATTCCCCTGTGGCTAGTTTGTCCTTGCTCTAGATAGGCCAGATGGGCACTCTCCTCAGCGTGCATGCCACGCCCACTGACTGCATCCAGCTGCTGCACCAAAGATTGGTGAGAAGACTGGCCCCACTGACCTCTGCCCTCAGCCCCCAGGCTCACTCCCCAGAAAGGGAGGGAGGCTGCTGACTCCCAGAAGGTGAGATACTGGAGAACCATGACATACCACCTTCCAGCTGGTATCCACTGGGATGTGGTAATTGGCAGAGCTCCTCAGAGCACCTGGTGTTGTTTTGGAGCACATCAAAGAAAGAAAATCAGAACCTGGCACCTCCCTCTTCCTGCAAATGTTTCTTTCAGATATTGCTTCTTTGGTCTTTATAATGGTCAGGTCTGGCTACCAGGGTGCAGAGAGCTGGCCTCGCTTCCCAGAAAGGAGGATGAAAGGGATGCAGGATCCCAGCAGTTTCCATGGAAACGGATCGAGGTGGTGGGGAAAATAGAGTCCAGAGGAACCCAGAGGTAGGAGCAGAACTTTTGAGTAACTCAGTCTGAAGCCTGAGATCTGTGGACAAAATGCCTCCAGGTATCGACACCAGGAGTGGGGGCTATTGAGTCAACCCTCCCTCAACAGGCAGGGATACAGGGGCTGAGAGTTCAGGCTCCGGAATCCCACAGGTCCCTTTCAGCTCCTGGATCTGCTGCTTACCAGCAGTTCTGCACTGTGTTGGCTCTGTGGCTCTGGGCAAGGTGCCCACCCTCTCTGAGCTTTGATTTCCTCATTGGTAGAATGGAGAGAATCCTTGTAACTCCCTTGGAGGCATTTGTGAACATTAAGAGAGGTTATACGTGTGAAGGGTGATGCGGGACTGGAACAGAATCAGCAAACATTATAGCTACTGAAGGCAAGTGATGGGAAGTCTGATGTAACCGGGGCAGCATGTCCCCACCCACCAAAGCAACTGGCTCAGGGATAGGCAATGAGAGATCATATCCCCAAACGTGAAAGAGCTGCTGGGGTTCCCTCTCTATTTGCAGACAGTCTAGCCTGAAGCTATTAGATCTGAAATTGCTGCAATCATTTTAAGATTGAGTGTAGAATCTAGAGTGGCCAGAGATGGGAGGGGGCAGAGTGAAGACTGAGGATGAAGCCAACATTGCAAAAGGCTGGGCAGAGAGACTATAAGACATGGGGACAGAAGCGACATTTGAATTGCTGGATCAAACTGAGCCTGAAGTTGCACATTAGGACTTCACAGTTAGATGAGTCAATATATACTCACTAGTGTTTAAACCTATTTACAGTAATTTGCCTTTGTTTTGTTTGCAACCCTGATAATCCACAAAGAGGACAGTTGTCCTCGTGGGAGGTGGGACTGGGAAACCTTTAGGAACCAAAGATGCTGTCTTCTTTTTCCTCCTAGAGCATCAGGCAGGGCCACTCCGTGATTAGTCTAGAGTTCATGTCAGGGGCTGCTGTCCAGCTGTGCATGTCACCAAGGGTCAGGCACTCATCCCTTGGTCTGGTCATCTATGGCTGGACTCAGGGACTAGGGGAGTGGTGGACAGTGCAGGAGGGACGGATTTCCCTCAGAGGCACCTCTAAGTGCTGGGTACTCTACAGGGACAACTCAAGCAGGTGACAGGACATGTTTGCTGTAAATTAGGTTAAAAAAAAAAAAAAAAACCCACTTCAACCACTGAGTCCATTTATAAAAGGTGGAGCCCCAGACAGGGGTTGGCACACATTACTTTGTAAATTTTCAGATAGTAAATTCTTTTTTTGGCTTTGGAGGCCGTAGGAGCTCTGCCATTGTAGCAGAAGACAATGAGTAAGCAGGAGACCTGGCTCTGTTTTAATAAAACTTGTTCTAGAAAACTATATGCTGGGCCAGGTTTGACTTGTGGGACCTGGTTTAATGATCCCTAATCTGGTAAATGAATTCTAGATTCTCCCCCCTCTCCCTTATGTTTTTGGTACTGGGAATTGAAGCCACAGATGATCTACCACTGAGCTGCATCCCCAGCCATTTTTATTTTTATTTTGACATAGGATCTTGCTTAGTTGCTGTGGCTGGGAACAGCTTGCAATCCTCCGGCTTCAGTCTTCCGAGGCCCTGGGATGACAGGCGAGTGTCATTGCAGCAGGCAGGGATTCTAGGTTCACTGTGAGCTCTCCAAGCTGTAGTTTCTTCTTTCCTGAAAGGAACACCCTCACAGAGCTGACATAGTGTTATGAGGAGCCACTTCAGAAAACACTCCAAGTCTGAATTTAAAACAAATTAGAGAGCTTTATTACTGGCCAGGGGCTGCCACCTGCAGAGACTGAAGCTCTACGGGAGAGAACAGCAGCCTTTCCTGGCTTTATTTGGGAATTTAAGAATGAAAATCACAACTTTCTCAGCATCATGCAAGCAAGCCAATCACAGAAGCTAAAAGAGCATTTGACGGGTCTAATTAGCAAGCAAGCAGATTACAGAAGCTAAAAAAATGTAAGGTAACTCAGACAACCACATCTTGGGTCTGAGCTGGTGTTAAGACAACTATATCCTGGGCTTGAGCAGGTGGTTAGTGGGGGCGAGAATCTACTTAAAAGTCATATAGGTCACCAAGACCACCATCTCTTGGATGGAGTACAATTTGTGGGGTACAAAGTACAGAAAAATAATATAGGAAAACAGCTTTCATTTCAGTTTCTCATAAACAGCTCTTGTAACGGTATTTTTTAATACAAGGCAGCAAAATTGAGTCTTAGGCCTGTCTATGACAGTTCTTGCTTTCTAATTGTCTTATCTTTTTTTTAAAAAAATATTTATTTATTTGCTTTTAGTTGTACACAGTGCGTTTTTACGTGGTGCTGAGGATCAAACCCGGGCCACGCACATGGTAGGTGAGCGCTCTACCGCTGAGCCACAACCCCAGCCCTCTAATTGTCTTATCTTATCTCACTTATATCTATAATCTATAACTTATACTCTTACTGATTTTATTGATTAATTTACACCACAACAATAGAAAGAGTATGGTAATGACTCAATAACCTGATTAGTGGGGCTACAAGGAGAAGGGGGATGTTGGCTGCCTTTTTGCTCTTTATTCTCAGGTGGAGTCTTAGAATAACTGGATTCTGGACTCACCAACCTGCTTTGTAAATGTACAAGTTGCTCAATCTTCTCTGAGCTGGAAGCCGATGTTCTGTTTCCATGCGGTGAGACAAGTAAAGAAAGGGGTGGAGTACAATTGACCAAATTATGTTATGAACATGTAACATAACATGCCATGAGGAATCCTACTATTCTGTATAATTAAGATGCACCAATAAATAAATTTAAAAAAAATAAAGGGGGGGGGGTGGAGGAGGTAGAGAAAGACAAGGTCCAGGCAAGAAGGACTAAATGAAGTATCTCAGCAAATGAATCCAAATCTGCAGGGCCTCAGGATGAGGCTGGCTTGGCTCTGCTAGGGGACCTGGCAGGGAGCCCTGGGCTTGATTTGCAAACAAATTTGCTCCACTTCCTGCCAGAACAGAACTTCCTGGTGGCCGGGAATTTGGATCCTTATACCCAGGATAGAATAAGTGTCCCTAGAGGGGCAGTGTCCCATTTCCAGGATTCACCAGGATGTGGCAGGATATTAGGACGAGATGCTAAAAGATAAGGACCGCAATTATGGATTCCTTTAAAATTGTTTTCATTAAATTTTGTCCCCAAAATATTTGTTAATCATCTGCTTTGTGCCAAGGTACTGTACTAAGCCCTAGGATTCAGTGGTTAGCAAAACAGAAATGCTCCCTCCCTTCAGGAGTTTAAAAGTCCGGTGGGGAAGGCAGACATTGATCCAACTAGACAATCAATATATAAACAGAAACAGAAGGAATGACAGGGTTCTGACCTTAGCTAGCATTAATGAGGCTGCCTGAGAGTGGACACTCTGGGAATTTGAACAGGTATACGGAGGCTCCATGGAGGGGGTCCTGTAGGAAAGCCACAGGGACTGGAAGTGCAGTGGGGTTGGTGGCATGTGGCAGGGGTGACCAAGAGAGGTGGCAGGGTCAGATCCCAGGGAATTGGGAGCTACCCAAGTATTTTCTTTGGGGAACAAATGTGACCAGAGTTGCCTTTATAGAGGCTTCCTCTGGCTCTTCAGGGGGGTAACTACAGAGGAATCTAAGTAGCTACAAGGAGAACAATTGTGTGACTCCTGTAGCTGTCCAGGAGAGGCGGGCGTGCCTTGGACTTGGGGAGGCCCAGTGCGTGTGGACAGAAGTGGTCAGGAGCGATTGAGGCAGCAGATAGGATTTGGTGATGAGATGAGCTGGAGATAGAAGGAGAAGGGGAAGGAAATACCTCCTCGGTGCGGGTACCTGGTGTTGGATTCCAGGCAGGAGGCCGCGCCTCCCAGGCAGGAGGCCACACCTCCCCAGGTGCTTTGTTAAAAACTACACCTCCCAAGATCCTCAGCGTGACCAGAAAACCTGACCAGCAAATGCCCTGTCCACTGCCCCCTGACCTCTGCTAGCCTATAGGGCAAGGACTCACTCCAAGGGGGTTTTATGACCCCTACTCTATTTAAAGCCAGCCCCGGACTGAGCTCTCTCTCTGTTCCTGCCGCTCTCTGTTCCTGCTCTGCTCCCGCTCGCTCCGGCTCCCGTTCACCTGCGCGGTTCAGCCCCATCCCCCCACGTGTTTCTTTGGGAATTCAATAAACCCCTTCCCTTTTCCTCTACGATGGTTCCAGTGTGCGTCCGACTATCCTGCAAGTTTTCTAACACCTGGGGTGGGGGATGCTGGCAGGGGACTTCATCTGGGAGGGAGTTTTGTTGGATGTGCCAAGTTTGAGTTCACTTTGAATCAATCTTCTATGTTTGTGTCCCTTAAAAAAATTCATCCGGGCTGGGGTTGTGGCTCAGCGGTAGAGCGCTCACCTGGCACGTGCGCGGCCCAGCTTCGATCCTCAGCACCATGTACAAATAAACCCATTGTGTACAGCTAAAGCAAATAAATAAATATTTTTTAAAAAATTCATTGGATGGGGCCTAATCCCTAATGTGATGGTATTGGAGGCGAGGTCTTTGGGAGGTGATGAAGTCAAGAGGGTGAATCCCTGAGAAGATTAATGTTCTTATAAAATGCAAAGAAGACCCAGTTCTCTCTCTCTCTCTCTCCCCCCTCCCCCCTCCTTTCCCCCTTTCCCTCCCCCCCCACCATGTGAGGATATAAGAAGAGCATCATCTACAAACCAGCTCACAGTTCCTCACCAGACACCAGATCTACTGGCACCTTGACCTTGGACTTCCCAGCCTCCAGAATGGGGAGAAATGAACTTCTGATGTTTAATCCACCCAAATATAACAATGGCATATTTGTTAGAAACTAAAACACTGTGTAGGGGAAGGTGTGGACCAGGCAGGTGGGTTCATAGACGCAGAGCTTGGAGCAGAGGTCTGGGTGGGAGAGGTAACTGTGGGAATTGTGGGTGTTGAGGGAGGGCCCTGCACCGCTGCACTGGGCCTGGCCTCCTGCACTGGGGATACTCTTTGCCTCAGGGTCTCATGGTCCCTCCCCCTGCTCTGCTGCATCCCTGCCCCGTAGCCATCAGGAGAGCGATAGTGCCATGGTCGAAGGGATCCTTGGTCTCACTCTTCAAGTCCTGCCTCCCTCACCTCATCTGAGAAAGAGGAGCCATTGCTAAGCTGGACAAGCTGGCAATAAGTCGCAAGTTCAAAGTATTTCCTCACCCCGTCCTCCCTCTCCAGCAGGGTGGGGGACTAGAGGAAGAGCAGACCAACTGTGAGAAAACAGAGAGACTTTATTTTCATATTTCATCCCTCTGAGTGAATTTGTGACCCGGCTGTGCCCAGCCCTTTTCTGTCTCCCCCTCCAGAAATAGGTAGGGACCTTGTCTGTGTCACTTATTGCCTTTCCCAGCTCTTTAGCACAGTTTGCGCCCCTTCTGGGCTCAGTGGATAATTGTTGAATGAATGAAAGAGTGAATGACGGCGGGAGCGAGGATGTGTCCGTGAATGGAGTCAGGACCCTCTGGAAGCTCTAGAAGTGACCCCGTGCGCGGACCTGGCAGCTCAGCTCCTGGTACTCAAGCGCAGGCAGTGAGCCTGCTTGGGCTCCCTCAGGAGGGCAGCTGCTAGCCCTGCTGGGGGCCCAGTGCCGTCTGGTGAGGAGGAGTGGCCTGGCACTGTCCTCCAACCTCATTCATTATCTCCCAGGCCTGGCTCAGAGCTCTTCCCCTCTGCCTTCCTGGTGGCGTCACTGGGAATCCCCTCACAGGCGGGCCACAGGCGGGGGTCAGAGTGAGCAGGCCTGGCCCGGAAGAGGCCAAGCAGGGCTGGGTGCCTCCTGGTGTCTTCAGATCTGGCTGTGGTTGCTGATGATCAGCCAGCCCAGGGCAGGTAAGGGAAGGCCACGTGGTTTTGCAGGAGTTGCAAAGCTGGTTAGTGATATCTGGGCTTCCCAGGTCTCCTGCTCCTATAGATGCCAATGGCGCCTTGCCCAGGTCCCTCTAATAGCAGTGTGCTATCTCCCAGCTGCTGTGAGTGTTGGGTGCCGAGGCTCGCAGCTGCACCATTCTCTGGAGAATTGTCACTGAGCCCAGAAATGTTCTTCCCACCTCCACCATGGGACAGCCCAGAGCAAATGTCTGATAAACATCCGAGATGGAGGCCTGGCCCCGGCCTCATGTTGCAGAGTGTCCTTGGGGATCAGGCTGAGGCCAGACTTCTGGGGGACCCACACCCTTCTTCCCCTGAACAGCCTTCTTTCTCCTTCCTTACAGGATCCCCCCTGGGGGCCACCTTCAAGAACTGACCCGCATGACAGTCATGGCCCATCTCAGCCTGCTTTTAAAGTTGATTTGTGACATGCTCTGAGATCAAAATTTGCCTCTCACCACTTGGGGGCCCGGTCCTTCAGTCTAGGACCCTGGATGCTGAAGCAACCAGAAACATGCATTTTCACGGGGTGCTTCTACCTTCTCTGCATGGGGGGGGGGGTGTCTGCAGAGCGTTCCAGCACTGCCTGTATCAGCTGCATGAATGTGGACCCAGACCACTCCTCAGTTTCTATTTCTGCATCTGAAGAATTGTGATCTGAATCCAACCTTGCTGGTGGCTGTGAGGCAGGGAGAGGCAGGGGAGCCCAGTGGGCGGCAGAGAACCCAGTTTGAGAGCCAGATGGACCTGCCCGCCGTTGTGTTGTCAACTTCTCCAGCCTCCGTTTTCTCATGCATCAATTGAAGATGAGCACTGCACTGCAGCCGGGGCTTCCTGAGTGCACATCAGCCTTCTCACCTGAGCCAGCCGCTTGGTGAACACGAGCCAGAGCATCTACACACCACCTGGCACAGTTTTCCAAGGGATCTCCATACTGCTTTCAAGAAGTAAGTGTTGTTTTAATAATGGGAACAATATGCCTAAAGTCAGATGGTAATAATAACAACAACAACAACAACAACACCCCTGGTAATTTGAGAGAGTGTCCCGGGAACGTGACAGATGGACCCCACGGGGCTTGATGCGTCAGGTGTGGGCTCAGGATGGGCAGACAGATGGAACCACCAAGCTTGCTTCTCAGTCAACTGGCACGAACCCTAGGCCAGCACTCTGCAGCAGCCTGCCGCCAGATCCTTGCCTGCACACCAGCCCGTTTGTCACCCTGTCATCGCGTCCACACTTGAGAGCAGATCCCCAGGGACCGTGGACAAAGCACACAGAACAAGGCCTGAAGAAGGGGAAGCAAGGATGGCACTCAGCAAAGAAAGACCCAGGGCTTGTCCTTGAGGAGAGGGCCTTTGGACAACATGGGAAAGGACAGGCATTAGCAAATCTCAGCCAGCAGGCAATTCAGACTCTTCCTGTGTTTGTGTGGCGGGCTGCTCTCCATGGCTTTTATATTTGCAAATGGTTGGGAAACTTTTTAATTTTAATTTTTTATTCGAAGTTGTATATATAATAGTAGCATGCATTACAATTCGTAATACACATATAGAGCACATTTTTACATGTCTCTGGTTATAGTATACAAAGTATATTCACACCATTCGTGTCTTCATACATGCACTTAGGGTAATGATATCCATCTCATTCTACCATCTTTTTTTTTTTTACCCCCTTATCCCCTTCCTTTCCCTCCCTCCCTATTGTCCTTTCTAGAGTTCATCTAATCCTCCTATGCTTCCATCCCAATCCCACTATGAATCAGCCTCCTTATATCAGAGAAAACATTTGGCATTTGGCTTTTTGGGATTGGCTAACTTCACTTAGCATTATATTCTCTAACTTCATCCATTTTCCTGCAAATGCCATGATTTTATTCTCTTTTATTGTGGAGTAATATTCTATTGTGTGTGTGTGTGTGTGTGTGTGTACGTATGTATATATATGTATATATATATGTATATATATATATATATCACATTTTCTTTATCCATTCATCTACTGAAGGGCATCTAGGTTGGTTCCACAGTTTAGCTATTGTGAATTGTGCTGCAATAAACATTGATGTGGCTGTGTCCCTTTAGTATGCTATTTTTAAGTCCTTTGGGTATAGACTGAGGAGTGGGATAGCTGGGTCATAGGTGGTTCCATTCTCAGTTTTCCAAGGAATCTCCATACTGCTTTCCATATTGGCTGTGCCATTTCGCAGTTGGTTGGGAAAATTTTAAAAATCAAATTTTGTGAAAATTATATGAAACTCACATTTTAGTGTCCATAAGTAAAGTATTATGGGAATGTGGCCACTCCCACTCCTTTGTTTATTGTCTGTGGTTGTTTTGTGCTATAATGGTAGAGTGCAGAGGTCGTACAAGAGATTGGATGGCCCCACCCACGAAGCTAGAAAAGTCGACTCTTTCACCTTTTCCATATACATTTATTTGTTTTTGTACTGGGGATTGAACCTGGGGGTGCTATGCTACTGTGCTGCATCCCCAGTTCTTTTTATTTTATTTTCAGACAGGGTCTTGCTAAGTTGCCCAGGCCGGCCTGAAACTTCCGATCCTCCTGCCTCAGCCTCTCAAGTCGCTGGGATTACAGGTGTGTGCCAAGGCACCTGGCTGTCTAGCCCTTTCCAGATAAAGTTTGCTGACTCTCGACTAAGAGCATCAGGCTGACCAGAATTGGCTTCCCCTCTGCTTATCTCCCACCCCCACCATTCCATCTCTAATCAGCAACCTTTTCCCTTAAATGCTTGGTACTTTCTTAACGCCTGGCTAATGCAGAGGAAAGAATCTGATTAATAAATTCACACTAAGGTGTTGGTGACTTAATGTATTGCACCTTCCTTCTCCCAGGAGGACTAAAGGAATGAATCTTTGGTAGAACTTGAAGAACTGTAGAGTGAGTGTGTGTGAGTGTGTGTGTGTGTGTGTGTGAGAGAGAGAGAGAGAGAGAGAGAGAGAGAGAGAGATGCAATTACAAAGGATAGAGGCTTGGATGCTTCAGGGCCTAAGACCAAAGGAAATAGACACACAGGTTCTTTGGGGCCTGACCCACCCAGGACAAGCTGGAGAAGGTGCTGTTCTTCCTGCTGTGACTCAGCCTCTATGTACCAGGCTCCTTTGATAAACCAGACAGCACTGGGAGGACAGGGACTCTGAACATGTCAGAACAATGGGGTCACCCATTGCTCCCCAACGTTGAGCTCAGGAAGCCAAACCCCTTTGGCTTGGCCCAGAGGATGGGGGACAGCTGGCCTGTGTCTCTGCCAGCTTTCATGCTGGCCCTGGAGGCCTCTGGGGCTCTGAGTACCAGCTGCCTGCCTTTGTCTAGCGCTCTACCTTTGTCCTCCTCTTTTCTCTGCTGCCTGGAAATGAAGGTCAGTCACAGCCAGAGCAGGGCCACTTCAGTCCTGTGGCCGCTGTTCAGCATTGCAGGCTGTGGCATCAGCCACCCACACGTCCGGCTTTAATTGTGTGGGCAGCTGCATGGGCTTCCCCCACCCGCCCACCTCTAGTCTTTGTTCTCCAAGTGACCCTCCAACCAAAACCAGGGCAAGCTTTCCACAAAACCTGCCCGACTAGGGAACTCCTCATGGAAATCTCTATGCTGAACCACACTTGTGGTTCACCTTCATCTGGGGCTTCCCACCCCTCCCGGCCCTCTCCTCCCCACCTCTCTTGGCCTTTACTCTGTCCGTACCAAACTCCTGAAGCTTGCCAGGAAGCCCAGCTGTTGTGTGTGCTGTCACCTGTCTTGGGAAGCTCCTTCCCCAGTCTGGCAACCCCCATTGCTCCTTCAAGTCTTCTCCCGAGCCTCCTCCTCTGTCCTCCCTGATAGGAGCACCCACTAGGGCTCTGATGAAGGTCCTTCCAGTGTTATGTGCTGGACTCACCAATGACCCTCGTGTCCCCAGAACTCAGACCACGACAACAATCATGATGCATGTAGCTTCCCTTTACTGCTTTCCATGGGGTTGTGCTGAGCATGGAGGTGGCATGATCCCATTTAATTCTTAGCTGCAAGTGGGTGTCACACTTTTCCCACCTGTGGGAGTGTGACAAGCGGTTCAATAGCAATGCCTGTGAGGCTCATAGCGCAGGACTCCTGCCTGGGAGGCTTGATGCGTGGGAATGACAGTGAACATCTAGGACCCCTCAAATTCCTGTCACAGGTTCTGGGCACCTCCCTCAGCTTCTGTGAGCTTTGCTTCTTGCAGCTCACATCTGCTGCCTTCTTCAGGGACTACCCGATCCCCTTCACCTGCAAGGGACCTGGAAGTGGTCCATGGGACCAGGCTGTTCTGCTTCCCCAACTCCCTTACTGGTTTCTCCTGGCAGCATTTCCTTGATACCCAAATCTTCATTTCAAGTTCTGCTTCTGAACTTGAAGAAGTGGGATTGGTAAACTTTTTAAGAAGGGCCAGATAAACATTCTAGGTTTTGTGGGCCATGTTGTCTCTGTCACAATGACTCAGTTCAGCCATTGCAGCATGTGCATGGCTATGTTCCAATAAAACTTTATTTATAGAGACAGGAGATAGCCCAGATTTAGTCTGAGGGACACAATTTGCTGACCCTTGACTGAAGACACAGGCTTCCCTGGAAGCTGGGTCCTCTATTACATCCCTAGTTTATAAATGAGGAAACTGAGGTACAGAAAGGTGACACATGGGTGGGTGGCAGTGCCCGCAGATTGGCTCTGATGTCCTCAGCTGAAATGCCCTCTGTAGTAGGGGTTCAATCACTTTGGGTCAGTGTCTCGGGTCCAGGTGTCTCCCAGGGTGAAGGAAAAGGAGATGCAGGTGAGAAAGTTCTGGTTAGCTTAACGCAGGCTCCCTCCTCTACCCAGAGAAAAGGGCAGCAGATGTCTGTCTGCCTACCACTGAAGTTCAGGATGACTTCCATTAAGTTATTAATTGGTTCATTTGCCTTCTGAAAGCTTTGGGTGGACTGAGAAGGACTCCTAGAATCCCTTGTGAAAGCGACGTGTTGGAAAGGTTTTTAAAAATAGCCGGCCCTTTGACAAGTCGAGCGCTAATTACCCTGATGCTCTGGCACCCCGGCCGCTGTGCCACTTCTGCAGCCAGTGCCCACCACTCCCAGCTTTGTGTCTTGAAGTCTTCGTTGGGAAGGAAGGAGATGCTGCTGGAATGCCTTGAATTTTCCTACTCTGGCCAGGGAGCTGCCTCATTATAGAAATCTCCAACCTGAATGCGACTCTGATGGGGTTTTAAAAACAAAGCCTTGCTTTCTGTGCATGCCAGGAAGTGGATTGGAGGCAAGAGGAACCCGGACCCCATGTCCAGTGGCTGGCCAACCTGGGAAGCCTTCTGGCCCGCTGAGTGTGCGTGCATGCAATCCCATGTGTATGCACGTCCATGCAATTTTTTTTTTTTTAAACAAAAATCCTTTATATGCATCGTAGTAAAAACTGCTGGACAAAAGGAAGAAAAACCACCCACAAGCCCATACCTTGAGTTAGCCATTATTAACATCTTGGTTTATTTTTTTTCCAGTCTTTTGCCTCTGCTTATATTTACATATTACATGTTTATTACAAAAATGAGATCCAACTGTGTGTATTTCTTAGATTCAATGACATATTTTTGACCATTTCCCCATGTCACTGCACATTCTTCTGCAGAGTCTTTTTAAAAAAGAGCTTTGCGAACGTGCATTCTAACTTCATTTACTTATTCCCTGTTATTAGGGAAAAGCTATTGTTTCTAGTCATTCTCGGTTACAAACTAAGCAGATAATCCTTTGCTCAAGTCCTTGATGATTCCTTTACATTTTCCAGCATGGAATCATGGGCTAGTGTAGATTTTGGGAAGACTGGAATATTTTTGGATCTAAGTTACCTACAGCTCTTTATAAGAGAGGAAGCAGGTAAGGGCATATGTTCAGTGGCTGCGTTTGAATCTGTTTGGTCTAGAAAAGTTTTGGGAACTGGGTGCAGTGGCACACATCTGTACTCCCAGCCACTTGGGAGCTTGAGGCAGGAGGATTGCAAGTTCAAGGACAGACTTAGCAATTAGTAAGATCCTGTTTCACATAAAAATTAATAAAAAGTATTGGGGATGTAGCTCAGTGGTAGAGTGACCCTGGGTTCCATCCCCAGTATCCAGAAAAAGGAAAAAAAAGAAAAAGAAAAGGTTTGGGTTGGGAGGCTTGGGACTTGGGGCATACTACTTAACCTCTGAAATGTGAGAACAATAGGACCCCACTATTATTGCAATAGCACGATAATGATGTGACTTCCTGTTACCTCCCTGACTTGATTTTCTCCCTAGCTTGTCTTTGCTTCTGCTTTAGTAAGATACATTCTTTCTCCAAATTTCCATGTGGTCCTCTTGGTCTTGGCTCAGATAACTCCCTTTCTGACCATCCCCCCTCTCCATCATTCTCTGTCCTTTCAGGGGGATTTATTTTTCTTAGACCACTTATGACCTCCCACCATTCCAAGAATAGAAGTTCCTTGAGAACAAGGAGTTGGTTATTTTGTTCATGTCCCTATGTCTGAATTATACTGATGGTCACATGGAAGGTGCTCAGGCATCATTTTTGAAATGAATGAATTCTGCATGAAGTACCACGCTCAGTGCCAAGCCCTGGTAGGTGTGCAGGAAGTAGCTACTCACCTTCTGGCAGGGCTGAGGGGGGAGACTGGGAGGTTGAAACAGCATGTTCCTGCGGCTGTAAGTAGCAGCGATGTTCTTGGAGACAGGAAGTGGAAGATGTCCTATCTAATTCTTCTCAGCTCATCCTTGAGCTGGCAGTAAGGGCTGTGGCCACAGGGCCACTTCTTCTCCCCTTTCTGCCCCCTTCTCCTTGGGGACACTCTTCTTCCTCTCCCCACAGAGCCTTGTCTCAGCTCAGCTTCTCAATTCTCAACTAATCATCTCCTGAGAAGTTTTATTTTTAACAGGATTCAGGCAGTCAGAAGCCCAGAAAGAACCAGGGGGGCTTCCTTTTCTTGCACTTATTTTCTTCTTGAGCCACAGCTCTCCTCTTTTACCCTATTGTCCATGCCCCAGCCATTGGACTTTTTGGTTCCCTAAATGCTCTCCCCACCTCTGGACATTTGCACCTGCTGTTCTCCTGCCTAAGATGCTTTTCCTTCTTCCTACCCACCCCCTGCCCCACCCCAGATAACTCCGGCACCTCCTTCAAGACTCAGCTTAGGTCTCACCTGGAAAACACCCATGTCCTTCCTCCCCAGGCTGGTGCCTCTGCAGCCCTCACATGCCTGCTTTTGTTCTTTTTCTTACACTGACTTATAATTCTGTTTTCTTATCAGCTCCCCTGACTAAATGCCTTGGCGACCATAGGGACTTGGCGTTTTTCATCAGGTATCCTTAGCACCTAGCCTGACACAGAAAAGGTGCTTGATATATTGTCGAGTGAGTGAATTGATGGTGGGGAACTTGGCACTGGAAGTGTTAGTGGAAATGTCTGGGTGGGACACTTGCTCATTGTCACGTGGTTCCTTGATGCCAGGGCCTGGGCTCTGCCTCTCAGGCCAGGCATTATCTGTGTTTTCTGGATAGAGCATCCCATGTGTGACCAGGCTCTTTCATGTTCAAACGCTTTCACCCAGTTTCTATAAATGAGGACATTTCAGTTGGGCAGTAGCTGCCATGGTAACTGTTTGAATTTTAGAACTGGGGACAACCAGGGACCTGGTAACTTTTAAGAGGCTCTTTTCCAACCATGCTGATATCTCAAAACCCATTGGTAAGAAGTGACTTTTCCCAGGTGTCTGATGATAAGAGCTCTCAGTGCTCCTCTCTCTCTGGGAAGGAATCTTAAAGGGTTTTCATTGCTCACTTTTGGGAAACCTCCAGCTTCTCTTCTTGGATTTTGGGTTGTCTGGGGCTCAGACAAGGCAGGCTGTGTTAATTAGCTTTGAATTGCTGTGACTAATATACCCAATAAGAACAACTTAGAGGAGGAAAATTTTATTTTGGCTCTTGGTTTCAGAGGTTCAGTCCATGGTCCACTGACTCCATAACTCTGGGCCCAAGGTGAGGCAGAACAGCATGGCAGAACAGCGTGGAGGAGGGAAGCTGCTCAGCTGATGACAGCCAGAAAGCAAGATAGCTTGAGTACAAGGGGTCAGGGATATCCAATCCCCAAGGGCATGCCCTCAGTGACCTGCCTTCTCCAGCCATTCCCTACCTGCCCACAGTTACCACCCATTAATCCATTCAAATTATTAATCCATCAAATAGATTGATCCATGGATGAGGTTACAGCTCTCATAATCTGATCATTTTACCTCTGAACGTTCTTTCACTGTCTCACACGTGAGCTTATCCAAACCGTGACACAGGCTGAGATTTTCTTTGGCATTCCAACGTGATAAGGTTGGAGAGGAAACAAAGAGAGCAGGGAAAGGAAAGTCACTTTCACTTTCATATACTTTCTTTGTCAAACTTCCCAGTAACCATCCAGGCTCAACCTCTGGAGCTTTATTAAGTGCAGGGTGATTTCTATTTTTTTTTTTTCTTTTCTTTTTATCATGGTGCTGGGGATTGAACCCAGGGTCTTGTGCATGCAAGGCAAGCATTATACCAACTGAGCTATATCCCCAGCCAGTGATTTCTTTGAAGCACTAACTCATGTTTCCTCCTTCATCACCACCATCACCATTCAGACTGTGCAGGTTGTTCTCTGCTGAAGAACCCCCAGGGTCAGATGCACAATGCTCCCTGGAATTGTGCCTGGTGGTAGCCTTGGTGAGCGCTGTAACAATATAGGAAAAGGCTAATGCTTCCAGGATTTTGTACTCAAAAACCTTGGTCCCAGGGGAACAAAAGGAATTCATAAATAAAAGGATGAGAGGATACTGAATAACTGAGACTAAGGATTTCTTCAGCCCAATCTAAATAAAGATTCCTTGGGATGCTGGAGGGGGAAGCCACAGCTGCATAGAAATTAGTGGTTCATTGAGAAAGGATCCTGCTCTGTGCTTTCAGGGCCAAGTCTGGCTAAGGGCAGCAGGTGTGGCAAAAGTCCTCCAGGTTTACTCAACCCAAGTCATAGTGACTCATGGGGCATCAGAACGACTTCAGTGCTGTAGATCTGGCTTCAGAGCCATCCAGGGAGCTTCTGAAGTTGAACAGCCCTGTGTTCAGTTCATGGATGAGCCACGGCTTAGCAGGCTTCTGCAAGAACCAGCAATGGTGGTCACGTGATGGCTGAGTCCAAGGAGGCCTGAGGGGACAGGGGACAGCAAGAATCACATCTCCCACCTCTGGATACTCTTGGGAACTTACATGCACATGTGTAGGGAAGTAGAATTGGGTGTCCTCATTTTGGCCAGGATCTACTGTCCTTTCTCTGGGGCAGTAAGAGGGCAGAATAGAGATTATGTTGAATTAAAGAAAAATAAGGCCCTACTCCTTTGTAGTCCTGAGTCTAGGATTTAAAACTTATTCAACAACAACAAATTGCTTTGAGAATCTTAAAAAGAAGCCTGATTGGGTGTTGCTGGCTTTTGCTAGTGGCTTGTTCACCGAGGTTGCTACCCAGAATCTTCTGGAAGTTTTGCAAAAACACACGTGCCTGGGTCCCACTTCCGACTTGGGGGGTCAGTGTTCTCAGAGGGGGGCAGGCCTGTGCTTCCTGTTGGGTACCTGGGAAACAGCTGAATTTGCTGTGTGCTCTTGGGAAATTTTCTTCCTCTTTTTCTTATTTCTTTATCCATTAAGTCGGGAAAACCCCTCTCTTCTTGTAAATGACCCTGAAAATTCAGAAATTCTCAGAGGAAAGATCTTAAACAGAGCAATGCTGCTTACTTAAAAGCATTCCATTATTATTGTTTTTAAAAGTGGAGTTTTTCTTTGCCACCTAGAAATGTATTTTTAATTTATTTTATTGTTTTATTTATATTTATTTGTGAATCTATTAACAAATTAAATAATGATATGATAATTTTTTGAAAGCTAGTTATCTGTATGGGATGGGAAGGAACAGGTGGCGGGGACAGGGACAGAAGCTAGACTTCTAGGAATGTCCCTTTTCTGTAGAGTTGACTTCAGAGTCATATAAATGTTTTACATGATGACAAAACATAATTCACTCAACAATGAAAATAATAACCCCTGAAATGTGGAAGAAATGTTAAACAAGTGAATCTAATTGTGTGACCAGTGGAGGCATTCAAAGAGAAATTATTTCAAATTACTTTTAAAACACAGTATCTTAATTGTACACCTGTAGAAGAATATGTCCCAAGGACATAAGAACTAAAAATAAAATACCATTAGAAATAATATTAGTGTTTATATTAGTTCATTTTATGTTACAATAATAAAATACCTGAAACTGGGCACCGTTACACCCCCACATGGGACCCACACTTCTAACATATGCAGATTTGGAGGATAAGCCACATCCAAACCCTTACAGTGTTACTATGCCACAAGTACTTCATGTGCACATGAAGTAAAATAAAGCAAACAAGTACTAGTGTTATTAAAATTAAGATTTTTTTCCAGCAGAAGATAAGCAAATATGAAATTAAAGAGTTCAAGGAAAATTTCTGCAATTTAAACTTTCGAAATATCTGTTAAAAACTTATGACATGTCTTCTCTTTTAAACATGTGGCCACACACACATACACTTTGTAGTTCCTACATCTGCAACTCCTAAAAGGCCTAGAAGAAATGACCAGCTTCATAGCAATGAGAAGTCCAGAATTTAGTTTATAGTTTCCAAATACTATTCCCTACAATAGGGGAACATTTCAACAGAATGCAGCGTGTGGACCTTATTTTGATCCTGATTTGAACAGAATAACAACGATGAAGAAACATTTATGAAATGATGGGGAAAGTTTGAAGACCAATTTGATATTTGATGAAATTAAGAGATTATGATGTTATATTTTTACTATGTTTTTAAAGATACCTTATATTTTTAAGATATATACTGAAGTATTCACAGATGACAAACTTGGATTTGCTTCAAAATAATCCAGTAGGAATGGGGAAAAGATTGGGTGGAGGTTAGGAGATAAAAGATGGTCATGTGCTGGCCTTTAATGAAGCTGGACAATGGTTACATGGGGGTTCATTGCACTGTCCTCTAGTTTAGCTTATATTTGAAAACTTTAGTCAAAAATGTTTAAGTAGAAATGAGAAGAAAAAAAGGAGGAGGAGAAAAGAGAGTAAGAGAAGAAAAGAGGGACACTCCACAGATTTCCCATGTTGAAAGAATCTTAGGTTGTCCACAAAGACAAGCCCAGGCAGCTCCAAAGAGCACAGCCACTGCCCTCTGCCCCAAAGGTCACAGAGCCAGCGGAGAAACATGTGATGATGACCCAGGCAGTGATTCGGAAAACATGGCAGTGAATTGGATAATCCATTTAGAGGCAGCTGGCTGAGCTGGCTGTTAGAAGGGTGGCCTTGAGCCTGGCACAGGTGGACAGGTCAGGGCAAGGGAACCAGTTATGGGCTCTGACCCCTTTTCTCTGGTCCTTGCTTTTAAAAGAACTCCTCTCCTCCTCCTCCTTCTCCTCCTCCTTCTTCTTCCTTCCAACTGAGCTATATCTACAGCCCCACACATCAATCCTGTTTCGAAGGTATCAACCAGGATGCTATCAACTGAGTCAGCCTCTAGAGGCCCTCATGTGATCCCTGGTATTTAAAATACCTTGTAACTTTCGGATTATGAAAATAACGTATCTTAAAAACATAATGTGGACTGAGTCAGACTCATCAGAATGCAGACTCTATTGATCTATTTATATACACTTCAAAAATAGCAAAAATAAACTTTGTTTAGAGAGACGTGTTTAGGTGCTCATGTTAAAGACAAGGGTGTGGCAACTTGATGGTTTTGATGGTCATCTACGGGTGGGAGTGAGGTCAGTGAGAGGGTCCCACAGGGCTTCCCAAGTGCTGAGACGAGTGCTGGTTCCATGGGGCTCATCCCACAGCTTAGTAAGCCATACATTTATGTCTTACTAAAGGTGCTATAATACATGATATAAATGTAAAATAATATACTTGATAGAAAATTAGGAGAATAGGGAAAAAATACAACATAGTACAACAAAGTACAAAATAAAAAATAGTCCCCTGTGATTGATCCACCTAAAACTACCCACCCTGACCTTTCAGTGTAGATCATTTTAGAAAGGGTCTTGTTTGGTGATTAAGAAGAGGAACTTTGGAGTTCAACCGATCCAAGCAGGTTTCAAATCCTGGCATGGCCCACATACAGATGTGAGAATGCAGGGGAGTTACTACAATCCTCTTCTGTGAAATAAGGATGATACAGTACTTGTCTTAAGGGGTTGTCGTGGGGATAACATAACATCATGCATGAAAAACACCCAACTTCAGTCAGTGTCAGCCATTCATTTAACTCATTCCACTCTTTAAAGAAAGCTATGTGCATATATTATATATGACATCTGTGCATTATATATATATGTATATGCATGCATATATTTTGAATGAAATTGTGACTGTGGTTCTTAACAGTTCTTCTAACTTGAGACAATTTTTAAAAAGCAATGATGCCCTTTTGAATTGAACTCCTTAGAGATACAATTTTATATCATAAAGCTGGAATAATGTGGTACAGCATCCAAAACTGTCTCTACCTTTCATTTGCTAAAGTTTGATAATCTCTCCAGGTGCCTTTGCTTTGCCTGGTGTCCCTTCCTCTTTCTCCTAGTTAAAATTCTTTTTAAAAACCACTTTGTTGAGGTATGATTGACATACAAAAAGTTGTACGTATCTAATGTATACAACTTGATGATTGATGGTAAGTATATAGCCATGAAGTCATAGCCACAATTGATGCCATAAATCAATCCATCCATCATTTTCAAAGGTTTCTCCCACCCTATTGATGATGATGATGATGATGAGTGCATTAACATAAGATATGCCCTCTTAGGGAATTTTAAAATTTACAGTAAATTGTTTTACACCGTAAGCACTATTCCTTACTTTAAGGACTTATTATCTTATATAATTGAAACTTCATACCCTTTGATTAACATTTTTGAATCCTCTTCCCCCAGCACCTGGCAACTATCATTCCATTCTTTGCGTCTTTTGAGTTTGGTTACCTTAGATTCATCATATATGTGACTGCCCATCACACAGTGACTGTCTATCATGTAACTTAATTCAAGTATTTGTCCTCTGGCTTATTTCACTCAGTGTAATGCCCTCTCCATTCACCCACATTGCTGCAAACAATAGGATTTCCTTATTTTTAAAGATGGAGTAGTATTCCATTGTAATCTATATCACATTTTCTGTACCCATTCATCTGTCGATGGGTATTTAAGTTGCTTCGTGCCTAGGCTGGTGTGACTGGTGCTGCCCTGAACAGGGGAGTGCAGTTATCTCTTTGATACATCAGTTTCATTTCCTTTGGATAGATCTCCATATGTGGAGTTGATGGATAATATGGAAGTTCTGTTTTTAATTTATGAGATTCTCCATAGTGTTTTCCATAATGGATGTACTAATTTATGTCCCCATCAACACTTACAAGGTTTTCCTTTTCTGTACATCCTTACCAACATTTATCCTTTTTATTATATTAGCCATCCTAACAGAAGTGTTTTTGTGTGTGTGTGTGTGTGTGTGTGTGTGTGTGTGTATGCGCACATGTGTGTTTGTACTGGTGATTTAACCCAGAGGTGATCTACCACTGAGCTACATCCCCAGCCGCTTCCCCTTTTTCTAAAAATTTTGAGTCAGGGTCTCACTAAGTTGCTTAGGGACTCGCTAAGATGTTGAGGCTGGCCTTAAACTTGTGATACTTCTGCCTCAGTCTCCTGAGCTGCTGGGATTACAGGTGCGTGCCACCACGCCAGGCTCATTGTGGTTTTGATTTGCATTCCCCTGATGATTAGCAATGTTGAGCACCTTTCATATGCCTGTTGGCCATTTGTATATCTGAAAAGTATCTATTTAGTTTCTTAGTCCATTTCAATAAATTGAGCTCTTTGGCTTTTTTGATGTTGAGTTGTAGAAGTTAACTTATATATTTCGAATATTAATCTTATCAGATACATACTTTGAAAATATTTTCACACATTTTGTTGATTGCTTCATTTGCTGTACAGAAGCTTTTTGGCTTGGTATAATCCAATTTAATTTTTTTTTCTTTTATTGCCTGTACTTTTTTGACCAAGGTCAGCATCAGAAATTTTTTACCTGTTTTCTTCTAGGAGTTTTTTTTTTTTAATATTTATTTATTTGCTTTAGTTGTACACAATGCATTTATTTGTAGGTGGTGCTGAGGATCGAACCTGGGCCGCACATGTGCTAGGCGAGCGCTCTACCACTGAGCCACAATTCCAGCCCTCTTCTAGGAGTTTTATGGTTTCAAATATTATGTTTAAATCTTTAATCCATTTTGAGTTGATTTTTTTAATAGTATAAGATAAGGGAGGGTTCAATTTAATTCTTTTGTATGTGGATACATACAGTTTTTCCAACACTATTTATTGCAGAGACTAACTTTCCTCCATTTTGTATTCTTGGAACACTTGTCTAAGATATTTGACCACATATGTGTAGATTTATGTCTGGGTTCTCTATTCTATTCCATTGACCTATGTGTCTTTTAAAATGCCAGTACTATAGTTTTGATTATTGTAGATTTGTAATATATTTTGAAACCAGAAAGTATGATGACTCGAGTTTTATTCTTTTTACTCAAAATTGCTTTGGCTATTTTGTGATTTCATATGAATTTTAGTATTAGTTTTTCTATTTCTTAAAAAAATTCCATCCATAGGGACTACATTAAATCTGTAAGTTGCTTTAGGTAGTATAGGAATTTTAACAATATTAATTCTCCTAATCCATGAACATGTGATGTCTTTCCATATATTTGTGTCTTCTTTAATTTCTTTTGTTAATGTTTTATAATTTCAAGTGTACAAGTCTCTTAAAAATAGCAACTCTCTTACTTCCTTGATTAAATTTAGTTCTATTGTATTCTTTTTTTGATATTATTGTAAATGTGTGGTAGGTCAGACTCCAACACAGGATCAGCATGCAATGTTTTTTTTATTATATTTCTCTCAGCCTTTTTATACATTTCCAGACAAAGAAGGCAATTAGCCAACAGCTAACATTTACAGACAATGAAGGCAAATAGACAGTAGCAATGATGAATGCAAATTTGCGAATCAGCAATCAGCCAGATAAACTTTCCCTAAAGATACCTTAAACTAGTTAGGGCTAGAACATTTTGAGCTCCACTTCTTTTCAATATAGAAGAAACAAGAAAGAAACACTCTTGTTTGCAAGCAATGTTTTTTTTCTATCTATTCTATACTTCTTGGCAGAACATTCTGTTTGCAGACATGCCCACCAAGAGCAACAAGGCCTCATTTGCAAGAACTCTTGTTGCCATACTTTCTGATTAGCCTCTTGGCAGAACCTTCCGTTTGCAGACATGTTCACCAAGGGAATGACAAGCGCCTCGTTTGTAAGAATGCCTGCACCCATTACTTCTGATAAACTACTTGTTTCTTCTCTATTGTTCTACACCTCTTGGCAGAATGTTCTGTTTGCAGACACGCCCACCAAGGGCAACAAGGCCTTGTTTGCAAGAACTCTTGTTGCCATACTTCTGATTCTCTATATAAATGGAATTGTTTCTTAATTTCCTTTTTGGATAATTCATTGTTAGTGTATATAAACATATTGACTTTTGCATATTGATTTTGTATCCTGCAACTTTGCTGAATTTGTTCATTAGTTCTAACAGTTTTTTTTTTTTTTTTTTTTTTTTTTTTTTTTTTTTTTTTTTTTTACGCGGGTTGTCTCTCTGGGGTTTTCTACACATAAAATCATGTAACTTGCAAACAGAAATCATTTTTTACTTCTTCCTTCTGATATGGATGCCTTTTATTTTTCTTGTACAAGTTAGCTAGGATGGCCAGTACTATGGTGAATGGAAATGGCAAGAGTTGGTATCCTTGTCTTATTCCAGATCTTAGAGGAAATGCTTTCATTCTTTCATTAGTGAGTATTATGTTGTTATGAGCTTTTCATATATGGTTGTTATTGCATTTAGACAAATCCTTTTTATACCTAACATGTTGAGCATATTTATTGTGAAATAATGTTGAATTTTATAAAAAAGAATTGTCTTGATCTACGTGTATATTTATCCTTCACTTTTCAGTGTGGTGTATCACATTGATTGACTTGTATATGTTAAACCATCCTTGTATCCCAGGGATAAATATTAGTCACAATGTATGGCCCTTTTAAGGTGCTATTGAATTTGGTTGGCCAACATTCTGTTGAGTGTTTTTGCATCCATGTTCATCATGGATATTGACTTTTCTTTACCTGTGATGTCTTTGTCTGGTTCTGATATCAGGGTAACACTAGCCTCATAAAAAGAGTTTGAAGCCGGGCGCGGTGGCGCACGCCTGTAATCCCAGCACTTTGGGAGGCTGAGTCAGGAGGATCGCGAGTTCAAAGCCAGCCTCAGCAATGGCGAGGCACTTAGCAACTCAGTGAGACCCTGTCTCTAATAAAAAATACAAAAAAGGGCTGGGGATGTGGCCCAGTGGTCGAGTGCCGCTGAGTTCAATCCCCGGTACCAAAAAAAAAAAAAAAAAAAAAAAAAAAGAGTTTGAAAGTGTTCTCTTTCTGATTGTAATTCTATTTATTGTTTGGGACTTAACCCTAAAAATAAAACCTTCCTTGAAATCTTCCCTGAGTTTTCCATTTGGGGCAGGAGAGAGAAATCCTTTACATAGGGATTTCTGTATTATGGAAACCTTAGCAAAGATATTCACACTACCTCCTACCTCCAAAGCACAGGTATTCATCAATATTTACCAATGTGGATGATGAATAAGTCCCAAACTTGTTTCATGTTGATTTGAAAGCCACTGATTATGAGTCTCAGATCAGGGCTCAGGCTGGGAATAAACTGCTAGGTGCTAGTTCCCTGAAAGAATTTTAAACAATTGAAACTAGTAGGACTTCTACCTATCATCCAAAAACTTAAAAATTTTTGTTAGTTTAAACATACAAGGATTTATCCTCACCTATAGAAAAAGTGAAGAGGTTGTTGGTCCAAGCCTGATAACACCCCACAGAGTTATCAGGCAGAGTCTTGTCTCTTTACTTTACTACCCCAGGGTGTAGTTATCCTTAAGTAACCTCATAGTCTAAAATGGCTGCAGGTATACCACCCACTAGGTATCCATGCCAGGCCATAGGCCAAGTCATAGAGGGGGATTAAAGGGAGGAATGTTTTCCTATTTAAAGAGTCTTTCCATACGATACTTCTATTTTCATCCTGTTGGCCATACCTCATGACTCGGCCTATATATGTTCAAGAGAGTCTGGGAAACATTACTGCCCCACTGCAGTTGGCATCCTGTTATGAAGCAGGAAGATGAGTGCGGTTGTTGGCTTAAGCTTCAAGCAGTTGGCTTAAGTTCCTTGCCATGGTCCAAAGGCTCTGTAGACAGGACAGGCAGTGCTGCTGTCATGGCTCTCACCTGTAGGGGTTGCTGGTGGAGGCCAGGCCTTTCTGGGGGTGATTGAGGGTGACAGTAGGATGATGTGAGAAAAGCATCATCGTCACAGCCACATTTGCATACCCTGCCATCTTGGAACGTCACCTATCCTGTACTGCAGTCATTTCCTTGGGTCTCTTGCCCTTGGCTCTGGAGTGTTCTTTGAACCTTGCTTGAAGGTGACCGTCAAACTCCAGCCTCAAACGTGATAAACTGGTTTCTAGGACCCTTTAGAGTATTTTCAGTCCTCTGTGCTTTTCAAAGCCCTTTGCACACATGGCTCTGTTTTATTCTTACCAAAGCCCCATTGGATGGTGAGAGGTGGTAGTTACTGATCTTGCTGGGAGCTGTGTGAGTGCTGGACCCTGGTATGTGCATCTCTTAACTTCATTCTCACAATGACCCTGAGAGACCAGGTCTGTGGGAAGCCCATTTTTCAGTTCAAGAAATGAAGTCTCAGAGAGAGGTGAAGTGTCTTGCCTCAGGTCACTCAGGATGCAGTTGGGATTTGAACCCAATTCTGTTTTATTCCCAAGTCCTTGCTTCTTAACCATAAGTTTGTAGTGACTCTGATTTCCATTTGATAATTTAGAAAAAAATACCCTAACACAGTTTAAGTGACCTGTAAAATATGATAAATTAAATGGGTGGTGATGCCAACATCGGGACCCAAGCTCCCAGCCCTCTCACTACTGAGATGCATGGTTCTCTGTTTTCCAGGACCTCTGAGCATTTGCATGACAAGCTGACTTATGTGGCCCAGATCATCCTTAGGTCCTTGCCCCCTCCAAACAGTTTCCAACCTGGAGGGATCCAGATTAATCAAGACCAAAGGAGGATTTGTGAGGTGTCTGGGAGAGGCTGCAGACTTAGTGGGAGGGAGCGAGGAGCATCTTTTGATTTGTGAGCTGAACTCCTTTGATCTGAAAATCAATAGGAGTAAATTGGTTAGACCCAGGGAAGTCTTTCCCTGCCATGCCCTGCTGCAGGAGCTCTGGAACTTGCTGCTGTCCTCCAGCTTCATGACTCCCTCCGGAATGCTCCCACAAAGACCCCCATAGAAAAGCTGGCATCAGATGGAGTTATTATTTTGACAGTGCCAAATAGGCCATTTCTTTCTTTCTTTTTTTTTTTTTTTTTTCTGGTTCCAGTCCTTAGTGTGTTTTCAATATCTCTTCCCTGCTGTTTGGCAGGGGCTGTTCTGGAGTCTCAGCTGTAGGAAAGAGGCCTGGATTTAATAGGTCTTTATAGCAAATGTCAACTGGATCCTATTGAAGCTGCCTAGAGACTCCACAGGGAACACCATGGGGCTGTTTCAAGACTCTTCAGCCCTGTTGACTGACTTGGGCCAGCCAGGCATTTAGGACGCATGGGTTGCAGGGATACAGTTCATCCCTGGAGTTTGTTGTCCCTCCTGCCAATCATCAAGCAGAAATTATAAGGTGGGCAGTGGGCAAGGCCACCTGAACAGCTTCAGAAGCACCCAGGATGACAAGACCCAAAGCTGTAAGGGAACATTACAGTCATCTTGTCCACTCTTGGCTGAACCAATGCAAACCAGATCTACTGGGATATTTTCCAGTTTTAAATAATTCAGTAGAGGGCTTACTTAGCATCTTGCTTCAGCACTGGGCACATCGTAGGCACTCCAGCTATAAGCAGCACTGATTGAATGAATACATTGCTGTGGTAACTAAAAATTAAGTTAGAGCCAGGACATCCTGCAGGGACCTCTGAGAACTCACATTTGATCAGAGCTGTAGAGCTGAGAATTGCATGAGCTGGAGAAACTAGTGCTAGGTGTACCCAGCCCTTTTCCTCCTGAACACTGATGGGACCCTAGCCCTTGACTCATTGGTTTCTTGGACTCTGGTGGCAGCAGTCTGATGGTCTAGACCATGAACTTTTTAGTACCTGGTAGATCTGGGTTCAAGTCCACACTCTGTCAACTGTTAGTTGTTTGATCTCAGGCAAATGGCTTCATCTTTTTGTGAGACTCACTATTCTCATAAGCAGAATGAAACAATAATTTTATCTAACTCTTGGTCTTTTTGTAGGGTCACCTGAGACAATGCACTCTATTGGTGCTATGATAAATTACCATAAACAGAGACATTACAGCTATAAAACTTATCATCATACAGTTCTGGAGATAGAAGTATAAAATCAGGAAGAGGGTCAACAAGTAGTAATGGTTACCATGTTATCCCCAGGACAGGAGGTCTCTGGGCCATTCTTTCTTGCCCACCTATCCCTAAATCCAGATGGATTCTCCTGGCTTCAATATAGACCCACCAGAAGGGTTGAGGGTTAAGGAAATAAGTGCTTGCTCACTATAAATTGGCTTGTTGTCTTAGTTTACCTGATGTACAGTTCTAGAATACCTCTACTTCATCATATCCTTGTCTGAGGGCCCTTAAAAGTACTAATTTATTTTTCATGGAGGTTTATTATTTACTTATTGTATGTCTGTGATCACCCAGGATGGGGAGTGTAGTGCTGGATCAGACTGATGATAATGGGTAAATCATATCAGGAGCATCTGACAGTTGTCCAGGCCCTACTACCAAAGACCAGCAGTTTTGCACTGAGAGCTGGACTGAGTTGGGTTCATAGCAATGAGGGAGAATGCACATCTCAGTAAGATGTTAGAAGGAAAGATTTGGGGAATGGTGATGTTGGGGAGGATTCAAGAAGTGAAGCATTGCTCTAGGTTAGATGCTGCCAGGAAATAGGAACCATTTTCTTCCCGTATGCCTATATTCATTAACTGTTGCTGCTGTAATACATTCCCATAAACCTAGTGGTTTAAAGTTACAAAAGTTATACAGTTCTGGGGGGAGAAGTCCAAAATCAATTCCACTTGGTTAAAAGTCAAGGGATCCAGCCTTTCGCATAGGCAACATCTAGAATGCGAGCAAGCATCTTGTGGCTTATGGTCACCCCCGCTTAATCTTCAAAACCAGCAACAGGGTGTTGTCAAGCCTCACCCCACTGGCTCTTTTACAAGGACCACTGTGTTTATATGGGGCCCACCTGGAAAATTCAGGATAGTCTCTCTATCTCAAAGTCTTCAACTTAATCACATCAGCAAATTTCCCTTTGTGACATGTAGAGTTATATTCACAAGTTCTTGAGATTAGGATGTGGACACCTTTGGTGGGGCATTATTTGGTCTACCAGGTAACTCAAGAATTCTTATCTAGGAAGCAAGAAAGGTACAGCAAGTGCCAAACTGTAATTCAGACAGCCGTGGTCACTCATATTAGCCAACTTGTAGAGATATTTGGTCATTGTTACGTTTTGGACAATGCTCATATTTTCATCTGTTTAAACATGATTTTGGAGGGATATAGTTTTGTCTTGATTCATCAGAGACAGAGTGAAATTTGTCCGATGTTGTTTTTCTGTGAAATGGTTTGTGTTCGATTGAACTCTGCAGCCAAGTTGAGGGGGACAGGCCAGCTCTTGTCTGTCAGGGGTGGCTTTATTTACTTCCCCTGGTGATGAATTCTTTGAAGAATTATAAGACAGTATGAAAAGGGTAGAACACACTTTGGTGTAGTGTGCTTTTATTTTACAGGTACAGTCAGGGAAAGCCTCTTGGATGAACTTGACATTTGAGCAGAGACTTGAAAGGTGAAAGGGGAGGCTGTGTGGTCCTGAGGGGAAGAGAATTCCAGACAGAGGGATCATCAGGTGAAAAGCAATAAGACAGGAGTCTCGTTGGATGTTGGGTTGGGTGTGTGAAAAAGACACTGGAGTCTGTGATGTGCATGAAAGTTTTGGCCTGAACAACAGGAAAAATGGAGTTTCCATTTATTGAGATGGGAAAGACTACATTTCTTTGTGGGAGGGATTTTTTTTAAACAAACTTTTTGTTTATGATAGCTTAATATTTATAGAAAGATTGTGAAGATTATAGCTTCCATAGTGTCTCAGATATTTCTTGATTTTTTTGTTATTGTTTTGGGGTGTTTGTTTGTTTGGTACAGTGCTGGGATTGAATCCAGGGGCACTCTCCCACTGAGCTACATCCCCAGCCTTTTTTTTTTTTTTTTTTTTTTGAGACAGGGTCTTGCTGAGTTTCCCAGTCTGGCCTCAAACTTGCGATCCTCCTGCCTTAGGTGTGCACCACCACACCCAGCTCAGACTTGCTTTGTTTTTTGATGTCTTTGACAGTTTTGAGACGTGCTGACCAAATATTTTATAGACTATCCTTCAATTAGGATTTGCCTGATCTTTTTCTCATGATTAGACCAGGGTTATACATTTCAGGGAGGAAGACCCCAGAGCTTAAGTGCCCTTCTTGTCATATCACATCAAGGGTACATGCTATCAACCTGACTGATGGTGTTGGTGTTGACCTGGAGCACCTGGGTTTTAGTCAGCTTTTTCACTGCTGAGACTAAAAGGTTCTGAGCAGAACAACTGAAGAGGAGAAAAAGTTTATGTGAAGACTCAGTTTCGGAGGTTCTAGTCCATAGAAGGCCAGCTCCATTCCTCAGGGCTTGAGGTGAGTGTGAGTATCATGGCAGGAGAGGGTGATCAGGAGAGAGAGAGAGAGAGAGGAGAGAGAGAGAGAGAGAGAGAGAGAGAGAGTCCACTCTCTAGATACAAATATATATCCAAACCCATGCCTCGATTCTCACCTCCTTCATCCACACTGTACCACTTCTGTTACCACTCAGTTAATCCCTATCTGAGGATTAAATCACCGATTGGGTTAACACTCATACAACCCAATCATTTCTCCTCTGAACCTTCTTGCATTGTCTCACACATGAGCTTTTGGGAGGCACCTCACATTCCAACCATAACAACCTGGATAAGGTCATTTTTTTTTCTGTAAAATTATTCACTGTGTTTCCATGCTATACTTTTTGAAAAGAAGTCATTAGGCTCAGCCCATTCTTCAGAAATATGACAGTATACCTCCTTGAAGACAGAGGATCCACAGAAATTATTTGGAAATCTTTCACATTTTTCTAGTATCCTTCATTTACTTATTGATCCCATCATTTATATCAATATGGGCTCGTGGGTTTTTATTTTATACTTTGGTTGTAATTCAATACCACTTTATTTTGTTGCACAAATTGTTCCAGCTTTGACAACTGGGAGCTGTTTCAGTTGGCCCTTATGTCTTTTTGACATACCACTGTCACTCTGTGTGTGTGTGTGTGTGTGTGTGTGTGTGTGTGTGTTTAGTACTTCCTTACTGGTACTATAATAACACGCTGGCTCCAGGCTTGTCTTACACATTTTCTTTCCCAGCCCTAGACTTAGCCATTTCTCTAAGGAGCCCTGGCTACTTTCTTGAATAATAGTATATATATAAAAAAAACAAAAACAAAACTAAGATCTGGATACAAAGTGTGCTTGTTGCAACTGGGGAGCTCTTGCTTCTAGTCTAGGAGTTCAATTTTGGTAACGTTAAGTTCCAACCGCTCATTTGACCTGTAGGTAGACACACACACGTGGCAATTCTGTATAGATGTCCGGAGCTCAGGGAGGAATAGGCATTTCAGAGTCATCATAATGAAAATGACATTAAAGTTATAAGACTGGAGAGACTTGAGAGATGAGGATTGAGAAAACACTGAAGAGTGATCAGTGAGATAGGGGGAGTGGATCCCAAAAGCCAAAGGAAGAAACATTTTCAAGCAAGAGAGACAAAGACCATCTGTGTCAAATACTGATGATATGGTCAAGTGAAATGAGGACTGAGATTTGGTAAAGTGGGTTTATCCATGGGGAGGTCCTTGGTAATCCCAATCAGTGCTCTTTCAGGGGAGTTATAGAGACAAAAATGAGAATGGGAAGAAAAGATTTAAAGACATTGAGCTTAGATAACTTCTTTGGAGAAGTTTTGCTCTAAAGAGGAGCAAAAATATGGGGCAGAAGCTAGAGAGGGATATGACTCAAGAGAAGGATTTCTAACTAATCTTTCTTTTAAATGGAAGCTATTATGGTGTATTTTTTATGCTTATGGGAATAATCCAGTAGAGAAGAAAAAAAAAACTGATGATTCAGTAGAAAGAGGAGCCAATAACTATAATGTTTAAGACATTACTATTTCCCGTTATTCTGGTAAGTGCTTTATATGAATTATCTCATTAAATACTCACATAAATTGTACAAGATAAGCATTATCCCCATGTTAAGTATTAGGAATCTGAGACTTAGAGAGGTAAAGTAATTTTGCCAAGGTCAAACACCTAGTGAGTGGAAGATCCAAGATTCAAATCCAGATTCTTCTTACACCAAACCCTATGGTCTCAGTCACTGTGTTCTTTTTTTACAACCTTGGGAAATTCCTTCTTTTTGTTTTTCCTTTCTTTGTTTCTTTTGTCTTCAGGTGAAAGAATCTTTGGAACAATGGGTGTAGTGTAGATTGATAATTTCTTTGGGCTTTGAAGCCCCCATACTTTTCTAGAACCACACTAATAATAGTCTCTGATGACTTTGAGGTGCTCCATGTGTTTCTGCTCTCCAATGAGGGCCCCAACATCTTTCCACCCCCCTATCCCTCCCTCCCTCCCTCCATCCATCTATTCCAGAAATAGACTGAGCACCTGATGTGTGTGTTAGATGCTGGAGATACAATGGATGAAATGAACATAGTGCATGAAACTTACAGTCCCCTTCTTGAGTACTTTTGGACAGAGGTGGTTCCATGATGGGAAGTAAAGTGACCTTTTATTGTCCTCTGGTATCAGGCAGGTAATACAAGGAAGGCAAAGGGGTTGGGTGTACTACAATGGGGAAAATGGGTACTATGGTTAGCTCTAAATTTCATGCACCATCTAACCAGAATAACCACTTCTCAAATCAAGCTGAACCTGTGTTATCAGATAAGTGTAGTTTGTCAAAAGAAGGTGGAAATTAATGCTTTTATGTGAAAGCTCCCAATTTTAAGATTTGGGCAATTAATTTTAATAAATACTTCCCTGCCTTCCTTCCTATGCTCCCTTCCCCTATATATGAGTCTGCCAATTTTGCTTTAGAGTAATCCAGTTAATTGGATGAGCATGGAAGTTACTATTTAATAGATAATATTTTATCCTTGTTGCTCTTTGGTTTTTAAAAATAATTTAATATGGGAATTTTAGTCCTGTAAGTATCACCCCTTAAAAACAATTTCTCTGAAATATGCTTCCTGGTTGGTGAGATTACTGATGTATGCCTAGAGAATCTATGCATGAACATGCATTTAGCTATGTGGTTGTTAATTTTTAAATGTTAAATTTAATTTTTAAAAGCCACCTTGCTTAAGGAAAACAAAGAAATGTACTATGGGAAAACTCCTAGGTCTTTTGGAGTCCCCTTTGATAACAATGGTAAGAGCAGAAGGACAGGACACACAACTCAGAAACCTGGAACTGGGACACAGACAGTTTTTCATGTCTAGGTCACTGAGTTGAATCCAGCCCAAGGCAAAACTGTCTGAAATGTGTAAGCATCACCAGCTGCTCAGTGGACCATGTGCAAGGGACTTGGGATCTCAGTGCACTGTCATAGTTGGGATTTTTATACCACTTTGTCATTGTGCTTAGGTGCCACCCTTCATAATAATTCTGTCATTGCTGGCTAGATAATGTAGAGACAGAGGTCCAGGAAGGAGGATGGGGTCAATGTTTAGATGGTCCAAGAAGAAGCCAAAACTAGAGTATTTCTCATGAGTCTAGGTTCTTTGTCTACCACGTGTACGTAGCATGGTGCTTCCTAAATACCAGGAGTTCTCACATTACCATAATGATTCTTATGACATCTTTGTACCAACTATCCACTTATTTGCAAAATTAAAAAATTGATGCATAGATTTACCTAACTAATTTTATAAAGAAACTTTATCTCATCACCATTAGTTAAAAACCAATACTACTTTCCATAAGCAGAAAGTCATCAGGAGGTATGATAATAAGTCACAAAACTATTATAGTTTTATCAATATTTATCCATGTATGAATTACACTTATCGTGGATACTGTTAATAGAATATATTAGGCCTAAATTCCTCTGTGAAGAAAGAAGAATATCTCTAGTTCTGGATTATACAATGGTGACAGGGTAGACTTACCATTCTTCTATATCTTTTTGTGGAGAGCTATTAGTTCATTATCTTATTGATTCACTCAAATTGACTAAATCCCTATTCTGAATCCAGTAGAGGTCTCTATCCCTGTGATTTCTTCTGATATTACTTCTGTGGGTCATGGGTGCTTATTTTATTTTGTTTGTTTGTGGGCTTTTTTGTGGGGGCTGGGTTTTTGTTGAGCCTCTTTGGCTGCACACTGCACTTATCTTTAGCCAGGAAACACTAGAACAATCATAACAGTTCTATCTCTAGGACCTGTTCCGGCTGCTCAGTGAATTTGGTTCAGATTGGTTGGTTGTTGAATATTTTGAATAGCCCTCTAAGTATCAGGCAATAGGAACAGATTAAAAAAATTTTTTTAGTTGTTGATGGACCTTTATTTCATTTATTCATTTATATGTGGTGCTGAGAATTGAACCCAGTGCCTCACATGCGCTAGGCAAGTGCTCTACCACTGAGCCACAATCCCAGCCCAATAGGAGCAGATTTGAATTAATTTATGCCAAGGGAAATGCAATGGAAGGAACTGAGAGCCCACAGGTTTCTTTGAGGCTGAAGAACCAGGTTGGTAAAGCAACAGAACCAAGGGCAGTCTGGAGTGCCATGGTGCAGGAATCACAGCATGGTTAGGAACTTGATGCTTGTCAGGAAGGCACCCACCAGAGCCAGTCTCTTTGAACCTCTGCTCATGAATAAGGTTCTAGGGAAGGAATGTCTGACTGCTGCAGTATTTGGTTACAGGGATATACTGTGAGTGGCAAAGGGCAAATTTCACATTATATCTTAAAGAGAAGAGGCAAGTTTTCAAAAGGAAGGAGGGTGCTTTGAGAAGATGGAAGAATATTCTTGTAGTCAGAAGGCAGCAAATACCTAAATATATTGCTTTACAGATCTGGGGGGGAAACTTAGGTCCCTTACTGATTGGTAGAATAATTGTGAGATGAAATGGAGTTCAGTTTTACCATAAGGAATCAAGTTTGCTATATTTGCCTTTTAGCCATTTATGAGAAAAAACTATCTTTTTATCTTGAAATTGTCTTATATCTCCAATTACCTCTATGCATCAACTCAGTTTCTGTATCTAATGAGAAGGATCATTTACTTAGTTCCCATTTTGTCTCTCTGTTCAATGCTAAGCTTAACATAAGCAACACACATGTAGATACATACACACAGAATTGTGGAATTTAATGAGCAGAATATTCATCTCAGAGTTCCAGCTCTTTCATTGAGTAACTTGTGAGATCTTTGGTGACATGCTTTCTAGGTACCTTTTCTGTGTTCTGAGGCAAAGACAAACTTCCCAGTATCTCTTCTGAGTTGGTGGCACCCCAGATTGGTATTCTTAGGTAGAAGGACCCTATAAAAGCTTCCTCAGTTCAAAAGCAGTTCTACTGAAGCCTTGTTGCCGTCTGAAGCGCTTGGAGCAACGGAGCCGCGGGAAGAAGTTTAGAGGTAAACTGGAAACAAACAGCTTTTTATTATGATAACTTTTCTCTCTGGTTCTAACAACGACTAACACATGCCACACACACCACCAAAATGGCGCTGACCCGATCAGCAATTTCGGCCAAGTCACTCAAGATCCTGGGACAAGTCTCGTGAGACTACGGAAGGCGACAATGTCCAAATCTCCACGGCTCATAGTCAACCGCAATTCAAGTCATCTCCCCAAACAGGGCTCCTACAAAGCCTGAAAATGAGCCAAGTTTTAAATATAACTCCACAATTATCAGTTTGACCCACAAAAATATTTCAGTTGATTATTTAGCATCAAGCAGATAAAATTTCAGATGTTGAACTCTATTTTTAACTTAATATTTGATATCTTGAGTGCTAGCTTAAGCTCCCTGGAGGTGTAGTTTGCTGGGCCACTGGAGCTGCTTTATGCATTGTGGCTAGGCCAGGAGAAGTAGCATGTGGAACCAGAGGGAGACACCAACTGTCAGTGAAGCCAGAAATAGTTTGAGAATGGATTTTTCTAAAGAAAAATAATCTAATGGATCAGTGGTTTCCAACTTTGGGTCATATGAGATTCAGTGAAATGAAACCTATCAACACACACATTCACACGCATCCACATTCACCTCAGACAATAGCAGGAGCAAGACAGAACAAAAGTTCATGAACTAACACTCATGCTGACTATATACAAAAACACTCTCTGTATTTTGTTCCATTGTTCTTTAGTTTGTTTTTAAAATGCTGGCCATGACACTCTAGTATTGATTTTGCTTAGACTGGCAGTTTAAAAACACTAACGTTGGGGCTGGGATTGTGGCTCAGTGGTAGAGCACTTGCCTAGCACAGGTGAGGCACTGGGTTTGATCCTCAGAACCACATAAAGATAAATAAATAAAGATATTGTGTCCATCTACAACTAAAAAATATTAAAAAATAAAATACTAACGTTGATAGTCCAAGTTCAAAGCCAGCTTCTGCCACATTTGCCACTGATGGAGCTGTCCACAGTGCTGATTTCTGCCCACTAAATTGACAAGTGTATAAGAAAAAGTATCCTAAGGCCTCTTGAGTTAGCCAGCAGAAGATGTGTTCTTATACTATTTTTTTTTCTTTTTTTCCCATTCTGAAAAATATTCTCTGGTTATAGTTCTGGATTTGTCAATGTAGAATTATGTACAACTAAAGTGGCCTTTGCTAGCCATTAGCCACTTTCCATATATTATCTCTTGATCCTTACAATAACTGTATTCACCAGAGGTAGACAAAATTTTTTATTGCTGCACCATAGTTTTATTGTATGAGTACAAATGTAAATTCATAAAGTTAACCAGTATTGCTACAACTATACAAGTGAAGATGTATTGACAACTTGGTTTTGTGCACATCTCAAGTGAATGCTTGCATATTTAGCGGATTGTTGAACATTAGCTGAAATTGATCTCTTCCTGCAACAGTACTTTTCGCACCAGCTTCCAAAGAGCCTGGTCTTCTCCTTGAAGAGTGATAGGCAGCCTTCTTACCCCCAGCTTTCTAGATAAATAATCTTATGCTCAAGGAAATTGTGTTACTTGCTCAAGATGACACAATTCCATAGAGGTGGTTGAGATTTACATCCAGATCTCTTCTGACTTCAAAAACTTTTAATAGAGCTGGGGCTATAGCTCAGGGGAAGAGCACTTGCCTAGCATGTGTGAGGTACTGGGTTTGAACCTCAGCACCACATAAAAAATATAAATAAAGGCATGCTGTCCATCTACAACTATAAAAAAGATTTAAAAAAACTTTTAATAAAAATTTCTCCAGGGCTAGGATTGTGGCTCAGTGGTAGAGCACTTGCCTAGCATGTGTGAGGCACTGGGTTTGATCCTCAGCACCACATAAAAATAAGCAAATAAAATAAAGGTATAGTGTCCATCTATAACTAATACAATATTTAAAAAATTTCTCCATCAGATGTGTAAGTTTGGGGACTGAATAATTTAGATCAATGCCAGAGCTGCGGGTTTATCGTCACAGTACTCAAAACGTGATGTTCAGTGCGGATGACTGGCCAACACTGACAGCTAAGCCTTGCTGACAGCCGAACACACATTCCTCTGAACCCCAAGGGCCCTGCCATCTGGAGAAATGCTCTTCTTATGTTTTGAGGTATTGCTAAACCCAACAGACCCTCTACAGCAGCAAACAGACCTTCTGCATCACATAGGTTGGCTTAGCACAAATCCAGCCAACTCAAGAAAGCAGGAGGAGAGCACACATGTCCAAAGGGCACCTACATTTTCAATACCCATCTCTCTAGTTTAAATCAGAGTTTAACACATCTGCATAATGGTCCCTATTATGCCAGTGTAAGCATTTGCAAGGTCACTTGGACATTGCAACATTTTACAATCCAGACAACTAACAGGGACTAAATGGCCCCCTTCTTCTTTCATGATAATGTGTTTACTTCTTCTCATCCTCCATCTGACATATATGGAGTACCTGGTTATATGAGCAAAGAAAAACGAGACAAGGCTCATTTGCTATTGAAGCTGACACAATCTCCTCCCTTAGAACTGCCTTGCATAGGCCTTGATGTGTAGTCAGGGGGTTCACTTTTCTCTTTCTCTCCTTCTCTTTTCTTTCTGTAAACTCCTCCTTGCTCTCTCCAGGCATAAACCCAAATTAGTATGTACAGTGGAGACCAGAGCCTGGTGACATCGGGATTTTAAGGGAGCCAGTTTTCTCTGTGTAGAAATGATAGGTTCAGCTCCCCATGGTTCCTTGACTTCTAATCAAGCATGCTAATTAGAGCTCCATAAACAAGTGAAGGCTCAGAAGAGGGTGGTTTCAAGCAGGATGAGTACCAAATGCTGTTCTGAACTCCACTTGTGTTGGTGCTTATCTTGTATTCCTCATCAATAAGCATTGTTCTGTGCTCCCAACCTGCATTCCCTTACCTATGACACGGGATAATAATCTATGTATATTTTTTCCCTGAGAATATCTGAGCATCATCTTTATTAGAGTTGATAATTAACATGTCATTTTGTTTTTTTTTTTTTTTGGCCAATTGATACCCCATAAGAGTAAGTATTGATATCTCTATCGATCATCCTTTGACTTTTCCTAGTAGGGGATAAGTACATGTTTGTTGAATTAGTTTATCTAAAAAAGATTCTGTGGGTTAAGTACCCAAGTGAAAATCTTGTGCCCAGATGTTGAGCAAATCCCAAGTTCATCTAGAAAACTTTCAGTGTTACTGGGTGATATGAGATGGAACATTCTCAAGAGAAAATGTTTATGATACCTCTTAGAGCCAACAAACATCTCTGGACCAGGGAAAAGTCACACTAGCCAGTTGATTGCCACCATCTTTTCTGACAGTGCCCTTCTCTATGTCCTGGTTTGTGATCCTGGGAAAGCAAAACCTAAGAAAATGCTGCAGATGTTACAGTGAGAGAAGTTTTGGGAACATTTGGGCAAAATGCATCCTTTTTAGTCACATGGAAGATGAGATGACTACAGCCTTGTTGCCATGATCTGGAAAATATTAATTATCAATAACATGTCCTGGAATTTCACAATTCAGAGCTCTCTCTCATCTCTGTATTAGCTCAGGACCCCAAGTTGCCCCAAGATTCTGAGAATTGTGTAGTTGGAAAAAAATTTGATATCACTGAATCCAGATTACCATTTCTTAAACACATCTTGGGCTAATTGAATTCCTCTATTTTATTCATTAATTCAACATCTGTGTGTTGAAGATCTAATAGCTGCCCGGTGCTGAACTCATGGACTACAATACCATGCCTATAAGCCCTCCTAACTACACTCTTTTGCTCTTGCGTAACTTGGATTCTGCTTGGATAATCTGAAAGAGTAAACCAGGCTATGGATTAATGAATGAGACAGTTTCAGATAGGGGTGAATACTGTGGAGAGGATGTGACAGTGACTGGAAGCGGATGGACCCAAGAGCAAGGAAATAAACCTCTATAAAGAATGATATTTGGGTTAAGCTCTGACAAGAGGGAGTCAGTCTTGCAAGTTCAAGGTGAAGGACTTTCTGGCTATTTCTCTAGTAAATATCACAAGGTGGGAATAAGTTGTTATATTGGAGAACAGGAAGAAGGCCAATGTGACTGGATCGAAATGAGGGAGAGTAAGGAGGAAGAGAAAGGTAGGGTGAGGGGGATGAGCAGCATGATATCAAATGCAGTTTTGCAAGTCATAGCAAGTGTTTTGGACTTCACTTTTTGTGCAATGGGAAGCCATTGGAAAGACTTAAGGAGGGAAATAAAGTGATACATTTATTTGTAAAGGACTACTGTCTAAGGAAAATAGCCTATTGGAGAGTAGCAAGGAGTATAGGAAAGAAAGATTATATGATGATCCAAATTAAAGAGAAATCCTCAGTCATGTAGTGAGTTAATGGCAGATCCAGGGGCAAAACAACAGGTTTCTTCTAACAACAAAGGATTCAGTACAGTTGAAAAAACAGTAAAAATAAAAGTAGTTATCATGTATTAGGTATATTTACTAATATACTACATGCTACATTGTTTATAGGCATAATTTTATTTTGTCATTATTATCTGAGATAGGTTCTACTATTCTTTCTGTTTTACAGATGAAGAAATCGAAGCTTTCACAATTTAAGTATATCACCTACTTTCACACAGATAGCAAGTAACAGAGTGTCAAAGTTGGGATTAAAACCCAAACTAGTCCAAATCCCAGAGCACATAATCTGCAAAAATCAGTCTTGTTACTTGTAGTGAGGGACAGTGTAGCTCAGTGGCTGTGTAAATGGGTGTTGGAGCCAGGAAGCCTACGTTCAAATTCTGGTTCCCTTGCTTATGGGCTCTGTGACTTTCAGCAAGTCACTTTGTCAGCTTCTCATTGCCTCCGTTTCCTTATCCATAAAGTGAGAATAATAATAATAGACTCTATTTCATAGGGTTACTGACTTACTATACGCACAGAGTTTAGAACCATGCCTGGCATATAGTAAGCATTTAGAAATTATCATTATTATTAGAAACACTGTGTGAATGTAAGCCACATTTTGAACAATATATTCAAAGGCAGGCTCCTGTCTTTGCCTTTTGTATGACTGAGATGCTTAGCTCAGAGCCGTGCTCAAGAGGGGCTTGCTGGAAGGTATACTTTACTCAAAGCCAGATGAACTCTTACTCATTTTAATTCCAAATGAGCTGATAGGAAGGATCCATGGTCAGGCGGAGTTCCCAAGGCATGAGCCTGTCCTCCTTGGAAGCTGTGGTTCAGCTAGAAGGCAACTCAGTACCTGCCAGTTTCATTAGAGCAAGTGCTGTGGAAAGGAACCACCAAGGAGCAAGTGAGTCCCAGGAAAATGGGCCAAGAGATGGTGGTGGTGGGAGTAGTTTGAAGGGAAAATATTAAAGCACTTTGACTTCCAGGTAATATTTCAGGAGAGTCAGGCAGCAAGAACCAAGATGAAGACCCAAGGAGTTGAGATTATACGGCTGCAGTGTTTTTTCATGTTGTGCCCATTCCCCACCCACATTTCCCCATGGTGATTAGTAATAAAAATGAAAAAATACAGCTCTTGAACTTTGTCTTTATGAAGAATATAGAAGCTGGGAGGACTGGACACATGTTTTAGCCATGGTGTATAGGATGGATGGTAGCTGTGCCTGAGGGAAAGGAAAAGATGCTGATTATTCTATGGATCCCTGGGAAAAAAGGAAAGGTAACAGGGGTGGTGTTGCTGAACTAGGTCTAATAAGCCGTCTTGGGACTGGGCAGGCAGAAAATGCTCTTGAAAAAGTCTCTGAAACCCAAGTTCTTTATTTACTGGCTCTTCAGCTTCTGTGCTCTTGCACATGATGGTCGGCAGGGGGCAGTGTGACCAACGTATTACTTATGAGTGAGGGGCTGTCTGCTTTTCCTATAAGGGTCTGGGGAAGAATTTATGCACTGAAAACTGCACCTCTCTGCGCAGGTTCTGAGTAGATTACTCCACCTTTTCACCTCCTGTCTCTTGTTCTAAGTTTGTTTCCTTGCCTCCTCTTCTCTGCCTTGCCTCCTCACATCTCTCATCCGTGGGCCCTCCCAAATATTTTATGAGAGAAGCAAAGTCAGGTTAAATATCAGTAATTTTGAAGATGAAAAAATAGGGGCCTAGAGAGGTGCCTGGCTCCCCAGCTGCTTTTCTTTCCCTCCAGCCTGCTTACAGGATGTGCAAGAATAGCCAAGGCTTATATTGTTTATCACTGCAGAGGTTAGTATACCAGCAGGGTTCCACACACCCTTTGGAATTACAGCAAAAGCTGTCAAAGCAATAAACCGAGAAGAGGCTGTTCAGAGACTTGGACTCTGGGGTCCTTTCAATTTCATTAGGCTCTGCACTGCAAGAATGAAAAGTCAAAGGTTGAAACATTTTGAATGCACACTGGGGACCAGGTGGAGATAGATCTTTCTGAATGCTTTTTTTTTTAATACAAATTTTAATATATTTGTTGTTTGTAGGTGTGGCTAATGTACACCTAAAACAGCATGGCAAAATAGCACTTAAAAATCATGACAAAAGCTTTATTTTTATTTTTCTTAAGTTCCAAGCTATTAGTTTGCAATTCTAAAATTCTATTCTTTTAATTATTTATTTATTTTTTAAAATTTTTTATTCTAAGTTTTCTGAATGCTTCTTAAGAAGACACCAGTTCTCTGGGACCAGTTGGCTGAACCAGAAAAAGCTAAGCTGACATCCTTTGTTCAAAATTGTCTGATTATGAGCAACTTTTTCATCTCATTAAACCTGTTTCCTCAAATGCAAGGGATGACTGTGACAGTGTGTACCCACCCAATCAAGCAGCATAAGAGTCTACAGCATATTCAGAATTCAAACAATATTGCTATTGGCATCAAAATAGGAAAATTAGTATTTTCATAGCTACCCCTTAGGGAAGACTAATTATACTCATGGCTCCAATTAATGACACCTTACAGCCTTGGTGACAAGAAGTTCTAGTCCCTGACCACTCTGATTCCAGGCTGACCTTGGGGTCTTGCTTTGGACAATAAAATGTGGCCAAAGTGGCTCTGTGTTACTTTCAAGTCTGGCTTGCAGGGTTTTGAACTCTTTTGCTCCCTCTGACTTTCTTTTGAACTGCTGCCACCGTTGTATGGTAAAGCCTGGGCTAGCCTGCTGGAGGATGAGAATCACGTGGAGCAGAGTCCCAGTTTCCTCACTGAGGCCACCGGACCAGAGTCAGCAAGCAGACTCTTGATCATGTGGGAGAGCCCAGCTAAGATCAGCAGAACTGCAAACCTGATCCACAGCTGACCTCAGTCCATGAGTAAGTCCATCTGGGCCTAGAAGAACTGCTCAGCTGACCCTTAGAGACTCAAGAACAATTGCAAATACTTATTGTTCAATGCCTTTTAGTTTGGTGAGAGTCTATTATGGATCAATAGCTGGCTGCTATGCTACTTAAAAGTTTTGCATAGGCTAATTGAGGGAGGGTAGAATAATTTGGAAGGTTACTAACTGTCTCACCAAATATTTAAGGCAGTAGTAATATTTTTCAAGACACAAATTTAGCAATTGGTACATGGTGGTTTGTAGTAAACACAACTAAAACAGATTTCATTCCAAATTCCTGTCCCACCTTTGGCCAAATTTCTTAACTTTTCTATGCATCAACTTCCTTTTCTGTAAAATGGAAATAATAACAGTTGATGGGAGAGGTGTTGTGAGAATAAATTGGATCATATGTGTAGAGTATTTAGCATGTTTACACCTCAGGATTGCAAACAGCTGGTGGGAGCACATAGTGAGTGCTCAATAAATGCTAAGCATTCTTACTAATAACGATGAATCAAATCTCTGTGTTTGCTGCAGTGTTAGTTGGTAATCCAGGACAGCATTTTGCAATTAATTTATCCAAAACTTTGAAAAGCTAATTACAATAACATATATACGTTCCCTTCTTTCTTTAAATAAAAAAAAGTAGCATAAACTTATACACTGTATCTCAAAATCTCTCCTATGGCAAAATTCCCGATTAAAAAAAAATTGGGGCTTTGAGTCGTGACTTCTGAATATTGATCTTTGCTTGGGTGCCTTGAGTTTGGCCTCATTTCCTAAGAAAGGAAACGTGCACACCAGGCATTCTTGTGAGACAGGGGCATAAATCTCTTATATTTTGTTGAACCAGGAAGCAGTGAAATTGTCCACAATGTCTAAGGTGAGAACAAAAAATAATACACACAGTTCTCATGCAAAGGTTTAATTCGACAGAAGATCTCAAAAGGAAACCAGATGCAGGTTTAGTGTTCAGGGGGAAAGTTTGGGAATTCTGTCCTCACGGGCTTCAAGCATGGTGTCTGTTCCTAATGGAGGAGCACTGTGGGGGATACTGGGACTCTGGTGGGAACTGTGCCCAGTTTAGAGGGAAATGCTGTATCAACTCTTTGTTCCCAGGTAGAATTCCCTTATTTTGTTGATTCTCAGTTGATTGATTTAAAAAGTAATAAAAATAAACTTGATTTAAAAATTTTTTCCTTTTATTCTGTTGTTATATATGACAGCAGAATGCATTACAATTCATATTACACTTGTAGAGCACATTTTTACATATCTCTGGTTGTATACAAAGTATATTCACACCATTCGTGTCCTCATACATGCACTTAGGGTAATAATGTCCATCTCAGTCTACCATCTTTTATTTTATTTTATTTATTTACCCTTTTGCCCCCTCCCTCCCATCCCTCCCCATTGGCCTTTCTAGTGTTCCTCTAATCCTCCTATGCTCCCCGTCCCAACCCCACTGTGAATCAGCCTCCTTAAAAAAAAAAAATACTAGGAAACCTATGCTTCAAGCCTTTACCTCCAAATTGTTTTTTTCTTTTCTCCCAATGTGCTGCAAGTGTGTATAGAATCTTATAAGCAACTAATTGTTTGACAAATCATGTATTAATGTGTCTCCTATTAAAATAAATAAATAAATAAACTTGACCTTTTCCCCAAGCAATGACTCATAGGCTTTTTTGTTTTATCTTTGACCATATCACTGGACTATGCGGTATCAGTGTTGCGGCTTGGGACCCCCAAGAAGACCACCAGAGTCCTTGGTCAATGCAAGCAGCAAAGAGTCATTTATTAGCAAGCTCGAGCTTGGTCCTCCGCGCACTCGGTAACCGGTGATGCTAAGAGGCCCCGAGCCCAGATTTAGCAGGGTTTTTATAATGAAATACATACAAGTTAAGGGGGGTTTCGCAGCGCTCTTCTGATTGGTTAACATATAAAATTACATACAAAGCATTATGTTTAAGTTTTGGGTCAGCCTGACCACTAGGAGAAGGGTATTCGGCCACCCGGTTTTGTAAGCTAGACAAAATAAGGAGCAAGAATGTTTTGTGGCTTTTCTAAAGACTGAGAACAGTTTTGGGAAAGACTTATGTTTACACAAGCGTTTGCATTTTTCAACTTTCATCAGCTTATTACCTGTAGATGCCCCTAAATATCTGAACATAATGCCAAGTGATTCACAGGCCCTAAAGCCCAGCTAAGAGCTCTGAGTGCATAGATCGCAGGTTTTGCTTTAGAGGAAGTAGCAAGTTTCCCAAATCCCATTACCCAGAAGTGGATTTCCCAGCCCCTTCTCATGCAGATTAGATGAAGATTTTTCATCCTTTTCTAGGGCACTTGTGTGTGTTCTTCCAGGGATCCCAGTGAATGAGCCAGAAAAGCACTGGATGTTATCACAAAAACCTCGCCTGTGAGTCGTCTGCCCGAGATACCGATTCCCTAGTGAGCTACAGAAAAAAAAAAAAAAAAAAAATCTGTGATGATCTGTGATCATGTAGCAGTGTTTGTGCCAGGCTGCTGCCTTGACCACCCTCACTCTGGGTTCTGAGGTTCTGAGGCCCAGCCCTCCCCCAGCCTTACTGCCCAGGGGCAGCAGCATGGTCCAGGGCAGCTTGCACACACCTCAGGATTGCAAACAGCTGGGGGGAACCCATCGTCCTGCAATGGGCTGTCCCAGTTTTTTATGGGCGGGGGTTCCCTCTGGATTGGTTGGTGTTTGGATCATCGAAGTTGTTAAATATTATGAATTTCACCCCTTGTGGCAAGTGACAGAATCCTAACATTTTATTTATCCTAGACTGGAGAGGAGCCATAACCAATCTCTGTCTCTTTGTTTCTCTGTCTGTCTTTCATATCTGACTCTCTCTACTTATCATGGCATAGCAGAAGATGACTCCAATTAATAAATTTCATTTCATTTCAAGCCCAGAGCAGAAATAAACTAGGTTCTCTGAATTGCAATTAAGAATTCCCAAGGGAGAGAATTTATCTGGCCAAGGGCGGATCAGTGTCCATCTCTGGTCTAGTTAGCTGTGGCTAGTGGGTGACAGTCACATTAATACATGTAAACCATTTAGCCTGCTCTGCGAGTGAGGGGGTGGACAGTTATCTGAGAAGGGTATGGTGGCAAGTGGCTTCTGAAGTAGCCCTAATGTTCCCTGCTTCCTGATGTTTACACCTTTGCAGTCCCCTTCCCTTGTGCAAGACTGGACCTGTGACTCACTTCCAGTGAACAGACTATGCCCAAAGTGATGACCTGCCACGTCCAAAATCATCAGACTGTAACTTCCATCCTGCTCAAACTCCTCCTGACTCCTCTTCTTTACTCGGTGTGATAAAGCAAGTTGCTGTGGCATCTCTCACACTATGTTGGAATTGAGCCCAGGTTCCCCACCCCCGTTAGCTCATGGGGGGGGGGGAGGGTCGAAGCCGAGTTCTTCCTCATTTATGCAAATGAGTTTGAGCCCGAGTTCCTTCCTGTTAATTCGGGGAGTCGAACTTGGTTCCTCTTTGCTTGAGAAATGCTACTCTTGTGCAGCGCTGTAAGAGTTAACTTTCTATATGTTCTTGCTACTCCTTATTCTTACTGTTCCACCTTTTGTTCTCACATGTGGCCACCAAATGTCGCTATCTTAATAGAATGAAACTGATTTGGAAACTTAAAGCCTTATGGAATCCGTGGCTGGAATTTTATTAACATTCCTTTATTATTATTATTATTACTAGTATTAATTACTATAGAGAAGCAGCTTAATAAATGCCAATTATTTTAACCTCTTCTGCTATAATCATTATGCACCAAAAAGAGGCAATTAGAGCCTCTTTGTAATTGAAAGGGACTTCTTTTGTTTTCAGGATAACTTAGAATAGTTACATAGAAGTTAGTTAAGACAAATTCCTTCAGGACTAGCATCTGGCTATGCCTCCCTTTTTTCCTGCCCCTAGACTGTAAACAGGACCATGATAGAAAGCGCTTTGTATTCCAGGCAGTTGTGCAGGTGTGCGGGGGAATGGCTAAAAGGAATTCTTAAGAAGACAAATTTGAACTCAGACTACTGCAGATAAACGTAACAAAATCGCAGAAGATTCAAAACAGTATGTTTGTACAAAATCTTGAGAGGTTAGGTAAACAATAAGAATGTTGCTGCTTCCCTGGGTCTTGTGACTATATGTAAAAAAAAAAAAAAAAAAAAAAAATAGAATGTGTGCTGTCTTGAAGTGTGTTTATATACTTGCAAGAGAGAAAAATAAAGCAGAGGGATTTTTGCAGCCTGACTCCTGTGCATCCCTTCCATTTCGCCTACTTTCCTCATCAGCCTGATCGGATTAACCCTTTCCATTACTGCGGAGGCCGGGCCCCCCCGCAAGTTGCCTTCCATGTGAGGTCTGCATGGCAAAGGACAGAGGGTGTCCACTGTTCCAGTGCCAATGAGGAACTAAGTCCTGCCAACAGTCATGGGAGAGAGCTTGGAGTTGAACCTTTCCCCAGTAGAGCTCTGAGATGATGGCAGCCCTGGCGGGCACCTTGACTGTAGCCTTGTGAGGGACTTGGAGGCAGAGACACTCTGCTAAGCTATACCCAGATTCCTGACCCACAGAAACTGCCAGACAGCTGATACTGTCTTAAGACACTTTTGCTCCATCATTCCTGAAGCCCCACCCCTAAGTTACTGAATTTGGGGGTAGTCATGCACCCAGAGAGAGATAATATAAGCATTTTGTGATCAGAGAGGCTGTGTAGTCAGAGCCCGTGTCTTGTCTTTATTTCACCACATTCCAGCTGCATGGTTTTGTGCAAGTTATAGAAACTATGCTGGCCACATTCTCATCTGTAAAATAGAAATAATATATAATACAGTTGTTGTGAGGACTAAATGAGAGAATATAAGCCCAGTGTCTGCAGTGTTTAGCTTTAAAATTAATCAACCAATTAGCTAATATATTAATAAACAAATATTAATTAATATTAACAATATCAATAAGAATTAGGTAGTGTGACTGAGTAGAATAAGAATTAGGTAGTGTGACTATTAACCCTGCCTACTTGGGTCATTGGTATGTCAGTTTCTTCTTGAAAGAAGTCTGGAGAATTCTATGCTCCTTGCAGAACTGATATGGAAAGGAACATAAAATATCAAGAAATCTCCTTGAAGTAGATGGCTCCTTAACTACAAAAGAGAGAACTTTTTTCATTTAACTCTTTTTGGTCATATAGTAAAGAACAATTTCATATCAAGAAGAAGTCAAATAAAAACAGAATCAGAGCCCTCAGATTCAAAATATCAAAAAAAAAAAATTTTGCGTTGGTAGAATAGAATTTGTTTTTGCAGTTCCCTTCCACAGACAGGCATCTATCTAACAACCTTCTGCAGCCAATTATTTTGTGCATGGAAATGCCAGGGCACTATGCAGGTGGCAATCCATCACAGAGACGGAGCCTGAAGATGAAGCACACAGGGATAATCATTGATGCTTAAAAGGTGTCTGTCTTCTGAGACCGGAGCCCATGATGTGAAAGGTTTGATGGTATTTGCTTATTAATTCCAGGCACAAACGCTCACTGACTGTCTTCATTCCTGCCTGGGATATTTTTCTCCCTCCGGGAGCTGTGGATTGGTGTGGTAATTGGAGATGTTAGATTTGCAGATCTCATATCCCACCTCCTCTCCATCTTGCCTTCCTTCATCCCAAGGTCATAGCTCAAGCCCAGATTTCCTGCCTGCCATTGCTGTGTCTTTATTTCAGGCACAAGGGGCTCAGCATGTCCTGCTCTCTTCTCCATTCATTTGTGCCACTGAGTTTCTCCCTTCCTGCTGACGGGGGCGTGGGGGGTGGGGGTGGGGACAACTTCCTGAGCTCCCCCCACTTTTAATGTCCTAAAGTCAAGCACATCAGAAGCCCTTTCTGGGGTAAAGATGATGCTACTCCTTGCTGAGAAAACAAAGGGCAGCAGAAAGAGTACATGAGAATTACAGTGTCCAGGTATCACGAAAAAATCTCAGGCACAATGAGTAAGGCCTGCCATAGTGTGAAGCTGGGGTCACCTGGGGTCACCAAACTTCATCTCCTTCCCTACCTGACTCCCATCCCAAAGAATAGTAGGGGAAAACTACCAAGTTACATATATATATATGACATACATGTTTATGTTATACATATATACATACATATAATACATACACACATATTATGCATATTAATACAGTCATGTGTCCCTTACATCATTTGATGATTTCATCATTGTGTGACCATCATAGAAGTATTTACAAAAACTAAGACAGCTATAACGGTATTAGGCAATATAGTCTTTTTTAAAAAAATATTTATTTATTTGCTTTAGTTGTACACAATACGTTTTATTTTTATGTGGTGCTGAGGATCGAACCCTGGCCGCGGACGAGCTAGGCAAGTGTTCTACTGCTGAGCCACAACCTCAGCCCCGGCAATATAGTCTTATGTGACTATCATTATATATGTGGCCCAGCACTGTCTGAAGGCTTGTTATGTGGCACCTGACGTGTGTGTGTGTGTGTGTGTGTGTGTGTGTGTGCGCTTCCCATCCTTCCACCCTTCCCAATCCTCAATAAAATAAACCACATAAAAAAACTACTGTTAACAAACAAAGAAAAGAGGTTGTTCCCATACTGAAAACTGCCAAGTATTCAAGACAAAAACCAAAAGATGTGATTCACTGCAGCTGCTCCATCACCTCTTTTCCCAGAAGTAATTCAGAGAAGGAAACAACTTGCAAAACCTGGAGAATTCTCACCTGTACCCTTGATTTGGATAGAAACAGTCGAGAAAAGTCAAGGAAATTTCTCCAAGAGCAGAGCTCCCTACCTACGATTTTAATATCACAGTGGAACCAAGAAAAGCCACCAGGAGTCCATACTGAGTCTGGGGACTGATTTGAAGCCTGTGTACAACCCCCCATGGGAAGAGGAAATACCTCAAGTGGGATCTTAACAAAATCTTAGAAGAGAGGGTAAGCCTGTCTCATACCAAAGGCTGCAGGGTGTTTGCAAAACTTTCTTCCAAGTTCCTGGCCTCAAAATGTAGGGAGAAAGGGTCTTAGGTAAGGTTGGGAAGGTATCAATAAAAACTCATTTCTTTCTGTCAGGGCAAAAAGAACTGAGCACATCTGTCTAGCTGAAGCAGGAGCAAGATGAAAAGAAGCAATGTGGTAAAGAAGTAAGCATTCTGCAGGAGAAGAAAATGAAAGGGAAGACTTAAACAAGCAACGCAGGCATAAAAGAGATGAAAGACTGCAAGAAAAAATAACCAAGAGAAACTGTGAAGAGCTCCCTGCAATTGCTTCAAGCTATAGAGGAAATTACTAAGAACATGACTGCAGCGAGACAAAATCCAAAGCAAAATGAAACAAACACAAAACCCTTCAGCGATGAAATTCAACCAGCCAAAAGATGGATGAAGAGGTCAAGGAGAGATCTCTAATGCAGTATTCACTTCCAGCTGATCATGAAACAACTCCTATAAACTTATGAGGGAAAGAAAGCATAAATTTCCTTTGAGCACAAAGCCAATAGGATGCATTTAATTTTTTTAAAAAAATGTCAACTAATTTGTATTAATTGTACTTATTAATGGGGTTTGGTATGAAATTTCAGTACATGCATGCAGCGTGCACTGATCAAATGCACATTTTTAAGCTTGTGCCAACTTGGTAAATTTTGAAACAAACGAAAAGTCTAAACCATGGTTAAAAAAGGGCATACATTCAACATTATTTGTTTTTGTTGAGAGATTATAAATAAAAGGAATACTTGTCAAAAAGAGGGCATAAATGGAGAAACTATAATAAAAGAACTCAAAATGAATCCACTTGTGTATAATGATGACAAGGTGTGAGCTATAAAACTGGGAGAGCCTGTTGCCCTCTCTTTCCAGTCCCCAGTAGTTGACGTGTTGGAGGCTCTGGGTGGAAGAGGTGTGTGTGACTGGCATTTGATTTTAGTTCAATTTGAGATGCCTGTTAAGCATTTGCTAGAATTTTAATATGGTTTGTTTCTGCCAAAACTCACGTTGAACCTCAATTTTTCTGTGCTTCAGTGTTGGGAGATGAGGGCCAAGTGGGAGTTATGTGGGTCATGGGGTAGAACCCTCGTGAATGGATTAATGTTTTTCTTTCATGAGGGATTTCTTGCTCTTGAGTGGGTTGTTATTAAGCAAGGTTGTCCCTCATGTGCTCGCTTTCTCTCTCTTTCCCATTCTCTTTTACTCGCTCCCACCTGCCCTCCTACTTTCTACCATCAATTGAAGAAACATGAGGCCTTCACTAAGAGCAGAGCAGGTACTAATGCCATGCACTTGGAATGATTTTAAAATTAAACCTCCATTCTTTATACATTACACAGACTCAGGTATTCTGTTATAGCAGCACAAAACAGACTGAGACAGCATCCTAGCAAAGATATCGAGTAGACAATTGGGTACTAGGTGTTGGAGGACATCTGAAATGAAGATATGCATTTTAGGGGTCTTAGTTGTATATATGGTATTTTAGATGAGATCAGTCAGGGAATGAGCATAGAGAAGAAGGGCAGGAAATGAGCACTAATTTACTCCAATATTAAGAAATCAGGGAGAAAAGGAAGATTGAGAGAGAAAGTCAGCAAGGCAGGAAGAAAACCAGGAGAGGGTGCTATCTGGGAATCCAGGTGAAAGACTGGTATCTAGAACAACTAAGAGATCAGTGTGTCAAATGTGGCTAAAAGATTAAATAAGATTAATCCTGAGGATCATTTGCTGCCTTTGGCAGTGCAGATGTCATGGATAACCTTGACAAGAGCTTTTCAAAGTCGGAGAGGAGGAGGTTTAAGGAATACAGCTGGAGAGCAAATGTAACAGCAAGTACAAAACTTTCTGGGGTGGTAGCTGGCTGGAGTGGTGGGGTCAATATTTTGTTTTAAAGATTTTAGGATTGCATTTGGTGAGTAAAGGAGAAGATAGGTGAGTTCCCATTTTGGTGATTTCTAATTCTTCTTCTCTTCCTCTTCCTCCTTCTGCCAGTTCTAGGGATTGAACCCAGGGGTGATCTTCCACTGAGTACATCCCCAGCCCTTTTTATTTTATTTTGAGACAGAGTCTTGCAAAGTTACACAAATTTGCAATCCTCCTGCCTCTACCTCCCAAGTAGCTGGGATTATGGGTGTGCAGCACCACGCCTGACTTGATTGCTAATACTATCAGGAAATCATTGGGCTGTTCTAGCCTTAGTAGTGAGCTCTGGCTTGGAGAAGTAAATATGGGAATTATCGATATATCTTAGTTAGCTATCTTAGTTAGCCTAGAGATTAATAAGATTAGGGGAGCTAGGAGAGTAAGAGTAGGCAGCCTAGTAGAGAACTCCAAAGATGCTGATTCTTTTTTTTTTCTTTTTCTTTTCTTTTCTTTCTTTTTTTTGTACCGGGGATTGAACTCAGGGGCACTCGACCACTGGACCACATCCCCAGCCCTTTTTAGTATCTTATTAGAGACAAGGTCTCACTGAGTTGCTAAGTGCCTCACCATTGCTGAGGCTGGCTTTGAACTCGCGATCCTCCCGCCTCAGCCTCAGGACGCTGATTCTTAATAGATAGATGGAAGTATTGGAGTCTAAGGAAGCATGGCCATGGGAGAAAAATCAGAGATCACATTGTCACCAAAGCCATGGGAAGAAGATTTTGCAAGGAGAATGATCACAGAGTTGAATAGTGCCAGGGATTCAATGAAGAAAAGAGGAAAGAATTAGGTTGGATGATGGAATAAGGAAGGTTATTTGGAATCTTCAGTGAAAGAGTTTCAGGGACATAAGGGAAGAGAAATAGATTCATGACTAGTTGAGGAATTATTAGGAGATGATGAAGAGACAGCACATAACCCTTCCAAGGGCTATGGGCTGGGCAGGAGGTGCAGGCGAGTCAGAGCAATGACTGGAAGAAGATGCTGGTTTGAAAGACTTATTTTCAAGATCAGGACATGCATGTCTAGGTGTTGATGGAACATTTATAAGAAAGAATGAGATAGAAGAACAGAAATATGAAGGATATAGGAGAGATTGACCATTGATATAATCAGGCCCTCTAAGAAGATGAAAACACAGACCTAGAACCCAAAGAACAAAATGTGGGATTAGTCCTAGACACCTATTTCATTAAGAAATGAAGAAAAAAGGAATGGGTATAGACACAGTAAGTTTGTGGTGGATGGCAGAATTCTGAATTCTTCTGATGACGTATTCCTTTGTGAAATAGGAGATGAGGTCATCTCCTGACAGCAAGTGAAAGAATGATGGGGCAAGAACTACCTGGAAAGTTTCAGATTGCCCCTGTGAAGGAAAATGAAACCAATCATTTGGAGACAAAGAGAGGGTTATGTGGAATGAAAGGAAGTTAGTTATTCTATTTTCTTCTTTATCCACTGCACCCAGGAAATGGACCTCTTTTTTTTTTTTTTTTATCATTAAGAGAGTTCAAAATGAGTGAGGGAGGAGGATGTGGATAAACTGGACTTGAATTTCTCTTAGACCTCTTAAAAGTCTTTATCAACAAACTGATTTTATCCCTTCTGGTCTCATCTTACAGGCCAGTTCTTTTGTGGCCTTTCAACATTTGTGCTTAGTGTTATGAAGAGATTTTTTAAATTTTAAAACAACAAAGACTGTGGAAACATTGGACTCTGGTTCCTGGGATTTGGATTGAGGCAGAGAGAATAGTCAATGAAGAAACTAGACATATAGGAGTGTCTATTTACCACTCTCCACATCAAGAATCAACAAGCCATGGCCTACAGGCCAAATCCAGCCTACTGCATATTTTTATAGTAATGTTTTGTTGTGTTACATCTATACCCACTTGTTTGTATATTGTCTTTGGCTGCTTTCCAGCAACATCAGAGTTTAAGTGACTGTGACAGAGACTTTATGGCCTGAAAAACTGAAAATACTTACTTTTTTATAATAAAATACCTAAGGCTAGATACTTATAAAGAAAAAATTATTTAGATCACACTTTAGGAGGCAGAAAGCCTAAACAGAATAGCACTGGTTCTTGCAGGGGCCCCTTTGGCTGCATCACATCATGGTGGAAATGCATACAAGAAGGTGAGATCATATGGTGAGGCAGGAAGCCAGAACAGGATTCAGGGACTGGACTTGCTGTTATAGTAAACTAACTCAGGGTCCAATGAGAACTACCATAATCCCCTCTGAGGGCACTTTCCCCAATGATCTAACAACCCCTCACTAGCCCTCATCTCTTAAAGGTCCCACAACCTCTAATATCACTACATTGAGTACCAAGCTTCTGACACATGAACCTTGGGGGACAAACCACATCCAAACCATAGCATGGCCTTTTACAGAGAATGCCAATCCCTGTTCTAGAGGAAAGAGGGAAGGTTTTGGAGAAAGAGTAACCTTGAGAACTTTTGAGTCTGTTTCCTTTTCTGCAAATCAAGGACACCATTTATTCAATCATTCTTTCATTTGACAAACGTTTAATTGATTGCTTACTATGTGCCAGAATCTGAGAGTGTGAAGATCGATATCATCTAGCCTTGTCCTTTCAAAGCCCACAGTCCAATAGCAGAGATAGATGGGTAAACAAATTGTTGGAATACTTAGAGATAAATGCTATGTCCCTGCAGTGGGGCTGAAGGGGAGGGATTGCACCTGGCTTGGATGGGGGTGCATGCTCATTAGCATGGCTGAGAGTGAGATCAGTCAGTGATAAGTGAAGGGAGAGAGAAAACAAGCAATGAGAGAGGTAGAAGGCTCAGGAACATGTTGGGAATATTTTTGAGGGGTACCACTTTTCCACCCTGCCTTTGACACTCTTCCGTAGTCAGTCATGATCCTTCCGCTGAATCAAGATGTGGTTTTACAATCTGTTTCAGCATTCATCAGTTGGAGTTGGCCCCTGAGATGAAACCTATTGGCTATCCCCTATTTTAATATGTATTCTGGCCATTCATTAACCACAAAGTTTTCCCCAAAATGTAATGTGGTGCTATGAATTGATCATTAATAAGATAATATGAATTAAAACCTAGTAATTCAATCCAGAAGTTTCAATTTTTTATTTTTTTGTACTTGGGATTGGACTCAGGGGCACTCGACCACTGGGCCACATCCCCAGCCCTTTTTTTGTATTTTATTAGAGACAGGGTCTCACTGAGTTGCTAAGTGCCTTGCCATTGCTTCAGCTGGCTTTGAACTCACAATCCTCCTGCCTCAGCCTCCCCAGTGCTGGGATTAATGGTGTGCGCCATGGCACCTGGCTCAGAAGTTTCAAATTTTTGAAATATATTTTGGTAATGTAAATATAATACAAGCACATAACCTATTTTAAATAGATTCATTATACTTTGTTCAACTTGAATCTGAAGCACGTGCTCATTCCTGAAGACCAGGTGTGATTTTTAGCTGAGCAAGGAATTTCTAAAATATGTGGGGGTTTGGATGGATTTAGGACACCTTTCTATGTTTGAAAATTTTAGGAAATATTTCAAACAGTTCAGTAAAGAGAAAAATATAAATCTGTATATCTACCACCTACATTTTAAAAGTACTAACATTTCCCCATTTCTTTAGAGTATAATAAAAAGAATAATAGCATTATGGATAGAGCTGATGTCTCTTTGTGCCTCTTCCCCATCCCTAATTCCCAAGACTTCCCCAGAGATACAATCTCCAGAGGTTGGTGTATATTTTCCACACCCATGTTTTAATATTCTATGTTTGTATCAATACATATTAAGCAGAACTCTTTCATGGTTTTAAACATTGAATAAATGATAAGGCAATGGAAAAATGCTTTGCAACTTGCTTTATTGTTTTGAACTGTTTTTGAAATATGTCCTTTGCATGTGTTCATTCATTTTGAAGCCTGTCTAAATTCTACTCTTTGAAACTGGCCCAAATTATTGAAGACATCAGATACATCTGACAGCTTCTCAGTGCAGATATGAAATCATTTGGCCTCAGTTGTCTTTTTTTCCCCCTCTGTCTTCTCCTTTGTCTGCCTTCCTCTGTTCCTCTCCTGCTCTATTAAGAGTTTTGAATATAAAGAGAGACAGCAGTAGAGAGAAAACTCTGCATGGAAGGTATGAATTTAGCATGCTATTTTCCAACAAAACAAAACAAGACCCCCCCAAACCAAAACCCAAACATTTTTCAGGAGCAGCTAACATCAGATACCAGCTTAGCATAAGGAGCTCTGTTAAGCAATTTACAGTCACGTGGTAGTCCTCAGTACCACCTTATAGGTCTTCCTTGCCCAAGGTCACATAGCTAGTAGGTGGAGAGTTGAGCTCAGGCACTCATATGCCAGAGCTGGTGTGCTTTTCCATTCAAAAAGAGAAGCCATTATTGGTCCCTACAGGGCACAGTGTTAAGTGAGCTCTTAACAGTAAGAGTCCCTGGGCTAGTGCTTTAACAACTTGGGTATTGATTTCATTTTGAAATTAAGTATCATAATGATTGCTAATAACAAGTAATAATAAAGCAGGTACTTAAAAATTCACAGGATTGAATGCTACTTTGGTTTTCTCACCTGATTTTAGCCACCCATTGACTTCCAATGCCCTCCCAGATGTTTCTGTTAGACTATTCCACTGTTTTCCCTAGCTCCGTAAGAACCAAACTTGGCTATATCTTTCCATTTCCTATTGCAGCAGATCTGGTGCCAAAGTCTGGTTTCCATGGTCCTACATACGCCAGCTCCTCACTACCTGCTATGGATTGAATTTTTTCTCCCCACACCTAAGTTCATATGTTGAAGCCCCAATCCCCAATGTGATGGTATTTGAAGATGGAGCCATTTGGAAATTAATCATGCTTAGATGAGATCAGGATGGTGGGGTCTTCATGATCGGATTAGTGCCCTTCCAAGAAGCAATCAGAGAGTTTTCTGTCATGTGAGGACACAGTAGAAGATAACCATCTGCAAACCAGGAAGAGAGTCCTGATCTTGGACTTCCTACTCCTGGAACTGTGAGAAAATAAATCTGTGTTAAACCACACTCTACGGTGTTTTGTTACAGCTCACCCAAGCTGACTGAGACACTACCTATATATACAGCATTTTGATCTTGTTAACTTTCCTTTTTGGGAAATCCACCTTACCCTTTCTCTTGCATGTTTTTTACACCCATGTTCTTTTCCTGAGCTAGGCTGGTACTTGCCCTCACTGGGTAGTAGGATTTTTTTTTTTTTTTTTTTTTTTTTTTTTGTGGTGTTGAGATTGAACCCAGGGCCTTGTGCATTTGAGGCAAGCACTCTACCAACTGAGCTATATCCCTAGCCCAATAACAGCAATCTTTTATTTTTTTTTTAAGAAGTGACGATTTTTTTTAAACCTTTATTTTTATTTATGTGGTGCTGAGGATCAAACCCAGGGCCTCAGACATGCGAGACAAGCGCTGTACTACTGAGCCATAGCCCCAGCCCTGGTAATAGCAATCTTTAAAACAAAATTTAACATTCACTTTTTCCCTAGTCCTTTTTCATAGTTTTTCTACTAATTTTATCTTTGGACTCATATAATACTTAATCTGTACCACACGACATATAATCAATTGTATGATGTTATTTGTTTTTAAACATCTTGCAATGACATGATTAACTCTTCAGAGGTAGGCCATATCTTGTACTCTATTCCATGTTTGGTGTTTCCCAATGTTAGGTTGGAGATAGGGCATGGGGAAGGGAACATCCCTTGGGGCTCTCAGCTCCACCTAGGACCCTCACAAGACTCCACCTGATGCCCCTTCCTGTGAGGGGAAACTGGGCCATCTTGCAGCTAAAGGGAGGAAGGTAGAGGTCCATATGGGGATTTAAGACCATGAAAGGAAAAGTCCCCAATCTTAGGCATGTTCAATAGCTCCAGAGACTGACCTGGAATTATCTTGTTACTAGTTAACATATCATTAGCTTTGTGGTTTGCTCCCACTCTGCATTTTTGCAGGGTGGAGAAACTTATGTATAGGCAGTAGAAAAGAAATTATATAACATTCTGCTGTCAATCAAGGTGCCAATAAACCCCAGATCCATCCAGGGGAGAAGGGGGAAAGCTAGCATAGCCCATTTAAAACAAGCTCCACTGTGTAGATGCGGCCTTGAGCTACTTTGCAGCTCAGTCCATTCTCCTCTCCCAGAATGTTATGTTCGCTTTTAATAAACCTCTACCTTGCCTTCCAACATCTAGAGACTGGCTCAATTCTTTGCTCAGGACACCAAGAGCCTGGACCTGGGACCCCCTGGGGACCCCTGCTCTTGTTCCAGTAACACCAACATTTTATTTTTAAACTCCTGAGCCCATCACAGTAACATATATTCTTGTAGGCCCTTATGATTTTTTCAAGTCATATTGGCTATTTTTACATGTTAGAAACTAAAGTAGTGTGTATTAGTCTGCTTAGGCTGCTATAACAACATACAACGGACTGGTTGGCTTAAACAACAGAACTTTACTATCACATTTCTGGAGGCTAGAAATCCACGATCAAAGTGCTGGCAGAGTGAGTCCTCTGTTCCTGGCTTGCAGACAGTCACCATCTCATTGTGTCCTCACATGGTCTTTCCTTTGTGTGTACTGAGATTTATGGTGTCTCTTCCTCTTCTTATAAGAATGTCAGTCCTTTCACTTTACCCCAATCTTATGACTTCATTTAACCTTAATTACTGCCATAAAAGCCAGTCTCCAAATACAGTCACACTGAGGGGACATCAGCATATAAATTTGGGGGAACACAATTCAGTCCATGACAAAGTTATTTTAATTAAAAACATTAGGTCAGCATATTAATGATATTATAAATATTATTTTAGGCTAATTTAAAATATAATTTCTAATGATATAACATACAAAATTAATCCTGATTTCTTTCCATTTAGTAAGTTATATTATTTAGTTAACTTTAAATAACTATGTAGAAAACCATGAATTCCCAAGAAATAAATTTTAGGAAAGATATTTCGCACTGAGTTTTAATCCTGAATGTTTATTAAAATGAAGAATGAAGTTTAACTATATTTTATAGTATCAAAATTGACAAAACTGGTTTCATGACCTCACGTTTAGAGTTCTTAACATTTATGCATCAAGCTCAACTTTTATGATTTTTGTTTCCAAACAATATGCAAAAAAATTCAGGCTATTGTTTGCAAGCATCACAAATACCTCAACATAGGTATTCTACCCAATAATGTAATAGCCAAATTGGTTATAATCTTTACCATACTTTCTCTTTTTTACACTGTATTTTGACATCATAAAGTGCTGCTTGAATTTTGAAAAGAATGCCCTTTAAAATCTAGTGAAGCAATTGGGCGCAGTGGTGCACACTTGTAATCCCAGCACTAGGGAAGCTGAGGCAGGAGGATCGCGAGTTCAAAGCCAGCTTCAGCAATGGTGAGACACTGAGCAACTCAGTGAGACCCTATCTCTAATAAAATATGAAAAAGGGCTGGGGATGTGGCCCAGTGGTCAAGTGCCCCTGAGTTCAATCCCCGGTACAAAAAAAAAAAAAAAAAAAAAAAAAAAAAAAAAAATCTAGTGAAGCTCTTGAGAGAAAATGAAAGAATTATTATCAGGCTTAAAATCCTTGTCAACTTGTGGAATTTCAACATCAGTGTTTCCTCAGGTTGCTGCCTTTAAACAAAGATCCTTTCCATATGGCAAAAGGAAAGTAAACGGAACATAGGTGACAAAGAGTAGGAACAGCTTCAGATTGTATAGTGGTCAAAACCAAGAATGAGTAGTGTTCCTCTGAATCAGATAAATAAATTGAAGGGCTGAGCCATGAGAACATTTGCCTTGTCCTCACCAATTCCAATGCTGTTCACTCAAAGCTCACTCAGGGAGAAATCCTAGGTACTCATCATATGTATGTATGGATTTGTTTTTTAAATGGAAGGAGATGCCATTCCCATCTTCATGATGTGAATCTGTTTATTTTCTTCAAAATTTAATTATGAAAAATGTCAACACAGTAAAAAGCTGAAAGAGATGCACAGTGAACTGTCACATGTCCACACTTAGTGTCTACAATCATGAACGTTTTGCTATTCCTGCTTTATCATGGAAACAGAGGAATTGATCCACCTTATGTGTGGTGCACACATCCATGTCTTCTAACACTTCAGTGTGCATATCATTAACTGAGTTCAGTACTAGTTCATGGTTCTTTTTGTGGGGAGGAGATAATTTATGTAGAGTGAAACATTCAAATCTAAGTTACTATTTCATGAGTTTTAATGAATACATATATAGTACCTGTTAACTCACATCTCCATCAAGATATATAAGTTTGCATCATTCCAGAAAACTATTGGATTTTAGAACTGCAATTTATACAATGCCACCTTACAGTATGTGTCTCAGGATATAACTAAAGACTCAGCAAGTTATTTGGTGGTAACTGCAGAAGCAGTTTAGTTTGTTTGCTAAAAGAGAAATAGAATCAGAGCAGAGGCTGGGAGCTAGTTGTTTTAATTCTTGTATGCTGTATATATTCTCACTGTCATACCAGCAAAGCATGAGGATTTGTAGCTAGCTGACAATCAGACACTATCAGTGTGTGCTCATTAAAATGTTTGTTAAAACATGTATTTAAGAATTGATACTAAATGCATTACCTAACTGTGTATGTTCATCTGAATTTGCAAATCTGTTAGTGTAATGCTTGGTTGTTTTCTTTGACTTTTTAAAGTGCTGGGTACTAAAGTCATGCATTCATACATTCATATTTTCCAAAAACATTATAATAACTTAGCCTCTTAATTTTTATGGGGAAAAATAAAATTCATCTCTTTTTTGAAAATTATTGGTCTACTATATACTTTTTGGGCCATGAATATGAACAATGAACAATAATTTTTTTTAATCATTGGAAGTAATTTCTAGGAATTCCCTGAATAATAGATGGGTCTTAGAGTCATGTAGACCTGAGTCTACTACTGACTAGATGAACTTCAGTATATTGTTTAGTCACTTTGATCCTTAATTTATGTAGACAAAATGGGGCAATAAATATATCTACTAAATGGAATGAAGGAAACTAAAAATTTTAAAAAGAAGTACAGTTCCCAGCACATATTTTATATCCACTAAGTGTTGTGATTATTTCAGTCAGGGAAGACTCACTAAAAGATTAACTGTTTGGAATATTCATGATAGTGAAGCCAGAATTAGACAGGCAGTCAGTATAGATAGGTAAATTGAGTCAGGTCAGATCAAGGAAGCCAATTTTGAGTGAGCCCTGGGAAGTTGGAGACTGTCCCCTGAGGGAATGAAATTTTAATTCCTTCAGAGCCCTTCTTCCACCCTTATCAAGAATCTGCCCCTGCTCCAACCTGTTGCTAAGGTAACCTGTCCCAGGAATTGCCCCTCCCTACAGGGAGCTATAAAGTTGTTAATTATTGTGTCCTGGGCTGCACCATCCTGCCCTTCCCCATTTAGCCCACCTGTTTCCCATCTTTTGGCCAGCCCACCCAGCATTCCTGGGCCTGGGCCTAGTCTTGTGCAGGAAGGAGAAAGATAAGGGGAAGAGGGCAGGAGAACAAAGGAAGCCTAGGACATATAAAAAGTGCATAACACCTCACTTCTTGGGATACCAGCTATGGCCCCCTTCTCCCTCCCTAGAGGGGTATATGTTACCCCTTTTAAAATAACCCTGCTTTATATGCTTGCCTCGGTGTGCTTCTCTGATGTTCAAACTTCAACATTTGAGGGAGAGAACTCGTCACCGGTAACCAGCAGTATCAATAGTATTTATAAACCTCAGGGAACACAATGATTTTAGAACATTACATACCCTTCACCTACTCCTTAGTTCTACAAAAGAACAATATTCACATACTCACCTTTTTACTAATATTTGTTAAGAAGCACATTTAAAAAGCAACTAATTCCCACTGCTGGCTAAAATGACAAAAATATACAAGGCCAAAAGTTGACTAGAATGTGAAAGAACCAGCATTGTTTTTTATGCTTTTATCAGTGCATTATAGTTATACATAACAGTGGGTTCACTGACATATCATAATATATGAAATTTAATTTGATCCATTTGCAGCACGCTTCATTCCCTTTCCTCCTCCCTCCCACTATTCCCCTTTCTCTTCTCTGCTGGTCTTCTTTCTATAAATATTAAATTGGTGCTTTATAGATATACATACAGGTGGAATCCATTGTGGTATATTTATACTTGTACATGGAGTAATTTTGTCAAATTCATTCTGCATTTCCTCCCTTTTCCCATCTCTCCTTCCTTCTCCTCAATTTCCTTCCTCTATTCCATTGCCCTTCCCTTTAATTTCCTGAGATCTACCCCTGTCACTGCCTGAAGCGATTGCCACTTGGAGCAATGACGCCGCGGGAATAAGTTCAGAGGCAGACTGGAAACGAACAGGCTCTTTATTCTGCTAGCTTCTCTCTCCGGCTCCAACAACAACTCCAACACCATCCACACTCCAACAAACCACCACCACAAAATGGCACCGACCTGATCCGCAATGTCCCGGGCCAAGTCTCGCGAGACCATGGAAGGTGGTAATGCTTGAACATCTTTATGGCTCACAGCTAACTGCAATCTTAGCTATCTCCTTAATTAGGGCTCCTACATACCCCCAACACACTCCCCCCCCCCCCCCTTAATTAGCTACAGCATCTGAGAGAAAACACTGGACCCTTTACTTTCTGAGTGTGATTATTTCACTTAGCATGATATTATATAGTTCCATCCATTTAACTGAAAATATCACAATTTCATTCTTCTTTATGACTGAGTAAAACTCCATTGTGTAATATACCACATCTTCTTTATCCATTCATCTGTTGATGATGAACCAGCACATTGGCTGGTTCTGTAACTTGGCTATTGTGAATTGGACTGCTATAAACATTAATGTGCCTGTATCACAACAGTATGCTGATTTTAGTTCTTTTGGATATATACCAAGGAGTGGGATATCTGGCTCATATAGTGGTACCATTTCTATTCATTTTTTTTTCTTTTGGTATCAGGGATTGAAGTCAGAGGCACTCAACCACTGATCCACATCCCCAGCCCTACTTTGTATTTTATTTAGAGACAGGGTCTCACTGAGTTGCTTAGCCCCTGGCCATTGCTGATGCTGGCTTTGAACTTGCAATTCTCCTGTCTCAGCCTCCCAAGACACTGGGATTACAGGCATGTGGACTGTGCCGGGCCCATTCCTATACTTTTGAGGAATTGGCATATTGCTTTCCAAAGTGGTTGTACTAATTTGTAGTCCCATCAACAATGTATGAGTGTACCTTTCCCCCAACATCCTCACTAGCATTTTTTATTATTTGTACTCTTGATAATTGCCATTCTGACTGGAGTAAGATGAAATATCAGTGTAGCTTTGGTTTGCATTTCCCTGATTGTTAGCAAAGTTGAACACATTTTGTTTTTCATGTATTGGTTGGTCGTTTATATTTCTTCTTTTGAGAAATGTCTGCTCTTCTGCCCATTTAATGATAGGTTATCTGGGGTGTTTTGGTATTTCTTTGAGTTCTTCATATATTCTGGACATTAATCCCATTGGAGGAGTAGCTGGTAAAAATTTTCTCCCATTCCACAGGCTCTCTCTTCATGCTCTTTAATCATTTTCTTTGCTGTGCAAAAGATTTTTAATTTGATGTCAACCCACTTACTGATTCTCGGTTTTATTTCTTGAGCTTTAGGAAGTCTTGTTAAGGAAGTTAGTGCCTGCACCATTATGTTGGAGTGTTGACCCTATATTTTCTTCTAGCATTTGCAAAGTTTCTGGTCTAATTTCTAAGTCTTCGGTCCACTTTGATTTGACTTTTGGAGAGGGTGAGAGATAGGGACCTAGTTTTATTCTTCTACAAATGGATATCCAATTTCTCCAGTACCATTTGTTAAAAAGGCTATTTTTTTCTCCAATATATGTTTTTGGCACCTTTGTCCAGTATCAGATGACTATAAGTATGTGGGTTTGTTCTGTGTCTTCTATTCCATTGGTCTTCTTGTCAATTTTGATGAACAACCAGATCTAATTGTATCATGATATTATCTCCTTCTATAAAAAATAATATCTTGGTTGATGAACAACCACACTGGACAATCAGAATTCATTGTGGCTGGGGATGCAAAATAGTGCATCCATTTTGAAAAACTGGAGGTTTCTTTAAAAGTTTCTCATGGGGCTGGGGTTGTGGCTCAGCGGCAGAGCACTTGCCTCGCACGTGCGGGGCCTGGGTTAAATCCTCAGCACCACGTAAACATAAATGCATTGCATTGTGTACAACTAAAGTAAATAAATAAATATTTTTTTAAAAAAGTTACTCATACCTCTGTCTCAGTGATTCTCAAAGTGTTAATTAGTGTTGAGGTTGAGGAACTTTACTCAATGACCTGGCCTCTCCATACCTAGGTTATTTACCCAAAAGTAAACAAAACAAATGCTTACAAAAAATGTCTCTACTGGTATGTTCACAGCAGGTTTACTCATAATATCACCAAGCTGGAAACAACTCAGAAATCTACCTACAGGAGAATGGCTAAAGTCTATCCATATAATGGCATACCTCTTAGCAATAAAAAGGAACAAACTACAGATACATAAAGCAACATGGTTTAATATAGTCTTAAAAATTACACTGAATGGAAAGGGGCTGAAAATAAATAACTATAAACTTTTATGCCTTTTATACTATCTTAGTAGGCAGAACTAAACTATGGTGATAGAAGATAGATCAGTAACTCAGGTGTGGTAGTGTGCATCTGTAGCCCCAGCTACTCAGGAGGATCCCTTGGGATTACCATTTGAAAGCACCTAGATCGTGGTTGTGTCTTGAGGGTGGGGAACTGAGAAGGAGCTCAATGGTACTTCCTAAAATATTCAATAGGCATTTTGGCAGAATTGAGTGAATAGAACACTTTTGATGGGATATACAAAGAAAAAGAAAGGATGTAAGGAAGAGCCAGTAACCAAACCACCTGGTGAGTTTAGAAGATCATTTTCTTTCAGTTTTCCATTGGCCCATTCTCTTCAACATCTATGTTTTCAGTCTTTATTTTGCCCATTCTAGTGGATGGGTAATGGTATCTTTTTTTTTTTTTTTTTTTTTTTTTGTAATGGTATCTTTTTATGGTTTTAGTTTACATTTCCCCAAAGATTAATGAATTGAGTACTTTTTCATATGTTTATTGGCCTTTTATATATTCTCTTTTGGAATTGTCTGTCAATTTTTCTATTGGGATATCATATCCTTATTTATTTGTGGGAGTTCTATATTCTGAAATATCTATGTCTCTCTCTATATGTATATAACTTCTCCTACTTTATAGGTTGCTTTTTCACATTGATGGTGTATTTTGATAAACACATTCTTAATTTTAATATAGTTCAATTTATACATTTTCCCTTTATGGTTGATGCTGTTTGTGTCTTGTTACAAAGTTTTAGTCTACTTCAAGGTCACAAACATGTTCTCATGTGTTTTCTTATTCTTTGACTTTTCTAATATATATTTTTATAACTTTATTTTATTTATTTATTTTCTTAATATGGTGCTAAGGATAGAACCCAGTGCCTTGCCTGTGCTCTACCACTGAGCTACAGCTCCAGCCCCTTATTCTTTGACTTTTAAAATATAGATTGACAATCCAAATGAAACATATTTTTGTTTATGATGTGAAGAAAGGGTCCAAATACATTTGTTTCCATATTAATATCCAAATGACTTAGCACTGTTTCTTTTATTCAGTGCTAAGGATAGAACCCAAGGCCTCTGCATGCTACGCAAGTATTATATAAAAAGTGCATTTTATATTTATTATGTTTGAATATATTTACATAAACGGTTCAAACTCTACAAACATTTCTATACATCCTATTTTCATGCATACTGTTGACACATATATAATGACTGCATGTAATGCACATGGACATTATATGGATGTACCATAAATAATTTAATTAATTCCATTAGGCAGAGTGTTTTCCCTTTTTGTATTGTTGTTATTAAAGTGCTGAAATCAACATTTTGTCCAAATTGAGTGCCAACTGTTGGATTTTTTAAATGGCAAATTGCTAGAAGTTGTAAAAGTGCATACTTTCTGTGTTAAAGTGCATACTCATTTTAAAGTCTGCCTTCTGTAAGGTTTATACTAATTTTTACTCCCACCCACAGATGTAAACCTATTTCCCCATATTCTCACCAACAGTGGCCACTATCGATCTTTTAAATCTTTGCTAAATGTATAGCTTTCAATGTATTTATTATTTTCATTTCTAATTTTTAATAATAGGCTATACAACTTTGTATGTCTTTACTGGTTATTTGTTTCAAATTTTTTGGACTGCCTATTAGAATCTTCATACTTTTTTTCTGAGGTTTTTCTTTTGCTTATTGGCTTATAAGTACACACACAAATAACAGTATTACCTGGCAGTTTTCCTATTTTGGCTTTTACTTATGCTGTCCTTTGGCAGTTTTTTTTTTTTTTTTTTTTTTTTAATTTTTTTTTTATTTAACTGCACAAGTATAGTATGCTGTATACAAAGTCAGATCTTCAATCATGCTTTAGGATGCAATTTTTTTCCAACCCCCCCCACTCCCTCCCTCCCCTCCCTTTTTATTCCAGTTTTATTAAGAGCTGTACTAGGAACTAACATCACAGCGCTAGAAAACCTACGGTCCAGCAGCTAGGTGGGCGGAGCCAGCGCGATCTGGGTAAGTGGGCTCCGCCCTATCCCACAGCTTCACTCTCTTAGGGGCGGGGCCAGAGGACTCTCCTGCGCGCGCAGGTTGAGTTGCCATGGCGGCCAGAGGGCGGGAGGCTGGCCCATTCCAGTTCAGTACCTTCAGGAGAAACAAAACCTCGGGGGCCGGGGCCTCAGCGCAGCCAAAGTCACCGGCGTGCGTAGCATTTACGCACGTGACGCACGCCTAGTCGAGAGGGCGCGTGCGCAACGTGACTGTCAGGGCCCTCTAGCCGGCCACGGTCTGCGTTTGGCGGGGGCGCGGCCTGGAGGAGGGTTCTGGCTCCCGGTGCCGCGAGGGCGGGTCCCGGCCGCCTTCTCGACCTCAGGGCGCATTGCCTTTCTGCCCTGCGGCTGAAGGTGTCGCGGACCCAAAGGAGAGACCACCCCAGGAAGCCGTCGCTGGAGCGAAAGTGGAGAATGGCATCCTCGAGTGAGGAGAGGGAGTGAAGAGCAGCCTCTCCGGACCTTAGGGGCCCAGGTGGGCGTGAGCGAAGGTAATGCCGGCCGGGCTATGAGTCTGGTCCTCCTTGGACTTTCAGTGGGTGAGGCAGGGGCGGGGACCGATGGGGAGGGCTTGGGACTCACTTACCCTGGGCGAAGTGAGATTCTAGGTGCCCCTGGCCCAAAGTAAGCGCTGAGTACACCCTTCTGTTTTCACAGTCTCTGGCAAGGGGAGTTGGAGGAAAACACTTGTAAAACGCCTTTGTATTAATTGGAGAGGCAACAACTGTTGAGATCTTGTGCGTTTTGGGTTAGTTTCACTAGGTTCACAAATTGTGCAGTGTTCCCTTTGTGACTTTGGGCGGGAAGCTACCTATTTTCGTACTCGAGTCTGCAATATAAGAATGGTAATACAGACCCACCTGGCAGAATTATGATGCCACAAAAGCTTTATGAAGTGCTTAGTGAAAGTGATTGAGGCTCACATACTGGAAAAATTTTTCCATGCACTCTGGAAACTGCAGTTTTTTTTCTTTCTCTTCTTTGGACGTGCATGGAAGTGCTGGAGTGAAGTTAAAATGCATTATTATGATTCATATTCAGAAAGTGATTAGAGAAGTGATTCTTGTGCTAAGTATATTATCCATTCGGTTGTTCAGTAATACTTGTTGCTGCTTTACTGTGCCCTAGTTGGCACTGTTCTAATCTCTTGAGATGATATGTAAAGTAAACAAAACAAAGATCCTGACCTGTGGAGCTTACATTCTAGTTTGAGGAGGACAAACAATAATCAGTAAACATAAATAAGTTAGAGGGAATAAGTGACATGGAAAGAGAGAAATTGGGAATGCAAGGTGCAATTTTAAATAAGTATGTCAAGGGTAGCCTTCATAGAGAAAATTACACTTGGGCAAATAATGAAAGGAAGTAAGGGAATTAGCTGTTTTTTTAATCTAATAAATTGAGATTAAAAAACAGTTGTAGAATATATTGAATATGCTAAATAAGTGCAGACTTCATGAATTAATGTACCTATTAAATTGCAGGGACAGCTATCTGATATCTGGGGAAGAGCATTCCAGGTAGAGGGACCAGCCACTGCAAAGGTTTTTGGCTTGGAATATGTCTGGTGTGTTCTGTGAACAGCAGGAAGACTTGTGTGGGTGGAGTGGAATGAGTAAGGGGAGGACTAATAAAAATTAGGTGGCCACACCAATATAGTCAAAACAGTGGAGGTGTTTGAACACCTTTACTTGTTCTCAGATGCAGGTAATTACCTATTTAACTTAGGTAAGATTTCACACCTTAACTACAGCTATTAGTGAAGTTAATGACTAAAATCAGACTTTTTCCAGAATAGAATACATTTAGTTGTGGTTGCCAGTAAGTGCTGTGTGAATTAAGAGAGAGGAGCTTGCTGTAATAAACTTGTATTTGCCCTCTTTAGGATTTTAGTAAATGCAGAAATGCCTTCTTTCAGAAAACTGGCTATATAAAATATAACAGTATAAACACAGTTGATCTAAGGTAAGGAAAAAATGTTGGTATGTATTTGTGACTTATTAACCTATATTTCCACGTAATTTGTGAATATAGTATGGCAAACAAATGACTACAAAGGTTCTTTATTTTTATTTTTTTTTTTTGGGTACTGGGGATTGAACTCAGGGGCACTTGACCACTGGGCCACATCCCCAGCCCTTTTTTGTATTTTATTAGAGACAAGGTCTCACTGAGTTACTAAGTGCCTCGCCATTGCTGAGGCTGGCTTTGAACTTGCTATCCTCCTGCCTCAGCCTCCCAAAGTGCTGGGATTACAGGCGTGCGCCACCGCGCCCGGCTCTACAAAGGTACTTGTTACTTTAAGGAGTTTACAGACTGATGGATTAACTTGTAAAACAAATAAAAAAGAATGAAAAAAGTGTACTACAAGAACAATACAGCCGGGCACGGTGGCGCACGCCTGTAATCCCAGCACTTGGGAGGCTGAGGCAGGAGGATCACGAGTTCAAAGCCAGCCTCAGCAATGGCGAGGCACTTAACAACTCAGTGAGACCCTGTCTCTAATAAAATACAAAAAAAGGCTGGGGATGTGGCCCAGTGATGGAGTGCCCCTGAGTTCAATACCTGGTACCAAAAAAACCCCGAAAAAAAAAAAAAAACAACAACAAAAAAAGAACAATACAAAACAAATAGAATGAAGTCAACTGGATATTGTATTTATTATGACAGTTCACCTTTATTTCCCATTGTAATCCTTGAACTTTGGTGTCTTTTGGGATGGTGATTTGGTTGTCAATTTTTTTGTCTAACAAATTGAGATTAAAAACAAAAGTTGTAGAATACATTGAATATGCTAAATAAGTAGAGACTTCATGAACTAATGTACCTATTAAATTACACTGATAGGTGCCATATAATACTCACTGTCCTATCAAAATTTAGAACTTTTCTAACACTGCCAATTAAGCCAAGTTTCTTTCTCTTATATCCTTTTCCTTTCCTAGAGGCAGATGGTTTGGTTTCTTAGTGTTATAACACAGGCTATAGAGTGACTATAATTATATTCAGTTAAGATATTTTACAAATTTAAATGTCATGATTTAAAATTCTAACAAAGTATGTTAAGTTTTGGTGGCAAGAAGAGATAATGAGATTTTATAATGTAAGTGTGGAGCTGTCTGACTGATCATATGATAGGCAGGAATGTGTAGTTTATAGACATGGTAGAGGGATTATTGGTCATTTCACATGAAGCAGAAGGAGACTAACCATTCAAGTACAACCTAGTTTACAAGCAGTATGATGAGTGTATAGTCAGCTTTCCATTGCTGTGGCAAAATACCTAAGATAAACAACTTAGAACAGGTTTATTTTGTGTCACAGTTTCAGAGGTTTTTGGCCATAGACCATTGGTCCATTGCCTTTGGTCCTATACTAAGGCAGAATATCATGGTTGGTAGTGCAGGGAAAAAAAGAGCTTTATAGCTGGTACCCAGCATGCAAAAAGAGAGGAAGGGGCTGGGGTTCCAATAGCCCTTCAAGGGCATGCCCTAATAAACTAACTTCCTTCCACATGGCCCCGCCTCTTAAAGGTTCCACCACCTTCCAGTAGCAGCATGGGCTGGGAAACAAGCCTTTAACATATGTGCCTTTGGGGGAACATTTTAGATCCAAACTAGAGCAATGGATTTTTGTTGGTGAACTGTAGAAATGATTGGTGCCACCAAAGTGCATGTGTCATTGAAATCTGGGCAGAGGATGTATTTAGCAATATTAGTTGGTGATGGCAGAAAGGCTTGATAGTGGGATCAGTACTGGGTTCACATGCAGCATCACCTCCTAGAAGGAGGTAAAGTATAATGGGAACTAAAAAAGTCTAAAAGTCACTTGTTAGAGCTTGATCAAAAGTCATGTCCATGGGTAAATCTCTTAAGTGTGTGTGTTTGAGGCCATGTGGATGGTGTTACAACCATGGGTAGAGAACACTGGGAAGGAGCTAGATCACTTATTATGATAATAAGAGCTGTTGGGCTGGGGTTGTGGCTCAGCAGTAGAGCGTTCACCTAGCATGTGCGCGGCCTGGGTTCGATCCTCAGCACCATGTACAAATAAAAACGCATTGTGTACAACTACAAGCAAATAAATATTTAAAAAAAAAAGAGCTGTCATTCACCGATAAATATTCTTTGGTATATTCTTTTTATATTCCAGTGTGTTTTATTGTCCTCTAAAACCATAAGTCAATTTTTTTGATAAGAAGAAACTGAATCCCAAGAGGTAAAGTACTTTTCCCAGGCCACTTATTAAGCTGTTAGTAGCAGAGCAGGAATTTGAACCCTGGTCTGTTGGATAGCAAAGCTTTTATTCTTTATTCCATATTGCCTTGTTTTATAACAGTGTGTGCTGACATTAGCCTTTAGTATGGGGTTTGTTATAGGTGTGATCAGATTTACTACTGATGAAATTTAACTCACTAGTAAATTTGATTGATTTAATTTTGTGTTTTCTCTTCCTAGGTTTGACTTGAAAATGAGTAAATGCAGAAAGCCACCACTTCAGCAGTTAGCAAGTCCTGAGACATTCAGCCCAGATGTTCTTGCTGATATTTTTGAACTCTTTGCCAAGAACTTTTCTTATTGCAAACCAGTTAATAATGAATGGCAATTACCAGATCCCAGTGAGATTTTCACCTGTGACCATGCAGAATTAAATGCATTTCTTAATTTGAAGAACTCTCTAAATGAAGTAAAAAACCTCCTAAGTGATAAGAAACTGGATGAGTGGCATGAGCACACTGCTTTCACTAATAAAGCAGGAAAAATAATTTCTCATGTAAGAAAGTCTGTGAATGCTGAACTTTGCACTCAAGCATGGTGTAAATTCCATGAGATTTTGTGCAGCTTTCCACTTATTCCACAGGAAGCTTTTCAGAATGGAAAACTGAATTCTCTACACCTTTGTGAAGCCCCTGGAGCTTTTATAGCTAGTCTTAACCACTACTTAAAATCCCATCGATTCCCTTGTGATTGGAGTTGGGTGGCTAATACCCTGAATCCATACCATGAAGCAAATGACAATCTTATGATGATTATGGATGACCGGCTCATTGCAAATACCTTGAATTGGTGGTACTTTGGTCCAGATAACACTGGTGATATCATGACCCTGAAATATCTGACTGGACTTCAGAATTTCGTAAGCAGCATGTCAACCATTCACTTGATCACTGCCGATGGGAGTTTTGATTGCCAAGGAAACCCAGGTGAACAAGAAGCTTTAGTTTCTTCTTTGCATTACTGTGAAGTTGTTACTGCTCTGACCACTCTTGGAAATGGTGGCTCTTTTGTTCTGAAGATGTTTACTTTGTTTGAACATTGTTCCATAAACCTGATGTACCTGCTAAACTGTTCCTTCGACCAAGTCCATGTTTTCAAACCTGCTACTAGCAAGGCAGGCAACTCAGAAGTCTATGTGGTGTGTCTCCGCTATAAAGGAAGAGAGGCTATCCATCCTCTGTTATCTAAGATGGTGCTGAATTTTGGGACTGAAATGACCAGGAAAGCACTGTTTCCCCATAATGTGATTCCCAAATCATTTCTTAAAAGACATGAAGAATGTTGTGCATTTTTTCATAAATATCAGCTAGACACAATTTCTGAGAACATTCGTCTGTTTGAGTACATGGGAGAAGAGGAACAGGCAAAACTGAATAATTTAAGGGATTGTGCTGTACAATATTTTATGCAAAAATTTCAACTGAAGCCTCTTTCCAGAAATAACTGGCTAGTAAAAAAATCTAACATTGGTTGTAGTACAAATACAAAATGGTTTGGGCAGAGGAACAGATATTTTAAAACATATAATGAAAGGAAGATGCTGGAAACCCTTTCATGGAAAGATAAAATAGCCAAAGGATACTTTAATAGTTGGGCTGAAGAACATGTTGTATATCATCCTGGGCAAAATTCTCTTTTAGAAGGAACAGCTTCCAATCTTGAGTGTCACTTATGGCGTGTTTTAGAAGGAAAGAAACTGCCCAAAGTAAAGTGTTCTCCATTCTGTGATGGTGAAATTTTAAAGACTCTTAACGAAGCAATTGAAAAGTCCTTAGGAGAAGCTTTAAATTTGGATTCCAGTCCAACGCAGCAATATTATTGTTCTTGTCACATTTTTTCAGAAGAACTCATATTTTCTGAGTTGTTTAGCCTTACCAAGTGCCTTCAGGATGAGCAGGTTTTAGAACCCAGCAATCAGATAAAGTGCCTGCTTGTGGGTTTACCTACACTCCGTGATGTCAAAATGCACATACCAATGGAAGTTCAACTCCTGGAATCAGCTGAACTCATGACTTTTCACTGTTCCTTGCTTCATGATGGAGACCCAACTTACCAGCATTTGTTTTTGGACTGCCTTCTACATTCATTACAGCAGCTTCATGCAGGAGATATGATGATTTTGCCTGTACTTTCTTGCTTAACAAGATTTATGGCTGGCTTGATCTTTGTACTCCACAGTTGTTTTAGATTCATCACATTTTCTTGTCCCATATCCTCTGAGCCCCTGAGAACCTGTGCAGTCCTGCTATGTGTTGGTTATCAGAATCTTCCAAATCCAGTTTTCCAGTATCTGCAGAATGTGAATGAATTGTTGAGTACTTTGCTTAATTCTGATACACCCCAGCAGGTTTTACAGTTTGTGCCAATGGAGGTGCTTCTTAATGGAGCACTACTTGATTTTTTGTGGGATTTAAATGCTGCCATTGCCAAAAGGCATTTACATTTAATTATTCAAGGAGAGAGAGAAGAAATCAGCAGCAGCCTTCATTTATGAAGTTGAATTTGTCCTTTCTGGGATTCAATTTTGTGACATATTTTCCAATGTTATTGCATCTGTTTGCTCTATCAATTTAATATCTTTCATTTTGGGGAAAGGCCAACTTTTGCATCATCCAAGGTTTTAATTCTAGAAAACCATCAGCTAGTTCTGATCTCTAGGATACATGCATCCATGTAGAGTTGTTCCTTGGCAAAATCTATTTAGTGATGATATTCAGCCTCTAAACACGAGGGTGTGTGTGTTTGGAGAGGATATGCCTATTCCTATGCATGCAGTTGATTTGATCTTACTTATCTGCTTAAGATCTGCACCTATGTGCCTTCATTCAGAGTTTTTTTCCAACTCATTCTCATTGGCTAATGATATTAATGAGTTGATAGCAGTCAAAGGAGGAGTCATTCCCCAGCAACAGGACTTCTTTTAGCTCTTGCCAGTTTCGGATTTCAGGGAACTCACTGTGCCATTTTTCTTGGCGTATGCTATTCATTGCTTTTAGATCATTGACTGGATTTTCTTTTATGTTTCAAATGAAACTAGTGTGCTATTTTACAAATACTTTACTAACTACAACCGTGCAACTAATAATAAGGCAGCTTCAAACCAAAGATCATGTTTAAAACAATGAATAATTGTGTCTAGTACACTTCTGTATCATGAAAACGTCATTTAACAAAGTAGTAGTAATTTTTAACTTCCAGGAAATTATCAGTGAATTAACAGATTTTTGTTTAATTTTAAGGTAATCATTTATAGTCTTATATTGGGAATATATGAATGTTGTGAACTGAAGAAAAATTTTAATACTTTCAGAATGAAGTCTCAATATTTAAATTTTAAAAATCTTTACTAGATTCTTTTTCAGTCTGAAAATAGCACTTTATGAAAAGATTAGTCATGAAATGGTTATTTTACCAGATACATTTGATTCTTTTGTATGTATTTAACAGGGTGTTGAACTTTTTTGGCAAACTGCTTTAAGTAATCCTTCATTATCTTGAAGTTCTACAAACTAGACAGTATTTATTTCTCATGTGCATTTTTAGGCATTTTTCATAAATGAAAAATGAAATATTCTCTGATGTATTTGGTTGATAAATACTGATGTGAAAATTTACTTGTTCTTTGCTATTTTGAGTTCCATCATAGATTCATAAATAAAGTCTTTAGCAGACAGATTTTGTGTTCATCTTTTTTAAAGAGAATCATAGGAAAAGTTAAAAATAGACTAAAAGAAGGTTTGATGAGAGTTAATGTTCCTTCATTTCCTTTGATTTGTATTCATTAAAATTTATTCCTTAATATTCTAATATTTATGGAAACTACTGCATGAGAAAGATCGAGTACTTCAGGGTGGTGGTGAGAAGAAGGAGTATGGAGGCCTGGAGTAGATTTCTGAAAGAAATCTCATATCCTATAGGTGGCTTTATGGAATCAGTTCTAGTTATATGATGCTGGGAAGTCTAATAGAAAATTGGTTACCAAGAGAAAAACCCTCTTGGAAAATCATTTTGCATTTAACAGTCTTGATGCCCTGCTTATAATAAATTTATTTTACTTATTTTAATCATTTGATGAGAATAAGTTGAAAGCCTGGGTCCAGATGCTGATAATAGAACTTCTAAGCCCTTCAGGTAAGTATTGAATGCATACATTTTTTACACACTTGTCTGTATTGGAATCTATAACATTGGAATATACTAGAGTATATTTTATTTCTTAAGGATTTTGGATCAGTTGTTCATCTGATTTATTGGATTGAAATTCCTTTAGAGGTGAGTTAATAATTTGAGGGAGGTTCATGTTGAATTGAATGTAGATGACAGGTACCAATATTTATAGGAATTTCTTTTGACTAAAGGGGAGGAAAAATGCTATCCAAAAAGGGAATAAAAAAGTCTAGTGGATAGTAAGATGTGAGATGGTTTATAAAATTTATCAGATTAATCAGTTTTTTTAAGAAAATATTTTTCATAGGTCTTGAGATTTTCAATTTAATTGTGATGTTTTTTGAAAAGATTTTTAGCATTCAGAAATTTTTAACTCCACAAATGTGTTTCTTACAAGCTTGGATGAAAAGAGGTCTTACAAGTTTAATTTCTTCAATTTTTTGTTACCCCTAAGTAAAAGGTTTTATGTGTTAGTGGGAACTTTTAGTGTAATGCCATTTAAATATTTAAATGCATTGAAAATACCTTTTCTGAAAGAAATTTAAAATCCAAATTTGTGAATTTAACTTCTATCTTTAAAATTGTTTTTGAGAGGTTTGTGTTAAATGCTTTTTTTTCTATTCCAAAGATCTTGAATGAAAGAAGCAAGGCTAAAATATTAGAAGAGATAAGAAGTGTTTATTCGTGATTTGTTATTTTACTTATCTTTGGTGAGAATACCAGGTCTTCTTTTTTTTTTTTTTTTTTTAAATTTATTTATTTGCTTTAGTTGTACACAATGCGTTTTTTTATTTTTACGTGGTGCTGAGGATCGAACCTGGGCTGTGCACGTACTAGGCGAGCACTCTACTGCTGAGCCACAATCCCAGCCCCTAGAATACCAGGTCTTTAAAATATAGTCATGTGTTGCTTAACAGTAGGGATACATAGTTGGGTAATTTGTCATGTGACTGTCATAGAAGTACTTACACAAAACTATTGCATGAGTATATGAAATCAGTTAATCCTTACATTTTTGGAAATGAAAGTAGTGATTATAAACCCAGATAAAATTCATGTTCATTGACTTTAGAAAAAGGGTAGCACTGAAATTAAGTGTTCATTTTTGCTTTCTAAGATGAAAGTAAGAAATAAAATATTTTAGTTTTGTTTCAGTTTCTAAAATTGTTTTTAACAATAAATGATTATCATTTTCCCAAAAACAATACATGCTTACAAAGATTTTAAGAAAGCATAAACAGTTTTCTGTTCATTTTTATGTTCTAAAAAATAAAGACATTAAGTATATTGATATGTTTGGGCTTTATTTAAGTTTGCTTGGTAATCTTTAATTTGAACAAATTGTAGACAATTAAATACCTCTTATTAAAATGATGACAAATGATAATATACAAATGATACAGATATACTTAGCTAAAAAATAGTTTATTACATAGTTACTATTGAACAGAGGTTCAATTATTTGGTAAAATAATTGGAGAAAACTCATTTCAGAGTGATCTTAGGAGTAGAACTAAAAACAATTTTATGATATGGAAATGAAATAAAAATACTTAATATTTAATATTGAAATTGAAGATGAATTTGTTTGGATGGTAGGATTTTTTTTTTTTTTTTTGACCGAAGGGGAGGAAAAATGCTATCCAAAAAAGGAATGAAAAAGTCTAGTGGATAGTAAGATGTGAGAGATGGTTTATAAAGTTTTGGCCCCTAGTGGGCCAAGTAGTAAGTAAAGTAAAAGCTGGACACTGCATATCGTAATTCATGGTATATAGGTATGTTTTGAAACATGATTAAAACAATGAATATATAGTGAGGTAGTTCATATTTTGAGTTTCTAATGAATGCATTCTTTCCCCCTTTTTCTTGTTATTAAGTCTCCTTAATATTTTCCTTTTCTTATTTTTGGCCAATACAGAAGAAGAAGATAACCTATCTTTGGATAAGTACAGTTTTATACTGGAAGGAGTTGGGAAGAGGTGGAGCTTCTTAATGACCATAACATGTGAAGATGACAGCAGTTCTTTACTAGTGAAAAGGTTTAGAAATCATCTGTCACTAAGTATGCTTAGTATTTAATTTTACTCCTTTGAAATTATATGTAAAGGTCAACATCTGCTTGTGTTTACATATAGGTTGTATACTCACGAATTGTACCCATAATAATGGGTCTCTAATTTTCTTGAGATCTTAATCATTGTGTCTTCCAGAGTATCTTACTAGGTCAACCAGGTATAATTATTCTGTTTTCCTTTAAACCAAGTGCAGCAGCATTAGTTCAGCTTGTTATAGACAAAATATTTAATTAGTGTAGCCATATTTTTTGATTTATGGCTTTGATTATAGTTTTAAGGAAAATATTTGTAGAGATTGTTCTTTTTGTGTTCATCTGTAGAAAAGATTCTACAGATCTTTGTGGAAAAGGCTATATTTCATGTGCTTCTGCATCTTTTTGCTATTTAGGATTATATTTTAACACCAAGTTATTTTACTGGGTAGGACAGATGTGTTTTTCTGTCTGTACTTTCAAGAACTTATGTTACATTTTAGTGACTCCCAGAATTGGAAAATCAGTTTGTATATTAGATTAGCTTAGAAAAAAGGTAAGTGTAAATATTTCTTTGTATATTTCTTTTATATCAGGGTAACCACAATCCCTGCAACTCTATGATAACTAGTAATATTAATCTCTTCCTGAGCTATTGTACTTAACTGCTTGAGCAATACTTGAAGTGATCTTACACTGTTCTTTGTTTTTTTCATTCTTCCATTTTCTTTCCAGGATTATGACCTCATCAAGCACATGACATGTATTTATTTTATATGCTATATCATATGTATAGGTTTTACAGAAAGCTAATTGATAATTTTTTATTGTAGAAAACTTTTAAACATGCACAAAATAAAATGATATAACAAACCCCCATGTGTCCTCACTTAGATTTCATAACTAGCAGAGATTTTTTTTATAGTGCCTTTTTATATTTGTTTGTTTTAAATTAAGAACCCAGGTTAAGTTTTACACATTGCATTTACTTGATGTGTTTCTAAGTGAAGAGTTCCCCTCATTATCTCCTGCCCCCCAACACTTTCAATGACGTTTTAGTTGCTGAAGAACTGGCTATTTGTCTTCTAGTCTTTTCTATATTATGTATTTGGATGGTTATTTACTTGGGCTTACTTAAAAAATTCTTTTTTGGTAACAGGGATTGAACCCGGGGTGCTTAACCACTGAACTACATCCCCAGTAGACCCTACTGCCCTTCTTTTTTAAATTTTGAGACAGTGTCTCAATAAGATGCTCAGGGTCTCACTAAGATGCTGAGGCTGGCTTTGAACTTGCAATTCTCCTACCTCAGCCTCCTGAACTTCTGGGATTACAGGTGTTTGCTACTGAGCCTGGCATAGGATTACTTTTTAATTGTACCTCTATGCCTCAGATTTTCTGTAAATTGGTAGTTGGACCTAGAGGGTTAGGTACTTTTTATTACTTTGCAAAGCAAAGCACAAAATGGCTAGTGGCCTTTTCCAAGTGTCAACTGGATCCACCACTAATTAATTTTTCTTTCAGTCTTTGATTTAATAGGTATTGTATCCATTGAACATTGATAACTAGCTCCATCATTAGGGTTTGCAGAGTAGTGTTTTTCTAAGCATTTTTTTTTTTTCCTGTGGTAACTGACTTTTATGGAGATGCACTGAAAGTATCAACTACTAGTTTGTTCAGGGAAAGCTGAACAGAGCTTTAATTTTTAAAATCCTTTATCAATTTTCAGAAAAGTGAATGGTATATTAGCAACCTTAAAAGGTGACCAATGAGTGTTTTTTATTTTTTATTTTTTTTTTTAAATTCTCAGTCAATGAGGTTTTGTGGTTGTGGTTGTTTTAAAATTATGTAGGAACTTTTGGGTTGCTGTATATTTGATGTATTTTAATCAGTTACAACTACTGTTCTTGATGCTTGAATTGTTCAGTTTTGGCTTAGGTAGGTAGAGGAACGGCTCTTTCATATTGATGACTGTTATTTTAAAAGTATTATTCAGTTTTTGATAACTCCCATACATGCTACCACTTTATATGCTGGTTTCATATTGTGTATTTTCTGCCCAGAGCCAACATCATCCTGGCTTTAGTGGAAATGTCTGTAGTGCAGTGTATCTCAAAACTTTTGGTCTTGGGCTACTTTTACGCTCATAAACATTGAGGAACCCACAGAGCTTTTACTTACAGGAATTATATCCCTTGATAGTTTTCATATCAAATTAACAGAACAATTTTGTTTTATTAGTTAAAAATGATAATGCAAAAACCATTACATTATCACAATTAACATTTTTTAATGGAAAATAGCTTAAAAGTTTAAAAATTTAGTAAGGAGTGTAGCACTGTTTACATCTTTGCAAATCTTTTTCATGTCTTGATAAAAGCAGACAGCTGGACTCTCATCTGATTTCACACTTAATCTGTGGCACTACATTGTTTTGGTTGAAGGGCTTAAGAAGATCTGTCCTCACATAGTAAGTAGTTGGAAAAGGGAAGAGTAATTTTAATAACCTTTTAAGATAATTATGGGTGATTCTCTGATGCTATGTCAAAATTTGACAGATGGTGGCTTCCTAAAAATTGGTTGCAATGAATAATCTTTATATAAATGAACCTTTTCTGCTCTGCTACACTAAAATGCATTGGTCTGTCTTACACTTTGGATGGATCATTTGTCCATGTGATTTTTTTAATACTACAAATTTGTCATTTTGGAGATATTGGCTCACTGAGTAATACAGATCTTGCAAATATTGACATTTGATTATACAGTATCAAAAACTCATATTTTTAACATCACCACCAATCTCAGCAGAAAAATCTATTGTTCAGGGTGGTAAACACAAGTTTTTTAAAATTTTAATTTTCACTTGAATGCTTAAATTTTATCATGACAACAAGTGCTGACAGTAGTTTTCTTTGAAGTGACAGCTCACTTGATTCGTTTTTGAGAAAATGTCTGCCAAATACTCAAGTCTGCATAAATTTGTCTGCCAGTTGTTCTTTTAAGTAGAAATAGTATTCCATGAAAAATGCACAACTTGAGTTCGGGACTCAGATCACACAACTGCTTTTCCTGGAGGCAGCTGTTTTACTTCAGTATGCAGAAGAAGCTATAGGTGTACTTTCCACTTCTCTCCCAAGAATATTAAAGACATGTCCTAAGGTCAAGACTAGTTGGGGCTTGGGTTGTAACTCAGTGATAGAGTGCTTGCCTAATATGCACACAGCCCTGAGTTTGATCCCCAGCACTGCAAAATGAAAGACAACAAAAATAACATTTTTGAAACAAATTCACCAAGGACCGTTTCAAGTAAAAATGGCTTATCCCTCATCATGAGTGTGTGTGATGAGAAACAGCATGCCTACCAGTATAGTTTGGTGCCATAATTTGATTTGTGCTAAGATATCAGCAATTTTGCCCAATTTTGGTTATTAATTAATTTTTGGTATTACTATTAACATTGTAAAAGAGGGCTAGGAATGTGCTCAATGGTAGAACACTTGCCTAGCACATGTGAGAATCTGTGTTGAATTCCCAGCTAGTGGGTGGGAGGGAGAGGGGAAAAATAAAGCACTGTGAAAAAGGAAAGAATGATGTCTTGATTTTATGATGAAAATATTCAGACCCTTGAAAGAATCCATGGGCCATACTCCTAAGAACTGCTGCTTTAGTGTTTCCCCATGATAACAGCTGCTGATTTTGTTTAAAATTTTTTTTTAAAAAAATTATATTAAAGGGGTATTAATCCCTAGATTTAAAAAAGATTTTAAAAATATAAGTGGGTATTTAAATTTTTCTATTTTTTAGATCTGTAGAGATGAACATATTTTTCTTTTTTAGTTCTAGTATGTTTAATTATATTAGTGGATGTCCTAATATTAAATAAGTAGTACTTGATTGTGATGGGTTATTAGATTCTGTTTGTTATGTGTGTGTATTACTAGGGATCGAACCCAGGGGTGCTCTATCACTTAGTTGTATCCTCAGCCCTTTTTAATTTTGAAATAGGGTCTTGCTAAATTGCTGAGGCTGGACTTGAACTTGGTGATCCTCCTGCCTCAGCCTCTTGCATAGCTGGGAATAGGTATACACCACTACATCCAGCTGTTTGCTAATATTTTGTTTACAACTTTTGTACCAGTATTTGTGAAATTCATCTATGGTTTTCATGTTTATGTGCATGCAACCTTTGGATTTAGAATCAATGTTAAATTTAGAATCAAAGTTAAAAAATAATTTGGACATTTTTTTCCAGTATCCTGAAATAGTTCAGTATTTGCATCATCTGATTTTTAAAACTTTAGTAGACTTCTATGTGAAAATAGTCTAGCCTGGTTTTTTGTTGGCAAGAGAGCATTTTTGTGACTTCCTGTTATTTCCTTTTTAAAATTCATCTATTTAGAGCTTCTGTCCTTGTTAGTGTCATTTGGGCATATATTCTTGGAAGGTTATTTGTTTAATCTAGATTTTCTTTTCTTTTTGTTTTTTTAAGTAGAGTTTTGTGAAGTCATCTCATGATTTTAAAAGTAATTTTTCTGTTTTGAGCTTGTTTCTTTTGTTTAATTGTTTAAATTAAGCTTTATTGGTTAATTTTCAAAGGATCAGCATTTTGGTTTAGTTATTAGTTTTTCTGTTTTCTAACTCACTAATTTCTGTTTTTATTTTATTCCTACTACTTTTAGTTTGCTTTGCTCTCTTTTTCTAGAATTTTCAAGAGAGAGACTTAATTCAATTATTTTTACTTTTTGTTAATAAAGTATTTGAACCACTCTAGTTGTTATCCACAGATTATGATTCATCATGTATTTATTATTATTTCCAAAATATTCTGCACCTTTGTCTGGTCAAAGAGAAAAATCCTTGGACCCAAGAATTAGTTTACTCTATGGGGGTGGGGAGAGTGAGTGCCTCCTGCCCAGTGGTGCTCACCTGTAATCCTGGTGACTCTGGAGGATGAGGCAGGGGGATTGTAAGTTTGAGGCTAGCCTTAGCAACTTAGGAAGACCTTCTCTAAATATTAAAAATAAAAAGGGTTGGGGATGTTGCTCAGTGGTAAAGTGACCTCTGGGTTCAATTCCTAGTAAAAAAAAAAAAAATTTTTTTTTAAACTTCTTGGTGGGAGTGCCTTTTGATTTTTTTATCATCTTGCTTTTGTTGTATGGTGGCCTGAGAATCCAGTTTGTAATATCTATTTTCAAGAAGTTCTTAACATTTTTCTTTTGGCATAATAAATTATCTTTTTCCCCCCTTTGGCCAACATTCCATGAGCATTTATAATTATACATCTCAAAATCTATATTGTTTATGTTGTTTTGATCTCCTGTATTTTTTTTATTTTTTCTTAGTCTTTTTTTTTTTTTTAATCTATTTGACTGGTCTTAGTCTGAGAGAGGTATGTTAAATTCTCACATTTTCATGTGTGTAGGCCTATTTCTATTTCTCCTTGCATTAAAGTTTCTGCTTTTGAAAGTTATTGGTATAATATTTGATGCATAGATGCTAGTAGCTGTTAGTCTTAATCATCAATTATAGTCTTTTTTGGGGGGCAGGGTGTACAGGGGATTGAACTCGGGCACTTGACCACTGAGCGATATCCCCAGTCCTATTTTGTATTTTTATTTAGAGGCAGAGTGTTCTTTCCAGCTCTTCAGCTCCTGAGTAGAATCCAGAAGCCTGGTCCTTCTTTTTACCCCTATGATATTCTAACATAGGGTGAGTACTGTCCTGTTTCATACTGGTGTAATTATTAATAGCATCCCCTTTGATTCAATTGTTTCTCTGTTTGAATGATGGGTCATTTGATCACCCTATCTACTGATCATTTGTCCTTGAAAATGTTATATAATAAGGTTTAGCTAGTAGCATATATCAAGTTTGGACAGTTATTTATCTTAGATAAAAAATCAAACATTGGAGATCATTTTGGTTATATTTAAAAGGACATGGGGAGGAAAAGTGTGTGTGAAAGACACATCAACCAAATTTAATGTGTAGATTTTGGATCTTTTTTTACTCAGAATTGATCTCAGGGGTGTTCTACCACTGAAATATATCCCCAGTCCTTTTTAGTCTTTAATTTGAGACAGGTCCTCACTAAGTTGCTGATGATCCTCACTAAATTGCTGAGGCTAGGCTTGAATTTGTGATTTTCCTACCTCTGCTTCCAAGTTGCTGGAATAACAGGTGTGCACCACCGTGCCTAGAACAAAAGAATGTTTTTAGGATATCAGAGACATTTGAACATGGGCTAGGGATTAGAAGATATTAAAGAATCATTGTTATTTGGTTAGATATTACAATGGTATTTATTTTAGACTTTATTTGTTGAAGGTAGTCTTATGTATTTGGAAGTAAAGTGGTATGATGGCAGGGATTTATTTTAAAATGCTAAAAAGGTGAAGAGAGAGAAATGTAATAGATAAAAACAAGAAGAGCAAAATGTTGATAATCATTGGAGCAAGATGATAGGTACATGGGGTTCATTATTTATCATTTTTGTGTGTTTGACAGTTTCTATAACAAAGGCATAAAAGGTAAGGATATGATCAGAAACCTGTCTTAAAAAGTAGTTAATTATTCTACAATCCAAACTGGTCAAGTGACTTTTTGTTGTGGCAAATACGAAGACAGGCAGCCATGCCTACAAAATTCACTTGAAAACTTCCTGTTTCGGTGATTGTTGGGTAACCCAGATGATCTTTGATGTGGTAGGGACATCTCAGGAAGTAAACAAAGAGGTAAAATGCCATGGTTTCAGTGCACTTCAGTCCTGCAGATGCATACTGGATGAGGACAGGGTAACACACTTGCAGATGACCCATTCAGCCTGCCTCAGCTTAATGTCTGTTTTGTGCAAACATCTTACAAGGAAGGCACTGTGCTTTTTTCTCTTTGACCCAGGCCCTCACTGTCTCTTCATTTTCTTCTGTTTATAATATGGGAGACAAATGCCTTGAGAAAAAACAAGGCTATATACCCCATGGGGAGAGGACTGTTCACTCTTTTGACCTAATACCATTACTAGCACACAAAACACATTAAATGAATATTGTATGAATAAATGAACAAAAGCATTCACATGTGCTGCTTGCCAGATAGAAGGAACCTAATGAATGCTCTTTGTTGAATTGAATTATAACAGAACTGAGAAGAACATTTTACAGTTCATATCCATTTAATGTTGGAGCTCTTCAAAATCTTTGGAAGCTATCCAGATGAACAGAATCAGCAATGTGATGTCTATGGCCAGGAAAGGGAAACCAAAATGAATTTCAGTTTCATTTAAAGCTGATAGAACAAGACAGAATGACATGCATGTCACCTTTCTTTCATCTATGTCCATAGAAATGATTAGTCCTCTAAGAGTCCTCATCCTATGCTTCTGCAAAGAAATTGGAAAATTTTGTAACATCCTGTCTATAAAAAATCTGGAATGACAGGTATCCTTAAATAAACAGGAGTAATTAATCATGGTGCTGCTTATTTTGATGAGTGTGCAAGAGTGACAAGTTTATAATAAATCTCCAGCTTGTACCAGGAAGGTGGCTAAGGAGGTGCCATGGTTTAATTTACATCTTTGGAAAGCACCAAAGATTTAATAATCTCCCTGCCTCATACGTCAAACTAACACTGTGAGGCAAAAAAGCAAAACATTTTGAAACTGTTAATGTGAGAAGTAATAAAATCCTCTCTCAGATCACAAATAAATTGACTTTCTGGTGGTCTCAGTAGAACTCTAGTACATGTGATTTATTCAGATTCTAAAGTTGTTCAGGAACACTGGGAGCCTCTGCTGCCAAGCTGGTCAAGCTGGGAATGCCATGGTAATTGCCAATCCAATCAGAGGTCCACTAAGGGCAGTGACTGAGCTTAGATCTACTCAATAATTTATTTTACCTCTGTGGTCAGCTACAAATAGATTATAGACCACAAACATATGAACCTGAGATTGAACTCTAAATAGTTGTTTTTGGTTGGGTTTTACGTATCTTTCTGCTTTTGTAGTACTTGGTCTTAAGAGATCAAAGCTGTTTTGAAGTTTCTAATTTTTAAGTTGGGGAGTTTAAGTAGTTAGAGAAAGTAGGATACCAGAAGGGGAAATCACCCTTCATGGTATGATGAGCTGTTTGTGAAATCTAAACAATGTTCAGATTTCCAGCTCTTTACTTCCTAAGCAGTTGAGCTTTGGGGTCCATTGTCGTCATTAATTTGGAAAACATTTTCCTTATTCATGCTGATATAGAAAATACCATCTTCCTCATTTAAAGAATGGGACATGATGATTTCAGAAAAGGAGGCAGATAGATTTATATATATTCACAGTGTGTAATGTGTATTTATTGCTTCAGTTTGTCATGAAATAATTTATATAAAGGAAATAGATTGTAAAATGTGGTCTGTGCTCATCTTTTTACTAATGCCACTTATAATTTCAACTGGATCATTTGTGATGCTTAATTTACTTCCAAAGGAAATAGGCAAAGATCCTAAGTGGTTGATATAAAAATAGCCAGTTTTCCCCGCCCCATCCCTCCAGCCCCCATGGCTGTAAATCACAGCTATAAGTTAGGGTTGCATTTGATCATGTCTTCCAGAGGTGCACTGACAGGCCTAGAATAAACCTCAGACCATAACTAGCTCATCCAGCCAACTTAACAATAAGGAAAATACATATCACTCCAGATTCAACACGGCTGCTCCTGCCTGCCTGCCTCTGAGGTAAGCTAGATTCTCTTGATCAGGAAATCAAGTGGAGCCAGGTGACAGAAGGCTCAGAGGAAAATCTCTCTTTCAGTAATTCATCTAGCAAACATCGCCTGAGTGTTCTGTGTGTCCGGCACTGCCTTAGGTTCTGGGAGGTAAAGACAGTGTAAACACCATGAGGGACAGAGGCAGCACTGCACAGTTTTCCACTGCTACTGCAACAATTTCCCACTGATTCAATAGCTTAAAAAAAAATACAAATTGAGTGTCTTACTGTTCTGAAGACCAGAAATCTGAGGTCAAGGGTTGCCAGGGCTGTGTGTGTTCCCTTCTGGAGGGTTTAGGGAGAATCTGCTTCCTTATCCTTTCCAAACTTTAGAAACCATCTGCCTGTCTTGGCTCAGGGCCCTGTTAGCATCACTTCAACTCTTGCTTCTTTTGTCACATATCCTCCTACTCAATCTGATCTGCCTCCCTCTCGTACAGATCCATGTGATGATATTGAGCCCACTTGGATAATCCAGGATAATCTTCCCACCTCAAAATCCTTAATCTAATTGCATTTTCAAAGATCTATTTCCATATAAGGTAACATTCACAGGTTCCAGGAACGAGGATGTGGACATTTGGGGGGGAGGGGGTGGATTTTTATTCAGCACAGATTTAGGCATTGGATTGCTCTAAAACTCTCTAACTTAATATGATTATTTAAGTAAATATCTTAACCTTTCTGAGTCTCTCTCAATCTTCTTATCTGCAGTAGAGTAAATAATGCTCATCTCTTAGGGTTGTGTAAAGATTAAATGCCTAAAAGCAATTAGCACCATGTCTGACACGTAGGACAAGTTCAATGAATGGGAAATTTGTGAATTATTTTTTTTATGATTCGGTGATGAAAGGGTACAATCTCACCTTTTGAGGACTTCCAAACCTAGGGTAGAAGATGAACAGGTAAACAAATAACTAAGTCAGTGGGAGGCAGTATGATAAGGGCTATATTTGTCTCAGGCAAAAACAGTTTTTTTCTTATGACTTCAGTCTTTTATAGATGATTACCTAACACTTGAGTTTTAAGGTGAGAGAAGGCAAGACATGAAAGTTTGTCTGAAGCTATGACTGGCATGAAATGCCAAGTACCACAGGTTGTGTATTTTAATTTTGATGTCTTCTTTAAGAAAAAACAGTTTCCTGGACATGAGATATTATGTTAACACTCTTGGGCTTAAAGCATATGTCACTGGATAAGTTAAGGCCTTGAAGGGCTAAGATTGTCCTGGATGGTAAAAGGAAAAACAATAATGTAAGAGGAAGTTGAGAGTTCATCCTGTTCCTGTCTTCCTCCTCTCCTCCTCTCCTGACTCACATTCTCTCCCTCCTCCAAGGGGAAAGAGAGCCAATCTGATGGGAAGCATTCCAGGATATTAGCTGGGCCACGTTTACTTGTGTCCAGTCTTCCTGTGTATGCAAAAGTCAGCACTTTGGGTGTCGTGCATTGTCTTTCCTGTCCATGTGGCTTGAGAGTTGAGGGGCGGGTCCACCTTCTTCTTTCCATGGAGCAGCTGGCCTGAGCGCACATGTTCTCCCTATTCTTTCTGTCTTGTTTCCTAATTTGATCCTCACCCTACCTAACTCTGTAGCAGCATGTAACACAGATTCCTATCCTCACTTGATGTCTAGAACGCCACTTTCTCGTCATGGCTATTGCTTTTGTTATGGTTTGGATATGAGGCATCCCTCAAAGGCTCCTTTGTTAATGCAGGAATGTTCTGAGGTGAAATGATTAGATTATGAGAGCTGTCACCTAATCAGTCCATCCTAGTTTGAATGGACTAACTGGATGATAACTGTCAGCAGGTGGGGTCTGGCTAGATAAAGTGGGTAGCAGGGGGTATCCCCTGGAAGGGTTCATCTTCCCTGAAGCCTCTTATTCTCCCCCCCCCCTCTCTGCCTCCTGGCTACTATGATTGGAGCAGCATACCTCTACCATGCCCTTCCCCCCTATGTTCTACCTCACATTGGACCCAGAGCAATGGAGTTGGCTTACCATGGACTAAATTTCTGAAACTGAGCTCATAATAAAATTCTCACCTCCTCTAAATTGTTCTTGTTACGAATTTTGGTCACAGTGACAAAGAGCTGACTAACGTATGCTTCCGAGTTAACTTTGCTGTGTCTTCCCATTTCCCTGACTTAATATTCAAATACCTCAAGCTCCCGTCCCAAGACTTCTGCTGTCTCAAATCATTGTATTATTTTATGGATTTAAATATCTCCTATATATTGATGATGCCAGCATTGTTTTATTTTGCTGCTGTAACAGATTATCGCAACCTTAGTCACTTAAGAAAACACAACTTTATGACCTTCTAGTTCTGTAGGTCACAAGTCTGTCACAGATCTCAGTGGGCTAAAATCAACCTGTCAACAGGGCTTTATTTCCTTCTGGAGGCTGTTGGGGAAAATCCATTTCCTTGCCTTTTCCAGCTTCTAGAATCAGCTTACATTCCCCAGCTTGTGACCCCTTCCTCTGTTTTCCAAGCCAGAAAAATCTTTTTTTTCTCTGACCTTCCCTTGACCACATCTGGGAAAAGTTCTTTGCTTTTAAGGATCTTTATGACCAGGTTAGGCCTACTCTGAGAATCCAGAATAATCTCCCTCTCTCAAGGTTCAGACTTTTTAACCACATCTGCAAAGTCCTTCACATCTGTAATGTAATGTATTACATATTCTGAGGATCAGAACGTATACATCTTGGAGGACATTATTCTACCTGTCACAATGCCTAAGTATACATCTCCTGCTTAGACCATTCTCCTGAACTCCAGAGCTGTATATTTAACCACATACTTAGCATCTCCATTTGAAGGTTTAATAGACATCTCAACCTTCATTGTCCAAAACTGAGGTCCTGAGCAACTTCTCCAAAATGTGCTTCTCTCAGAATTCTTTTTTAAAAAATTATATATTTATTTGTTTTAGTTGTACACAAAGCCTTTATTCTTACATGGTGCTGAGGATCGAACCCGGGCTGCACATGTGCTAGGCCAGCTGTCTTCCACTGAGCCACAACCCCAGCCCTCAGAATTCTTTATTCTGTCAGTTGATGGAATCTCTGCCCTTGAAGTGACTCACACCCAAACTCTTAAGGATTACCCTTGGCTTTTCTCTGACTTTTGCACCTCTGTCAGGGGAGAGATGCCTACTTCTCCATCCTTTGCACCTTTAGCAGATCCTGTTGGCACTACTTTTAAATGATATCCATAACCTGATGACTTTTCATGTCTGTCACTGCTATGGCCTTGTCTTAGTGAATACCATCTTCCATTACAGTGGCTTCCTAACTGGTCTCTCTGTGCTTGCTCCCCTTCATTCTGTATTCACATAACAGCCAGACAAATTTTGTTAAAATATAAGTTGGATAAAGTCATTTCTCTGTCCCAGGCCCACAGATTATTTCTCATATCATCTCAAAGTAAAGTACTGAAAATGTCCTACAAGGCCCTGGGTACTTTGTCTTGCAGGCATTTACCTTATTTCTTTGATTTTCTCCTCCCTTCACCTTGCTGATTTTGCTCAGCCACAGTAGCCTGACAATTTTACAAATACTCAAAGCATATTCTCACCTCAGGATCTTCATACAAGCTGTTTCCTCTGCCCAGAAATCTACTCCCTGCTCCCTTTCCCCCAAGAAAACCACATGGCTTCCTCTCACCTCCTTCCAAAGCGTTTGCTCAAACAATTTAGTCTGGCTCAAATTTTATGGTTAAGAGGATTCTGGAAATTGACTCACTTACCACTTGTAAATGTTTCTACTGGAACAAGTAAACTCACATATCTGTCACTCAGTGCCTACAATAAAAAAGTTGAAATAAAATTTAATCATTTTCTCATTTCTGATTCAAGGGAGTTAATAAAAAGATTAGATTATCCCTCTTCAACCACCTTGTCCCCCTACTAATAAGCAAGCTGTTGTAATGCCAACAATGTGACTTGGGGTATGCTATATTTGTTTTTCCATGGCTGAGGAGAAGAGACAAATTTCAACGAGAGGTGAGGAAACAAGGTATCCTGAATTTTGTTCTCCCTATTTTTTAAAAAGAATTAATTCAGTGAGCTAGGAAGGTAAGACTTCTCTGAGTTTTTCAAGATCCAAAAATTGATTACAGGTTTGGTGAGGATCAGAATGCGTACATCAATGAACATAGATCTTTTTTGTTGTGCAGAGTAAAGGAGGAGGAAAGGAAAGGGGGAAGGAAGGAAGGGAGGAAGGGAGAGAGAAAAAGAAGGGAAGAAAATGATTAACTACCAGAGTTGTGCCAAATGGATACAGAAACAGTATGGAAATCAAAAAGAAAAAATCACAACAATTGATTGAAGCATATCAAATATGTGTTTATATTGACACTTTAAAAATTTTCACCACTGTAAATTTCTATGGCTTCAACCATTACTCTGAAAATTAATAGAGATTCAGAATCAAGCAGTTCTTCTCTTCCCTATATGAACTATGTTCAGGGAAAATAGCAGATGAGGAAAGTTATTATTTTTATTGTATTTTTTCTTATTTTGAAACAATCTCAAACTTATTGAACGCATCAGGTATAGCACCAGAAACTATATTGCCCCTCCTCTTGAGTCATTGAGAGTAAGTTTCCAATCTGAGGTCCCGTTGACCTCTGTAGACTTTAATGTTAATTTCCTACAAATAAAGAGACTCTCTTAGCCTCAGCAATCATGAAAATTAGGAAATTAACATGGATAGTCCAGTTGTAATAATAACATCCTTTATAGTGAAAGGATATTGTTTAGAATTATGTATTTCATTTAGTTAAGTTTCTTTACTCTCTTTCATTCTGGAAAGTTCCTCAATATTTTGACTTTCATGACCTTGATGCTTTTGATGATTATAGGTCAGTTGTTTGGTAGACATCCTTCAGTTTGGATTTGTTCAATGTTTCCTTGTGATTGAATGTCACAGAATTGAGCTGAGGCTTTTTGCTTCTTATTGTCAAGTGGAACATCATTTCTATGAATCTCATCTTTGATCACTTGATTAAGGTGGTGTCTGACAGCCTTCTTCATTGTGAAGTTACTTTTTCCTCTTTGTAATTAGTTTTTTATGAGGAGGTATTTTGAAAATATTTGAATATCTTGTTCCTCATCAAACATTCATTTATATCAGTTGGACTCATGGATTCCCATTTTATTCAATGAGTTATATATAAACCATTACTATAATTATTTATTTTGGTGCTCAAATTTCTCAACTGAGAAACCTGGGAGCCCCATCAGTCTGGCTTCTGTGTCTGTTTGGCATACCCATTTTTTTGGTGAGTACTTCCTTGCTTTCTAGCTCAATGTTTCAAACACATCTGGTATTTTCCTTGCCCCAACTCTTTTTCTTTTTAATTTTAAATTTTGAAATATTTTTTTAATTGTCAATGGATCTTTATTTTATTTAATTAATTAATTTATTTATATGTGGTGCTGAGGATCGAAACCAGGGCCTCACACATGCCAGGCAAATGCTCTACTACTGAACCACAACTCCAGCCCCTTACCCCAACTCTTGCATAAGCTATTTCTTCAAGGATCCCTGGTTCCTTTTAGTATAAAATAGGATTTGGAAATCAAACAGGTTTTACTGCCATTGGAGTATTACTGTTCCTAGCCCTTTGATGCTCTCAAAGGATAGAATTAGAGAAATGTGTATGTAAATGTGTGTGCCTGCCCATGTATATGTGTAAGGCAATATGTGGATCTTATTTGTTTCTGGTTCAAATGAACCAATTATGAAAACACACTTTGAGATAATTGGGGGGAAAATTGATATGAACTGAGGATTGGATGATATCAAGGATTTGTTTATTTTGTTATGTGTAATAAAGACCTTACAGTTATATTTTAAAAACTTCCTGATAGAGGCAATTGACATATTTATAAATGAATTCTATCTTCGTGGGGGGTTAGATTAGATATAATGTAGTATAAAGGACTAATTTAGTATTCCATATATGTGTTATATCCATGCATATATTCTGTCTAATTTGAGATGAGACTCAAGGTTGGTATGTAAGTATCTGGAATGCCAGTTGCCTGCATGCAGTGTTTAGAGCTCATTTAATCCAAAAAATCCTTGTTAAGGTTAGCTTCTATCACAAGCCCCATTTTATAAGACACAGAAAGATTTTGATCACATCTGGAGCATATTTGTCTCCTGGCCTTTGGTTTGGTGCCTGGTATAATCTGACCCCAAAGGTAGGTTGAGTAATTGGGACATTATAATGTAATCTTGGCATTGGCTCAGTATATGTGACATCAAAGGGTTATTTAGAACCAAATGCAAAACCTGTCCTTCATGGTCCTATCTATGAATGGCTGCTGGTGTGACTAGAGGAGTTGACATTAGACATAAGGCAGCCTGTCCCTGACTGGGTAGGGGAGTGGGCCTGCAGTCTCTACAGCTGTTCCCTCCTGGAGCAGCCATAGTTCAGTGGTGCTTGTTAATATCCTGAGCAGCTGCACGGCAAGCTATTTAGTGCAAAATAATCCATCAATTAATCCCTTTGTTATTGGTCTTTCAGATGCTTTTCTTTGATTGATGCTATAAAGGGATTGGAAAATGGCATGGCACTTGTTATAAGCATCTCTTAACATTATGGTAGTCCTGCCTGTCCCTCCAGTGAGCCACAGGAAGCTCCAGAATCCAGAGAAGAGTGACAACATTGGGAGTTGGTGAGACAAATAGTCTGCTGGTTACACACAGCTCCTTTGACATCGGCAGTGACTTTGCTTCCCACTTCAGGAAACGTACCAGAATGCCAGTGAACAAGAAGGCTAACCTCATGTCCTCTAACTATAAAGAAAAGTAAAATGATTTGAAAACTTCAAAACTTGGAACATTGCTAACAAACCAGTGTCAGGATATCATGGTTCAGAGCTGTTGCTCTAGTGGAATACTTTTAATAAAGAAAAGAAGTGAAAAAACAGTATCTGTATACTTCCACAGAACTGTCCAGAGGCTGACTCCTGCCTGACTCTTGCCAAAGCTGAAAAATCCCCTGGAAATCTTCAGCTTTGCACTTAATTACCACCTCCTTTGGCTGTTTCTCTTTTGCTGCTTTTCTCTCTTTCCCCTGTGATTCCTTTCTTGTTGCCAAATACACTTTCCCTTCCAGACACCATCTGCTTTCAGGACACATTTGCATTTTCTTTTTCCTTCCCCAAATGGCCCTTCTTTGGGGGCTATGTTTCCCCTCACCAGGCTGCTGCTAAGTTACTCCTTGGATTGGTAGGAAGGCGGCCATGGCTTGCAGAATCAACATAACGCCGGAACTTGACAGAGGCATTTTTCTGAACTGAATGTATCCTTGTGTTCTGGTGCACCTGCTTCCTTAAGAACCTCGGAGCCCAGGGTTTGGTGTGTAGCTTGCCTTTAAAATATCTTCTATTTGTTATTAAACTCCAGAGAATTCCAAAGTGTATATAAGAGAAAGTGAGTATCATTCTCTCCAACACAAATTGCATTCCCCAGAGGTAAGTGAACTCTGCAGCCACACACAGTGACCCTGGTGACTACACTCAACAGTGTGGAATATATTATTCTAGTCTTTTTGCTATGCCTGTATCAAAATATGTTTTATGAATATATAGAACATTTTAGATAAATTGGATACACACACACACACACACACACACACACACACACACACATGCACGCACGCACTGTCTGCACCTTGTTTATTATTTTAAATGAATATCCTGGCCAACAAGACGTCAGTAGGCATACATTTTTTTTTTTTTTTTTTTTTTTTTTTTTCCGTACTGGCGATTGAATTCAGGGGCACTCGACCACTGGACCACATCCCCAGCCCTTTTTTTGTATTTTATTAGAGACAGGGTCTCACTGAGTTGCTAAGTGCCTCGCTGTGGCTGAGGCTGGCTTTGAACTCACGATCCTCCTGCCTCAGCCTCCCAAGTGCTGGGATTACAGGCGTGCGCCACTGCGCCTGGCAGTAGGCATACATTTTATCATTACATTTAGTGACTGGTATTCCACAAGTATGAGTGTACTACATGGTTTATTTACCTAATCTGTTACTTGCATACATTATTTCCTATTTTTCTTTACCATTACCAATACTTAACATATTTATCTTTTTACTTGTTCTTTTTACTTGTGGGAAGGTTGAAACTGATGCTTCAAAGGTTATGGTGAGTATGTTTTAAACATTGATAGATACGGGGCTAAACTTAATACCTAATAACTAATAGAAACACAGTGTTTTCTTCCTGTGATTATCATAGAGTATAATGAGATAGAAATAATAATGATGTGGAAGGTATTTTACAAAGTATTTTTTATTCAATCCACTTAACGCTCATACGGCAGTGTTATGATCTGAATGTTTGTGTCCCCCATTCATATATGGAGATCCTCAGCCTCAGTGTGATGGTATTAACAAGTGAAACTTGGGGGTATGTGTGATTAGTTTATGAGGGTGAAGCTGTCATAAACTCAACTATGCCTTTATAAAAGGGACTCCAGAGAGCTTCCTTGCTCCAGTTCTGTGAGGATACAATGAGAAGATGGACGTCTGAACCAGGATGTGTGGGTCCCCACCAGACACTGAATCTGCTGAAGCTTGGTCTTCAACTTCCCAGTCTCCATGCCGTGGGAAGTAAATGTATGTACCCAGTCCATTTCATTTTTATTTTTATTTTAACAGCCCAAATGAGCTAAGATAGAGAGGCAATGTTATCTCTAATACTAGCGGAGATGAGCCTCTTTGAGATTAAATGATCTGTCTAGAGTAACAGCTTGGAAATGGCACAGCTCAGCCCCGTCCCTCTTCTGTCTCTGAGTCTGATTTTTTTTTTTTTTTTGTCCTATATCTACCACCTCCTCTTGAAGGTGTGCCAGGCCTGCTTCTGTGACAGAGTGGTTGAACGTAGGTGGGGAGGGAACGTTGGCCAGCCAGCTAGCATAGCACTCCCATAGCCATACAGATGACTCTTTCTCTGCTGTCATTCCCCTCATCATCTCATCTGGTCATGGCTTTATACACCATCTGTGTGCCAGTGATCCCAAACACCTCCCATTAAGAAGATTTTCCTTAATACACTGTAAATTCAACTGTTGATCTTTTCCTCTAAGCCTGCTCTACCTACCACTTTCATCATCTTTGTTGGTTACTATATCCTCTTAGTTCTTCAGGTCCAATTCTTTTTTTTTTTAAAATATTTTTTTAGTTGTGGATGGACACAATATCTTTGTTTTTATTTATTTATTTTTATGTGGTGCTGAGGATTGAATCTAGAGCCTTACACATGTGAGGCTCTACCACTCTACCACTGAGCTACAACCCCAGCCCACGTCCATTTCTTGATTCCTTTCTCTTTCATAACCCTCATTCACAGGGACAATGCCCGTACTGCCAATTTCTTTCCAGTGAAGAATTAAAATCTAAGCACATCATGCTCTGAAACACACCTAGAATATACTGCCTTATTCTAAACCTATTAGCCTGAAAATATAATTCTGAACTGACCCTTGGAGTGTGTACTCTAATTTAGGAATCCATGGAAGGACTGAATGTTTAGAGATGACATCACATTTTTTCTTTCTTTCCCTGTGCTGGGGATTGAACTCAGGGCCTTGTTCATGCTATGCAAGTGCTCTACCACTGAGCTATACCCCCAGCCCATGATCACATTCTTAATACATTTACTTCTACTCAGATATGAAAATTTATTTTTTCTAAGATATAAAAAACGTTTGAGTTAAATTTATTGAAAACATAATTCAATTCTAGCTGAGGTCATTGGGTTCAGATTCTTGATCCAAATCTTCTTTAGATAGTTCTCCCATGTGACAAGCAAACAGAGGTGGGTTAGGCATCTCAGAGGGAGCCTCTTGCTCTGGTGCTTATTCTCTCCCTCTTTTAAAGGCCCAGGGTCAGATTGTGTGTTTTCCACTGCACAGGCAGCTGAGCTTGAGGGTTTGGGCAGGAACTGGCCATGCTGTGGTTTTTCCTCAGTGCACAAAGGAAAGCACCTTTCAAGGAAACCATGGTGAAAAGCTGAAATTCTTGATGAAGAGGGGGATTTAACCTGTCAGGAAGCACATAACATTTTAGCATTTGCTTTGGTATGTGTGTGTCTGTGTGTATGTTTGTGTAGGGGAAGCTGAATCGTGTATGTGCTATTTTAATTATACTTTGTGTGTCACCTGGGACCTTGCTGGTCCTAGGTAATTTGGGTAAATGTAACTGAAACTCTACATTGCACAGCCTAGCTGGGGTTTGCCTGGGAAGAGGGGTTTCCTGAGATGCAAGACTTTCAATACTAACACTGGAAAGGTCCTGGACAAGCCATGACAAGTTGATCACCTTGAATTTAGCTGAGTCCAGAGCTTTCACCACAATTTTTGCTAAATCCAAGAAGCTTAGTATTTTTTGTCCCATCCTTTGTACCTCCTGTAGTTGGGCATTCTCAATTCTACCCGAGGAAGATCTGCATTCTAAGCTTAGATCCTTCACAGTATTTTTTTTTTTTTTTTTGCCTAAGGTGTATTTGCACTATGCATTTAGTAAAATAAGCAGCTTTCTCAAAGTCTTAAGGGGTCACATATTGCAGTGAACAGCCCTTAACCAGCTATTCAGCTTTTAGCACATCCTCACCTGCATTTCTTTCCCCGTCCTTCAATCTCTGTTGCAATAGGTACATTTGTTTTCAAGTCTTATCCAGAGTATTTGTACTCATCCATGTTCCTGAGGGAAGGGGTCCCGTGTGAATATGCCAAGAAATTTTCTCAATAGAGTTGGGTCTCATCTAAGAATTTCTTTTTTTTCTTTGTTTTTATTTATTGGTATTAATTTTGGCTTATTTATTCCTACATTAGAAGATATCTTTGTTTTTTTTTTGTTTTGTTTTTTGATGGTACTTCTTCTTTTTTAAATTTTTATTTTTTTATTATTCTAATTTGTCATACATGTTTGCAGAGTACAATTCATTTCATATTAAATAAAAAGAGCACAATTTTTCAAGTTGCTGGTTTTATATAAAGTATTTTTACAACAATTGTGTTTTCATACATGTACTTAGGGTAATGATGGCTAACTCATTCTACCATTATTCCTATCCCCTTTCCCCTCTCCTCCCTCCCCCCTCTTTGTTATATTTAAAGTTCTTTCATTTCTCTCATCCCCACTCCCTTACCTTTATAAGTTAGTATCTTCATAACAAAGAGATCATTCCACTTTTGATTTTTTGGGATTGGATAACTTCACTTAGCATTATTTTCTCCAACTCCATCCATTTACCTGCAAATGCCATGATTTTATTCTCTTTTAGTGCTGAGTAGTGTTCCATTGTGTACATATACCAAAGTTTCCCTATCCATTCATCTGCTGGTGGGCATTGGGGTTGGTTCCACAATCTAGCTATTGTGAATTGTGCTGCTATAAACATTGATGTGGCTGTGTCCCTGTAGTAAGCTGTTTTTAAGTTTTTTTGGGAATAGACAAAGGAGTGGGATAGCTAGATCAAATGGTGGTTCCATTCCAAGTTTTCCTAGGAATCTCCATACTACTTTCCAGATTGGCTTCACCAATTTGCAGTTCTACAAGCAATGTAAGAGTGTGCCTTTTTCCCCACATCCTCTCCAGCATTTATTGTTGTCTGTTTTTTTGATAGCTGCCATTCTGACTGGAGTAAGATGAAATCTTAGAATTGTTTTGATTTGCATTTCTCTAATTGCTAGAGATGTTGAACATTTTTTCATATATTTGTTGATCGATTGTATATCATCTTCTGAGAAGTGTCTGTTTAGTTCCTTAGTCCATTTATTGATTGGGTTATTTATTTTTTTGATGTTAAGGCTTTTTAGAGCTTTATAATCCTTGAGGTTAGTGTTCTATCTGATGTGCTTGTGGTAAAGATTTGCTCCCATTCTGTAGGTTCTCTCTTCAATGAATTCAGCAAAGTAGCTGGATATAAAATCAATACCCATAAATCAAAGGCATTTCTGTACATCAGCGACAAATCCCCAGAAAGAGAAACTAGGAAATCCACCCCATTTACTATAGCCTCAAAAAAAAAAAAAACTTGGAAATCAACTTAACAAAAGAAGTGAAAGACCTCTACAATGAAAACTACAGCACGCTAAAGAAAGAAATTAATGAAGATCTTAGAAGATGGAAAGATCTACCTTGTTCATAAATAGGTAGAATTAATATTGTCAAAATGATCATTCTCCCAAAGGCACTATACAGATTCAATGCAATACCAATCAAAATCCCAATATCATTCCTCATAGAAATAGAAAAAAAATCATGAAATTCATCTGGAAAAATAAGAGACCCAGAATAGCCAAAGCAATTCTTAGCAAGAAGAGTAAAGCTGGTGGCATTACTATTCCAGACCTTAAATTGTATTACAAAGCAATTGTAACAAAAACAGCATGGTATTGGCATCAAAATAGACCAGTTGACCAATGGTACAGAATAGAAGACACAGAGACTAACCCACACACCTACAGTTATCTTATATTAGACAAAGGTGCCAAAAACGTTCACTGGAGAAAAGACAGCCTCTTCAACAAATGGTATTGGGAAAACTGGAAGTCCTCATGTAATAAAATGAAATTAAATCTCTTTCTCTCACCATGTACAAAACTTAACTCAAAGTGGATCAAGGACCTAGGAATTAAACCGGAGACATTGCACCTAATAGAAGAAAAAGTAGGCCCAAATCTCTATCACGTTGGATTAGGTCCCAGCTTCCTCAATAAGACCCCTATAGCGTAAGAATTAAAACCAAGAATCAATAAATGGGGTGGATTCAAACTAAAAAGCTTCTTCTCAGCAAAAGAAACAATCATCTAAGAATTTCTAACCCAGCTATTTAGAGAATAAAATTATGTCTGTTACATTACATAATGAAAACTATTTCTTTTATAAGCATGGGTACAAATGTTTGACCTGGTTTGGTAATTATTAAACTGCTTCCTTTTCTCCCTTTCCCAAGAACCTGCAAGATGCAACTCCAGCCCCAACTACACAATGCCATTTTTTTTTCTTTTCTCCTGGAGCTCACCAGTAGGAGCCAAACTGGGGTGGAGGGTAGAGCTTAACTATCTTCTTATTTTGGGGACATCATGGAATTTTCCTCAGAGCTCTGTGGCTTGATGCATTAACAAACCCCTCAGGATACTGGCTTTGCAAGGGGAATGGTGTGTGCATCTTAAAAAAAAAACAAGTGATGCATCTTTCCTAACGGAAGGCATTAAAGATTCAAGTTGGAGTTGGACCAGAGGCCATAATAATGAGAAAATTGTCAAAGCCATTCATCAGGAACAAACCACAGGGAGATGGGGTCAAATGGATGAGACCTGGGGTGATTTAGTACCAGAGTCTAGACTCTCTTGGAAGTGACACATCTGAGCAGGGGTGGAAACCTGTTTGCAGTGAAGGTCAGAAGTCTTCTTTTAATCAGCATGTCTGGACTGTGAGAGACAGAAGCCATGCTATCTATAGGGAAGGTGGCCAAGGGAAGAAGTGGGCTTGGGGAAAAATACATGTGGCCAAGAGAGTCTAAAATTTTAGAACTGGGGGTGTAGCTCAGTGGTAGAATGCTTTGTAGCATGCTCAAAGTCCTGGGTTTGGAACTAAGCACCATAATAACAACAAAAAAATCTTGAAAACTCCAAGAATTCTCTGCCTATGTCCCTACTTGCAAATTATATTTTAGTGACCAGAGAATCATAATGATGATGGCTAACACTTTTTTAAATTAATTTTTTAAATTCAAATTTGTTATGTGTGACAGCAGAATGCATTACAATTCATAGTACACATATAGAGCACAATTTTTCATGTCTCTGTTCGTACACAAAGTAGAGTCACCATTCGTGTCTTCATACATGTACTTAGGGTAATGATGTCCAACTCATTCCACCATCTTTCCTACCCCCAAGTCCCCTCCCTTCCTCTCCCTCCCCTTTGCTCTATTTAGAGTTCGTCTAGTCCTCCCATGCTCCCTGCCCCCAACCCCATTATGAATCAGCATCTTCATATCAGAGAAAACATTCTACATACATTTGGTTTTTTGGGATTGGCTAAATTCACTTAGCATTATATTCTCCAACTCTGTCCATTTACCTGCAAATGCCATGATTTTATTCTCTTTTAATGCTGAATAGTATTCCATTGTACATATATACTACATTTTCTTTATCCAGTCATCTACTGAAGGGCATGTAGGTTGGTTCCACAGTTTAGCTATTGTGAATTGTGCTGCTGTAAACATTGATGTGCTTATTACATGCCAGAAATTGTGTTTAGTCCATGTATGGAAAGGTGCTCAACTTTGTTAGACGCCAGGGAAAGGCAAATGGAAAGTGCACTATGATAGCACTTCATAGCCACTAGAATGGCTAAAAGGAGAACATCAGAAAATACTAAGTACTAGTGAGGATGTGGAGCAACTGAATTCTTGTACACTGCTAGTAGGGGTTTCAGTTGGAGCAACCACTTTAGGAAACTGGTTGGCAGTTATCTATTTCACTTGACCCAGAAAGTGTATATATATGTTCACCAAAAGATATAAGAATTTTTCATAAAAGCACTCTTTCTAATAACTCCAAACTGGAAACAACCCAACTTTCTATCAAAAAATAGAAACATACTGCTTTCCATATTGGCAGTACCATTTTGCAGTCCCACCAGCAATGTATGAGTGTGCCTTTTTTCCCACATCCATAACTGAAATTATGTTTGTTAGTCTCTGTGTCCTCTATTCTGTACCACTGGTCTACCAGTCTATTTTTGTGCAAATACCATGCTGTTTTTGTTACTATTGCTCTGTAGTATAATTTAAGGTCTGGTGTAGTGATGCCACCTGCTTTACACTTCTTGTTAAGGATTGCTTTAGCTATTCTGGGTCTCTTATTTTTCCTTGGAAAACTGGGAATGGAACCACCTTATGACCCAGCTATCCCACTCCTTGGTCTATACCCAAACGACTTAAAAACAGCATACTACAGGGACACAGCCACATCAATGTTTATAGGAGCACAATTCACAATAGCTAAACTGTGGAACCAACCAAGATGCCCTTCAGTAGATGAATGGATAAAGAAAATGTGTTATATATACACAATGGAGTGTTACTCAGCAATAAAAGAGAATAAAATAATGGCATTTGCAGGTAAATGGATGAAGTTAGAGAATATAATGCTAAGTGAAGTTAGCCAATCCCAAAAAGCCAAATGCTGAATGTTTTCTCTGTTATAAAGAGGCTGATTCACAGTGGGGTTGGGACGGGGAGCATGGGAGGATTAGAGGAACACTAGAATGGCCAGTGGGGAGGGAGGGGAAGGGAGGGGGCAAAAGAGTAAATAAAAATAAATAAATAAAGATGGTAGAATGAGATATATGTTATTACCCTAAGTACATGTATGAAGTCACGAATGCTGTGAATATACTTTGTATACAACCAGAGATATGTAAAAGTGTGCTCTATAAGTATAATGTGAAATGTAATGCATTCTGCTGTCATTTCTAACAACTTAGAATTAAAAAATAAATAAAGTTAAAAAATAAAATTAAAAAAATAGAAACATACACACAAACATACAGTAGAGTGGATAAGAAAATCATAGTGTATTTGTAACATTGACTATTATTCAGCATCAAGAATGAATGGACTCCAACTATGTGTAACCCTATTGATAAATCTCATTCACTCCTCACAGTGACCCTCTGAGATAGTTTCTGTTATTACTTCCATTTTACAAACAAGGAAACAGAGCCTAAAGAGGATAAGTTACTTGCCCCAAACCATAAAACAAGGAAGCTCTGAAGCTGGGATTCAAACCTTGATAGTTGAGTTCCAACACTTCACCACTATGGGTCCCTGTCCCTAGCCTCTTGCCATAGGAGCAACAGACCTTTGGAGGTGATGTTGTTTTGCTGTGATTAAAACAGTTGTATGTAAAAAGATGCTATATATGTCCATTATGAATTGTAATACACGTTACTATTAATAATAAAAAAAGAAAAAAAAAACAAAAAAACTCCCAGAGACACAGGGTGGAGCTGGTGAAGGAAGCCCTGCAAACAGGCCTACCAGCTAACTTTGATTCCCATGTGCCAGGCTGTGTATGTTAATATTACATAAGGTATAATGTTTAGTCATCACAGTAGCCCTTTGCAATAGCTACTGTCATTATGCCCGTTTTTACAAATGGGGAAACAGAGAGGTGAAGTCCTTTACCTTTCGTATGATGTGGAGCTAGAATTCAGTCAGTTCTGGGTGCTCCAGAGTCTGTGCCCTTCACCTGCCTCTTCTCAGTGCCAAACAAAGCAGCAGAGACACAGAAGGTCTGCTTCTGGTGGCAGAGCCCACGTTCCTTTAGCTATGTGCCTTGTCAAGAGCAATGAGACTTCAAGACCAAACCCCCTGTGTACCATGTGGCCAACTGACTTCTGAGGAAACTACCTGCCATAAGTTGTCTTCACCCTTTTCAAAGGAAGAAGAAGCCTGTGTGTCCATGGCCTTGACACATCTTCCTAGAAACAAAAAAAGATAATTAATCAGTAGCATCTGCAGCTTCTGAATTTCAATATTAGAAACTATGTCACATTGCTCCCAGAGAGGCTGGGAGCATAGCCTCCTTATAACAATTGGAGCTGAGTGGACTTGTACTGGGGGAAGAAAGAAAGTGTGTGTGTGTGTATGTGTATGACTTAGTAGATGGTGGATGTGCATGTGGAATTCCCCAGTGAGCTCTGAAATGGGCGTGAACCAGGACCTTAAGGCGTTCTCAGGACAGGAGGCCTGGGCACTGCCATCCTCTGGCCGCTGTTGCTTCCTGCATTGCTAAGGGCAGAGGACCATGGGAAATCTAGTGTTTTTGGTGTGAATGTTTTGGTAGAGGAATGAGAAGGTGGGAGACTTGGGATGTTGCTTAATATTCCCTCATGATTATAGAGTTTCACCATCTGCAGCCTGAATCATTACAACAGCCTCTACTAGCCCCAGCCCTTCTCCTCTTCAGTGGACTTTTCTTACAGCTCCCAGGGACTAAGTCCTTGCCTGATGCTCTGGCTGCCAATGCCCCAAGCACACCATGCTGCTGAATGTCACCATGTTTTTGCAATTGTTAAATTGTCTGCCTGGAGAATCTCTTTCCCACTTAACCATGGCAAGAGGTTACTTATCTTCGATGGCCCAGTTCAAAAAGCTCTCGGCTTGGTGCTACCCTCTCTGACCACTTCCCTAGTTCACTGTCCCCTTTCCAGTGCTCCCCAAACACTTTTATTCTCTTTAACACTTAATATCCCTGTTGTCACAATGTAATTATTTGCCATCCTGTTTTCAGAGTAGACTGCAAGCTCCTTTATGGGCAGGAGCTGTGACATACTCTTCTTCGTGTCCCTTGTGTCTAGCCATGCCCAGTCTATCCAGGTGTTGAGTAATGTTTTGGGGATGAAATGCAAAAGCACAGAGGTCTGAGCTCACAGTGTTTTTGCAACCTTGATGCAGTCATTGAAAAGATCATGCTCTCCTTGGGCCAGCTTTCCCCTCCACTGTCCCTTTACTCTCTCACCCAAATGTGCCCCTTCTCTCTATCAACATCAGTACCAGAAACTTTAGCTTTTGAGGGTAGGCAATAAGATGCTTTTCTGCATCTCAGCTTTCTCCACCAGGACGGTGGTGGAGAGAAGATGGCATTATCAGTGATGTGGTCTAAGTTACAAGTAACATTAAATGCATTAAGTAATTCTGGGAAGGGAACAACAGCTTATTTGTTCTCTGTGCCCCCAGTCCTTGATCAGTCAGTACATACCAAAAACTTTAGTAAGCAAACTTCTAAAAAACAGACTTTATTTTTACCAAAAACTTTAGTAAGTAAACTTTTAAAAAACAGACTTTATTTTTCTGGATAGTTTTGGGTTTGCAGAGAAATTGACCAGGTAGTACAGAGTTCCCTCTTCCTCTCTTTCTACCTCTTCCATTTCTCCTATTATTACCATCTTACTTTACTGTGGTACATTTGTGATAATTAATGAAACAATATTGATACATTAGTATGCATGTATTCAGTTCATTATCTATTTCAATTTCCTTGCTTTTACCTAATGTCCATCCTTTTCTATCCTAGGATCTCACATGACAGTTGGTGGTTATGTCTCCTTAGGCTTCTCTTTGATGTGACAGTTTCTCAGACTTTCCTTTTTGACCTTGTCAGTTTTGAGATATAGGTACAAGTCAGGTATATTACAAGATGCCCCTCTCTTGGAATTTTCTGTCTTCCTCATGATTAGAGTGGGGTTATGGGTTTGTAGGAGGAAGCTCACAGAGGGTAAGTGCCATTTTTATCACTTCCTAGCCGGAGAGAATAAGCAACATTTTTTTAAAAATTTTATTTTAATGTAAGAGTGTGACCACTGTTCCATCTTCCTCAAATCTGTGTTTTTATTCTGTATTTCATCTCTGGATTAATGGCTTAAATTGCATATACTTTCTTCCCCACAATCCATCCAACTAGTCATCAGTATCTAAGATGCCATTTATCCAGTTGCTTTGGTATTTTCCCCCTCTCTCATCCACACTGCCCCTAGTTAACCCAAGATTTTTTTTTCATAAACAATTATCTTAGTCTCCTACCTGGTATTCCTGATTCCATTTCCCTATCTCTCCTCCTTATTTTTCTCAGTACTATCAGCTAACTATTGGGTTAACGTCAATTCCATCTTCAAGAATGGCTCCTTATCACCTACAGAATAAAGTTAAAATTTCTGAGTGTGGAATTCAAGGCTCCTCTGGTGATAGCTCCAAATGCCCTCATTTACTGTGGTCAATGTTAGTTCCCTTAATCTACATTTAATGGTATATGGGAAGTTGTTTGTTTCAAGAAGAAATTGGAATTTTCTTACAGAAAACTTTTTTTCTCCAGAAGTGTCAATGAAACTGTTCATGTGTGTGGGATGTGCAGACCTCATTGGGGATGTATCTCTCTCTTCAGGTAGTGGATTTTGGTGGGAAAAAAGCTACCCATGGCCCAGAGTCTAATGACCAGACACTGTCTATGTGCTGCTTAGTTTGTGTCAAGTTAGAAAAGAGGAAGGAAGAAGGCAAGGAGACAATGTACTTGCTTAGAAGTATATGTGGGTGTTCAACAAAATCTCTATTCACTTTTTTGTTTTTAGTTGCTTAACACAAGAACATCTTTTATCTCATTGTTTCTGTGGGTCAGGAAACCTGGTGCAGCTTACCTGGTTCCTCCTCATCAAGATGTCGGCTTCTCCATTCATTTATTTTTTTCATTTTGATCACAAGTACTTTCAAAAATTTGCCAGCTAAACTTCACCTTGTTTAAACTTTCATAATACCGAGAGCCCCTGTCATACTCCAGGGATGGCATTTAAATGTAAAATTGAATTCTTTCTTGCATGAAGTAGCCAGTTGCCTATTTCATTAGATGTGAAAAGCGTCCCTTGTGCTTGATTGTGTAATATGGATGTCCTAAATTTTAATGAACAAAATAAATTGGCTTTCAAATTCCATCTGCCACTTGTTCACATAAGTCCATAATCTTCATTATTAAAATTTAAAAGTGCATGAGAAATTTGTGAAATTCCCATAGGCAGTCTGCTGAAGAATGCAGGAGCAGTCTAGATCAGGGGCCCCTTGTATTATCTGCTGCCCAGTGCCGGACAGAGAAGGGCTAACAGAGGTGGGGAAACAGGAACCATGGGTTCAAGAGTGCTCATGGGCAAGAGTTTGGATAAGTCCCTGGATTAATGTGGAATATCAGTGCTATCTTTGCAAATTTATGAATATTAGCTCAGTGAAGCTGTGCTACCATGGGAAAAAGCAAAGACTGCAGAGATAGTCACCACTGCTTTTAAAACTGTCTCATTTCCTGAGCTCCTAAATAACAAAACTCTTTTCTGAGCACAGAACAAGAACTGTTATCCTGGGATGGGAAACACTCATAGATCATCGGATAAAAGCAGCAACGGTAATCAAACCACTGGTGTTTTCACCTCTCTGGGAATTTCATTTTTCCATGGTATAGAATGTTTCAATCTTACATGACTCTTGATAACTCTGGTGGCTTGAGTTTCCAGCAGCAGAAGTAAAGATGGTTTATTAAAGGTTTTAGTAGCAAGGTCAGGCATGGAAAGACTAAGGCAATTGGTCCAAAATAGGAAGAACACAGACAAAACATGTGTTGCAATTCCACTTTATCCACATGGGTTTAGGTTTAGGTATGCGTCTTCATCTTGGCTATCAGAAAACATATATGCATGTGTGCATATGCACACACACACACGCACACACACACACATACACACCCCTGCAGTGTCCACCCATGCATATGCCAGGTACTTTGTTCTTCCTCTCAGGCTGCCAGTTTTGCCCTCATTAACGGAACATCTAAGAATATTTTGAAGTGCTTCTTTTTGGTGTATTATCCATGTCATGACTACCTATATTAGTGCAGGTAGACAATGATTGACTTAAAAAGTCTGAAGTGTTGCTACTAAGTTTAATTTTTCCTTTCCTCCCTATTCCTATAAAGAGGAGTTATTTTTCTTAAATCCGAACATAGGTTTAGATTTACTTTGTTGTTTGTGCCCTACCCAAAGTCAGTCCTTCTGTTTTCAAAGTCATAACCATCTCCAGAGGGTCAGCAGCTAGGACCAAATCATATCAGGGTCATCACTGGCTGCCATTAACCCCTCTGATATGTCCATCTGCTTTTCTAATGAGGTCAGGGGCTGAGGACTCTCCAAAGCCTCAGGGTTGGTCTGATGGCAAGATGAGGGAAATAGGGTGCTTTAAAACTTGACTTTCTGGTTTCTTTTTGATACTTAGCCCAGTTAGCTATGGAAGACTCTTGGCTCAGCTCATCTTCTGGCCCCCTTTCTCTTAAAGACTTGGCTCCTGCACCGTTGCTATCACACCTAGATAATGAATCTGTGGATACCCATCCCCAGTCAGTGTCAGCATGGGGCAAGAGTGCTGGGTGGGAACTCTATAGTTTATAAAGTACTTTCATCCCATGACCTCCCTTCAACTCAAAGGACTTTTGGAATAGGAAAGGTAGGCATTATTAGACCCATTTTATAGACCTCAGAACTCATGATCCAAGAGGACAGATGCCTTCTCCAGAATGATTTGGTTAGTAAAGGAGAGAATAGGCTTCAAGGTCTAGGGCTGATTCCATTACATCATGGCCCTTGGGGCAGGGCCTATGTCTTTTTAATCTTTGTGTTTCCAGTACCTTATGTAGTGCTGGGGACAGATAGATGCAATATTGGGTGAATGTGAGTGAATGAACAAAACCTCTGATAACTCAGGGCTTTCCCAATGAATGCCCTTAACAAAGACAGATTTTTTTTTTTTTTTGTAGTTAGAGATGGACAGATGCCTTTATTTTATTTGTTTTTATGTGGTGTTAGGGATTGAACCCAGTGCCTCACACATGCTAGGCAAGCATTCTGCCACTGAGCCACAACCCCCACCCAAGACTTTCAGTTATCAGAACCTACCTTTGTAAACCATAAAACACCACAGAAAGGCAGTTATGACCACTCCTCCTTTTTCTCCAGACTGAAGGGAGAACAGGGCCCTCAGACCATCTTTGCTTGTGCAGGTGTGCACCCTCCACAGACAGAACATGCCCCTTGCCATTGTCTTTGTCCTGTCAGGGCAGTTTTGGCTCCTTTAACTCAGTTGTGGAGAGCAGCTAAGGCATGAGTCTTTCTGTAGAGTGCTTTATTCATCGTTTCATCTCAATTCTTGATCACTCTCTCCCTAGGGACTATTTTTGATTCTGTCAATGAGGGAAGGCCATAATTCTTGGGACTCCCATTAGAGTCCACTGCGAAGACAGATCTGGTGCTGAACCTCATGTGCAACAGGGCTGTGTTCAATAAGTTATAAGCAGCTCCATTAATCAGGCTGTTACAGTTCTCTTGTGGCCTCAAGGTCTTCCTGGATATGAAGTGTTATTTAAAGATAAGGGAACAAGGAGGAGGCTGGTCTTCTGACCCACAGACATCAAATTCCATTCTGAACTCTCTTATTAAGTAATGCTGGAATTTGGCCAAGTCCTTGATCCTCAGTTTCTCCACCTTTAAACTGGAACTATCCTCACTGGCTTTGCATTACTTCTCAAGTGAATTGTAAGGATAACCTACTTTGTGACAGCTATAAATGAGATGAACTTCTCAGGAACCATGGTTACAACCCTGTTACCTAGACATTTAGTTTGGCTGGAAAATATACAACTGAGAAGTTTCTTCTCTGTCCCTGGCATTTGACACAGCTGATAACCATCTTGAATGCCTGGGTGGCTGAGAGGTGTGTGCTTAAATGAATACACAAGTGATTTTTTATATATTTCCCTCCATTGCCATGACAGGAATTGAAATTGTCAGAGAAAAAAAAAAATGTGTGGACTCACTCAAATCAATCATTTCCTTAATTTTTAGGTCATCTGGTCTAGGTATTTCACAAATCATTCTTCATTTTTTTTTCCAGAAAGAGAAAAAAAGAAATAGATCCATTGCACCTCTGAACTTAAAAGTTGTAGCCCATTTCCATTTTCTCCTTGATGTTCTTAACTTTGTCACCGACTGGTCTTTTATTCCCAAATATCTAAACTTAATTTTTTTTTTTTTTTGGTACTGGGGATTGAACTAGGGGCACTTGACCACTGGGCCACATCCCCAGCTCTTTTTTTGTATTTTATTAGTGACAGGGTCTCACTGAGTTGCTAAGTGCCTTGCCATTGCTGAGGCTAGCTTTGAACTCGTGATCATCCTGCCTCAGCCTCCCAAGTGCTGGGATTACAGGTGTGCGCCACTGCACCCAGCTCTAAACTTAATTTTTATCTCAGAAATCATCATCTTCATCATGAGTAAACCAAGATGAGCTGTTTACAGGTAAGTTGTGCCCCAAGCTGGAAGCCTCACCTCTCCTTTTCCTCTCCTTTCTCAAGCTCTAGCGTGCTCACAGGGTCTGCCAAGGAGTAAGTGCTCACTGAATACCTGTTGAATATGCCAAATAAATAAATGAAGGGGATTGAGGGCTTTCAGTGGACAGGCAGTGGCTGGCATAATCTTTTCTAGAGGAAGATTCGAATATAACATTTGATGAATCAATCAGAGGAATGGAATGTTACTTGCCCTTTAACAACCACTTTGAGGTTGACTTCCCTAGAAGTCTACCTGACAACTCCAGCCAACCACAGTCTTTCTCTTCCTAATTTCTCTGTGTTTATCATATGTTTTTTGTGGTTATTGCAGCATTATTTGTTCTATGATATATCACATATCAATATTTACATGTGTTTGAATAATTGTAAGCTCTATCCAGTGGCTAATTCAGATTTCATGGGGTTTGAAGCTTACAAAATTTGGGAGAAGAAACCATAGTGTATCTATCTATAATTGTTATTCTGCACCATCAAGTATGTTCTTTACAGGAGATAACTTTGCTTCGTCTGGGCATTGACAAAAACCAAATCCTCTTGCTACAGTTGTACATACTTGATAGTTGATTGGGAGGATTTTTTATAGACTAGCCTCTGGCTCCTCCCACTCTTAGCCTTAGGTCTTTTCTACAGCATGTTTCCAGTCCCAGTGCCCTGTGACAACTTTGTGAATCAATTCCTGACCTTGGGTGTTTATGTGTATTGCTCTTTAAATTACACCCACAGCCGTCAGACACAGCAAGCACCTGGTGTCTCCTCTTGACAAATGATTCTCCTTCTTGACAGTTAATCACTGGCAGTGTAGTTCTGTTGGAAGTCCCTAGATTTGCATTTTTAGGAAGTCTAAAACAGACTAAAATCTGCCTTTCAATTCTCTTCCAACCAGGCATATGTAAAGACATATTGATTGATCCTTAGGGTATAAAGTACGATATATTTTCTCACTACAAGCAAGGCAATTGGTAGCTAAACATTATGCTCACAGCTTTTGCTCCTAGCCCCCCTAAAACCTTTATAGTTGGTTTTCTCATTGTTGGGGCTAAGTCTGATGTCCAGTTGCACAAGTTAAGTGAATATAAGTAACTGATAGCGGGGCAGATGTAGAAGATAGAATGCTGCAAAGAACTAGATGTTGTTGGGGGAAGCCGGGAGCAGTGTTATATTGGTGAAATCCTTAGATGCCAGTCAGACCTAAGCCCAGCTCTTTGCTACCTGCATGGTTTTGGGCAAGCCACTTGTGCTTTCTGTGTCCCTCTTCCTCAGCTGTGAAATGAAGAGAGCAGCCCCAAGAGGTTATGAGGATTAATTAGCATACATCTCTTAGCATAGAAACAAACGGGAAGCACTTCAGAAATGCTAGGCATCATGTCTTTTGACATTTTCCTCTTTTCTAGCTCTATCTAGATATCTAATACCTTTGGCTGTATTAATCTTTCCCAGAATTCGGCCTCTTTAGCTATTTTCCAAAGACAATTCTTTTTCATACCTGGGGCCAGAGCTTCATCACTTTCTGCCCGATGCCTTAAAGGAGCATTTTGCATATAACAATCCCTCTCAATTATTGAGCAGCCCACTATTTATAAGGTGCTTTTCAATGCTATGTCATTCTTCAAAATGACCTATGATGGCAGTGTTACCTCATACTGGGCTCTGCTTTTATGTCCTCTCTCCCCATGCTCTTGCCCAGCAAGTAGCCTCCCCATTGAGGGCTCCCTTGTCTGCAAGCCTCCCCTTCATAGATGCACAGCTGGCCACTGGCTTCTAGACCTCACCATGGGGGTCACACTAGAGGGCCTTCAGTCTCATCCCCAACATCCTTCTCCATAACAGTATCCTATCTTATGATTTCACAGTACTTTCACTGTCTGATATTTTACTTTATTTACTTACTATACAAATTCTTACTCTAGAACATTAGCTTTGTCAAGGCAGAGATGCTGTCTACTTTGTCTCCTGGGGGGAGGAGGGACTTGGTTCTTGAGGGTGCAAGAATATCTTTAAATTAAAAGCACAGATGTGCACATGCTACATGAACAGGCATAGAATGTATACATGGTATTAAAATTTGAGGGGCATGATGAGAACAAGAATCTCTAAAAAGTCTCCTTAGGGAGTGACATTGAAAATACAAAAGATCGAAATGCTGCCTTACACTATGAAACAGTGCTGAGCACATAGTAGCTTCACAAATAACATCTTCTAATGACTGCAGCATACCTTTTAATAGGGACAGAATCTGAAGTTCAGAGCTGAAGTAGCTGCAATCAGGGCATAAAGTTAATAAATAGTGAAACAGAATCTCCAGACTGTTTCTTCGGTCCTGTGTTTTTCTTTCCCAGTGCTACCCATTAAATGCTCAACATGTGCTTTTTTTGTATTGACTTGAACATGTTAAACATTTCTACAAGAAGAAGAAAAGGGAACTTATTATCTGTGCGACACAGAAAATTATCTCAAAAAGTCATTCTGTTCTGAAGAGTCCAGCAAATCATCTTCCCCAGAGGGCACTAGAGATGTGTTACATGGCTCCTTTTAAAACTGGGAGTCAGCTCCATCTCCTACTCTTGGTAAAAATAAGGGTGAAAGGTGAGCAATATTTTTAGTGTCTTAGTAATTGCTTCACAGCATGTGAAGGCCAAACAAAATAGTAACAATTCCATTTATTAAGTAGTCAATTTCAAGTAGCTTATAAGTATTTATGTACAATTGAGTACACACTGGCCACTGCACACCTGCTTGAGCCTCGGACTTTTATTGGACATCACCACTCTCATTTCTTGTTCCATATTGATTTTTCTCAGCATACTTGCTTTTCATCACAGCAATTGGTAAAATCCCAGTTTTGAACAGAGTTGATGCCATTGGTAAAAGCATAATAATCTAATGTGAACTGCCTCAAGCCAGTGGCTTGTACGGTATCTGAGAGATGTTGCTGTGATTCTCTCAGAAATTTGAAATGTCCCGAGATACACCTGTGAATTCTCTGTAGCACCCTGGGGTATCTCGGTACAGTCTGGGGACAGTGGCAGCCCACCAAGGCAGGGGCAGTGCTGGCTAGAGGAAGAGCTGTGGCAGGGGAGTTGGAAAGAAGTAGGGCATTTTGAAAAACATTTAGAAGTGGAAAATTGGAGACATAATTATTCCAAAAATGTTGAAAGAACAGGACATGGAGATGGAGGAAAGAAGTTTGTGATAAAAGAGGTCTGGTCATTTGGGAGCCGGGTGATGAGAACTCCTATGTGGCAGATGGCTTTGGGGGATCCCTGCCTAGCACACCTCCACTTTCTTGAGAATAACAAACATGTCCTATGTAGAAAGAGGACCTGGTGGCATGTCCACCCCACGTGACTTATCTCTTTTGCAAAAGATGAGATGGACCCGGATTAGCATTGCACCTGGATTAGCTTAAACCAGCCAGATTCTTTCCAAATTATTTTGGAATTAAGACTTATATGAGTTTTCTATGGCTGCTGCAATAAATGATCACAAACTGGTGGCTTAAAGCAACAGAAATTAATTCTTTCATGGTTCTGAAGGTCAGAGGTTCAGACTCAAGGTGCCAGTGAGGTTCACTCCCTCTGGAGGCTCCAAGGAAGAGTGTTCCTCAGCTTCTTTGACTATACCATTCCAGTTCTGCCTCTCTAGTCATATGATCTTCTTCTGTTTACATGCCAGTGTCCTCTCCTGTTTCTTCCAAGGTCAATGGATTTAAAGTCTACCTTATAGGTAATTCAGGATGATCTCATCTCAAGACTCTTAATTGAATTTCATCTGCAAATAAGGTAACATTTATAGAGTCTAGATATTAAAACATAGAGATATATTTTTTAGAGCCTCTATTCAACCCTCTGTACTTAGAGACAGAGATGCATATAACAGGAAGGTGTGTGGGGGACTAGGATGACTCTTTTGGAGATGACTCTTTTGGACTCTCTTGGAGATTCAGGCAGAGAATTAGAGAAAGACAGGTCTAAGGTGAAGGAGAAAAGTGATGTAGATGTAGAGGGAGATGCAGAAATGAAAGGACATCTGAACCCTTAGAGAGACAGAGATATACTCTGGTTCTTGATGTCCTTCTCCCAAGGAACCTGGGTGCCTTAAGTTTCCACCATTTAGTTTAATTCTTCAGCAGATTTTCATTTGTTAGTGTGGACCAGTTTCTCTGTTTTGAAGCCAAGAGCCTGGTTAACACAAAATAGAACAGTTGAAAAAGTAGGGATGTTAGTCTCAATTTTGACAAACTTTGTCTTCTTTAACAATCTTTAATGATAGTTGCCCCTATTTTACAGAAGTAGAAACTGCAGCACAGAGGAGTTAAGTAGCAAACTCTACAAAGGGAGTAAGTGACAGAACTTGAGTCATTTCCTAGTAGTAAGAAAAATCAGGGATGTGAATGTAGCTCAATGGTACTGTGCTTGCCTGGCATGCACAAGGCCCTCTGGGTTCCATCCCCAGCACTGAAAAAAAAAAGTCATGGCTTACGTATTGTGCAACTACTATGTTCTAAGAGTTTTATACACATTTATCTATAAGGTTCTATATTATGATGAGTCCACAATTTCATAATTTCTGAGATATTTGCTTCTCTTGTCCTTGCCCAGGACCCTCCTCTGCTTTGGTTAGGTTCAGTGGCATGGGGCTTTCCTGGAAACCAGCCTACTTAACCACTTTGAAGTCATCAAAGATGACTCAGTTTTCGTGGTCTTCACTACTCATTGGTTCAAGTATTCACTCACACCTTAGAAAGAACAAGGCCCTGACCTCATGTCTCCTGTCCAATCCAAGTATGACATTCCTTAGGAGTCAGGAACCCCTGGTTAAGAATGGAGAAGTCTTTATCCGTTCCCTTAGGCTCTGTGCTTTAGGGGAAATAAATGCAATTTAACATAAATGATCCCCAAATTTTATCCATTTTTTTTTTTGTTCTATAGTTGGTCTTAAGTGAGATGTCCATTTCCAGCTGAGTGGATTTCTTGTTTCTGTTTGTTTTCCCTGGGAAGACCAGCCTGCCTGCCTGCCTGTCTGGCACTGACAACATCATGTGTTCAGGTTTCCGTCCTTGTGCAGTGGCTCAGATGGGCCCTGAGGAGCAGTGGCTATCACCACTGACTGCTGCTCCCCTGAGGGTAGGATCTCAGGTCTGAGGCTGAGGTACTGTGTGACTTTAGATAACCTTAACCCACTTTCTTCACCATGATAACATGCATGTTCATCTCTAATATTATGCATTACCTATTCTGTATGCTTCAGGATTAACACATTTCTGCCCATATTTACAGCCTATCTCATATTTCTTATGTAATCCTTAAGTCAAACAAGCAACTTAATTTTTGTTTTCTAGTCTCTTTAAACTTTCTCTATGGGTGATGTTTTTCCCCTACCCATGGGTAAACTCAGTCAAATGCCAAGACTTTTATGTGCCCTCTTAATTGTCAAAACACAGTCTCAATAGAGTTATCAAAGGTTCTATCCAAGGTGATTGTCAATACTTTTCATTTCATTCAAAGTTGCAGCTTCTCTCCTTTTTTAGCTGAGCCTACTGCAGGCAGGAGCTCTATAGTTGGGGAATGGAAACATAGTCACCTTCCTCTAATTTTTCTGTGGTCTTCTATTTGGATTCATTGATGTCTATACACCTGAACCCTCAGCTGAAGAATTGTTTTCTGATCCTACTGGATTTGGGGCATGAAAAGGAGGAGAGAAAAAATAGTAAGAAAATTGTTACTGGTCTGATACTTCTGTGATTAAGTGATGTGTACTCTCATGGGACACTTTCAAAGAGTCAGAGAACTTACCCTCATTACTGGTACTCTATACCTCCATGAAAAAATGGGGTAAAATATACCTCTCTTTTGGCTGTTCTTTGATTTTCCTTGGTCCTTGGGAATCTAACAATACCTTCAATGTCTTCAGCTGTTTGTGCTGCTATAAGAAAGTTCCTGACACTAGGTAATTTATAAAGAACAAATTTATTTTGGTTCCAGAGGCTGAGAAGTCCAAGGCCAAAGTACTGGCATATTCACTGCCTAGTGAGGACCAGATGGCACCTATGGTTCAAGGGGCAGGTTGGGCTTGTCTCTGAATCCCCACCTGGAAATCCCTTACCTAAAAGGGCAAGAAATGAGCCCACTTAATGGCAGCTTGAATGCTACTTCCTATGGAGTGGGGAATGCTGTGTCCTCTTGTGACAGAAAACAGAAGGGCAAGAGGGTGAACTCCCTTGGTCAAGTCCCTTTATGAGGGCACCTAATCCCTCTCATGAGGGAGAAGCTCTCATGACCTAATCACCTCAAACAGACCTCACATTGGCCCTTAAGTTTCAACACATGGATTTTGGAGGGGACACATTTAAACCACAGCACTCAGCTTTTCCCTCCTAGAAAGGACCTAAAGTGATCCTGCAACCTCTCTTGCTTGGCCCATATCTGTGCCACATAGAACACTCACATGTTTTTTTCACCTTGATAAATTCTGGGGGAAGAAGGTCAGTGGTTTCTATCTGAGAAGTTCAGCCATGTAATGATTAGTGGACTCATTCCTTGCCCTTATGGGTAAGGGATTTCCCAGTGGAGATTCAGACACAAGCCCACTGAACCACTGGTGTCATATTTTAAACTCATCCATTGACTTCCTCAAAGCCCCTTTCTTTTGTTTGGAAATTTGAAGGAGGGATTCACAGCTTAGCTCCCTTTGAAGAAATCCTCCCTAATCACCTACTCCTGATCCTTTTATGCCTTCATTGTGTGAAAGGTTTAAGAGTTGCCTGACTTATTTTCTTGGTAAATTTACTTCCTCTATAAGACATGTGCTATTTAGTACACTAAAACCAAAATGTCTATTTTAGGCTAACAAGGTTTCATTTGTTTATTCAACTAGCATTAAGCTCCCAGGAGATCAGCACTGTCTAATAGAAATATAAATCATGCCTCATATGTAATTGAACATTTTATCAAAGTCAGGTTAGAAAGAAGGGAAAAATTAATTTAATAGATTTTATTCAACAATATGTGTGAAACATTATCATTTCAATATAAAATCAATATTTAAATATTAGTAATGATATTTTTTCATTCTTCTTTTGCTCTAAGGCTTTGAAGTTCACACTACAGTTAGGACAAGCTATGTTTCAAGAACTCAGCGGTCACAAGTGACTAGAGGCAACAGTGATGGACAGCTTGGCAGTTAACTAAGTTCCACAGGTAGTTGGTGTCTGTCTTGATTGCTATACATCATTGGTCTATGTTATATATATGCTTGGCATGTAGTAGATATTCAATACTTGTGAAACTGAACTGAAATATAAATGCAAGATTAAAGAAATGATCAAGGGAATTGTTGAATGGCTCCTCGCAGCACATGCAGTATAAATCATTCAATTCTGTGCACAGTTTGCCCACATAGCTTATAATTCATTTATTCCACAGACATTTCAAGCTCCCTGAAGACAGCAGTGTTTTGATCTTATTTGCCAGTGTAACCCTTCAATCTCCCACAGTGCTTGGTATTGTGATGTACAGATTCATGTAGCTCACAAATATTTATTTAGTTTCCATCCAGGGTCAGTTATTATTTCAGCTGCTGGGATACAAATAACATAGTCTCTGTTGTCATAATAAGAAGTAACAAGGGGCGTGAAGGAAATAAAAAGGGTGACATGATAGGGCAGGACAGGGAATAGAGGAGCTAGGGAGTATGGAGAAGAAGCCAGTCCTATGAAGGTCCAGGGAAGAACCATCCGACTGTGTCTTACCACAGTCCTTCCTGCCCTCTCTGTGGCAACCACCCTGGGCTTTCATTTTCTTGAATATACCAAACTCATTTCTGTTTTAAACTTTGTTTGCTTTGCCTATTGCCCTCTATAGCTGGTGTCTTCTCATATCTCAGAGGCCATCCTTGACCACCATGTCTCCAGCTCATCACCTTGCCCCTCTCTGTCATATTGCCACTTTTTACTTATTGTCACAATCTGTGTTCTTATGTATGCCTCTGATGTCTCCTGCACCAGAAGAAATGTGAAACTCTTCACTGTTGCAATCTTCTAGTGCCTAGAAAAATGCTTTTATGACAAATATATGACCCATACTTACTGAGTAATAGACACTTGTTAAATAAACAAATGAAGGAAGATGTCTAAAGGTATGACTTAAATAAAGTCTGGGAAGAAGCCCTATTTGTTTTCTGTCTCTGAAAAAGTTGGGATTCTCACACGTGGAAGTTATTCTCTTTTTAAACAGTCTGGGGCACCAGGCAACCTGGGTTTTCTTCTAACTCCTCTGAGACTCTTCAGCTATGGGCTGTCTTACCGGGTGAATGAACATAACTTTTGCATCTAACTTAAAAGGGTGCATGGACCTCCAGGAGAGGTCAAAGGACCCAAGGTTAAAAATTCCTGTGGAAATGGGGGTCCCTGCAGCAACACAGAGAGGCAGATGTCCAAGGAAATAATGCACAAAGTTCCTTTAAAGAAGTGGGACAGGTTCCTGGTCAAGGGTGGCTTTGGGGTGAGCCGAGGTGTCCCAAGGATCCCTGGAAGTGAAATTCCTTTGCTTCGAGCAGCCTGCCTGGCGGTTGCTAAGGACGCTCATCTTCTCCAATCACCGCTCGGCTTGCTAGACGGTGCAGCTCTCTGCGGTTGCTGTGGCAACGGATGGCAACAGCTCCAGACCCCACGGTGCCAGAAGAAAGCTGGCGGCTTGGACCCGGGTAGGCAGCCCCTTTGCTGAGGTGTCTGTGAGTTGGACGCTGGGTCTCGGCAGGGAACGAGGGTGTGGACTTGACCTGGGATCCGGAGTGCTCCGAGTTGGGGGTCGCCAGGTGACCCTGGGGTCAAAGTATGCAGGGTATGGGGACCGCCTAAGTTGTCATTTCTGTGCCCGCCCCGCATCCGCATCCGAGGGGCTCCCCAGTCTTTTCAGACCCCTCCCCACCCCTCTCGTGGCCCCTTCTCCTCACCTCCATTAAAGTTATGGGATCTTGGATTTCCATTCCTAGGACTCCCCAGCCAGGCAGGTAGCAAGGGGCAGGACTTGCATGAGGGACGTAAGACCTGGGGGTTACCGTGCTTATAACTTTGAATTAGCCCTGAGACCTTGGGCAAATTATTTTCTGCTTTTCCGCAGGCCAGGAAAATGGGGTGCCATGTACCCAGTCCTCCTTCACCTCCCTCCCAGGCTTCCTTCTGAAAATGAGTCTGAGGATCAGCTGCGTGCCCAGGACATCCTCAGATGTACTTTGCCTCAGATGTATAGCCCAGTGGTCCTGTGAAGTGACTAATGATTAACCAACCTTTCCAGTTGTGCAGTTTGGGCTCTGCAAACACCCCCATGGTCAAGGCTAGTGAGCAGCCCTTTGTAGGAGGGGCTGTGATGGCTGCAGTGTCCTGTCTTCTATGTGTGCTCTCCTATTTGTCTTGGGTATCTTGCTCCCTGCCTCTATGAAGGCTTGTCCTTCTCATTTCAAGATTCTACAGTGTGTAATTTATCAAGATGATTCTTTCCAATTCTCCTTTTCTTTATTCCCTAAAGCAGTTGAGGTTCTACTTCATGTCTAGTACTAACCTAGGTGTTTTTCAGGAAAAAAATACTGTAAGACAAAATCTGTATCTTTGATGAACTTATACAGTGAATTCATCTTTTACTCTGTGTTAGGTTTAGAAGTCAGAGATTGATTAAGTTCAGAGATGAGGACTATAAAAAAACACTGGAAATTAATAATAATGGTCTTGAAGCTGAACCATTAAAAAACTTTAATCCTGGAAATATTTCAGTAAATTTTATAAAGTACCAATGTATATACTTTTCTCATTTGTCACCATAAGTTAGTAGAAGGATATATCCATCACTTCCATTATGTATTTGTTCTTCTAAATTTTGCCCTGGTCTTGACCTCACATTTGAGTTTCTTTCCTGAGAATGTTGAGGAGGCTCTACCATTGATGTAGCTGGACACCACTTTTTGTTTGGTGCTGGGTAAATCCTTAGAATCATTCCTGCACACCTCCTGAGGGTTCTCCAGTCTACATAACTGTTCCCACACTAAATTCAGCAGCAGGTAAGATGAGAACCATCTTACCTCATTCTGTGCCACAGGGTCACCCATTGGAACAGTAAAGACAACCACCCAACTATTTAAAAGATTATTTTTCTGTCTTCTGATCAAGCCAAGTGTGGAGATAGTTCAAATTCCATCATCCCCACTTGGGCAACTCATTTGGGTGTTAGTGTAGAGGTGGAGTTTGCCCTGCTCTCTCATCAATCCTCAATATTGTCAGCCTCTAAAAGTTTTGTCTTTCTGTTGGAAAAATAATGGTTATCACTTTGTCATAATTTGTATTTCCCTGATTACATGTCAGATTGAGGAATTTGTGATTGTTGACTATTGATAATTGCTATAATATGAATTGCCCATCTTTATCCTTGCACATTTTTAAACTTGGCTGCCATTTTTGTGTTATTTGTAGGAGGACTATACATGCCTGGGTTTTTGACACTTAGTATGTATATTGAGATATGATTATTTTTGATATTTTCTTCTAGTATTTTCTTAGCTCTTTTTTACAGTCAGGTCTATTGATATATAATTTACATATAATAAAATTCACACCTTTTAGGTGTACAGGTATATGCACTAGTTTTGAAAATATAAAGTCATGTGATTATAAAGTCATGTGATTACCACCACAATAAGTACATGATTCCACTGGCTCAAGAAATTCTCTAATTCCTGATGTCTGTTTCCTCACCTCCTGCCCACAGCAACCAGTGATCTGATTTTTGATTTCATGTTTTCCAGAATGTCATGCAAAAGGAGTCATAAAATACATAAAACATATTGTCTGGCATGTTTTTGTTAGCATTTCCCCTCTGAGATTTGTCCATGTTATTGTGTGTAGCAGTATTCCATTTTATTGCTGAGAATTATTCCATTGAATAGCTGCATTATCAGACGATGGATAATAGGGTTGCTCCTGGGTTTGGTGGTTATGAATAAATAAGTTTGCTGCATTCATGCACAGGTTTTTATATTGACATGTTATTATTTTTTGATAAATAACTGGAAATAGGATTGCTAGGTTATATGGTGAATATACATTTACTTTATAAAGAAACTGCCACGCCGATTTTCCAAAGTGATTTGGTGGACTGTGCATTTCTGCCCACATAATATGAGAGTTTCACTGGTTACAACTTGCCAGCAGGTAATAATTTGGTTAATTTTATCCTTGTTAGGTGTGTAGTAGTGGTATCAGATTTTTTATTTTAATTTGCAGTTCCTTAATGATTAATGACATTAAGCAACGTGTGCTTCTTGTGTCTTTGGTGAAGAAGTTTGGTGAACTTTTTTGATAAAGTTTTTGTTTGTTTAACAGTGTTATGTGCAAAGAGGCTCTATGTGTGTATTATGAACCGTAATGCATTCTACTAGAATGGCCAATGGGGAGGGAGAGGAAGGGAGAGGGCAAAAGGGTGAAGGAAAAAAAAAGATGGTAGAATGAGATGGATATCATTACCCTAAGTGCATGTATGAAGTCACGAATGGTGTGAATATACTTTGCATACAACCAGAGATTTGTAAAAAAGTGCTCTATATGTGTAATATGAAATGTAATGCATTCTGCTGTCATTTATAACATTTTAGAATAAAAAAGTTTTTGTTTGTTTCTTTTGCCCATATTTTATTGTTATTCAGTTGTCTTTTTACTAAGTTGTAGGACTAGAATTATGTGTGCTAATTATCTATGTAATTATAATTTTATCCAGAATATTTATGTAGAAAAAATATGTATATATGTTTCTGTAACTTTACAGTGAATTTTGAAATCAGGTTGTTTGAATCCTATTTTGTTCTTATATTTCAAAATTGCTTTAGCTCTTCTGGTTGCTGTACCTTTTCATATCAATTTTGAAAATACATTGTTCATGTCTACAAAAGGTCCTGCTGGGACATTGATTGGATTTCATCCATCAATAGGTTGCAGGTAATTGATGTCTTTAGCAATAGTGAATCTTCCAACACAGTATATCTACTTTTATTTCAGGGTTCTTTAATTATTTTCAACAATGTTTTATAGATTTTAGCATACAATTTCCTTACATATTTTATTATCTCTGTACCTATTTTGTGTTTTTTGAGGCTTTTGTTTATGCTGTTTTTCAATTTTTGGTTTCTGGTTGCTTTTTGCTAGTATATAGAAATGCAAGTGATTTTTGTGTTTCCATCTTGTATGTTTAAACCTTGTTACTTTTTTTCAGTGGAGTTAAATGATTTTTTGTTCTTACATATAGTCTAGTATAGGGGTGTATCTTGGTTATTTACATTGGATACCCAATTGTTCAGCATTCTTTTTTTTTTTTTTTTTTTTTTTTTTTTTTTTTGGTACCAGGGATTGAACTCAGGGGCACTCGACCACTGAGCCACATCCCCACCCCTTTTTTTTGTATTTTATTAGAGACAGGGTCTCACTGAGTTGCTAAGTGCCTCACCACTGCTGAGGCTGGCTTTGAACTCGCGATCCTCCTGCCTCAGCCTCCCAAGTGCTGGGATTACAGGCGTGCGCCACCGCGCCCGGCAGTTCAGCATTCTTAACTGAAAGGTCTATTTTTTTCCTCCAATGCTTTTTTAAAAAAATTGTTCTAGTCACTTATACATGACAGCAGAATGCATTTCAACTCATTGTACATAAATGGAGCACAACTTTTCATTTATCTGGTTGTATACAATTTAGAGTTACACCACTGGTGCAATCATACCCATACATAGGGTAATAATGTCCGTTTCATTCCACCATCTTCCCTGCCCCCATTCCCCTTCCCTTCCCCTCCCCTCCCCTCTGCCCAACCCAAAGTTCCTCCATTCTTCCCTTGCTTTAGGGCTATTACTGTCGAAAAATCAAATGTCTCCAAAACGATGACCATGTTTCATGAATTGAATTTTTAATTTATGTTAAAATAATACATTTGGTTCAGTACAGTCAGTGTTTCTTCTTCAGCTCATCATGTAGGTTTTCACTGTAGGCCAGACATTTCATAAGGCCTCTCCAGAGAGGTTTGCCCTTTGCTGGGCCAGGGAAATAGGGTACAGAGCTGATACCTGAATTCCTTAGGAACCAACCTATGTAATTGCTGGGTGATAGTTGTAGTTAGATGGAGTCCACCTCTAGTTGTCCTTGTCCTTGGTTATGGCCTTCTTGGCTTTTTGTTATAAGATTAGCAAGTCTTTGTCTTCCCAGCCCTTAAATATCACAGAGAGGCTGTTTTTCCCTTGAGTTCCGAGTTTAGTTCTTTACCTTCCCACTCCATGCTGCTTCAAAAAACTGACAAATATTTTGGATGGGCAGCTTCTTCCTCCCTTCAGCAGGTCTCTGATTCCAAGGCATTCCAAGGCATGCAAAGTGGATGGCAATCTCACCTACTTTTCTAGCCCAGTTTTTTCCTTGGGACTGGCTCTCTCTCAAAGTTTTTAATTCAGAGTTTTCCAGCTTCATCTCCTCAATCTTGAAAGTTCTGTCCCTTGAAGATTTTGAAGTCAAGTCTTTGGCTGCACAGCCTCTCAGTTGTGGAGCATCTTTCTACTGTTTTATGGGAGAAAACTGTGTGGTTGTTGCAGGCCTCTCCTTATAGCGGGATCTCCAGTTCTAAGTACCCAGAGATTAGCACATTTGCTTTTCTCATTCAGCTCCAGAGCTCGCAGGTTGCCTCACTTCTCAGAAAATCACCTATATGGAAATCTGTCCCTAGTTTTTAAGTTAACTTCAGTCAGGCTAGTCTCACAACCATCAGGTATTTTGTTGGTTTCCCTCTGAACATAAGAATCCCTCTGCCTATGCCAACCTAGATCCTCTGTGCCCAGAAATAGCAAATGTCCCAGACAAAAGCAGGAGCACTGAACTCAACTCACTGCTGATGGGCCATTCCTCTTCTGGAAATGTAGTTCTTCTAGCCCGTGTTTATTCTATAGCTCTCCAACGTCTTTAAAAACAGGACTTTTGCTGGAAAATGAGACTATCATGCTAAGTGAAGTAAGCCAGTCCCAAAAAACAAAGGTAGAATGGAATCTCTGATATATGGAAGCTGACCCAAAATAAGGTGGGGGGGGCGATGAGGGGACGAATAGAAGTGCAGTAGGCTAGATAATGGGGAATGGAGGCATGGGAGGTGGGAGATAGGCAAAGGAAAGACAATGAAATCAATCTGACATAATTTTTCCATGTACATATAGGAAAAAAACACAGTGAATCCCACCATAGTGTACATCCATAAGCATAGGACTCTAACTAGAATAAGATATAATTATATCAAAATGGATTTAGTCCCCAGTACTTCCTTTTACCTTTCCCCCTCCAACTCCTGTTCCTTCCCTTTACTCTAATGATCTCTCTGCCATTTACCCATAGTTTTTAAAAATTAATTCATTGGGGATGTACGTGATGGTGAGATTCATTGTGGTATATTTATATACGAAGAGAGGAATGTTATGTCAGGTTCATTCTACTGTCTTTCCTTATCCCATCTCTCCTTAATTTCCCTTTGTCTACTCCACTTAACTTCTATTCTTTTTTTTATCCCCCACTCCATCCCACTCATTATGGATTAATTTCCATATATCAGAGAAAACATTTGACTTTTGGCGTTTGGGGACTGGCTTATTTCACTTATCATGATAATCTCCAGATCCATTCATTTACTGGCAAATATCATAACATCATTCTTCTTAATGGCTGAGTAAAAAGTAGACTGATTTAAATCCTTTGAATGTATACCAAGGAGTGGGATAACTGGGTCAAATGGTGGTTCCATTCCTAGTTTTTTGAGAAATCTCCATACTGCTTTCTAGAATGGTTGTACCGATTTGCAGTCCCATCAACAATGTATGCCTGTACCTTTTGCCCACATCCTTGCCAACATTTATTGTTACTTTTATTCTTGAAAATTGCCATTCTGACTGGAGTGATATAAAATCTCAGTGTAGTTTTAATTTGCATTTTTCTAATAGCTAGAGATGCTGAATATTTTTACATATATTTGTTGACTGATCATATTTCTTTGTGAAGTGTCTGTTCTGTTCCTTTGCCCATTTATTAATTGGGTTATTTGGTTTTTTGGTATCACGTTTTTTGAGTTCTTTGTATATCCCGGATATTAATGCCCTATCTGAGGAGCAGATGGCAAAGATTTTCTCCTGTCCTGTAGGCTGTCTTCATGCTCTTGATTGTTTCCTTTGCTGTGAAGAAGCATTTTAGTTTGATGCTATCCCATTTGTTGATTTTTTATTTTACTTCTTGCACCATAGAAATCTTGTTAAGGAAGTCAGTTCCTAAGCTGATATGTTGAGATATTGGGCCTACATTTTCTTCTAGCAGGTGCAGGGTTTCTGGTCTAATTCCTAGGTCTTTGGTCCACTTTGAGTTAAGTTTCAGGCAGGGTGAGAGATAGGGGTTAAATTTTATACTACTACATATGAATTTCCAGTTTTCCCAGCACCATTTGTTAAAAAGGCTATCTTTTCTCTAATGTATGTTTTTGGCACCTTTGTCAGGTATGAGATAACTGTACTTATGTGGGTTTGTCTCTGTGTCTTCTATTCTATTCCACTGGTATTCATGCCTGTTTTGGTGCCAATACCTTGATATTCTTGTTACTGTAGCTCTGTAATATAATTTAAGGTCTGGTATTATGATGCCTCCTGCTTTGCTTTTCTTGCTAAGGGTTGCTTTGGCTATTCTGAGTCTCTTTTTTCCAAATGCATTTCATGATTGCGTTTTTTTTAAACTTTTTAAAAAATTTAATTTGTTATACATGCTTTTAGAGTACAATTCCTTTCATATTACATACAAAGACCACAGTTTTCTATTTCTATGAAGAACATCATTGGAATTTTGATGGAAATTGTATTGAATCTATATAGCATTTTTGGTAGTGTGGCCATTTTGAAAATATTAATTCTGCCTATCCACGAACATGGGAGATCTTTCCATCATCTAAGGTTTTCTTCAGTTTCTTCCTTTACTGTTCTATAGTTTTCATTGTAGAATCCCTTTGCCTCTTTCGTTAGATCAATTCCCAAGTACTTTATTTTTTTGAGGCTATTGTAAATGGGATAGTTTTGCTAATTTCGTTTTTAGCAGTTCATCATTGGAGTATAGAAACATGATTGATTTATGGGTATTGATTTTGTATCCTGCTATTTTGCTAAATTCATTTATGAGTTCTAGAAATCTTCTGGTAGAGTTTTTTGGATCTTCTAAATATAGGATCTTGTCATCAGTAAACAGGTAATTTGAGCTCTTATTTTCCTATTCATATCTCTTTAATTTCCTTCTTTTGCCTAGTTGCTATGGCTAGAGTTTCAAGGACTACATGGAATAGGAGTGGTGAAAGTTAATTTTCATTTCATGAATTTCTTTTTCTATAGGATGTCTTTGCTGCTTCTTTTCAAAGTGCTCCCCCCCCCCATTCTCTTAGTGTACATGTTTATTTTGAATGTGAACTGCTTATCTTCCTTGGATAATTAATTATGGGAGGTTCTTTGATGACTAAGATGAAGAAGCAGCCTTCCAGAGAGGATCTGCTTTGCCTCTTCTGGGGAAACTACCTGTCCAGGCTCATTTAAATTAAGATCACACTTAGAGACATTTGGAGCTCACAGATGATGTGAATTTGGGCTGCAAATCTATTAGAGAGTTGGCTTGTGATTTCAATTTTCCAAGTACTCTTTGTTTTTTTTTTTTTAATCTCTCTTCCCTGTTCAATGCCAAGAAAACTTCCCTTGCATTAAGGTGGAGATGATGGGGTGTAAGAAGGGGCTTTTTCTTTTTTTGGCCCCATATTCATTTTGGATTGAGGTCTTCTACCAGTCTTCCCCTCTTGGGTTGGCCTTGGGCTTTGAAACCTTTCCCTAAACCCCTACAAGGCAGTCACAAGCAGAGCTCAATGTACTTATGTCTAATTAATTATCTCATAGCAAAATCTATTTCAGTGGCCCACTAACCTGTCTTGGTTACTGTTTTTAGCTAGATGTCGGTCAGTAATTTCTTATGGTCTTGTTAGCTCTTTGATGCTTTTGAGAATATTTTTAACCAGTATTTTTAGTTATTTTAGAAAGCAATGTATTACTTTTTAATCTTGACTTCTTTTGTACAAAAACTTACAGATCCCTTGTAAAAAAATAAAAGGTAAAACATGCTTCCTTACTCCACTACCCTCTCTCAATTTCATTCCTCAGAAGTAAACGCTTCTAATCATTTGTCTCTTGTCTCATTTTTTTTGATGAAAATATATAAAGTGAAATAATTTATTTTGTTTTATTTTGGAATAAAATTTTCAAAAATATTTATTGGTGTTTTACAATTATACATAATAGTGGAAGTCATTGCTGTGTATTCCTTTATTTATTGAGAGCTTCAGAATAAATCTTTTTTTTCAAATTTATTTTTTATTCTAAGTTGTTAGAAATAACAGCAGAATGTATTACATTTCATATTATACTTATAGAGCACATTTTTACATATCTCTGTTTGTATACAAAGTATATTCACACCATTTGTGACTTCATACATGCACTTAGGGTAATGATATCCATCTCATTCTACCATCTTTTTTTTTCTTCACCCTTTTGCCACCTCCCTTCATCTCCCTCCCCATTGGCCATTCTAGTGTTCCTCTAATCCTCCTATGCTCCCCATCCCAACCCCACTGTGTATCGGCCTCCTTATATCAGAGAAAACATTTGGCATTTGGATTTTTGGGATTGGCTAATTTAGCATTATATTCTCTAACTTCATTTACTTGTGAATGCCATGATTTTATTCTCTCTTATTGCTGAGTAATACTCCATTGTGTATATATACCACATTTTCTTTATACACTCATCTGCTGAAGGGTATCTAGGTTGGTACCACAGTTTAGCTATTGTGAATTGTGCTGCTATAAACATTGCTGTGTCCCTGTAGTATGCTGTTTTTAAGTCCTTTGGGTATAGACTGAAGAGTGGGATAGCTGGGTCATAAGGTGCTTCCATTCCAAGTTTTCCAAGGAATCTCCATACTGCTTTCCATATTGGCTGCACCATTTTGCAGTCCCACCAACAATGTATGAGCATGCCTTTTTCTCCACATCCTCTCCAACATTTATTGTTGTTTGTGTTCTTAATAGCTGCCATTCTGACTGGTGTGAGATGAAATCTTAGAGTGGTTTTGATTGGCATTTCTCTAATTGTCAGAGATGTTGAACATTTTTTCAAGTATTTGTTGATTGATTGTATATCTTCTTCTGAGAAGTGTCTGTTCAGTTCCTTGGCCCATTTATTGATTGGGTTTTTTTTTTTTTTTGGTGTTAAGATTTTTGAGTTCTTTATAGATTTTAGAGATTAGTGCTCTATCTGATGTGCATGTAGTAAAAATTTATTCCCAAGTAGTAGGCTCTCTGTTTACCTCACTGATTGTTTCCTTTGCTGAGAAGAACCTTTGTAATTTGAATCTATCCCATTTGTTGATTCTTGATATTAATTCTTGTGTTACAGGAGTCTTATTAAGGAACTTGGGGCCTAATCCAACATGTTGGCATTAGGGTTTACTTTTTCTTCTATTGGGTGTAGAATCTCTGGTCTAATTTCTAGGTCCTTGATCCACTTTGAGTTGAATTTTGTGCATGGTGAGAGATAGAGGTTTAATTTCATTTTGTTGCATATGGATTTCCAGTTTTCCCAGCACCGTTTGTTGAAGAGGCTATCTTTTCTCCAATGTACGTTTTTGGCACCTTTGTCTAATATAAGATGACTGAAATTATTTGCATTAGTTTCTGTGTCCTCTATTCTGTACCATTGGTCTACCAGCCTATTTTGGTGCCAATACCATGCTGGTTTTGTTACTATTGCTCTGTAGTATAATTTAAGGTCTGGTATAGTGATGCCACCCGCTTCACTCCTCTTGCTAAGGATTGCTTTAGCTATTCTGGGTCTCTTATTTTTCCAGATGAATTTCATGACTGCTTTTTCTATTTATATGAGGAATATCATTGGGATTTTGATTGGCATTGCATTAAATCTGTATAGTGCTTTTGGTAGTATGGTCATTTTGACAATATTAGTTCTGCCTATCCAAGAATGGGGTAGATCTTTCCATCTTCTAAGGTCTTCCATAATTTCTTTCTTTAGTGTTCTGTAATTTTCATTATAGAGGCCTTTCATGTCTTTGGTTAAGTTGATTCCCAAGTATTTTATTTTTTTTAATGCTATTGTAAACGGGGTAGTTTCCCTCATTTCCCTTTCAGAGGATTTGTCACTGATATATAGAAACGCCTTAGATTTATGGGTATTGATTTTGTATCCTGCTATCTGCATCCCTGTAATTTCTTTTGTCTGTCTTATTGCTCTGGCCAGCATTTTAATTACTATGTTGAATAGAAGTGGTGAAAGAGGGCCTCCTGTCTTGTTCTGGTTTTTAGAGGGAATGCTTTCAATTTTTCTCCATTTAGAATAATGTTGGCCTGGGGATTAGCATATATAGCTTTTACAATGTTGAGATATGTTCCTGTTATCCCTAGTTTTTCTAGTGTTTTGAACATGAAGGGGTGCTGTATTTTGTCAAATGCTTTTTCTGCATCTATTGAGATAATCATATGGTTCTTATCTTTAAGTCTCCTGGTGTGATTAATTACATTTATTGATTTCCATATGTTGAGCCATCCTTGCATCCCTGGAATGAACCCCACTTGTTCATGGTATATTATATTTTTGATATGTTTTTCTATCCATTTTGCCAGAATTTTATTGAGAATTTTTTTTAGATTATTTATTTACTTATTCATAATGCACAAGTATATCATCTTTTTACTTACAACTGCTTGTATACAAAGTATATAAGTACCATTCAGATCTTTAATCATGCATTTAGGATAGTGATATCCATCTCATTCAACCACCATTTTCCCCCCCTTTCCCCCCCTGCTCCCTCCCTTGCCCTCCCTTTCTTTTGACCATTCTAGTGCTCCTCTAATCCTATGTACCCCCATCCAATCACACTGTGAACTAACCTCTTTATATCAGAGAAAACATTTGGTGTTTGGATTTTTGAGATTGACTAATTTCACTTAGCATTATATTCTCCAACTTCATCCATTTACCTGAAAATGCCATTATTTTATTCTCTCTTATTGCTGAGTAAAATTCCATTTTGTATATATACCACATTTTCTTTATCCACTCATCTACTGAGGGACATCTAGGTTGGTTCCACAACCTAGCTATTATGAATTGTGCTGCTATAAACATTGAAGTGGCTGTGTCACTGTAATATTCTGTTTTTAAGTCTTTTGGGAACAGACCCAGGAGTGGGATGGCTGGGTCATAGGGTGGTTCCATTCCCATTTTCCCAAGAAATCTCCATACTGCTTTCCATAGCGGTTGCACCATTTTGCAGTCCCACCAGCAATGTATGAGTGTGCCTTTTTCCCCACATCCTCTCCAACATTTATTGTTGTTTGTGTTCTTGATAGCTGCCATTCTGACTGGGGTGAAATGAAATCTTACAGTAGTTTTTATTTGCATTTCTCTAATTGCCAGAGAGTTTGAGCATTTTGCATCTATGTTCATTAAAGATATGGGTCTGAAGTTTCTTTTTTGGATATGTCTTTGCCTGGTTTGGGGATCAGAGTGATATTGGCCTCATAGAATGAGGTTGGAAGTGCTCCCTCTTTTTTTTTTTATTTCCTGAAATAAATTGTAGAGTATTGGTATCAGTTCTTCTTTAAAGGTCTTGTAAAACTCGGCTGTGTATCCATCTGGTCCTGGGCTTTTCTTGGTTGGTAGGCTTCTGATGGCATCTTCTATTTCGTCACTTGAATTCTGTTCAAATTGTGTATATCATCCTGCTTTAATTTGGGCAGATCATACAACTCTAGAAATTTGTCGATGCCTTCAGTGTTTTGTATTTTGTTGGAGTACAAGTTTTCAAAATAATTTCGAATTATTTCCTGTATTTCCGTAGTGTTTATTGTGATATTCCCTTTTTCATCACATATGTCAGTAATTTGAGTTTTCTCTCTACTTCTCTTTGTTAGCCTGGCTAAGGGTCTGTCAATTTTAGTTATTTTTTCAAAGAACCAACTTTTTGTTTTGTCAATTTTTTCAATTGTTTTTTTTATTTCAATTTCATTGATTTCAGCTCTGATTTTAATTATTTCCTGTCTTCTAACTGCTTTTGGTATTGAATTGTTCTTCTTTTTCTAGCGCTTTGAGATGTAATTTTAAGTCATTTATTTGTTGACTTTTTCTTCTTTTGAGGAATGAACTCAATGCAAAGAACTTTCCTCTTAGAACTGCCTTCATAGTCTCCCAGAGATTTCGATATGTTGTGTCTGTGTTCTCATTCACTTCTAAGAATTTTTTAAAAATATTTATTTATTTGCTTTAGTTGTATACAATGTGTTTTTTAGTTTTACGTGGTGCTGAGAATCGAACCTGGGCCGAGCACGTGCTAGGCGAGCGTTCTACCGCTGAGCCACAATCCCAGCCCTTCTAACAATTTTTTAATCTCCTCTTTGATGTCATCTGCAACCCATTGTTCATTCAGTAGCATATTATTCAGTCTTCCAGGTGTTGGAGTAGCTTTTGTTTTTTATTTTATCATTGATTTCTAATTTCATTCCATTATGGTCTGATAGAATGTAGGGTAGCATCCCTATTTTTTTTCATATTTGCTAAGAGTTGTTTTGTGGCATAGTATATGGTCTATTTTAGAGAAGGATCCATGTGCTGCTGAGAAGAAAGTGTATTTGCTTGTTGAAGGATGAAATATTCTATAAGTCAGTTAAGTCTAAGTTGTTTATTGCATTTTTGAGTTCTATAGTTTCTTTGTTCAGCTTTTGTTTGGAAGATCTGTCCAGTGGTGAAAGGGGTGTGTTAAAGTCACCCAGAATTATTGTGTTGTGGTCAGTTTGACTCTTAAACTTGAGGAGAGTTTGTTTGATGAACATGGATGCTCCATTGTTTGGGGCATATATATTTATAATTGTTAAGTCTTGTTGGTGTATGGTTCCCTTGAGCAGTATGTAGTGTCCTTCTTTATCCCTTTTGATTGACTTTAGCTTGAAGTCTACTTTATTTGATATGAGGATAGAAACCCCTGCTTGTTTCCTCAGTCCATATGAGTGGTAGGATTTTCCCAACCTTTCCCCCTCAGCCTATGGATGTCTTTTCCTATGAGATGTGTCTCTTGGAGGCAGCATATTGTTAGGTCTGTTTTTTTGATCCAATCTGCTGGTCTATGTCTTTTGATTGGTGAATTTAGGCCATTAACATTCAGAGTTATTATTGAGGTGTGTTTTGTATTCCCAGCCATTTTTGTTTATTTTTGGTATTTGACATGGTTTCTCCTGATTGTTTTTTCCTTTAGTGTAATAACTCCCTCTGTTGATTTTCATTATTGTTTTTCTGTTCCTCTTCATGGAATATTTTGCTGAGGATGTTCTGTAGTGCTGGCTTTCTACTTATAAATTCTTTTAATGTTTGTTTATCATGGAAGGTTTTTATTTCATCCTTAAATCTAAAGCTTAATTTTTTGGGATATAAGATTCTTGGTTGGCATCCCTTTTCTTTTAGAGCTTGGAATATGTTGTTCCATGATCTCCTAGCTTTGAGTGTATGAGTTGAAAAAATCTGCTGTGATACGAATTGGTCTCCCCCTGTATGTGATCTGATTCCTCTCTTTTTTGGCCTTTAAAATTATATCCTTGTTCTGTATGCTAGGCATTTTCATTATAATGTATCTTGGTATAGATCTGTTGTAATTTTGTACATTTGGTGTCCTATAGGCCTCTTGTATTTTGTTTTCCAATTCATTCTTCATGCTTGGGAAATTTTCTGATATTATCTGATTGAAGAGATTGTGCATTCCTTTGGTTTGAAACTCTGTGCCTTCCTCTATCCCAATTACTCTTATATTTGGTCTTTTGATGCTGTCCCATACTTCTTGGATGTTATGTTCATGGTTTCTTACTATCTTCATTGTGTGGTCAACTTTATTTTCAAGATTATATACTTGTCTAAAGTTCTTTATTCCAGTTGATCTAGTCTGTTGGTGATGACTTCAATTGTGTTTTTTATTTGGTTAATTGGTTCCTTCATTTCAAGGATTTCTGACTTTTTTTTTTTTCAGAGTTTCTATCTCTTTTTTGAAGTAATCTTTTGCTACCTGTATTTGCTCTCTTATATCTTTGTTGTAATGGTCAATTTTTGCCTGTATTTGCTCATTTAGGTCATTCTTTGATTCACAGATCATCCTAATTATGAACCTTCTGAACTCCTTCTCTGACATTTCATCAACTTCGGTGAGCATGGGTTCTGTTATTGTAGAATGGTTTGTTTGGGATACTTTCCTCCCTTGTTTTTTCATGTTGTCTATTTGCCTTACTTTATTGCATGTAGATCTGAGATATTACAGTTTCTACCCTATACTCTTATAATATCCTTGCAGGTTGTCTGTGCCTCCCCTTAATGTTGGGCTATCAGAACCTGTCGTTGTCCCTCAAAGTATGCTACCTGGGACTGGGTCCATGCAGGTTGGTGTGGGTCAAACTGGTTGAGTCTGAGCTCCTGTGGTGGTCTGCTGGTTGGAAGAGGCAGTCCTCTGAGTGGAGGTCAGTGAAGCTGTCCTAGACTCGCCTGAGCTCTGCACACATGGGCTGGGCTGACCTGGGCCTGCTTGTGCTTGGGCAAAGATTGGTGAAAATTCCCTGAGCCTGGCCACACTCAAGGGGATGTCAGCGGGACTGACCTGGGGCTGGCGGCACTCCGATGTAGGTCCCCGGGACTGTCCTTGGCCTGCCTGAACTCAAGCAGAGTTGGTGGGTCTGTCCTTGCTGTCTCCTGCTCTGGCGTGGAGGTAGGCGGGACTGGCTGGAGCCTGGGTCGCACACTGGGGTGAAGGTCAGCGGGACTGACCTGGGCCTGGTGGCACTCCAATGCAGGTCCCTGGGACCTTCCTCAGCCCACCTGAACTCAAGCAGAGTTGGTGGGTCTGTCCTTGCTCTCTCCTGCTCTGGGGTGGAGGTTGGTGGGACTGGCTCCAGAATAAATCTTATATGAAATTTGGATGTATTGACTGCTTACATGTGTGACAAAGATGGAAAAATTCAGGTTTAGCAAATGCCAACTGGAGAATGTAGACATTGAGACTAGGAATTTAAATAATTTCTTTTTATGTAATATGGGTATAATAATTTTATTCTGTATTGCATTTGGATATAGGAACATAAATACTCTTCAGAAAATGGTACTTGGACAGTATTATTTTATTTCATGTCTTGTATATGAGGCAAAGGTAGAGTTATTTGGGGGGAGGCACAATAATACCTCTGGCCTGAGTGTGAGAAAGTTTCAGGCAGCCACCAAGCAGAGGGAAGTCACCTGGCCTTAATGAGTGGTATAGTTTCTCAAGTTTCAGGAACAGTTTTGAGAATATTTCTCCACTTTAACAGCAAAAACATGTAGAACCTGAAAACCCTCCTCAAGTTTGAAAGAAACCCACATAGCCTGCTAGTATGGAAAAGTGGTTTTAACTGATATGCACTTGGGAGGTGTAGAGATTCTCCATCCTGGGTATATGGACCTTAACATTCTAACTTTCGGTTCATCTTTGGAGAGCAGGGACATCTTTGTAAGATTCCCAGTGGAACTCAGTGTACAGAGGTTAGAGGCCATCAGCTGGGGATAAACACATTTCAGAACACACTGGACCATAATAAGCCCATCACAGTTACCATCATGAAGAGTGAAGAAGCAGCAGACCTTTCCTTAGAGCAAACTCTTCCTCTCAAACAACACCTTGCCAGATCTATTTCCTCATGATCACTGCAGAGGCACTTCGCAATTGGCTGTTCTTCATACGAAATGTCTTTCTATGGGTATTGAGGCTTGAAATAAGGCAAAAATAATGGTAGGATCATGGCTGGAAGAATTTCAGTTTGGGCAGAGAAGATAAGTGAGGAATTGATAATTGCAGAATGCATATAGTGCAATTTAATTTGAAAACTGCAGTCTCTTCATTTCTTTGAGGATATAAAGTGCTTTGGTTCTGTAATTTTTTTTTTAAAAAAGGGTCATATTTATCCTTTGAGGTAAGGAGGAAAAGTGCACTTAAAAAAACATTCTGCCCTTAATCGAAAAGCTTGTTGGAAAGTGTATGATATTGTGGATGTGGTTATCTTCATCTTAAAGCAGTACCAAAGTCAACTTGGTTGACTTTAAAGAAAACTTAGTGTAAAATGACTAAGGAGATCTCTTGTAATTTCACTTGAAGTTCATAAATCCCCATATTTATTTTAAAATGGCATATCCTTGCTTTAATAAACTATCTAAAATGTCATGAATGTAAGGTCACTTTAATTGCATTATGATCTGGCTGCATCTGTATCTGTTTTTATTTATTTAAACTGTTATTGTAAGCCCAAGCTAAACAACTTTGCTTAATTCCATGTTCTGTACAACTATGTTGTTGATGCTTGTTTTTATTATAAACAATCCACCCAAATTTGCAGCAGTGGCTCTGAAAAAATCCCTAATTAAAATAGATTTCAAGGTTAAGCTATTTTTATTCATTCCTGAAAACACTTACCAATACTTGTAGCTTTTAATATGATAACAGCGTGGTAAGCATATTTCAAAACCAGGAAGGCAGAAATTTGTGTTTATGAAAGCCAAAAAATTAGTCTTGCAATGCTTTGGAGTGTGCCTGGTAATTAATTATAGGTGATGGGCATTATATGTAACCTCAAATATTTTGGTGGGAGGTGGAGAGAAAGGGCCCTTACATATTTAATTTCTAACACAATCCCTTTCACTTCCAGAAGGAATTAAGTTTTAATAAAAAGGCATAACAGGAGGATGCAATCTAAGAATACTAATTAATAATTTTAGCTGTACCAGAATGAGAGTCTATAATAAATGGTAGGTTGTCAGTTGCTAAATCATGAAATATTGCAGAGAGAGAAACGGCAACATACTCTTTCACAATATGGCTTGCTATGTTAAAGCTGTTGGTGGTAGGGAATTTTGTACTTGTTAATCATCCTGTTTTTACATCGCTGTTTGTAATTACAATTAAACAGATGGTCCTGAAAAAGATAGTGTGTTCTCAGCAATTAAAACCACGGCAAGCAGCTTTTTCTCCTCCCCAACATACAATTAAACTGAACAGAATCACATAACCCAGGGGGTTCTTCAGAAGAAAGGATCTGTATAGATTTCAATAGATTGGTATTCCATTCGTCAGCCCTATCATCTTGACCCCTTGCCAAACTGAGAGTTCTGCAGCTGGCAGAAAGCTTCCAAACAAACATGGGTTTTATAAAGTAGTTACCCTTCTCTACTTTCTCCCAGAATTCTATTGCCATACAGGGATTAATAGAATATGTTTTAAAATGGGATCTTTGGAAGAGTCTCTCAAAATCATTGAGTGTGTGATATTTAATACGGCTGGCTAAATTATGGGAGTTCAACTAGTAGTGCATTACATTCCTCTCTGGAAAATTGTCTTTTTTTTTTTCCCAGTCTTATCTTACTCAGAAAACTAATGTTGACAGATTTTCTTGTGAAAAAAAAATTTTTCATTTCAGCATATGTTAGTCAGCTTTCCATAACTGTATTAAATACCTGAGATAAATCAACTTATAAAGAGGAAAGGTTTATTTTGGCTCACAGTTTTGGAGGTTCCAGAGCATGACTGATTGGCCCCGTTGCTTTGGGGCTGTGGTGGCACAGCACATCAGAGCTGAAACATGTGAAAGAGGAGGCCTGTTTGCCTCATGGCGAGATGTGCAAGAGAGAGGAGACCTGTGTTCTATAATCCCCTTTGAGCGCATGTCCCTCACCAGAGTGGGCCCCACCTCCTGAAGCCTCCATAGCTCCCAGTAGTGCCATGGGCAGGGGGCTAAGCCTTTATTTAACACATGGGTCTTTGGGGGACATTCAAAACCCAAACTTTAGTCCAGGGTTTTCATTAAAAATATATAGAATTTTGGGTTCTAGGGAAATCAAAACCTCACCTTATTTATTGATTCCTATTGCAACAAATTAAGCGATTATTTTTCAACCAAGATTCAGCACCCCAAGAAGTATTTCATCAGTTGAAAAGTGACTTTGTGACCCATAGTTCCTTTTATTTATTTATTTATTTATTTGCTTTAGTTGTACACCACGCGTTTATTTTTACATGGTGCTGGGGATCAAACCCGGGCTGCGCATGTGCTAGGTGAGCGCTCTACTGCTAAGCCACAACCCCAGCCCCATAGTTTCCTTTTTGAACCCATAGTTCCCTTCCTGACCTCAGCAGTGTGAAGGGCTGTCCCCAGAGCACTGGGGTTGGGGCCTGCTCTGGCCAGCTCACACATGAAACCTTGGAGATGTGTTTTGTTTGCATGAGCGTAAACAGGCCCAAGTATACTTTCAATGATTTTAGGTACAGGCTTTTGTGCCCACAAGTAAGCAGTTATTTGCTGATGCAATTAACCATCTGCACCTTATTATGAGAGTGCAGCTGGCTAATTATGCTCAGTGCCATAGGGCAGGTTCAACTCCTCATCTGCATAGGAACTGTATTTGCAGCAGAGGACACTGATCTTTAAATGAGTCTTTAAATTTAACCAGTTCATTTTGAGGTCACCACTCACAGACTTTAGTTTTGTTCATAAGAGAAATTCATAGGTGGGTAGTGATATTTCTATGTGGGTAAAGTAATGAATACACAACTGTAGGGCAGACATATTATTATTGGCCAAGAACAAAGGCAGTTCCTGCTTCATTCAAATTATTTTGTTTCCTCATTTCAGAGAGCGGTACATCAATATGGGAGTATGTGTGTTCATGAACTTGTCTCAGTGGCAACTTGGAGTATCAATGAGACTTAAAACTGGGGTAAATGTTTGTATTAACCAGTTTTAAATTATTTTCAGCAATTGTATATTCTTTTTTTTTTTTTTTTTCTGGTATCTGGGGTTGAACTCAGGGGCACTCAACCACTGACCACATCACCGGCCCTATTTTGTATTTTATTTAGAGACAGGGTCTCACTGAGTTGCTCAGTGCCTTGCCATTGCTGAGGCTGGCTTTGAACTCGTGATCCTCCTGCCTCAGCCTCCTGAGCTGCTGGTGTTATAGGCGGGCACCACTGTGTGCAGCAGTTGTATATTATTCTTGTGCTTTATTGAATGGATTGAGAGAATAACAGAAGAATACTGAAAAGGAGAATCTTAAATTTTAGTGTGGGTCAAATTAAGGGTCAAGGCTAATCCACTGGACATTAAGCATCATCTAACTAGAGATTTACAAAAACCTGTACAATTAGGTACCTACTACTATCACTGCTTGTGCCAAATCTGTAAGCCTGATGCCTATAAAACTTTGCAGGACAATAGCTGAGACAAAAGGCAAGGGATATCTAGTCCCCTTGGACATAGGGGAGAGGCCATGGCCTGGGGTTTGAGGAAGCCATGAGCTGGTTCTGGTCCTATCACAGCACAGTCCCAAGGCAAATGCCTTAATCTCCCATGGAGTCTAGAGGCCAGAACTTTCCAAACCAGCACACCTATTTGAAAATTGTAGTACCCGGGACTTACTGAATCAGTGTCTCTCTAGTAGGTCAGGGTGGTCCTGAGGTAAGTCTGCCTTGGGAAAAACTGAGTCGCATAATTTCTAAGATGCCTTCTCAGTTTTAAGAGATGTTTTATCTTTAAAATGAATACTCCTTAGAATTTCAGTTGTAAAATACAGCATACATATAAATGTATCTCTCGCTCATGTTCTCTCTCTCTCTCTCTCTCTCTCTCTCACACACACACACACACACACACACACACACAAACATACAAACACATCTATACCCTTATATATACACCATTTAACAAATAATTACAAATGGAAGTATAACCTATACCTGGGCCAAGATTAAAATGGGAGTATCCTAGAACTCTTTCCCCTCCTTTCTCAGCCTCAGAGAAACTGCTATCCTGACTTTTAGTAGTTCTATCATCTTACTATTTTGTATGCATTCCTAAAAATACAGTTCAGTGTTTCCTGAGTTTGAGGTTTGTACAAATTGAACCACACTGTATGCACTCATGTTTTGTGTTGCCCATTTCTTTCAACTTAATGGAAAATGCTTCCACTGGTTGGTCTGGCTATAAATCATCTTTATTGATTTGTGATTTTCTATAATAGGAATACACAATACCACAATCTATATATGTTGATGAAAACACAAGATGTTTCTAATATTTCACTATCATGAGTAACACTGGACAAATTTGCTCAAATTTATCAGATGCAAATTTTTGTTGCAAATAACTTTCTCCCACTTGAGGCTTGACTTTCATTTTTTTATATGGTGTCATTTGATAAAACGTAATTTTAGTTTTAATACTAATTTCTAATTGAATGTAACCAGAGCTCACTTTTTCTTTGTGGTTAATACTTCTTGTGTTTAAGATATCCTTTCTTTAATGAATAGATCTTCTTCCAAATCACTTTCTGGTTACTGTTTTGCCATTTAAATTTTGCCTGGACCCTGCCTTTTTCTTATATGAATACCTAGTTGTCCCAGCATTATTTACTGGAAAGTATATTATTTTCTTACTGTTCTAGTTCACCTTAGTCATAAACCAAGTATTTATAAATTTGGGGTATTGTTTTCTTTTCCCTATTTGTCCGTACCTCTGCTGACACTACACATATATGTATAAAGGCCCACACCTGTAATTAGGGAATTGATATTAACAAAAATAGGGGGTGGGGAGACAATAATGAGCACCCACATAACATCATCATCAATTTTGACATTGTGGTTTTATCCTATCCTGCCTTCATCCCTCACCCCTTTTGAAATTTTGCTCAGGCATTTTATGGAAAGTTCCAGATTGCCTATCTTTTTTATGAGAAAGGATTTTCTAATAATTAAAATTTCATTTGTGCCCTTACAAAAAGAAAAATAATTTCTTAATATCATCTAATATAACAACATACCATTTTCCTTGATTGTCTCTGAAATTTTTGCCTTTTAAAAATAGACTTGTTCAGCTGGGCGCGGTGGCGCACGCCTGTAATCCCAGCACTTTGGGAGGCTGAGGCAGGAGGATCGCGAGTTCAAAGCCAGCCTCAGCAATGGCGAGGCACTTAGCAACTCAGTGAGACCCTGTCTCTAATAAAATACAAAAGAGGGCTGGGGATGTGACCCAGTGGTCGAGTGCCCCTGAGTTCAATCCCCGGTACCACACAAAAAAAAAAAAAAAAAAAAAAAATAGACTTGTTCAAAGCAGTATTCAAAAAGGTCTAAAAATCATTTGGTTGGTATTTTCCTAAATTTTTCTGTCTCTTTCTTTAACTTATTATGGAAAATTTTGAACTTTCTAACTAATGAATATGGTATAGCTCTCTACTTAGGCTATTGTTGATCTCTCAATAATGTATTATCATTCTATCTGCAGAGATTTTGAACATTCTTTATTAGAGATAGCCTGGGAATCTGAATTTTTATGTTATAAAAATTAATATTTTTTTAGGCGAGTGCTCTACTGCTGAGCACTAATTTTGTATTTTATTTAGAGACAGGGTCTCACTGAATTGCTTAGCGCCTTGTTAAGTTGCTGAGCCTGTTTTTTTTTTTTATTCAAAGTTGTTGTATTGATAATAGTAGTATGCATTATAATTAATAATAAACATATAGAGCATCTATTTTAAACATATTTATTTATTTGCTTTAGTTGTACACAATGCAACGCATTTATGTTTACGTGGTGCTGAGGATCGAACCCGGGCCGCACACGTGCTAGGCGAGTGCTCTACCGCTGAGCCACAACCCCAGCCCCCATAGAGCATCTTTTTACATAACACTGTTTGTATACAATGTATATTCGTACCATTCAAATCTTCAATCATGCATTTAGGATAATGATATCCATCTTATTCAACCACCTTTTCTTTTTTCCCCTCCATCCCCTCTTGCTCCCTTCCTTCCCCTTCCTCCCCTTTGACATTCTAGTGTTCCTCTAATCCTCCTATGTACCCCGACCCAATACCACTGTGAATTAGCCTCCTTATATCAGAGAAAACATTCGGTATTTGGATTTTTGAGATTGACTAACTTCACTTAGCATTATAATCTCCAACTTCATCCATTTACCTGTGAATGCCATTATTTTATTCTCTTTTATTGCTCAGTAAAATTCCATTGTGTATATATACCACATTTTCTTTATCCACTCATCTACTGAGGGACATCTAGGTTGGTTCCTCAACCTAGCTATTGTGAATTGTGCTGCTATAAACATTGAAGTGGCTGTGTCACTGTAATATGCTGTTTTTAAGTCCTTTGGGAATAGATCCAGGAGTGGGATAGCTGGGTCATAGGGTGGTTCCATTCCCAGTTTTCCAAGAAATCTCCATACTGCTTTCCATAACGGTTGCACCATTTTGCAGTCCCACCAGCAATGTATGAGTGTGCCTTTTTCCCCACATCCTCTTCAACATTTATTGTTGTTTGTGTTCTTAATAGCTGCCATTCTGACTGGAGTGAAATGAAATCTTAGAGTAGTTTTGATTTGCATTTCTCTAATTGCCAGTGATGTTGGGCATTTTTTCATGTATTTGTTGATTAATCGTGTATCTTCTTCTGAGAAGTGTCTTTTCAATTCCTTGGCCCATTTATTGATTGGGTTTTTTTTTTTTTTTTTTGGTGTTAAGTTTTTTTGAGTTCATAAAAATTAATTTTTATGTTGAATTTCTAACTTACTTTATGAGTACAAAGAATGTAATACTGTGGTCCTTTTTCTCTATTCTATTGGTCTCCCTTCAATTTTCATGAGACCTGGCCTCCTTCCTTTTTCCTATCTAGCTTCCACATATGAGAAGTTCCTCATAAGACTAGGAATGGAACCACAATACAACCTAGCTATACCACTCCTCAGTATTTATCCTAAAGAATTCAAGTCATCATACTATAGCAATATGTGCATACCCATGTTTATAGCAGCACAGTTCACAATAGCCAAACTATGGAACCAGCCCAGGTGTCTATCAATTGATAAATGGATAAAGAAAATATGGTATATATACACAATGAACCTATGTCATTAGCAGGAAATTCGATGGAACTTGAGAATATTATGTTAGGCAAAATAAGGCAAACTCAGAAAGAAAGTCACCCACTGATGGACACGTAGGCTGCTTCCATACTGTGGCTATTGTGAATTATGGTGATATAAACATGGGTATACAGGTATCACTGTAATATGATGTTTTTTAATTCCTCAGGATAAATACTGAGTGGTATAGCTTGGTCATATGGTGGTTCCATGCCTAGTCCTTGAATAGCCTCCATACTAATTTCTATAGTGGTGTACTAATTTACAGTCCCATCAACTTGGTAAAAGTGCTCATTATTTTCTGTATCCACTATAGCATTTATTAATATTTGTATTCTTGGTGATTACTGTTCTGACTGGTGTGTGATGAAATCTCAGTGTAGTTTTAATTTGCATCTTCCTAATTGTTAATGAGGTTGAATATTTTTTCCTGTATTTGTTGGCCATTTGTATTTCTTCTTTTGAGAAGTGTCTGTTTAGTTCATTTGCCCATTTATTAATTGGGGATTTCTTGGTGTTAAGTTTTTTGAGTTCTTTATATATTCTGGATATTAATCTTTTGTCAGAGGAATACCTCACGAAGATTTTCTCCAATTCTGTAGGTTTTCTTTATGCTGTTTCCTTTGCTGTGCATAAGCTTTTTAACTTGATACCACCCCATTTATTAATAATATATTATAAATACATAACAAATATTATAGGGGTCCCATTGAGAAAGTCTTTCCTTGTGCCTATGTTGGAGTGTTAACCCTATGTTTCCTTCTGGGATTTGAATAATTTCTGGTCTAATTCCTAGGTCTTTGATTCATTTTCAGGTGACTTTCATGCGGGGTGAGAGAGAAGGGTCTATTCTCATTCTTTTACATATGGATAACCAGTTTTCCCAGCACCATTGATTAAAAAGACTGTCATTTCTCCCGTGTACAATTTTGGCACCGTTGTCAAGGATTAATGACTGTAGATATCTATTTTTAGATTGAAGAAGTTACTTCAATTTTTAATTTGCTACTAACTTTAAAAATCATGAATGACTATTGAGTTATACTTTTTATTAATATTTTTATGAATAATAATCTTTTATTATTAATATGATTTTCGTCCTTCAATATGTCAATGTTGTATACTACATACTTCAATGATTTGATAATATGAATCCAACTTTACATTTTGGGTTGAACCCAATATAGTTCAATATATTTTCACTGTATTAAGAATTCCTTTTATTTTTTAATTTTTCCCTCTCCTAGTCTGGTCATTCTTATTCCCACCCTATTCATCTAGTACTTCCTTATGAATCTAATCTGTATGTATACTTAGCTAAAACTAAAATAAATAAATACTTTTATGCTTGTCCTAGATGAGATTTAATACAAGGGTGCTCTACCATTGAGCTACATCCTCAACCTGTTTTTATTTTTATTTTGAGATCAGGTCTCTCTAAGTTGCCCAGGCTAGATTTGAACTTGCAATCCTCCTGCCTCAGCCTCCTGTTAGCTGGGATTAAAGGCATGCACCATTGCACCTGGCTAGGCTTTTCTTTAGTGAGGGTTTGTTGGGATGAATCCTCCTATGTTTGTCCAAAATTGCCTTTAATTCTCCCCTTACTCTTGAATAGGTTTTTTTTTTTTCTGGTTGTAGAATTAAAAGACAGCAGGGTTTTCTTTAGGTACCTTTCAATGCATCTTTCTACCTTCTTTTGGCTTCCTTTATTTATACTGAGAAGTCAGCTCTCAACCTTACCATGGCTCCTCTGGAGATAAGATGTCTTTTATACTGGCTCTTTTAATGATCTTCCTCTTTGGTTCTGATTTTCTTCATGTTTCTTAACTTATTTATCATCTCTTCTTGTCACTCCATGAACTACCATGTATAATTCTTCTGATACATTTTCTAGTATAGTAATTTTATTTCCAGCTATTTAAAATATACCATTTACCCTTTCAGAGAATATCTAAATTTGAATTTTGTGTCTATCATTGCTCAGTATTGTGCTTGGACCTTTTAAAAATCTGCTATGTAACTCACCCTTATGAGGCTTTGCTTAAAAAGTTTTAAACCTAAAGAAAACTTGAAATAAGAGCACAATGAAAACTCATATACCCTTTATTTAAAGTCACTAGAATTTAACATTCTGCTACATTTACTTTTGTTTTCTCTTTCCTTCTCTCTCTTTTTTCTTGAACCACATGAAAGTAAGTTTATGACTTCAGTAGGGAGATATCATGACACTTCTTTATACATGTTAAAAGCTATCTTCTAGATTCTGGGGTTGTGGCTCAGTGGTAGAGCGCTTGCCTAGCACGTGTGCGGCCCTGGTTCGATTCTCAGCACCACATACAAATAAAGGCATTGTGTACAACTAAAAACAAATAAATAGGTATTAAAAAAAAAAACAAGCTATCTCCTAAGTCCAAGAATGTTATATAGCCACAATGAGGTTATTGCAGTTCATAAACTTAAAATTGATATAGTAGTATCTAATGTACAGTCCATATTTATATTTCTCCAGTTTCCCTCTAGTGTTCACTGTTATGTTTCAAAAATTATATCAAGGATCCAGTCAAGGGTCATACACTGCATGAAGTAGTTAAGCTTTTTTAAAATTATTTTTATTTTTGATTACTAACATTTTTTTCAAATTTTTTTATTTTTTATTCTAAGTTGTTAGAAATGACAGCAGAATGTATTACATTTCATATTATACTTATAGAGCACATTTTTACATCTCTGGTTGTATACAAAGTATATTCACATTATTCGTGAAGTCCTGTTCCTCTTTTGGGTTGTTGCTGGTTTTTGGCTTCCAGGACATTGATATTTTTGAAGAGTCCAGTTGTTTTACAGAATTGCTACATAATTTTTCTGTAGATTCCTGTGCCCTGCATATGGTAACTGTCAAACTTGTACCAATCCCCTAGTGTTTGTAACTTTTTACAGTCTGTATCTAACAAGTCCCCTAAATGAAGCCTTTGACAATGTTTCTACTACTTTTGCTCCTCCTGTTTTATGTTCTTGTGTGTTTGCTTATTTCTGACTAGGTGCTCCCTATTGTCCTTAAAATGTATTTGGAGGGCTTCTTACTCTCTGAGGTGTGGGACAATGAGGACTTCCTTCATAGAAGATTTATATTTGCTTCTGCCAGGCCCCTCAGGATCTTTTAGTCTGGGATTACCCTAAGCCTAGCTCGTAGCTTGAAGCTCTCTGAGCAATTTAAGTGACATGGATTTCACTGAACATTTGAGTCAGAAGTAAACCCAACTCTCTGAGCATTTCTGTTTCTTTTTACTCTCTTTCTGCCCAGCACCATGGCAGGCTTCACTGTAGCTTGCAGCAGAGGGTGATAGAGTGACCAACTCTAATTTTGTGTCTTAGCTTAAGATAGAGAAGGTCTCTTATTTCACTTCCCATCTTAAGCAGGCTTTAAACATTGACATCTACCTTTCTGCCCAGCAAAGCCACCAAAACCAAAGCCCCAATTTTTCTGGATTGGCAAGTGTCCTTAAGGCAGAAGCAGCTGTGCTGTTCTAGAGCTTTGCTTACTTCTCTGGTGCTCCATTGCCTTAAGGGTTTCATATGGCAATTTCTCACTATCTGACAGCCCTTTAACTCTTTTAAGATTGGCTTTTCTTATCTAGGACTTTTGGTTGCACTGTTGTGGGTGGTTGGTCCAGTGAACTGTTATTTTCCACTCTTGGGAATGGAAGTCTTTTAATTTTAGAAGAGTATCTTATTGTGCTTAGTAGAGAAGTAGGCTGAACAAATATTTTTCACGTTTTTAATCATACTCTATCTAGATAACCACAGTGAAAGTAACACACTAAGAATTTCCTAGTCAGTATTTACCAATATGATAACTGAAAGAAGAAAAATGACCCTGTTATGTGCCAGACAGCTCAAATACAGTGTTATAGTATGTAACTGATCTCTGTCACTAGTTTTCATTACTGAATTCTGTTATGACAGCCATCCAATATGAATTAATGGAATTGCATTTGACATTTTAATAAAAGGTAGACTTGCAGTACTTAACAAGTAGCTACTAGTGAGGATGTACGTACCAGTGATCAGGGTTGAAACCCTTGATTGATGAGGGTCACACGAGCTTGCTGTTCACTTGCTTTGAAGAATTGCCACATCCCTAATGGCTTAGTGAGGCCGGTAAAAGCTCAGGTCCCTTCTTTACTGATGTCAGTGGGCACCATGTCAGGGTCAGTGAGTAAATCTAACTTTGCTCTCATGTGTACAGCTGGCTTTATGAAAGGGATTCTAGATATTTTTTGTGGAAGGAAATCTGATTCCCAGGCACTATTTTTTATTTTTTGATTAACAAATAAGATGACCATTTAATAATGTTTGCAAATGAAGTTGTTAGTACTTTGAGAAAATGCATATAAAAATGTATCTGTTTCCTGATCTTTAGAATCTGACTGAAAATGAAATATTTCCTTCTAGACACAGATTCTGTGAGTTTGGACTCACACATCCAAATACCAGGAATGTTTGGATCTCTGTGAGCTTCTGCAAAGACTGCCATGTGTTAGTTACATTAAGAGCTGAATAGTTTGTGTGTAGAATTAACTGTCCTAGGTTACCTATTTCAGATATCCAGTAATTTTTTTTAATAATTTTCAGATTTACGACATTGCAAAACACTCTTGCCATCCTTGGCACAGATTAATTGGTCTATACATTATTAATTGGTCTATATATAGATGCAACAGCTATAAGCTTATTCTCTTCTAATAAAAATGAAGTATTTTCAGTTTGCTTAGAAATCACAGCTCACACTATTGCATAGTGGTTTTCTGCATTTACGTTTCAAATAAATATATGCTACCTATAAATATAGTATTTTTCACAGGAAGTGCTTGATTTCAAGTGATAACTTACTTCAATACAGCTTTTAAAAGTAAGGAATTTATTAGTCTATTTAGTTAGGACACCACGATGGCTCATAGTATCAAGAGGTAAGCCATGGACCCCAGGGCCTTGAAGTGGAGAACTGCTCTCAGTGCCTACTATAGTTCACTCATATTAGTCTTTCTTTTGCGGATGTGTCCATTCTGCTCACACTTCTGCTTTTGTCTGCTTGACTTTGTTCTACAGAGGTTTTCTCCATGCATTGGGGAAGATGGCTGACAGTAGCTTTAAATTCATTTCTAGCCCACCAAGTCCAATGAGAGAACTCTTTCCCAATGTCCAGCTATCACTCAAGAGAAGGATTCTGACTGGCATTATTAGGGTCATATGTTTTCCTCCAAGGTCAATAGCACAGAGGAGAATAGGACTTCCTGATTGGTCATGTCTGCTTACCCTTCTGGACAGGGAGGTAGGTTCTTAATCAGAAGAAGAAGGAGGAGAAGGGAGTTACACTGGATAGCTGCAAGAAACCCTTCCCACATGTAGACTGTTAAATGGGACTAAAAGCTGTTAATTGTATTTCTGATTGAGGACACAGTCTTGAATCCAAGCAGGACAAATAAGATTGAGAAAATGAGCTGCTAAATTCATTCTGGCATAGGAGAAGATATTTCCTCATGTAAGAAAATCCCATAAATTAGAAGAATTGACACAGAAACTAGATGAAAGAACACTAGAATTGGGGATTGTTTCAAGTGTTAGGAAAAGAAATGAATATGCCCAAGATTTCTTTTATTTAAACTTCTTGCATAAAGAAGTCACTAAGAAATGGTAGACTATAGCTTATTTACTTCTTGCTTCCTTATTATTACCCTAGCAGGAAGGGGTCATTATATCTTTTGTTTATATAAAATATGAATGAGCCCTCATTGATTTGATGGTTTGATCCAAGGTGAGAAATTGTAGTTATCAGTGAATGGTGTTTTCAGGATTCCTTCTTCATTGTAGATTTCATTTTCAGTGAAAATAATATGAATTGCCTAGTATTCATAAGAAGCTTATAAAATAGATCAACCTTGAGTAGTGTGTGTGTGTGTGTGTGTGTGTGTGTGTGTGTATGTGTAAACTGAAGCAAGTACTCCAAATGAGCATTCATAATGTGCAATAGCTGTAGAAACCAGAGCTATTCTCACTGCATGTTTCTGAGAGCCTACCAGTATTTCAGACTCTGCTGGTGACAGAATCAATAGCATATAAAATAGAAGTTATTATATTTTTGTAAGGCAAACATGGCTTTAAAATAGCCTGTCTACCATGTTTAAATTAGCATATTTGACATATAGAACAAGAATATCAAAAACTGCTTTTGCAAGTATGGTCTGGATGCCTGTTCAAGTTATTCATGCCATGGTAATACCCTGCAAATGATAGACAGACCACAATTATTTACAAAGAATTCATTTTGTCTAGAGACTATGGTCACAGCAGACAGCTCAGATGACACTTGTGTCAAAGAACCTTAATTGGCTCAGACAACTCAAAAGTTCCTGGCTGGTTGTAAGGATTCAAGTGATGTCATCAGAACTCAGTTTCTCCACATTGCTTGCATTTGTGTACCTTCTTCTCAGACAGGCTTGCCCCTCCTGGGGGCAAAAAGACTGCCCGCAGGTTCAAGTCACAGACCACATCTCAGTACCCAAGTAGAAAGAAAGCATGCCTCTTTTGCAGCAATTCCAATTGAATCCAGATTAAGCTTCATTGATTTTGACTGGTTTGACTTGGGTCATGTGCTCTGAACCAGTCACTATGGCTAGAATGGGATTGGCCACTACTGGATTGGAATAAGGGGTTAGATGTTTCCTTAATGAAAATCACAGGATCATTCCCAGAGAGGGGTGGGAAGATGGATGCAGAGCAGTGAAAACCAATGAATATCTGCCAAATGACCTTTTAAAAATGGAGATATCTTTGAGAAGTAAAATATAATGAAGAGTAACTCAGCTGCCATTTTAATCATTCAACAAACATTTGCTGACTCCATGCCAATCACCAGGCTAGTGATAAACAAGATGGTTGAGATCTCTGACTTCATGAGTTTGCCTTCTGGTGAGGAAGGCAGATATAAAATCTAATTGCACACAGAAAAGGAGTATGTGAAAAGTACATTCTGTGAGAACATGCAATAATGAGACTTCAGGGATGTCAGGAAAGACTTTCTAGATAAGTGATGTTTCAACTGAGACCTGCCTAAGATCAGGGCCTGCCAAAGACAGAGCCTGATGAATCCCCAAAATTTGAATTTAAAGGAGTAGGGACAAATTGGAAGTAGGTCCACAAAGCCACTTGAATGCAAAAATAAGCTATAAAATAAGCAAAGATATTTATAAAAACACATAACTGACAAGGGGTTTCTATCCAGAATAAATAAAGGACTTCCAAAAATCAATAAGAAAAAAGACAACCAAATAGAAAAAAGTCTAGAGAGTTGAATATTTCATAAAAGGAGATATCCAAATAGAAATGCGAAAATATATTCGGTCTCATTACTAATTGAAGAAATGCAATTAAAAGCATAATGAGTGAGCACAGCATAGCCCCCAACTAGCTAAAATTAGGCACTAATAGCCAAGTGTTTGCAAAATTGAGAGGCAACCAAATCTCTCGAATACTGCTAGTGGGATTATAAACAGATACCACCACCTTGGAAAACTGTTCAACGTCATCTACCATAATTTGAGATCTGCATACCGTGAAGTAGTTTCTCCGTGTACTGGTTACTAACTAAACAAGTTATAAGAAGTAAGTTTATTACTTATAGATAGGCATCAAGGTTCAGCAAAAGCCTAGGATTCATTGCAAACCAATTCCCCTACGCTCAGGAAAACTGCCTGGAGTAGATGAACTCTAATCTTGCATCACAGATGAGGGACCTGTAAAGCAGCCTATCCTGGGTTTTATACACCAGGATCACATGAGTCGCTGGGCTAAAGCATTGATGGACGTCCTGTTTTAGGAGGTATAGGACAGAGTGCGGGCTGTTCCAGTCACTCCCTCCCTATCTCAGGACTGCTTTCCCAGCACACTCCATGGTTATTCTTGAGGACTACAAGTGAAAAAAGTGGAGAGAACTGAGTCAGTCCAAGGCTACCCAGAGAACTGTCCTGCATAGACCCTCTGATCTGTCAGTTCCCTTCCTATATATATGCTCTGCTTGTCTTTGTGCATGGAGAGAGTTACAAAAATGTTTATGGCACCTTTATTCATGATAGCCTCACGTTGGCAACAATCCAAATGTTAATCAGTGGTAGAATGGATAAATAAATTGCAGTATGTTCAAACAGTGGACTATTATTCATAATTTAAAACTAACAGATTGTAGCTGCATTCAACAAAATAGATGTATAGAGTAATAGAAATTAGATACAGAAGAATATGTGCTGTGTGACTTCAGCCTTCTAAATATTAAATGCTAGGCAAAACTATAATGTTCAGGGAAGCATGCTTACATCATGAAAGGGAATCAATTAAGTGATTTCTATGAAAGTGAGGATAGTGGTAGCTTTCAGTGGGGAGAAAGGGGATAGTGATAAGAGAGGGCATGAGGGGCTCTCTAGGGTGCTGGCAGTGTTCTGTTTCTCAGCTTGGGCAATTATTACACAGGGGTCCACTTTGTAATAATTCATTAAACTATATATTTGTTAGGTACTTTTCTGTATGCATATTGTATTTCACAATAAAAATCATTTAAAAGTTGTTACTTTATCCTTTATCCATCTCATTGAAATTAGAATCAGAATTTATCACTTGCTCAAATTATAGCAGTGCTTTTTCATTTACAGTTGTGAGCCAAGCCTGAATGTGGGCACATAAGGTCAAAATCCAGTTAGATTTCTGGGTGCTTATTACCACATAGTAGTAGCTATATCGTCAAGTTTCAACTTCACTCTCAAAAACAGTATGATTTTATGTATAATTAATATAATGCTTCACATTTAGTAAATACCCTACAGTATTAGGGTTGTGTAGGGTGACAGAAACAATGGCATATCTATATAGCTATACTTCTATCTAGGAAGAGATTTACTCTAAGGTGTCGACTTGTGGGATTATAGAAGCTGAGAAACCCCACAATCTGCCATCTGCAAGCTAGAGACCCAGGAAGGCTGGGTATTGGAGAGTCAGTGGTGTAGATCCCAGCCCACATCTGAAAACCAGGAACACCTATGGCAGGAGAAGACTGATGTCCCGGCTCAAGCAGCTAAGCTTCCTCCATCTTTTTACTCTATTCAGGCCCTCAGTAAATCAGATGCTGCCCACTCACATTGAGGAGGGCAACACACTTTATGTAGTTGACTAGTTGAAGTGCTAATCTCATCCAGAAACATCCACATAGACACACTCAGAAATAACACTAAGCCATGTATCTGGGCATCCTGTGATCCAATCAAGTTGATGCATAAAATTAACTGTGGTATCTAATCTTTTAAATTGAAAGATAAGATCATAGAATTCCCAAGTGAGAAAGTCTACTTTGGAACTATAATACTATATTTCTTGGTATCTGTCATAAAAATGATATGAATTGGGGCTTGCAAATCATAATAAGCACTTTCACAGCTGTAACTCTTGCTGTTCCTGTTGTCACCTTCTTCATACGTGACTGAGTTGGCTCTTTGTCTCCCCGCTGTCTGTGCCAGGCCTGAAAGCGCCTACAATTTCAACAAGTTTCTATCACTTGATATTTCCTACACAGAAGCAGTTCATTTTGTAATTTTAAGACCTTGGCAAAGTTACTTTTCCTTGTACATCTGAATTTCCTTTTCTTCAACATGGGTCAAATAAGAGGATTCTTTCTGAAACATGCCCCTGTTTGATCTACCTCAGATATAAGAAGCCACACATCCTGCAGAGACACATTGTTTTTGAGAAGTATTTCAAGGGGAAGAGAGCAGAGACCAATGTGAAACCTATGAAATCTGAAGTAATCCAATACAAAAGAGATCAAACAAATAGAAAGCAAAGGAGCATAACAGCTTTAGAGACAGTAGAAAACCAAAAGATGAAGCAAGATTATAAGATGAAAATTAATCCTTTTACTCAGAAAGTGCCTGGAGAACCCTACCACCACTGCCGTTGACAACAGAAGTCACATTGCATTGACTTGAATATTTTCTTTATTTTTATTTTGACATTTTCTTAATAAGATGCTGTTCAACATCCCACATGCCCCCACCATAGCAGTAACAGAAGTTGAAGATGTGTGAAGGGTTGTATATTCACAGTTACTTCCAGCAAGCAAGGATAATTGAATAGAATTCCCTTCTCTTGATTTTTGTTGTTGGTGGTGATGGTAGTTTGATCCAGATTTTATGCTAATGAAACAAGATACTTTCTCAGGGTTTTGGTTTATTATTGCTGACAGTTCTTTCTGAAAATAAGACATTTTTAAACTGGAGAATAGCGTTTCATCAATCAAAGTTTATATTTAGTTAAATGTATTAAAGGTCTATAGGATACTGTGTTTGGCACTGAAGTTCCCTGAGATGTGTTTACATTTTACACATTGTGTAAATGTGAACAATTTTATATCCGGTACTATGCAAAGTGAAGTACTTTATAAACATTGTTTCATTCAATCTTCATGATAAAGGCATAAGGTCAATGTGGTAGAAGATTTCCAAGATGGTCCCCAGTTATCCTCACCTTTGGCACTTGCTTCCTTGTGTGGCCTCTCCCACACTGAATTGGGTTGATCTGTGTGACCAATCGATGTTGTAAGAATGACAGTGTGTGATTTCTGGGACAAAGAGGACATTGCAACCTCCCCTTGGTCTCTTGGGTTGCTTACTCTGGAGATAGCCAGGCTTTATGCTTTGAGGACACTCAAGCCGTCCTGTCGAGAGGTTCCTGAGGGGAAGAGCTAAGGACTCCCCCCAACAGCCAGGACTAACTTGCTAGCCTTGTAAGTGAGCCACCTTGGAAGTGGATTCTCCAACCCTAGTCAAGCCTTCAGAAACTTGCAGCCCTGGCTGCCACTTTTGACTGCTACTTCATGAGAGACCCCAAGGCAGAATCACCCAGTCAAACTTCTTCCAAAGTTTTGAATAACATTTTTTGTTATTGTTTAAACGTTGCAGTTTTTAGCCAGTAAGTTTTGGGTTAATTTGTTGTATGGAAATTGGTAGCTATTAGGGTAGGCTCTCTATTATTATTACCATCATTCAGATGAGGAAACCAAAGCCCAAGAAGATTAAACCAGGTCTTATTATTTCAAAATCTTTGGTCCTAGTTGAAACAAGATACTTTATCAGGGTTTTGGTTTATTATTGTTGACAGTTCTTTCTGAAAATAAGACATTTTAAAACTGGAGAATAGCATTTAATTAATCAGTTTATATTTAGTTACATGTATTAAAGGTCTATAGGCTACTGAAATGCATGTGTAAATATGAAATGCTGTGTTTGGCATTGAAATTCTCTGAGATGTATTTATATTTTACATACTGTTTACTGGGTAGAAAGAATTTTCACTTTTCTGAGCTTTAACTGAAGGCAAATATGCCATTTTGTGTGTGTGTGGGGGGGGGTGTTGTCTTAGCTTTTCTGCAAAGAAGGGGAGGATTTGGAATGGAAGATGGTAGAAGAAAATAAGTTTTGAGATACTTAGAGTGAAAGGAAGGCATAGATATGTGAATAGGGATACGATTATGGTGATTAGGATAGTTATTACTGTGACACGTGCACATCCCCGTGGCAACATGAAATTCTGCTATACCAGGCATCAGTCCCATTCTGAATTTTAACTCTTTTAGACCCAGTTTTCCCTTATGAGTTCCTAGAGGTAAACAGAACACAACTTCCTGCTGACAATGAATTTTGTGCCTAAGAGTATCTATTACAAAACATTTTTAAAAAAACACTAGTGCAAATATATAAAGGCAGAGATTTAATGGAAAATCCCACCCTACCTGGTTATTCTTACTAAAGGTTAGTTGATAAGATATTTTCCTGTCTTTTTAGTATTCTCTGGAAGAATATATAATTAGGTCATAGATACTTGAAACACTAGAAGATATTGACATTTAAATATTAAAAAAAAAAACAAAGCAGTTCCTCTGAGAAACGTTTTGGCCCAGTGAAAATTATCTTTAATAAGTACAATTTAATAATCATCTAATTCAACAGTTGTTTACTGGGCCCCTTCTATATGCCAATGACACATGGTCCCTACCGCCAAGAAGCTTACATTCTGGAGGTAGAGATAGGCTCATCAGCAAATAATTTCAAAACAGTGCAAAATTTAGTGCACTCAATAGAGGTATATGCTGAGGAGTAATTGGTACTTCTTAAATGCACCAGAGAAAGTCTTGATTCTGGAGACCCTTGAGATGGGTCTTACAGGATGAGTAGAAAGCTTGCTAGGGAGATGGGGACAGGCATGTGAGAAAGGAAGAGGCTGTATAGAGATATATGTAAAAGAGCCTGGCACATCTGGGTACCTTGGAAAATCATTTTATGGATTAATTAATTAAACACATTTATTAAATCAGCATATATATGAGGTCTTGTACTGGGTGCTGGGAACACAACAGTGGACAAAACAAAATTCCTGTCCTCAATCCACTTCCAGCCTAGTGGGGAGGAGATAAATAAAGAACCACAACAGAGGTGAGAATTAGGACAGAGATCACAAAGAAGGGGCAGCCGTGGGGACTCAGGGTAGGCTTTCCACATGAGGTGACTTCTGAGTCCAGAAAGGTCATAGCTGACTCCAGAAAGGCAAGTGGGAATCAGCTGGGGTGTGGTGGGGTGTGGTGGGGAGGGGGACTAGTAAAACCTCCCAATTATGTGAGCACATGACACATTCTAGACTCCAGGTTGAGCATAAAGTGCAAGAAGTGCAGGTTCCTGGGATGAATGCCATGGTTAGGAGCGCTAAGAGTATCCTGGATTCCAGATATTAGGCATGGAAATGACACACCAGAGTTGCCCATTAGAAAGGTCACTGTGACCTTGGTGTAGAGAATGGCGAGGGTGTGCAGGCTGAGCTGGGAGCAGAGGTGCTGTTCTGGAGTCAGGGAGGTCAGTTAGGAAGTTGTCGCAGTCATCCAGGGAAGATGTGATAGTGATGTTTAAAAAGTGTGGCAGGGACAGAAAGGATGAATGGATCTGTGAGATACCAAGGAGCTGGTATTACAAGGAAGAGTGAAATAATGGGATAAGAGTGTAGACTCGGGAACCCTTTCCTAGTGTGTGAACCGGGACACATTTCTTACCTTCTCTGTGCCATAGTTTCCTTATCTGTGTCATGGGGGAAAGTAACAGTATCTTCATCTAGGATGATTATGGGGATTAACTCACTCATATAGTGCTTAGAATGTCATGGGTCCCTTTCATGTAAAGGGGAGCCCACTTCATGCTTTGAATATAAAACCTGCTGCTCAACCACTGGTTAACATTTTTCCTTCCTCTCCTTCCTCTTCTCCTCCCCAACCATGGGGGAAGCAAGGTTAACATTCTTCTTGTCCTAAACCTAGTTATCTGTCCTTCTACTCACTATCTAGAAGAATAAAGGAATCCTGGGCCTGGAAACAGCAAAAACAGCTCTTGCCAAGGGTATAATTAATTAGATCTACTGATACTGATACTTGGAAAATCCCCCTTGGATCCCCATTTTACAGCCTCAGTTCCCCCTTGCAGCGGGAGTGGCAACCTTTGCAATGTGAGTCCCTTGCCTTTCTCCTCTCCTAGCAAAAGCAATAAAACTCCTATTTCCTCTTTTTTCAAAAATTTGTCCCCTCTATTGGATTGGCAACCAGGAGGCTGAAGCCAGGTTTGGGACAGTCCTAGAGAGAAAGTGCTGGGATGTGGAGAGTGGGGAGTGCCCTCCCCAGTCCTTACACAATGTTTAATTACAAGCATTTTTAAGTTTAAAAAGTACCACTGATTTTAGTAAAAACTTCAAATACTTCAGGAAAATCAAATTCACTTTGGAGGTAAAAGTCCCTTATAATTTTAAGGATTTTATTGTTTTAAAGGTACCGCTAGTAGTTTGGTATATATTCTTCCATACTTTTCTATGCATTATTTCTTAGTACTGTTTCAAAAATGAGATCATATTATACACGCTGTTCTGCAATTTCCTTTTTCCCCCCGATACATATTAGGTATAAAAATTTCCTGTTATCTTTAAACCTTTGAAAGTAGAATATTTAAACTAAAGCCTTGATTTATATCCAGAGCAGCTTCTGGTGATGCTGAGGCCTAGCAGGCATTGATGGGGATGCAGGTTGAATTATAATGGAGGTAGAAGTGTTTCAAATGGGTTTCAGCTCCCCAGAGGCTGTGGTCACCAGGAGGACTGCAGGAGTTGGAAAGGAAAAGAGCACTGTGAGCCAGGGGCAGGGCCATCCTAAAAGTGGGAATGTGAGTGACAGGAGAGAGGAGGGCAGAGAAGGGGGTGGCAAAGGTGGATGAGCAGCCACTTGGAGCAGCATGTGTGAGGCTGCAAACAACAGGAAGCAGATAGGGAAAGGGCCTGCTTCATCACCAGAAGAGCGGCCTTCATCCTATTGGAGCAGGGCAATAAAATATGAACTTTATATCCCCACTCCCCAGTAATGGGGATTTAATACCAGGGGTGCTTTACCAGTGAGCCACATCCCCAGCCCTTTTTATTTCAAATTTTGAGACAGTGTCTAGCTAAGTTGCTTAGGGCTTCACTAAATTGCTGAGGCTGGCCTTAGAACTTGTGATCCTTCTACTTCAGCCTCCCAAGTAAATAGCTGTGATTACAGGTGTGCACCACCACAGCCGGCTGAAATTTATGTCTTTTGAAGGCTCTTTAGGTAAGAATGTGAAGGACTGGAGGCAGGCAGCCCAGTTGGAGGCTGTTGTACTAGCTTTAGAAAAGCAAGAGAGCACTAAGAGAGGTGTTCAAGAGGCCAACTGGACAGCAGCTCACAGCTGATGGGGTAAGGTGAGGGAGCAGGAGCAGGTGAGGGTGATTCTCTTGGACTTCTGGCTTGAGAAATGATGGTGCATGAGATGATGAAAAACAGGAAGAGGGAGAGCAAGGAGTGTGTGTGTGCGCATGTGTTTATGTGCAGGTGTACACAGTGGGAAAGAGACCAGAAGGAACCAGATGGCTATTTAATGAAAATAGAAATTCTAGGAATTTGTGGAGTTGAGAAAATCAGCAATGTAAATAAATAAATGGGTTTTGATCAAAGACTTGGGTCATCAGATTTTACTAAGATAACTGTACTTTGGTTTGATAAAAGGACATTTTGTTGAATTAGACTGTCAATTTAAATTTCAGCATAGCTTATGAATACATGTTTTCATACTTGGAATAAATCCTAGCAAATAACATCTGTGCATCAAAGGATGTGCAGTTTTAAAAAGTTGCCATGAAGTTACTGATTTACATCCTGCCTATTAGTGTATAAGAGTGCCCACCTTCACAACATCCTCATCAAAACTTCTAGAACTAACAAATGAATTCAGCAAAGTAGCAGGATATAAAATCAGCACCATAAGTCAAAGGCATTTCTGTACGTCAGTGTCAAATCCTTTGAAAGGGAAACTAGCCCATTTACAATAGTCTCAAAAAAAAAAAAAAAAAAAAAAAAAAAAAAAAACAAAACCCAAACTTGGGAATCAACGAAAGAGGTGAAAGACCTCTACAATGAAAAACTACAGAACGCTAAAGAAAGAAATTAAAGAAGACATTAGAAGATGGAAAGATCTCCCTTGTTCTAGAATAGGCAGAATTAAATTGTCAAAATGACCGTACTACCAAAAGGTCTATACAGATTTAGTGCAATTCCAATCAAAATCCCAATGACATTCCTCATAGAAATAGAAAAAGCAGTCATGAAATTCATCTGGAAAAATAAGAGACCCAGAATAGCTAAAGCAATCCTTAGCAAGAGGAGTGAAGCGGGTGGCATCACTATACTAGACCTTAAACTATACTGCAGAGCAACAGTAACGAAAACAGCATGGTATTGACACCAAGATAGACTTGTAGACAAATGGTACAGAATAGAGGACACAGAGAGCAAACCCACATAAATACAGTTATCTCATACTGGACAAAGGTGCCAGAAACACATTGGAGAAAAGATATCTTCTTCAACAAATGGTGCTAGGAAAACTGGAAATCCATATGCAGCAAAATGAATTAAGCCCCTATCTCTTACCATGCATAAAACTCAACTCAAAGTGGATCAAGGACCTAGAAATTAAACCAGAGACCCTGTGGTACCTAATAGAAGAAAAAGTAGGCCCAAATCTTCATCATGTCGAATTAGGCCCGACTTCCTTAATAAGAATCCTATAGCACAAGAAATAAAATCAAGAATCAATAAATGGGATGGATTCAAACTAAAAAGCTTCTTCTTAGTAAAAGAAACAATCAATGAGGTGAATAGAGAACCTACAGAATGGGAGCAAATTTTTACCACGTGCACATCAGGTAGAGTACTAATCTCTAGATATATAAAAAACTAAAAAAACTCAACACCAAAAACACATCTTTCTTGAAAAACTAAAAAATTATTTTGAAATAACAGGAAGCAGCAAAGAAAGTACTGAGAGGTCCCTCATACCCTTGAGCCCCCAATTCTTCCAGTAGTTACGTTTTATTTAACTGTAGTATACAGTATCAGAACCAGAAAACTGTCATTGGTACAATGTGTGTGTATGGTTCTATGCTGTTTTATCACAAATGTAGATTTGTATAGCTACCACCACAATCAAGATATAGGAAATTCCTTTATAAGCTTCAGTGATATTACTGGATATGAACTCACGGCTTATAAGAAGTGAAAAACTTAATACTACCAAAATTTCTCTTATTTACTCCAACTCTGTAAGCCTGAATATTTTGTCTACTACTTTATTTCTTTTTTATGCTTCTATTTCATCACCATAAACATCTACTTGCTGTGACCCCTCTATAATTGCCTTCTCTCCTTGCCCATTACCTTGCCTAGCCCCTGGCAACCACTGATTTATCCCTCATCTCTAGACTTTTAATAAACGGAATCACAATGTGACCTTTTGAGATTGGTCTTTTCATGTTTCATCATTTATTTGTTTGTTTGTCCTTGAGATCCATTCAACTGATTGGAGTACCTTGTTACAACCTGGGGAGGGTGAAAGTCTAGGTCTTCATTTTGCCTCTGCTGGTGGGGTTGGCTGTGGGGCTGCAGGTTTTACTCTGGTGTGTGGCTGGAGCAGAGTAGTTTTGTCTAAAGATTTTTCTGGACTGCTCCTTTATTGTTTTTTTTTGTTTGTTTGCTTGTTTTTGCTAGAGAGAGCATGCTTTTCTTGGGACTTCTTTTGGTCATGCCTATTAACCTGGACTTCTTTTGGTCATGCATGTTATTCCTTTTTTTCCCAGCACCCAGCCTGAGGCCTATGAGGCAAAAGAAAATTGAGGGAAGTCACTACTCTTTGGTTTCCTGAGTGAGGTCCCTAGCTGATCTGCTATCTTATCTCGACCTTTCAGTCTTTTTTTGGTTATTATGTTTGTAATGTTCAGGATTGTTAGCTATATTTAGTAGAAGGAATGGGGGAAAGTATTTCTACTCTATTTTTACCAGTAGTGAAAATACCTTTCCAGTTTACTAAATAGATTTAGTGTTTTATTTTTAATTATGAAAATTTTAAAACATATAAAACTCAGAAATATTATAATCCAGCTTTGACAGTTTCCAGCATTCTCCCACTCTTGTTATTCTGTCACACACACATGCACACACATTTTCCTGAAGTATTTTATTTTTTTTTTTTTTTGGTACCGGGGATTGAACTCAGGGGCACTCGACCACTGGGCCACATCCCCAGACCTTTTTTGTATTTTATTAGAGACAGGGTCTCACTGAGTTGCTAAGTGCCTCACCATTGCTGAGGCTAGCTTTGAACTCGCGATCCTCCTGCCTCAGCCTCCCAAGTGCTGGGATTATTCCTGAAGTATTTTAAAGTAAATCTCAGACATGGTTTTTCTTTACCTGTAAATAAATACTCCCCTAAATATCTAACAGATAAGAACTTCCTTTAAAAAATCATACTAAAAAAATTATACTCACCATCCCATTTCCCTACCCTATAAAATGAACGATAGTTTTTGAAGTATTTTAAATTTATGACATATTTAGCAAATAATAATAACAAAAGCACTATGACTCTTTTGGAAGGGATATATACATATACATGTGTGTATATATATATGTATATATATACATATATATATATATATATATATTTTTTTTTTTTCTGGAGAGAGCGAGCAGATTTTATCAACTTCCCACTAGAGCAGGGAGATATAAGGCATGTTTGAACTTGGAAGTCAATCTATGTGCAACCACATAATTACAAGCAGCCTACATCAGGATAGAAGATGCTGGAGCATGGGCCTGAGGGGTTCTCCATAATTCACCCAGCTTCAAGTGCCCTTGGGCCCAAGGCCTCACTAGAGGGGAAATATATGGATAAAACTTGGAATTTTATCAGCATCAGCAAGGCCATGGAGGGAATGAACCACATTTCCCATGATTAAAGCAGATGAGCTGTAGGTTTAGCTCCTCTCCATTAAATTACCGTTAAACTTGAGATCTCCCATAGGTATTATCTTATTAATAGGCAGGCCAGTCATTGAGACATGATGGAAGGAGGAAAGAAATGACTGTAAAAGTTCTGAAAATTCAAAAGATTTTGCCTCCCGCTCAATTGAAAAAGAAACTAAGATTCAACACTTCTTATCAGGGATGGAATGGATATAGTTTGATGATAGTATAACTTAATGAGTTAAAAATATAAAAATATTTAATTCAATGAACAATAATTACTTTTACCATTTATTATTCATTATTTGGAATCATAATCTGAACAAGATTTACCCTTACATTGTTGAGTTAAAGACCTTCAATTCATTATTGTTCTCTCTTTCTCTCATGCTGTTGTTAGTTGAATAAACCTGGTCATTTCCCTGAAACATTTCCTATATTCTGGATTTGGCTGAATTGTGTTCTTGTAGAATGTACACGTTTCTCCATTCTGTCTGTCTCCTACAACCTGGCTGGTAAGTCCAGAAGCTTTGTTGGATTTAGGTCTAGATGTTTGCTAACAATACTTCACAGGTGGTGGTGTGTACTGCATTGTGTCAGGAAGCACATTATGTTTGTTTTTTACTCTTGTAATGTTAAGATTGATTTAGAGGGCTCAGGTGTTGTCAGCCTGATTGAGCCATTATAAAGTTCTTCAGCAACATCTTCCCTAATTGTTTTAGCAATGATGATCCTCTGTTTCATTAAAGGCTGCAAAATGGTGGTTATTTTTCTGTCATTTTTTCCCTGAATTTATTAACTGGGAATTATTTTATGAAGAATAATTTTCCTTCATCAACTATTTGGTTAACTTACAATGCAATTATACAAAAAAAGTGCAGAGTAAATGGTTTCTCCCTATTATGTCCAAGATATATAGTTTGATGTCTTAGACTTACAAAGATAATGTTATTTTTTAGTATCAATTGAGCTTAGGTTTTCAAAAAACTAATTCAATGAAAACAAATTTTTTTTTTAATGCTCAGATTGTCCCATTGTGGTGACAGTTGCTCTGGGTCCTTGACCAATCCCAGTAGCCTTTGATAACTTCCTTATTTTATGATATGATCGACTGTTTTCAGTTCATTTTATATATTTTGTGCCCTTGACCTCAAATTACCCATTTCTCCAGAGAACTTGATTTCTTTTAGTGCTAAATGGTATTTGGAGTCCACAGTGGTCTCTGGACTGTCATTGCTACTCTACTGGGCTCCCAATGGTTCTAGACTTTTTTCCCCCAGCGGGAAGTTTATTTAAAAAAAAAAAAAAAAAAACCATCATGAACTTGCTCTTATGTACTCAATTTAAATGTAAGATTATGGGAATTCCAGTGCTGGGGGTATAGCTCAGTGATAGAGTGCACATTTAGCATGTACAAGACTCTGAGTTGATCCTCAGCACCAGAAAGATAAGAGAAAAAAGAAAAAGATTCTGGGACTGATTATTTTAAGAAATTCCTTGGTTTTATATATATCTTTTAAATGCTGAAATGCTTAGTTCCTAACTATTGATATGACTATTTATTTAAAATATTATTACTAATATTATAACACAAAGTAAGACTATTGAGTAAATGGCAAGATTTCTCTGCTGTTCTCTGTATCCTATGGAGGATATGCAGTTACAACACCATTCTAAGGTCAGTTGGGATAATTGTTTTCGCTTTGTAGTTATAATACCAACTTGATATACAGCAAGGGTTCATTTGTTTCTGTTCGTTTTCAATTTTCAAGAATCGATTTTTTCCCCCTTCTTGGTTCTTTTAGGGTTTTAATATATAAAACATTTGCATGGTTCAAAAGTCAACACTATAGTGAGGTACATTCAGAGAAATCTTTCTTTCACTTCTATCTCCTCTACCCCATTCCTTTACTCCCCCAGTAGATAACCAGTTGTATTGGTTTATGTGTCATTTAATATTTTAGCCAGGATATTGTTTGGATAGATATCCTAAGATAGGGATTCTGCATCAAATGTACATTTATATGTAGCTTTACTAGATGTTTATACCACCATGGTTTTACTTTTAGCTCTTTGCCACTATAATCACATAAGCAGAAATGATCATTTTTATTCTTTTCATGGATTCTTTTTTTTTTTCCTCTTTTGGTACTGGGAATCAAATCCAAGGCCTTACAAAAGCTAGGCAAACACTCTGCCACTGAGCTACATCCCCAGCCCTGTTTACTTTTTATTTTAAGTCTGGGTCCTGCTAAGTTGTCCAGGTTGGTCTCAAAATTTGCAGTTCTTCTGCCTCAGCTTTTTTAGTAGCTGGGGTCACAGTTTGCGCCACCACGCCTTGTCCTTTCATGGATTTTTTAGACTCAAGTTGTTCATTAATACAAGGTTAAAATTTTTCAAGTGCATAGGGCTTTCCAGTTTTTGTTTTGTTTTTAGCTCCTACTTTTAGTGTATTGTGATCAGATATTGTGTTTGTGATACTTCTAAGTCATCAACCTATAGTATTTTCTTAATTTCCTAACGTATGTCCAAATTTTTGTGACTGTTCCATTTGCTCTTGAGGAGGTATATTTTCTGTTATGAGGATGTAGTATTTGAATATATTCCCTAACCCTATTTAATGCATTATATTGCTCTAGTGTTTTAAGGTCTTACTTAGTTTTTGTCCACCTGACATAACTCATGCTGAGTAGCATATTAAGAACTCCATTCATTTGTGCATCTATACCTCCACATATCTCCTGTAATTTCTGCTGCATATTAATAAATCTTATGCTATTTGATGAATAATTATTACTGTATTTTTTACTTCTTTATTTTGAATTATTGCTTTTAGCACTATAAAATATTCCTTGTCTCATTTAATCCTTTAAAAAAATCTGTTTTAAAATCAGGATCTCAATTTCTGCTTTTTGATTGTTTCTGTTGTTGTCACCACTCAAAGACAGATTTGGCTCAGATGTCAAGACTGATGATGCCACTTGTGCACCTGGAAGACAGGAGAAGGTCATTATTCAGCCCACGGCGCCTTCCAGGAGAGCAGGGCAGTCTCATGCAGGCTCAAAACTAGCTCCAAAGAGCAGGAAAAGATGCTGCTTTGGCCTTTATGGCATTTAGAAGAAGCTGTAATGAGGGTCCTGTGTAGTCTGAGCCTTGTGTTGTTTGAAAACTTCCCACAGATACCAAAGGAGGGAGCATCTGGGCCTTCTTATCAGCTTGCCCAGAGTAGGACAGAAGGAGAGGATAGTGGTGGGACTTGAAGCTCTAAGCACTTAG